>JBBPBQ010000002.1:9214262-9407740 GCA_037974755.1 Cicer yamashitae
TTATTTATTTTCTGGTTTTTTGTAAAAAATGATAACATTGTTATTTTAAGATATAAAAAATCAAATTATTACTTAAAATTAAATAAATAAATAAATAAAATAAAAAACTAAATTATTATCTAAAATTAAGTTAATAGATCACGAAAATCATTTTGCCTACAAAATAATAATAATTTTTCTCTAAATAGATACCATTTCATTACACGGAAGCTATTATGCTTATTATTTCAATGACCCATAACAATAATTTATTATAATATTTAGTAATATTACTACACTCATTAAACTATTTATTTTATTATAATATTTGTGAAATACCTTCAATATCAAATAATATATAGAACCAAAAAATGTGAAATAATATGGAACATGGATAGAACCAAAATACCGAACAAAGGAAATGTTTATTAAAGTAATTTTTACATGCATTATTTTTCAGATATTTTAATTGAAATAAGTCGACAGCGAATAAAATACTCAATAACAAATATAGAAATAGAGATTTTTTTTATTGTTTTGATTTTTAGGAAAAACGACGCAAAAAATTATTTTAATCAAAACTCATATTCAAGTTAGCTGAAACTAATTGTCCTCTCTGTTTTTGAATATAATAACTTGATTGAGAATAAGAGATTCGGCAATTTTAATTAAAATAATTTTAAAATAGTCCTGTTTTCCCCCCTTCCGCTTAAAGTAAGTATTACTGTATTAGTTTATTGACTCACAATCTTATTCCTTTTTTTTCCGTCAACAACTCAAAATCCTGTTCAACCAGTGTATTTTGCGTTCACGATTGTGTCGTTTAGTTTAGGAAGATAATAACACGGAACTTAAGGAAATGCATGAGAGCAACGTTCTGGAATTAGAGTTTTAAGTAAATTTGGTTTAGCCATCGCGGAATTCATTTTATATTAAAATTAATATATAATATATATTTTTATAATATCTTAAATTCATGATTAATTTAAACTTTCAACTTAATTATAAAATAAAAATATATAAAATTAGCATAAAGTTTTAAAACAGTATCAAATCAATTTAGGTAAATCATACCACCGTTTGAGACTTGTCCGACGTTCGCGACTCGTTGGCCTTCACAATGATGGTGAAGATGAAGTCGTAAGCGAGTTCAAAGTAAGAAAAAAAGAATGATTCGTTTGAGTTTGAGAAAAGTAAAAAGTTAATATGAACACATGTTGGAGAAGAAGGGAAAAAATATGAGTTTTTTGAATTGCACTTAAAAAATTGTGCATCTTTAAGAATCAAGGTAAAATCAATGTATTCGTTGAATTCACTTGAATTTATTGTAGATTCACGAATTCACTCGTGTTAATTTAGTCTTCAGAACGAAGTTATCAATTTTCGAATATACTAACGAGTTAATGCGCTTTTTGCACGTGAATATGTAATTCATATGAATTTACATGTTAATATGTGATTTTGATAACCTTGCATGAGAGTGGTGCATATGATACGATGCTCCAATTATGGATTACAATACAACTCTCACCTGCAGGTACGCACTCGAACTCGTCGTGATTTAGGCAGAGAAAATCCACCTTGATTGAGTGCAGGTGTGAGTTTTTTCCGAAATAAAACTCAGGAGCGGGGACAAGTTTGGAGGTGTTGATATCCACTCGCATCCACCCCCGAACTTGCTTCGCTAGTAATATTATTGTCATTTTTAAATTTTATAGACATGCATATATTCAATATATATAATATTTTTAAAATATTAAAAGTTATAATCTTCTCTCTATAGAAAATATGATTTTAATATTTTATTTTATCATATTAATTATAATAAATATAATTTTTAAAATTTATTATTATATATATGAATGAATGTAGGGTGGAAAAACCTGAATCATGTTGCATCGAAAACGAATATAAATTTTTCTCAACTAATCCAGTATAGAGTGGAGGAGGCAAAACACGCCTCTACCCTACTTATTGTCATGCCTAACTTTGATGGAGCTTAAATAGTTAGTTAGTGTTTAAACTCAATTTGAATCATTTTATTAAATTTTAACTTAAATCAATATTTAAGTGTGATATTTAACTTTGATTTCAGCTCAAACTGATTTATAATTGTGTAAAACAAAATTGAAGTAGTACTAGTCCTCTTCTTCGTCCCCTTTTTAGTCCAATGAACCTTTTTTTTTTTAATTTAGAAAGTGTTGAAAACAACTAAATATTTTGTAATTCACATGAGAACTAGTATCTATTTTTAACAAGTATAAGTCTATATTTTTTAATATATAAAATATTCTTCTTATTATATTAATATTCTTACTAATATTAGTATTAATTATTAATAAGAATTCGATATATTATTATTAAATATTAATAAAATATTGAATATATAGAATTAACTATTCTAAAAAAAACTAATATAAAAATGGAAATAGATTAAAATGAATTTACCGTTAACAATGATGTGGTGGTGTAGTGGTTAATACTTTGTTTTGAAGCCTGGATCACGAATTCTACTTCAAAAAATAAGAACAAAAACAAAATGAATTTATCGTAATTTAACAAATTCAAATCCTTGTTAGTGAAGGTAAAATATTCTATAAATACGTATATTTTTCACAGACAAAAAAAAATCCTTAAAATTTAAAGTCCCTAAAGTTATTATTTAGTGTGAAATTAAATTTTGACATCTCAGTGTTGATTGATTTTATTCCTATACAAAATATATACATTAATCATGTTATTAAATTTTTTTTTGGTATATATGAAACATGTAAAATACAAATACGAGAGCAAACGTGATTCGAGAATCTTCTTATATAAACAAAGTATTAAAATATATTCTATAAGATGCTTGATGTTCCCGGTTTGGCATTTGGCGAATGCAAATGTCAAATACAGATAGATGGCTTTTCATTATTTTCTAATAATGATTTTTTGTTTTCTTGTATGTGATTCTGTATACTATTTTAAAGTTAAATATAAAAAAAAAATAATTAAAAATTAATATATTTAATATTAAATTTTAATAAGATATAATAACTTTTCAACTATTATTTTTATTTATATTTCATTTCAAAAAAAAAAACATTAGAAAAAAATATATTTTTTGAATTTGACCAAATGGGCTAAATTGCATCCGTAGTCTCTTAACTTAATTTCAGTTAACGTTTTAGTCCTTTATTTTTTATTTTTTTATTTTTATTTTTTCGATTTGGTCCTTTATTTTAATTTTAAGTGACAATTTGATCCTTTATGTTTTAAAATGTCAACAATGTTATCCTTTTTTTTTGCAAAAATTCATCAAAAATTTCAAACAAAACCCATAAAATTAATTATCATCATCATCAATATAATACAAATTTCATCAAATTAATAATTTAAATCTTTAAATAAACTCATGTTTTCATCTTTAACAACATCAAATAAAGAATAAAGGACTAAATCAAAAAAAAAAAAGATAAAAAACTAAAACGTTAACTGAAATTAAATTAAGGGACCACACATGCAATTTAGCTGATCAAATAATATAGTATTAGTGGAAAATAGATACTCCCTCCTTTGCTTTTTAAGTTAATTGTGTTTTTTTACACATACAAATATAACTAACAATATTTTTTTTTTTATATCATTACTTATAATTTTTTTATAATATCCTTAATACTTTATTTTCTTATTTCATATATTTATATTTCAGCAATAAATAATTAAGTATATGATTGACAATTTAATAATTAATATCATATTAAACTTTAAAAATTATGATAAAATGAAAATAAAATTCTATTGCAAATGTGATAATGAAAAAGGAACCAAAGGAGTATAATTTAAGGTTGGTAAACTATAATTTTAGTGTCCAAAAGTATATGATGCGTTTATTTTGGTCTCTAAATAAAAAAAAAAAAACTGAAATTAGTAATCAAATCATCAACATAGTCTTTAAAAGATATAATTTACTATTATAAATTTTTTTGAAAAATACAATTCACTGTCAAAATAGTCTATTATCGTTATAACGTTAGAGAATAAACTGATTGATATTTTAGTGATTCAATAACTAATTTGAATATTTTACTGAGTTATAAACCAAAATAACAACGTCCTATACTTTTAAAGATTATAATGATAGTTTGTCGGACTTAATATTTTATTTGTGTGTATACAAGAGTCTTAAAGACCAACACAGAACATCTAAAACCCACTAGAGAAAGAAGTAGCAGACAAATATGCAAAAATAACATTTGAAATAAAGGCAGAAACTGTTGGATCTGTGTTGGTGACAATTGCTGCAAGACTTTAATAGTGAAGTTGTTGATGAAGAGTATCTGTAGCAAATTCCAAAGCGTGTTGTTACACTAGCCTTTAGGTTCGATTCGCCCCCACCAATCGGATGCAAATGAGATAACCAGCGAATCCCCTTCAGGGTACTTTGGAAAACCTTGATATGATTTGCACTATCACACCAAGCGTATCTTTCAATAGTATTTTACAAAATAATGTTTCTTATTCTTCACTCATGCATTAGAGAAGAATAAGATGACTTAGAATATAAGAATAGGTGGGAAAAGTGGATGATAATCTCTTCAAATTCGTGTCTTCATTCTGTCCAAAGTGACACTATTTATAGAAAAATAATGTCACTTGAGGAAGAGATGTAATTCTTGATTCTGCCCTGTTTGGCGAAACGCTTGAGGAAGAGATGTAATTCTTGATTTTGCCCTGTTTGGCGAAACGTTATATATACATATAACGTTCAACAATTGAATGAATTGTTGCGATGGCCCAGTGGTGAAGCAACGTTGTTTTGTCCGCGTAGTGTTTCGGGTTCGAATCCAACCAACACGCCTTTTCTTTTTAAATTCAATCGTTGCGCCTTTTTAAGGCAACATTAATTCAAAAAGAAATCCTAGGGAAGGATCAAACTCAGGACCTCACTATGTCACAAAGAGAACACAACCACTAAACCAAGAACAATGACATGTCTATTATAACCAATTATGGATACATATATTATCCAATATTTTGGAAATATCTCACAATCCCCCACCATTTTCAAAATATACTTAGTCCCATAATTTTGGAAATATCATGGTTTCAGATAATGGTATCTTACGATTTGAACCACTACTTAGTAAGCTATGAGTTCCACTTATCCCGAATAGATTGGTAGACAAGCTTTGAACCAATTATTCATTAGAACAAGTGTGCACAACTTACACATGAAATCTCGATACTATCGAAAGAATTATAAAGATGACACATTTGATAAGGCCTTGTGTCTTGTACCCTTTTGATGAGAATTTAAGAGTCAAGCCCTTTAACTCTTTGAAGCGGCCTCACTTCATCCTCACATAGGTAGACTATATCAGAAATACACCCATAATATGTATTTCAGCAAATTTATGCTATATGTCTATTAAGAGTAAAACTCAACCTTCCAACTTTATACTTATGGTCCAAGTACTTTCAACCCTTGGGATGTATCTATATTCAAGTACTTGCAATCATTCTAATAGTGTACTTTTATCATTGAACTCAAGACTTGATGTTACTCAAGTGTGAGTCGATTTTCCACCATCGATGATCAATTAGATATGGGCTTGAGTCCCATCCCCAATGATGTCTTCAACACCATGTCCCTTGTCAGACCTTTCGTCAAAGGATCTGCAAGATTCTTTTCTGTTCTTACAAACACTATGGATATTACTCCATTTAAAATTAAATCTTTTACATAGCTATGTCTTAGACCAATATGTCTAGATTTTCCATTATATACTTGGCTATATGCTTTGGATAGTGTGGATTGACTATCACAGTGTATGGATACTGGTGCCATTGGCTTTGGCCAAATAGGTATCTCATACAACAAATTTCTTAGCCATTCTGCCTCTTTACTACCTGCAGCTAGGGCAATGAACTCTGCAGCCATGGTGGAGTCGGCAATGCAAGTTTGTTTCTTTGATCCCCAAGAAACTGCACCTCCACCAAGGTTGAAGATCCATCCACTTGTGGAAGCATGATCCTCAACATAAGTTACCCAACTGGCATCTGTATATCCTTCCAAAACTGAAGGATATCCACTATAGATTAAACTATAGTTAATTGTTCCTTTTAAATATTTTAATACTCTATTAACAGCCTGCCAATGTTCTTTACTTGGATTGCTAGTATACCGACTTAATCTGCCTACATCATATGCTATATCAGGTCTGGTACAGGTCATGGCATACATCAAGCATCCGATTACCTTTGAATAATCTAGTTGTGCCACAGGGCATCCTTTATGTGGTTGTAAACTAACATTTTGATCAAATGGGGTAGAAACAGGATTGCAATTAAATTGATCAAATTTCTTTAGCACTTTCTCAATATAGTGAGATTGGGATAAACCAATATTTACTCCATCTCTAATGATTTTAATTCCTAAAATCACATCTGCTTCACCTAAATCTTTCATATCAAAATTTTTTGATAAGAAAGTTTTGGTTTTCTTTACCTCATCTAGGTTGGTGCCAAAGATTAACATATCATCCACATATAAACAAATCATAACACCATTTCCATTATGAAATTTACTATAAATACACTTGTCAGATTCAATTATTTTGTATCCATTAGAAAGCAAAACTTTATCAAACTTTTGGTGCCATTGTTTGGGTGCTTGTTTTAACCCGTATAAAGATTTAGTCAATTTACACACTTTATGCTATTGCCCTTTGATAACAAATCCTTCAGGTTGTTTCATATACACCTCTTCATCTAACTCTCCGTTTAGGAAAGCAGTTTTAACATCCATTTGATGGATTACAAACTTATAGATAGAAGCTAGTGCCAAAAGCACTCTTATGGATGCAATTCTTGCAACAGGTGCATAAGTATCAAAGTAGTCGATACCTTCTTTTTGTGTAAATCCTTTGGCAACAAGTCTAGCTTTGAATTTATCAATGGTACCATCAACTTTCATTTTCTTTTTAAAGATCCATTTACAACCTATTGGTTTGGATCCAGGTGGGAGGTCTACTAATTTCCAAGTTTTATTCCCCATAATTGAGTCCATTTCCTCTTGGATGGCTTCTTTCCAAAAAGCAGAGTCTTGAGACTTTATTGCCTCTTCATATGTGTCTGGGTCACTCTCTAAATTGTAGCAAATTGGTCCATAACTGTTAATGGAATCATTTGTACCTTCTACAAGGAACATAAAGAAGTCTTGTCCATAATTTTTCTCTTTTCTGGCTCTTTTACTTCTTCTAGGTTCTGAACATGTCAAAGTATCATTATTAGATACATTATTTTCTAGACTTTGTAAACTAGAACTTACAATTTCCTTGGGATGTGGAATTGAGTTAAATCTATTTTCTTGAAAAATTGCATCTCTTGACTCAATCACTGTGTTAATAGGATATGAGTCATTAGATTCAACAACCATGAATCTATAGGCCTTGCTATTTTCAGCATAACCCAGAAATACACTTTCAATTCCTCTTTCTCCCAATTTCTTTCTTTTTGGTTCAGGAACCTTAACAATTGCTCTACAGCCCCAAACTTTTATATAATTAAGATTGGGTTTTCTTTTCTTCCAGAGTTCATATGGGGTTATCTTGTTCCTTTTATTCGGAACTCTATTTAGCAAATGACATGCAGTTAGCATGGCTTCACCCCAATAACCTTTAGATAAACCAAAATAGGATAACATGGCATTCACCATTTCTTCTAATACCCTATTTTTCCTTTCTGCAATTCCATTTTGTTGTGGGGAATATGGTGCAGTTGTTTGATGCACAATACTAGTGGACTCAATATACTCAGGATGATAGAACTCTCCTCCCCTATCACTTCTAAAACACTTAATAAAAGTTTCATATTGAAGTTCTACTTGTGCTTTAAATATTTTAAATTTGTCTAAAACTTCATTCTTAGAGTGCATTAAATAAACATAACAGAATCTAGAGTAGTCATCAATAAAAGTGACAAAATACTTTTTACCACCAATTGTAGGCCAACCATGTAAATCGCATACATCAGAGTGAATTAAATCTAATACCTTAGAACTTCTTTCAACACTTTTAAAAGGTTGTCTTGTAATTTTAGTTAACATGCAAGTAGTACATGAATTTGAATTTTTGTCAAAATTCGGAATTAAATTTGATTTCATCATGTCATTCAATTTTCTAAAGTTAACATGTCCTAGTCGCATATGCCATAAATCATAAGACTCAACAATATAAGCAGAAATCATATTATTATTATTATAGTTACTAATAGCATTACATTTGAACATGTTCTCACAAAGGTAACCCTTCCCTACAAACATACCCCCTTTAGAGAGAATAAATTTATCTCCCTCAAATACACATTTGAAACCAAACTTATTAAGTAAAGGTACAGAAATCAAGTTCTTCCTAACATCAGGAACATAAAATACATCTTTAAGAGTAAGTATTTTTCCAGAAGTGAATTCAATCTCCACTGTTCCTTTTCCTTTGACTTGGACAGTTGAGGCATTTCCCATGTACAAAACACTTCCATCTTCTTCATCAATGGTCTTAAATAGTTCTTGGTTTTTGCACACATGGCGGGTAGCACCAGAGTCTATCCACCAAGATTCAACATCTTCAATCATGTTGAGTTCAGAAATGACAGCAACAAGATTATCTTTTGTTGCACTTGAATTCTTCTCTTTGTTCTTCCTTTTCAAGAACCTGCACTCATTTTTAAAGTGTCCTGATTTTCCACAATGATAACAACTTCCTTTTCTTTTCTTTCTTTGTTCATCATTACCATTGTCTTTTTCATGAGCTTTATCAAAATCTTGATTTCTTTTCTTAAAAGTTTTGCTTGAATTTCCTTCCTCCATTACATGGACCTTTTCATGAGAAAATTGATTTTTAGTATCCTCTTGCTTACGGTACTCTTCTTCTAAACGAAGATGATTACCCAATTGCTCAAGAGATACGTCCTCTTTCTTATGTTTCATAGATTTTTTGAAATCTTTCCATGAAGGTGGAAGTTTGTCTATTATGGAGGATACAATAATGGTTTCATCCATGTGCATCTGATGTTGTTTGTAGTTATTAAGAATACGTTCAATTTCATGCATTTGTTCCATTACTGATTTATTATCAACCATTTTATAATTATTAAATTGAGAAACAAGAAACTTCTTACTTGTAGCGTCTTCTTGCATGTATCTTGACTCCAATTTCTCCCATAGTTCCTTTGCAGAGATGCTACTTTGATATATATCGAACAAGGAGTCAGACATTCCGTTGAGAATATGGCCCATGCATATGTAGTCATCATTGTCCCACTTCTGTCGTTCTCTTGTTTCTGCTAATGTTTCCACTTCCTTCTCTAGTGGTCTTGTGGTGTTCAGAACATACACCACCTTCAAAGTTGTAAGAAGAAATTTCATCTTTTTCTGCCAACGAATAAAGTTTCCTCCATCGAATTTCTCCAACTTCACAAAATTAGAAGTCATTTCTTTTAGTGATGCAGCCATTGATTGAAAATAAATTCGAACCTAAAGATTGTTGGATCTGTGTTGGTGACAATTGCTGCAAGACTTTAATAGTGAAGTTGTTGATGAAGAGTATCTGTAGCAAATTCCAAAGCGTGTTGTTACACTAGCCTTTAGGTTCGATTCGCCCCCACCAATCGGATGCAAATGAGATAACCAGCGAATCCCCTTCAGGGTACTTTGGAAAACCTTGATATGATTTGCACTATCACACCAAGCGTATCTTTCAATAGTATTTTACAAAATAATGTTTCTTATTCTTCACTCATGCATTAGAGAAGAATAAGATGACTTAGAATATAAGAATAGGTGGGAAAAGCGGATGATAATCTCTTCAAATTCGTGTCTTCATTCTGTCCAAAGTGACACTATTTATATAAAAATAATGTCACTTGAGGAAGAGATGTAATTCTTGATTCTGCCCTATTTGGCGAAACGCTTGAGGAAGAGATGTAATTCTTGATTTTGCCCTGTTTGGCGAAACGTTATATATACATATAACGTTCAAAAATTGAATGAATTGTTGCGATGGCCCAGTGGTGAAGCGGCTCTGTTTTGTCTGCGTAGTGTTCCGGGTTCGAATCCAACCAACACGCCTTTTCTTTTTAAATTCAATCGTTGCGCCTTTTTAAGGCAGCATTAATTCAAAAAGAAATCCTAGGGAAGGATCGAACTCAGGACCTCGCTATGTCACAAAAAGAACACAACCACTAAACCAAGAACAATGACATGTCTATTATAACCAATTATGGATACATATATTATCCAATATTTTGGAAATATCTCACAGAAACATCATTAAAAAAAAACTATCTAGAAATTGACAAGGCTCCCTTAATACATGAGAGCACTTGTAGACACCACCTAGGACTGAAAAATAGTTAAAACCAGCCACTAATTGAGCACAAGGATGAGACTGAGAGCATTCATTCTTAAAACTTCTTTTGGCAGAAGCATTCATTTTTAATCAAGTCAACTGCAACTTGAGAATCAGACTCCCTGCCAACATACTCTTGAAACCTTTGCTCCAACTTCACCCCAATGAGATTGACCCAAAGTTCTCTGTGAATAATAGAGCGCAGGTCGAGATTTGCAGCATAGGATATAAATAACAATTTAGTCATGATAACGCTAAATACAGCGACAAGTTGCAGAGCCTGAAGAATGAGCCACCATACCATCAATTTTTTATTTCTTAAAATTTATGTTAATTATACTTATTAATAAAGAGATAAGAGATTTATAAAGTGAACAATTATCTATATTTATTTTATTTTGTCAAAACAATTATTCATATTTTTAAAAATAATAAAAATGTCAAAAAACTATTTTCATTCTTTTCAAAAATGCCTCTTCTTTAACTATTTAATTTTCTATCTATGATGGCGATTCACTTCAAAGTATCTCATAAAGATAAAATAAACACATGTTTAACAATAAAAGTATAATATTTTCACAAATAAACGGATCTTAGGTGCCATCTACGTGTTCCAAAACCAAATTAGGGGCACATAAGTTCACCTAGCAAAATTGCTGAGTAGGGTAAAATTTGAAAGTTACAAAAAGCACAATCTAGAACATGTCATATACGTAATTTTCTTGAGCAAACTTCAAACATAGACTTTGAATTTAGCGTTCGTTCTCACTAAAGTTCATGGATTTAACAAAAGGAAAAAGGAAATCTAAAAGTAAATCCCATCTTTCATTTTATAGTTCAAAGTTCAAACGTTATCTATCTCAGTTAAATTTAATAGATTATCCTTGATGCCACATTAATTGCATACCTGGATTCTAAGTTGGCCTATTAGTCACCCAGTAAGTCCCGAGTTTAGTTCCCGATCTTGATGTGCATTATACATATTCTATAGATGTTTAAATACATATTTTAAATATAAGAATATATGATAATCTAATTGCATTCCACACAGGTGCTAGTACTGATAGTAATAACTGTAAAAATTAATAGTGCATACTTCTAGTACCATATTCTTTCATGAAAAAGAGACCCGCAATTGCATCTTGTATTGATGTCGAGTTTATGAAACAAAAACTGTATTCAGTTTATCCAGAATTTGGGACTACTTCAAGCTCTATTTCCAACTTCATGTTTTTTCATGATAGATGATAATTCACTTTCACTGCTCTTCATATTTGGCTTCATGGTCTTCTTGTAAGACTTGTATCTCACTAGAGCTGATAAGTGAGCTGCCATTGCTTCTCTCTACACCTTCAGATTCCGCCGGTTTTGGGATTCCATTCACCTCATCAGAGATGTCAGAAGATTGAGCTACTGACTGATTATCTGACACCTGTTCCTTTTGGACAGCCTGTTTTGGGCGCCTGATTGCTTCTGCAGCTTCTGCCATAGCTATGGGTGGAGGTTGAGGAGGAACCCACACACGTTGCAGTGGCTGCTGACTGGATGCAGCACCATAAGGTGCTCCACTAGACTCATTTTCTTCAATCTCTCTGATTCTGACATTTTTCTTCTGCCACCAGGGCATTGGGTCATCCCCATTAGATTGAGTGATATCTTGGACCTTGATATTTGATTCTTCGCCATTGGCTTGAGGCTGAAACAATTGGCTAGACGTGTTCTGCACCTGCCCAGTCTCCCAAGGCTTCCCAGGAGAAGTTGAAACACAATCAGATTGATGTGAAATAAATCACTGAGGCACCGAGAAAGGAAAATTTATGCATAAATTACAATTTCAACAGATGTGTGTGTTAGGAGCCAGAATTTAACTAGTCACATAATTATATTTTTCAGATTTAAAAACATTATAACTTCCAGCCTAGTTCTCCAAACAAATATAATAAACGAATCATTCATTTTTCACTAGTTTCAAATCATTTTAACATGGTCTTCAGATTTAAAAAACATTATAACCTCTAGCCTAGATATATGCGATCAAATGTAACGAACAAATCATCCATTTTTTACTAGTTTCAAATCATTTTCCCCATCTTTAGCTTAAATAAATTTTGATATTAGATATGCTGGTCCAGTATAAAAATCAAATATTTCTACTCACTAAAGTTAATTTCTAAAGAAAATTGGAACCAATTTATATCTATCCCAGTAATTTGACGTTTTAAAGATAATTAAAAAGTTAACATAGGATTTAATGTTTCCGCGAGTTAAGATTATCAGCCTAGCAAAACATAATCAAAAACGGTCAGCAATCAGAACTGTATATTTCAGGAACAATCATGCTGCAAAAGTTATTGACAGAAAATCCTCAAAGACGAACCAAAATAAAGTTTTAAGAAATACTTATTTTCACTTAGTTAAATTAAAACTTCATAAATCTAAACTACTTAAGAAATGCAAAGCACTTTGTAATAAACCTTTGATTTAGGTAATATACGAGGATCTGACGGCTGTTGGCTAGGGTTGGGGGGTAAATCATTGATGTCCTGCACGAAAACCCAGTGTTATATACAACTAACAGGCCACATAAAATTGGTAAACCCAATAGATAAGAGCAATCTTATTTGCAAACCATAATCTTCTACTCCCAATATAAGCAACAAAAAACTTATGTTTGTTGGTCTCAAATATAAGCAACAAAAAACTTATGTTTGCGGGTCTCAAATATAAGCAAACGTTGACAACTTCTACTACATTTAATGCTATTATTCCCTAATTACCCTTCCATTAATTTAAAATTTATTTTCTAACAACCCATTTATTTTCATGGAACATGTTCTCATGAGGAGTAATTTGGAAAATACAATTACCTTACCAATTAATTTGAGAAAATTAATTCAAACTAACTAATTTTCTTAAGAGGTGTGAAAGTAATTTTTTTTTTTTTGCTTATATTTATAAGACCGGATGGAGTACTTCACAGTGACACCTTTGCTCACATATCAAACTTTGATTACTTATTTTTTCAATCAAATTTCTTATAATTCTGTATAAGTGGTTCACAAATGAGGTTTATGCTTTTAACATGCAATTAAGTTGATCCAAGTGAAAAGCTTACTCTGATATTAGAGGGCTTCTCCCCTCTTTGAACCATGGCCATTATCTGCAAAAAATAATTGGAAAAGTCAAACAAAATATTATAAGCATTATGGAATATGAATAATACTATTCATTCCATCAAATATGAAGAAAACATACATTCATTAATAACTACAGAATTCATTTATTAATTATATGTAGTCCCTCAACTCAGGTAGACCTGTGTAAATACAAAATGCTTAGAAAAAATGCAGAAACAAAATTCAAAATGGGGATCTGTGATGTATAGAGAATCCCCCGCTCAACCAAAACCCTTCAAATTAAATTATTGCCCAACTCTCTAAACCCACCTATTCCACTTCACATTTAGTCCACCTTCTACCCCAACCGCTAAAAACTTCACTTCGGTTTTTTATCTGCATTAAGGGTAGTGACAGTCCCTTTAGGACCTTCAACTCCAACCTTAATAAAACACATGTAACCAGTCTTGTCATTCTTCATTTGAATTGAATGCAGCCCAGGTTTCTCTCTCTTAGATTAAACTTGGGTCAGGAACATATTAGTTTGCTGCTAATGGGCAAAGCAAAAAATGCCTTCTCTAATTCAGACAACAGGGGAGAATGGGTTCAATTATTCAGCAAATGATTTTACAATCCCAGAAGAATCAATGCTTGATCCATGTTACGAATCATATATATATCTGATATAAGAATAGATATAATGGTGTTGTTTGACATAAATAATCAACTCCACTAAGTAGAAAAAGGCTTTTGGTTGTTGTTGTCGTTGTACCACTGGAATCAGTGTATAAATGGCAATATCAGATCCCATATACCCGATAGACAGGAAGGAAATACTAATATCGAGACTTCAGAAGAAGCAGACCCTTAGATTGCAATCTAAGCAAGAACAGCTAATCTTAATCATGTTTAAAAATATGATGTCCTTGAAAAGAATTTGGTCAAATGGTTCAATAAATTAAACTACAAATAGAAAAGAGAAGGTACAACTCGAAGAATATCCTAGAAAACAAAACAAATAAAATAAGACAAAAATTCAAATCAAATACAATGAATTGAAGGGAACATTTTCATGAAGGATCATGTAATGAAACTATTTCTTAATTAAAATAGACAAAATGGAGAATCTCATTGGAAGAAAATACTCTTAAATGTACTTCAATCAGCTTAACAGGTGAAGCAAATGGAGTAAATTGCGCATCAATTATTCAAACAATACTCAAGATTGTAATATCTAGTGCCAACAAACAAACAAAAAGAATCACAAAAGATTTCAATCGCTGTTTTATTTTATGCACACCCTATAAGTTGGGCTGAGTTCGGTATTTTCAGAAGCAAAACTCAGAAATACAATAGCCATAACAGAAAGCTATAATCCATAGTCATATCCCAAAGTAATTAATGCCTAGATGTTGAATATTTTTATTATAATAGATGTGATGTAATCTTTATTTTTCAAGACATGAACACAATGCTGAAATGACAAGCATTCAGATGATACACTAGTAAAAGACAAGGCAATGGGTTGAAAAATAAATAAATATAGAAGCATATATATACTACCTCCATATATGACTTTGGATGAGGAGGACCTGATGGTTCAACAGGCGCAGGCGGGGATAAAGATCTCACTGCATTCAACATTTTAATAATACGTAATACGATTCAGAAAACAAGACTAATTTAGTTAAGATCTAATAATCAACATTACAACCTGAACGCAAGTCATAGTCCGCCTTGCCATTCGCAATCAGTCTCTGTATATAATTAAAATAAAATATGGCCGTCAAAAATTTAAACACAAGACAACTCAAATCAGTACCCAAAAAAGTGTTAAAATTTTTTCACTAAAGATGCTGAGAATGTCCCCATTTAAGTCTATTTATATCTGACCTTTGAACTTGTTTGACTGACTCGGAGATCTTCTTGCCCTGAGACGGAGACACCATAAGAAGGCACATTTTGTTCCATAATTTTTTTTTTCTCATAAAAAAATTTGTTACATAATTTGGAAGAAACAGATATTCAACACGAACTTCAAAATTCGAAGTAACTGGTACACATTTCCAGCATAAATACACAAATAATTTACGACATAATGCCACCAAAATTTATCAGGAAGCCTAAAACAGTTGTATGAAATCAAATTCAAGGGAATGAACGAGTTTCCTGACATAGTCATGAAGCTAGAAACTCATTTAGAATATTATAAACACAAATTTGGCAAAGCTCTTGGTCACCATGAACCACCTTGTTGTACTCTTTAAGGGGTTATAAAAACATTAGTTCCCCAATTACAGAACTTCACGCTTTCCTAACAAATACACAAGCTCTATTGGCATGTCATAAATGAAAACCTGAATAAAACATTCATAGCATTGGAAACTTCTCATGTCAGCCCAATCTATTAAATGGCAATGCCCAATTACCTTCCAATCTTCTTACTGCATTTGTCATTAACTTCATTTCTTGTATTTGCTTATCTAAAAGACTCACAACTTCCACAAAGTATTTCCTCTCTGCAAAGTAAAAACCAGATGTTGCAATAAGCCCATAATTACAGTAATTTCTCAGAATAAAAGATGCCCAACAAGAGTAGGGGTATCAAAACAAAACGAAGACATTTTATATCAAACAAATTAAAGTTCCATTAAACCCACCTTCACCCTTTGAAGCCAACATTTCTTGGCTTGCTTTTGCCACATCAGCAGCTGCAGCTGCAGCTGATTTTGCAGCTTGAGCAGCTTCTTCAGCCAAAGTTGGTTTGTTGTTAGTTTTCTTTGACTGTTCATCGTCTTCATCTAAGACAACCTTGCGTATCCAAGATTTTAATCGAGGAAGAAGGGAATTCTAAAAAAGGGAGCATGCTTAAAGTTCAGAAGGATAAAAAAAAAATGTGATAAACTTGTAAAGTACCAAATATACAGCTAAATACAAGAAAGGATTAAAATATCAATAACAAACTGAAAATAACATAGCAATATGCTCTCAACCATTAAGATACTGGTTTAGATGGCATCATGCACAACAGTGGGTGGCAATACCTTAATTATTAAAACTGTTCCAGCCCCTGAAGCAGTCAGTAATCCAACTACAACAAGGGCATGGGACCAGTGAAATCTGGTTCGCGATAAGATTCCTGATGAAGTATTAACCCCAGTAGAAGCAGGTAAACCCGGCTGCAAAGTTTGCTGTTGGGCTTGTTGCTGAATATTTGATGATGATTGCAACTGCCCATCTGTTAGCATTATAATAGCCATGTTTAAAATGTAACTGAAACAAGAATCCATCCAGTTTTATTGAAACTAATCCAATGGAGATTTCACGAGCAGGTTGATTCAACCCAAAGGAAAAATACAATAATAAATGTCTCACCTTGATTTACACCACCTGTCTGCACAGTTGGAGCTGAATCCTGAGACATTTAATCAAGGTAAGGATTAAAAAAGATGAACATACTGGAAAGTGACCGAAATTTTACAACAAAAAATCCCTGGCTTACAGGCACACGCTGAAAGGCTTCATCAATCTCCTCCTTTGTAAGGCCTTTTTTCTCCAAAAATGACCGCCTGTACATGACGGGTGAGCCTTTGACTTTTGGGTGTGATAGAAATTTCACAGCATTCTGAACTTGTTCCTCCCGCAATGGTTGTGAGTTCACAAAGACTGATGTAGTTGAACTGGGTTTAACAGGCTCCTCTCCGGCATTTTGTTGATCCATGTTTGTCGGTTGGATAATTTCACCACCTAAATCTCAAAAAAGAGAATCAGTGAATCAATTTTATCATACCTAAAACAATATTCTGCAAGCAGATCCTGTCCATCAATCAAGGAAACATTCAATAACAGTACAGTAAAATCATGACAGGAACAGAATCTTTGGTATTAGAAAATTAAGGAATCTGTTGAGAACTATAACTTATCATTATATGTTTGTTGGTTAAGTTAATTATTAGGCTAATAATTATGTTTATCATTTTGGATCCTGTTTCAGATAAATTCCATTGAACTATTTTCTAAATAACTCGAAATGAATGAGAGAATATTTGCACAAAATAACTACATTACATAAAATAGGAATATAGAATATCATGAATCAATAATCTGCAACCTTAAATGAATGGGATTATGGGAGATCAAGTTAAAGAAGGAACATTGAAGTGACCCGTTGTCAATAAAACAGTATAAAGAATAGGGGAGAAGACATGTACATTTCCAATTGAACAGAAGACAAAATAAGGAAAGAAATCATCAAAGAAACTATGCAATCTGTTCTATAGTATTCAATGAAGATCAATGTTGTTGACTAAGGTAAAAAAAATCAAAATAGCATGGAAATTATGCAAGTTGGGGTAAAATTAAGAAAAACAGATTCCAAGTCACATAAATATCACAATATTCTACAATTCCTAAAAACAGAGGAGTGAATACATATAAAGCTTATCAGATTACCAAGTTGTGTGAACCTTCCAAAACAAAGTTAGGGACAGACTCCAAGGGGAAGGATGTTTTCCCTAGTAGTAGTCTGTTTGGAAATTGGAACATAAGCTGTGGAGATCGATTATATTCAAAAAATGAAATATTTGTTTGAAAAAGTCAATATTCCAATTATTTTAATGATCCCAAAAACAGTTTAAGGGAAACTCCAGGAGTTGGAAAAACAGTATGAGATTGTCATGGTGCTGATGGTTAATCACCAGAAAATGGTGTAGCTTCACCTAAATTCTATAGCACCAACACCTCTTATCGAAGTCGTGTCCAAGTGTCTGACACGGCAGTGACACCTTGATTCCATACAATTAATTCATTTTCTCAAATTATTAGTGGTGTCGAAGTGTCAATATCGTATTCGATGTCCGTATTTGTGCTTCATAGCATCTAAATAATATTTTCTTTCAGGGGTGTTGTTAACTTGTTATAGATAGTATCGTAGTAAGAATTTGTTGCTTGCAGTTATTTTGGTGCAAACAGTATTCAACCAGTATTCATAAGGCACTTTGGTGAATGAGAATTAAGCATAAGAATAACAAGAAAATAAGTGCAGCAGTGAGATAAATTAATCGTGTACAAGAATTTCGTATAAAAAATTTGTAGTCAATATCCAACAAAATTGAAGCCCTAAAAAATGAAGAAGAAAACACTTAATCGAGGTATATTACATAAAAGACAAAAAAGGCAAAAAAAAGGCGTTATTGAAAGTGAAAAGTAGAATCGTTAAGAATCTCCGATTTGACTAGCGAGGAAATTACGGAATCTACGGCGATCGATAATTAGAAAATTGAAATGAATAATAAAAAGAAGATAGAAAATTAAAAATCAAAACCTTGGTTATCGTCGGTGGCGGTGGGAGAGGGAAGAGGAGGAGGTGGTGATTGTGTTGCCATGCTATTTCTCAGTCCTTAGCAATTGGGATGAGATTAATGTGAAGTGTGAGAGAGAGTGGATTTTAGCTGAAGAAAACAAACAAAAAGAGTTTGGGTTTTATTTTTGCTACTCCTCTTCTTCTTCTCCAAGCATATCATATCGTATCATATCATCTTCTTCTTCTACTTCGGCCTCGAAATACGCCAAACAATTAATACTGCAAGTCAAATCACATGTTTTTCTCATTTTTTTTTTTCACTCGATGTTTATCTCATCGTATTACACACATCTTTTTTGAATTTTTATGTCAAGTCAAATTAAAAATAAAATAAAATGACTAGTTTTCTCTTTTTGGGTCTAAATAATTATTTTATTATTGAATTTTTACCTTGATATCCTAATTAAATACTTCAATTTCTTCAATGAAAATTAAACATAATGTAATGTGGTAATGTGAATTTCAAACACTTACAGTATTTGTTAATATTTTTTTATATCTTAACATATTTTATTAATTAGTAAAACAATTTGAGATCAATTAAACAATTCTTAAATTTTTCTTACATAAATTTTATATACATTTATGATTATTTGTGCATGATAGTTGTTAAATATTTATTAAGTGTTGTGTCAATTTCCAATTGAGTTTTTGAAAGTTGAAGATTAATTAAACAATAAACTATCAAATTAATTAGGAAATCGACATTGTTAAATATTAAATCGAAATACAATGTGATTCATATTATAAAAAATTGTAATTAAGACATGTCAAAATTTTATAATTAACCTGAAAAACAAAAACCCTAAAAAAATCTGAAAAGGAAGAATGCGATTAGTTACATTGTATTGTATGTACAAATAATATAGCATAATTTAGTACAAAAAAATCATTAAACTTCAATCATTTTCATTTCAGCTCCATAAAACTACCACCATGACATCATGACCAGTTCCTTGTTTATCAATTATGCTTTTTGACCTAGCTTTTCTAGAGCTACATTCAAGCATGAAGTTTTCATCATTAGTCCTCAATGTCTAAAATATTAACATCAAGAAGGATCTCAAGTGACGTGGTTTTTCTGTTCCTAACTCTTCCCGTTTCCTTCAACAACTCATCCAACCTTCTCTTCTCATCAACAACTTCAAAGTTTGCTGTCCCAAGCTTTTCCTCCCTCACAGCGACAATGTACTCCATAATATCAATTGCATCCTCCACCCTGAAATAGAAGATCATAGACCATAATACATAGTTTATTATATATAATTTGGCTATCATTGTTCCAAGTAATGTGAAATTTATACTCTTATAGTTAGCTATCTATATTTGACTCAAACATGACAATGAAAAGGCACACCAAAGATGAGGGAATGGTATGCAATATCAAACCTAACAGATTAATTCATCACTACACAAAATCAAATAAAAAACATTATACGCTTTTTCAACATTAGTGGCACAACTTGATTATTTGATCTAGTAACTAGTAATGTATATAACAACAACAAAAAAAGACAATCACAAATTAAGAATAGATACCTGCCAAGTGCATCATATGTGCCAGCCAGATTGCTATATACACCAAGTGTTTCAGGGTGATAGGGTCCATACTCTTGTTCAAGAACAACCTTACCTTCTTCAAATAACTTTGCAGCCTCATTTAAGGCACAAAGTTGCACACAACAAAGTCCCATTTGATTAAGAACAATACCAAAGAAAGCTGATTTTTTCTCTCCCGTGGCACGAAGCTTTGAGACAGCATTCTTGAAAGCATTGTAAGATTCATTCTGGTTTCCCAACACATAATATATGACCCCCATTTGAGCTTCAATTCCCGCTATTGTGTTCTGTTGTCCAGGGGCATCATTATGTATCTCTAGTGCTTTGTGCAGTAACTTGAGTGCTTGCTCAAGCTCATTCATTGACTCGTAAATAGCTGCAACATTTACAAAACCACTAGCAATCTCCTCAGGAGGGACACCGGTCATTGGATTTTCATAGATTTTAAGTGCACTCTCACAATATGATTTTGATTCCCTTATCTTCCATGTCCTACAATACAATTCAGCAAGACGTACATAGACCGATCCAACCACAGGATGGTTCTCTCCTTTGTGAGTCTTGAAAACTGCTAACGCCTTTTTATAAGCCAAGATGGCCTCATCATATCGAGCCAACGATAAAAATGTGTCGCCAATACTGCAATCAACAGACGCAACTTCCACTTCCTGACCATTTGATACCATTGACATGCTTGCTAAAACAAGGTGTTCCAATGCTGCTTCATGATTTCCATTAGTTTCACATATAAGCCCCATCAACCTTCTATCAGCTGCTTCTTCAAGAGAAGAAGGTGAACCATTTGCTCTATGAATATCAAGAGCAATTTGACACAACCTCTCTGCCTCATCAAATTGCAATGCTTGAAAATTAGCTTCTGCCACATACCTACAAGTTTCACCAACTCTTGAGTCTGTTGCTCCCAAAACCTGTCTTTGCACATCCAACCCTCTATTATAACACATAATTGAATTCTCAAGCTGGCCTAGCATAGCATAAGTGTCTCCAAGTTGCATATGACCGGCAAATTTCGCCATGGCATGTTGCTGGCCTTCTTCGATGATAGGAATCTCGATTGAGCGCTTTATAATTGGAATTGCCTCATTGTAACGGCCTAAACTGCAATATATTGCTGCAGTAACATGTAAACACATAACCAGGTCCAAACTCGGTTTCCCGTTAGCAGATTTCTCAAACAATTTCAGTGCTTGAAGGGATAATTCGAGAGCTTTCGGCGGATTTTCTCCTAATGAAATTAGATCCCTTGCTTGCTTTAGTAAAAATGGTCCAAGCTCAGGATTACATAATGTTGATTCATTTGAATTCTCAACTTGATTTTGTGACCTTGATTTTCCCATAGACGAAGAACTCTTAGACTTTGTGACATTACTAGTAGCTCCTGCATTTTGTTTTCTCAAAGGATTGTTATCATTCTTCCTTTCAATAGGAGGTTTTGTAGAAAGACTTTTTCCCATAGTTCTTGATTTTGAAGAAAGAGATCTTGAAGTTGCAAGGTGAGAAGATGCTTCACGGCTAGAATCCCCTTCTGTCTCTTTCTCCATTTCATCTTTCACTGTCTCCACCTTCCTCAATTCTGAATAAATTATTGATCCATCACTCTCAGATCCAAAGCTTCGAGAGGAGGGGGATCGACGAGAAGGTCGTTTATCACGTGCATATTCAGAATTTGGTGCAAGTATTTGTGGAATCATGGATTTCCTTGGTGAAATAATTTGATTTAAAATGTCCTTAGAGGAGGGAGAAGGGTTCTCAAACTCATTCATTTCATTTGCTTCAATTGTAACAATACCTGGCATCTTTGATTTCCAAGGAACCAGAGTCACAACACAAGTAATTAAGAATATGAAATTCAGAACCTACAAAAATAAAAAGCACATGTCATAAGTGAGAATTGCATTTTGCAATAATTTTAGACAATAAACTACATTTATGAATAATTAGAAATACATAATTTTGAATGTTATATTTTGTCCTTTGCGGGTATTGAGATTGGAATGCATAGAAGAAGATAAATAAATGAGAAGAAATACCTATGAACAGCAAACGAAGAGGTAGATATGAAGAGAATGAAATGTATGTGTTATGAAACGGAGAGAGGAAGAAGAAGAAATGTAAAAAGGAAAGGTTTTGGTTTTGCAGAGTTGGAATGGAACTTATTCCCAAACCAACTGCGCGCAACATACAACGGTTCCTGCTCCTTCCATTTTGTCATTTCTCCATCATCCTCTAACTAACGTCCCAGTGCCACATGGCATTTCCACATTTCAACTTTGTATCGTTTGTCCAAAAATATATATTATTTATTAAGTTTGATTGCGATTTTAAGTTTATTATGCATTAAAATATTCAAGCACTATTGTCATAAAAATAAAATAAAAGTGTAATGTTCCAAAAATAATGACAGCTGTAGGATTTGAACCCACGCCCTTTCGGACCAGAGCCTAAATCTGGCGCCTTAGACCACTCGGCCAAACTGTCTTCTTGTTATAATCTTCCGCCTTTATATATATATAGAGTAGTTATGTTTCACTAAATATCAACTTTTTAGTCTACGTACATTTATGATGTAACCATTTTATTTATTCCTTCCCGTGAAAATTATTCTCACTGTTTTTCTTTTCCAGGAGAATTATTATCACTAATAATTTTCATATTTTCATAATTATGTTATGTGTTGTCATGAGTAACATATTTGATTTTTTAAAGTGGTTAATAATAAATTTCTTTTAATGGAAAAAAAATGATCAGTTAATAAGTAAATTATTGTATGTTTAAATAATAAGAAAATTTTCCCCAAATAAACGAAATTTATTTTCTTTGAATATAATCTATAATTCCTATCTTTGTAAGAATTTTTTTTTTATCGAAAGGGAAATAATAATTAGTACGACACGGAAAATATAAAGAATTACGTGACAACGTTTTATGAATATATGCCACATTAGTTTTTGCTTTTATTCGTTAAAAATATATGTCGTACTAAATAACAGCTATTTTCTCCAAAAAAAAAAGAAAAGGATTTGTGAAACAATTGAAGTTACTGATTTATTGTTTAGGAAAGAGGATGTTTAAAAATTTGAAAGAAACAAAGAATACCAATTGATATAATAGATCAACGAAGAATATTATCTTCACATTATGAGCAACCCTTGAAGTGATGAGATTAAAGGCGACAAAGTTTATGAAATTGAAGAATTACCTATCACACCTCTAAGTAACGATGATACCAATTCTAAAGTAAAGAGCGATTTTGAATTCAGATAGAAAAAAAAAAAAAGTGAACTTGAATTCACATCGATGATTTAAAACATAGAAGTAGTGGTACCACAGTTTAATGTTTTAGGAGGCTTCGAATTTAAAAATTGAACCTTTTGAAATTATCAAATCATAATATCAATGCAATTTTTTAAAGTTAAGATATACTATAAAAAAAATTTGAGATCCTCTCTAATTGGGGGTTCTATGCCAATCTTCTGATTGCACATCTTGATTGTCAGACTTGACCAGCACCTTAGATTAAATAAAAAGTTTATCTTCAATTAAATATCTTGACTTTATACAATAGTTTTGGTTCTAGTACCCATGGTTTTGAATTTTTTATTTATTTCTATTAATAGAAAGTGTAACTTTATTTAGAAGTTTTTTTTAAAAGAATCAGAGAAATGGAAGAAACTAGTAGCATTATGAAAGATTCAATTTATTACAAGATATAAGGTGAATTTGAATAAATTTCTTAAATATCATTTATTAATAACATTAAAAGAATTTAATGTTTAACTATATGAGTTTTATAACCATTAACTTGTTGCATATATTAAAAATAACTTTCGTATTTCATTCTTTTAAAAAATGTCATTTATTTTTCCATAAACACCTATAAGAACTTTAAGAAGTGCTCTTTATAACAACTTTTTGGTATGTGAAGAACTCTAATTTTCTTATAATTAAAAAGGCTTAGTAAGCTAGAAGTTAATTCAAATAGCACCATATTAATCCTTCTTGGGATTATAGTATAACAATTATGGTCAGGTTATTGAAAAGAGAATCCTAAGATTTGAAAGATGTGGACTTATTGCCAGCATTACATTTTGGTAAGCATTTCACAAGTACATTACTTGGACTTGGTTTGTAAGTAGAGAAAAAATTTGGATCCTGCTCAAGTGATTCAGTATATCTCTCCAAAATTGAGACTATCTCATCAAAATGTGGCCTTTTATTTGGATTGCTTGACCAACACCTCTTGATGAGATGACTAAATGCCAATGGACAATCAGATGGTAATGGAGGTCTTGCATTCTGCACAAATTTTGCAAAATTCAGTTTTCAGAAGAAATGCACACAAAAAATGTTTGTACTATATCAAATAAGTCTACTACTATAATTTCAAACTAAATTAATAAGATGTCTTACAAGTTAACTACTAACATCTGCCTATAAAAAAGTGGCCAATTGATTAAAGTTGATAGATGAAGATTATGTGGTTTACATTGCGACTTCGACAAATCAAAAACTCAAAATTTCAATTGTCTGATCTTCATCAATAGTCGAGATCATTGACTATAGTGACAGATCCAACTGTCACGCGTTTGTTGATACAAAGGCATATTAGTCGTAAGGAAATTTGGAGGTATGCAATAACAATACCTTGTGAGTTACTGCATATGCTGCTTGTTCTGGTGTCATGTTCTCAAATGGTATGAGTCCTGTTATTAGCTCCCATAGAACTATGGCAAAACTATAGACATCTACTTTCTTTGTATGGCGCTTCTCTTTGATCATTTCGGGCGCCATCCAACGGTAAGTCCCGGTGAATCCTTTTACACTGCCGCATTGCGATTCTAAGCACGATATACCAAAATCTGCCACTTTTACACACATATCTTCATCCAACAACAGATTTTCTGATTTGAGATCTCTATGAAGTATTCCCTTAGAATGAAGATATTGCATTCCCCTTGCAATGTCAAGGGCTAATTCCAAAACCAGTGTGAGAGGAACTGAATGTGGTCCTTGTTGTTGTAGGTATTTTCTCAATGATCCTCCAGCTAAATATTCAGTGATTATACAGAACACTGGTGGTTTCTTGCAAGCTCCAACAAACTACAATCATCAATACAATGTTAACAACTAATAATTCTTCATTTCTTTATTATTTAGCAGTTGCAAACTCAACAAATAAAACATTATATTATATTCTCTTTAAAAGAACAACTCTAGTTTCAACATTAACTGCATAGCACTTCATCAACTTTGGAAGAGAATGAATTTCAACTACTAAAATACCTCTCTTTCTATTAGAACAGCAACCCAATTTCAAACAAATAAAGATAGAAAACACAAAAGAAAGAACACACAATATTTGATCACGTAGTTCGGTCAATTGTGTATGCGTCTAATTTCTTGTTTCCTTTTCCAACAAAAGAGTAGCAACAAAGCAAATGTGAAAAATTAAACCTCAAAATCTTTTTGGTGACAATTGATTCGTATTTTTAATACTCCATCCAAGAAATTTCATAATGCCTAGCAAAATAGCAAGGTTACCTTAGCAGGAACATATCCAAAAAGATCTAAGGATTGAAGCCTTAGATACACACTTTCTTTTTTAGTCAAGACTTACTATACTCACACACTTTACACCAACAACTTGCGCAATAGATATATACATTTGATATTTGTCACTTAATAGTATTAAATTAAATACTACATGTAAAAATAAATAAATGAGGGACCTTGGTACCATAGAACCATTAAAAAAGGTTGAATAAAACGAATAATATAATATAATATAATAATAAAAGGATAATCAAAGTTAGTTTATTCCATATAGATAGAAATAGAAAAATGATTTTGAAGAAACAGAGCTTACAGCAACAATATTTGGATGGCGCAAACGAAACAACAAAGCAACCTCAGAAGTAAACTGTTTCTCAAGCAAAACAGCCAATTCCTCATCCTCCTCAGGTTGACTAACAAGCTTAATAGCAACATCCATATTCTTATAAATACCTCTGTAGATCCTGCTATGTCTCCCAGAAGCAAATTTGGATCCAATAAATAACTGAGACAAATCAGCATTCCAATCTTCTTCTTCATTTCCCTTTATAGCTGCTCCAGAAGATACTAAATACTTAGACCATGACACTGCTCGTTTGTATTCTCCTAGTGAAAGCCTTCTACCTGACCTCACATTGTTTGAAATTTCTTTCAACCAATACAAGTTTTTCTTCATGGTTCAAAATTTTAAATCTTATCAAATTTTCAAAACTATAGACTAAATATTTAAATAAAAGAAAAATGAACCGTTTGCATGAAAACTACTAGACTCATTCAAAGTGCAAAACATTTCATTCTCTAATTTTGTAACTGTGTGATAGTAAATTAAGCACATAAAGAATGAAATCACATGAATGGTCTTATTCTAAAGTTAGTGAAAGGGAAAAATTGCAAAGAGCTGGCTCTTGACACCTCTTTCTAACAACACTGACAGTACTTTCTACGTACTCAACGTGCTAATATATACTTCTGAGGAGACAAACCGGGTCTACTTGATCATGACCCTTATCTTACTCTTTCTTATTTTATTTACTTTCTATGGGTTCAATAATTTTTATAATAATTATATATTTTTTTATTTCAATTTTTTATCTTTTAAAATATTTATAAATTTATCTTTTATATTTTAAAATATTTACAAATTTTTTTTTCGTTTAGATCATTTATGTTTTAATACAGGAATTTTTACCCATATATCCTACTTTTTCAAAAAAACTAACCAAAATGCCATACTCCCAAATTAAAATACGGGATTACCCTACTTTTTAGTCCCATTGCTGATGGCAACCTGGGGATGCGACCAGGTGAAGACATTTTTTTGTTCTATTTTATTTATGGGTATAATTATTATTTAATTAATTATAAATAATTAAAATATTTAAAAAATCAAAATAATAATAATAAAATAAAATACATTATTAAATAATAATAATAGTAATTTTAATTTTAATAATATTATTAATATTAGTGACTTATTGTTAATTTAAATTAATTATAAATAATTAAAATATTTAAAAAATCAAAATAATAATAATAAAATAAAATACATTATTAAATAATAATAATAATAATAATTTAAATAATTATACATTAATAATAATATTATTATAAATTTTAATAATAATAATAATAATAATAATAAAATAAATTATATTAATAAAATAAAATTAATTAAATGAACAAACAAAACACGTTAAATTAAAGAAAAAAATACTACAAATTGAAAAAAAAATACATCAAATTCATATTTTATTATTATTATTATTATTATTATTATTATTTTCATTAATTTTTATTTATTAGATCCAAAAAAAAAGGAGGAAGTTGTTATAATAATGTGCGAAAAAGGAGCAAGTTGTTATAATAATATGCCAAAAGAAATAGGAGTAAGTTGTTATAATAGGGAAAAATTGTTATAATAACTTGCCAAAATAAATAACGTCTCCCTAATATTTTGTCGATAAAATAAGAACGTATTTTCTTAACAACTCCCTCTTATTTAACTGCTTTTTTTTTCTCTCCAAATTAATGTGTTTATTTTATTTTATTAATAGAAATAATATTAGGTGTTAATTTAACTGCAAAATAGGATTGAGTTGTCAAAATAATGTAACATGTTATTTATTTCGCACATCTACTCAAACACGTTAACTTTGATATTATTATTAAAATTTTATATTTTTTAAAAAAATTTATTATTATTTTTTAATTACATTAACCATATTTAATTATTATTATTTAATTACATTAACAATATTTAGGAAATAAAAAAAGAAGTTAAATAAGAGGGAGTTAAGAAAATACATTCTTATTTTATGACAAAATATTAGGAAGAGGTTATTTATTTTGGCACGTTATTATAACAACTTCCCCTATTATAACAACTTCCTCTTATTTGTTTTGGCACATTATTATAACAACTTCTTCCTTTTTTTGGTACATTATTATAATAACTTTCTCCTATTTTTTTGATCCAATAAATAAAAATTAATGAAAATAATAATAATAAAATATGAATTTGATGTATTAAAATTATTATTATTATTTAATAATATATTTTATTTTATTATTATTATTTTGATTTTTTAAATATTATAATTAATTAAATAATAATTATACCCATAAATAAAATGAAAAAAGAATATCTGCTTTAGTATATGGTCGCATCCCCAGTATGCGACCTCCTACTACAACAAAAAAAATCAGCTGAAGCTAAAAATTAAAGCAATCCCTTATTTTAATTTGGGAGTAAGGTATTTTGGTTAGTTTTTTTTTGAAAAAGTAGGATATATAGGTAAAAATTCCTTTAATACATTCACAAAATTATTTTTTAAAAACGCCAACTTTCATCAAAATGCTAAAGAACAAATCCATGTAGGATTAATACTTTAATTTTTAGATTTAATTTTGCTTAGACAGTTGTTCTTATAAGAGCGTTTCTCTTTACTAATAATTGAGGGTAGGAAAGAGTAACACTTATTCTTAGGTAAGTAACATTTAATTATTCCCATTATCTTTTTGTGGTGATTGCAGTGATAGTAGACTAGACGAGTGGATTTTTCTAGTATGTGAGAGGGGGGTCTATGGGGTGTGTTGGCTCAAAGTATCCCAATCGTAAAGAGAGAAAAACTCAGAACCAGAAACGTTGTCTGATGTGTCTTAACTTTGACCATCATCAGGTGTGCCCCTGACAGGGAACTTGAAGACCAATATTTATGCTTGAAGATCTGGCAACCCAATTATTGTTATCTAGTTCCACACAAGACGCTATAATAATTGGTTGCCACCAGGTAGGGGTAGTTTCGTCACACTAATTGTGGCCCATAATTTTACCTGTTTTCGACTAGTAAACCAACAAACGGTCCTCTTCCGTATACGGCCCCCTCTTACTCATTTCCATCACAACCTCTTAATTATTCAATAAAGATACTAACCTTTTATTCCCAAATGCTAAAGTAAGGATTTATTGGATAGTGGATCCACGCAAATTCGATGTCCGCCAATATTATTGAATGAAAATAATGGATCCACGCAAATTCATGTCTGCCAATATTATTGAATGAAAATAACGTAAATCTCTGTATAAATGTTGAAAGAATTATAAGATTTTCTTATTTTGAACTCTCCTTTGCTCTAAATTTAATTTGAAAAAAAAGAGAGTAAAGTTTTATTAAATTTGTGTTTTTATTGACAATAAATATAAACTATTAATTATGTAATAAAATATATAGTTCCTATCGTCTGACGAAATATAAAATCAACAATTTTTATTGTATATCAGTATAAAATTGATTTACACAAAAAACATATCTTTCCTTTTTCATTATTATTTTAGTTTAATCTCTTATTTTTATAAAATATTTGCTAAGAAGTATTCTAAAAATTCTATTTTTTTGATAAAAGTATTCTAATAATATTAACTACAAATAAGTCATTTTCTTTTATTAAATTGTGCCAAACTATATATATATATATATCTTGCAAAATAGAGATTGAATTCAATCATCTGATCAATATTCTAACTATTATCCAAATTTATATTTATAGTTCAATTTTTAAAATTATAAAGAATTAAAGTTTACTTTAGAGCGTATAATCTTTAATTAGTGGTTGTGGATTGCATCTAACCTGTTGGAAATGATGAAAAATTAATGGAACCCCAATTTTGTGAAGGAGGGAGAACACAAGCAAAGTTGACCACCACACGCGTGCGTGCGCTGCCGCCGTCCGGCCCGGGCCTTGGCTTGTGGTGTATTATTATTTTTTTTAATAAATGAAAAATAAAAAAAGTTTATTTAATTAATTTTTAAAATTGAATGCTTGCTTGCGTTTTATCTCTGATTGTTGCGTTAATTACGTAACTGCCCTCCACCGAGTCTACCTAATGATCTGATCAAGTCTTCCCCTTTTTGCCCGGTCAAAACCCTAACCCTAGGTGCCACGTGACTGCTGTTGCCCGGTCATTATTCAAAGTCAAAACCCTAGCGTATGTTCAGGTAGTCAAAGGCGCACGTTTTGGGTGGGCAGCGGTTTTGGAGCACACGTTTCCTGAGGTCAAGGTTTGGAACGGTCAACAGGAGCGCACTGATGGATCCACCCATTTCTCTGATTCAGTTGCGGAATTCCTCTATAAATAGAGGGCTCTCCTCAGTTGAAAAATCACACCAAAAGCACTCCGCTTCTGAGGCTTTTCTCTCTTCTCCCCCCGTTCTTACTTCTTCTTCTTCTTCTTTTTTCTTGAGTGGCCTTCGTGCCATATTACGAGTGGTAGTCGTCAGACTGCCATATTGAGGGTGTAATTCAAACGGTTTTCTACGGTGCAGGACTGTTTTATCCTGGGGACTTCGTGGTTGATAGTCTGCCTTGCACTTTTTGAGCAGTGCCTCAAAACGTCTTAAAGAGAGCGACCTAGTCCGCAACTCAACCCAGTAATATTTTCGGTGGCATAAATTGTTTTTTCAAACTTTTTCAAAATTCAAAAATAACAATCCTACATCCAAAATAGAGAGGAAGTGTCCTAAGTACATAGAATCACCATCACGTGATATAGGTACCCCATGTGTGCATGGCTGAGGGGTACCGCAATTGATAGTTGACGCGTCCTTCATAGCCAGGCAACCTTAGCACTTCACACGTCCAATTAATTCTTTCAAATCATATCCATCTCCTCGGTTAAGTTGCCTCTCTATATCGATAATATATATGTAGTTTATATTCCTTTATCCTTTTCAACTATTTTTACTCACTTTTGATGCAATTCTCCATTTAGTTCTTTAATATCTTTTATAAATTTATATCAATGGAAGTTACGAGTGCTAATGCATGGTGATATGTACAAGTTTTGTAACCTAGAATAATCTCTTCATAATTAGGACAATACTCACAATTTCACAATAACGTGTTGTCGGCAATAACTCCTTATCTAACAGTCTATTTTGAATTCTTCTTATTAATATTGTGATGGACAAACTAGTAATTGATGTCGTTGATTTTGTTTCTTCCCTATAATAATTTGCAATTTCATAAGCAAATTGCTTTTCAGATATAAAATTGTAGATCACAGCTCATATGTCAGAGAGGTGTAGTATGTTGAATATTTTAAAATATTTCAAAAGTTTTATACACCAAGTCCGACACTGCTTAGGTGTGAACATGAAATATTTTACTTATCTATATAAGTCCCACTTAGTTACCCATAACCATGTTCCAACTTTCTGTTCTATTTTTTCCATTGGATCGACAATTGTAGATGTTTATAGCTATGTTATATCTGGAAATTTGCGGTGATTAATATAGATGGCAAATTTTAATATATAGTATGTAATTATGTTCTATCTGTTAATATTGGACGACAGGCCACATGGACTAACAAATATTGTTGTACAACCTATCATAAATAAATTATAAACAAAAATTATATTTAAAAGAGTATAATTAAACATGACATAGTTTAATTTTTACCTCAAACTCAAAGTTTGCTCATACAGGACATGACATAGTGTTGTTTAATCTATACTAGGGTGCTGCTTCCCCTCACTACTTAAAATCTTCACATGTTAACGAAAATGCATGTTTAGACCGGCATCTAAAACACATAAATTTAATGGTTGTTTTGGATGTATACATTTGAATTGATGTTGGGAATGAGAAAAGTATCACTGATCAGTCTACAAATGTCCAACTTGGAGGAATGGTAATTATTGAATAATTGTAATTTTGTAAACCATTAAATTGTTAGTTTTAGTTAAGTTTCATTTAGTATCTTAGTTTTTCCACTGTATATAATATATTCATCCCATATTCCCACTACCATCAATAGAAGTAATTCAGTTACGGTTATAGTTATCCCCACTCTGTTTAGAAGGGACAGTAACTCACTCTTAAGTCAAAGGAATAAAAAAGTGAGGCTTTCGAATTTTTCTTAAAAATTTCCAAACCCTTGCCTCTTTTCTAAAATGTCCCAAATAAGGAGAGAGCTTGTCATAACCCCTCTCCTCTCCAAAACCTCCTCCTAAACAAAGTCTTAAACTATGTTTGGGAGTTAGAAGATGAAGTGAAGACTTTGGATAGATGGAAATGGATGGGAAAAGAAGATGATCCAGAATGGAACCTGATGTTGAATTGTTAAAATGATATTTTATTATATATTAGAAATTTAAGTTGTAAATTTGAGATGTAAATACATAATTTTTGTGTGTGCAAACAACTGCAAAAAAAATGACGAATTGGAAAAGTTGCACAGAATGAGGATGTTATAGATATAAGATATTGTTTTGGTTTGTATATGTTTAGAGAGGAACAAAAATCTAAATAAAAAAGATAGGTAGTTTAATTGAGTTTTTATAATTTTTATTACAAAACTAAACTCAAACTAACTAATAGTAATTTGATTTGATTCAATTAAATCAAGTTGACATTAATAAAAATTAACATATTTATTTTTAAAATATAAAAGTTTCTTTTTCAAACACTAGATTTTTTTACACTATTAAAATAATCACGTAAACACTTTTTAAACTACAATGAGAAAAATAATATGTAAATGATTAAAAAAATACCTAAATACAAATATTTAAGATAACACTGCTGATATAGTCTAATGATTTTATTCAGATATCGGTAATCGATTTTAAATGAAGTAAAATCATAATTAAAACAACAAAGATTGAGTTTATTTGATTCGATTCAGATTGAACTCGAACACACAAAAAAATCAATTTAATTGATTTCAATTTTTTTTTAATTTATCAGATCATTATTTAATTTTTATATTTTTAGACGAAACTCAACACATATAATTAAAATTTAAATTTAAATTTAAATATGTAGTGCATTTTTTAATTTTTATTTTATATAATTATTTTATAAATTATTTTTATTTTATTTTTTAAAATTATTGAAAACATTAGAGTGGTGGTTGCCACCTGTACCCCCTACCAAGCTCTGCCAATAGTGAAAGGTAAGAGTAAGAACGATTGCGTATCTTTAAAAGACTTAAAATTACCGTCGAGACTGTTAGACCGTTGCAGTATTCGCGACAAGATTAACAAGTGACCATGTGATATTGCTCGGATGATGATGATCGGATCAAGAGGACGCGCTAGGTTGTGTCGCGCCTACATAGAACCATGTTGAGGCAGAGACACTAGACTCGTTAGGTATTGGGCCAAGGCCCTTTCGTCCTCGTGTCATAGTGTTTTTGTGTCGGAGTGCATTCCATTAGATTTACGTTACTTGGAAGCAATGATAAACTCCCAAATTTATAGAACTAAAAAAACAATAGAGAGGATATTTTTTATAAAATTTTCAAATTCTTTCCCTCATTGATAAACATCATAAACCCTCCCTACCTCTTCTCCCTCTCAAGTAAAGCATAAGATTCAAACATAATTCATTCCTTGATCGCCAGCTTATTCTCGTTTTCATTATTCTCCCCCTTTTTGTTTAAATTTTATGGATGTTGCCATACCTTAACTTTAAGCTTGTTGATGGGAAGAAGGTTTTATCACTGCCAGCTTGACACGTAGGCTTAGCCTATATCTCTTTTTCTGCAAGTTGTAAGAGCCCACTATCTCATTCCAAATCAACGTCTTTTACATATATGTACTTCATGGTGGGAAGAGAAGCTCTTATTTGAATCGGTATATTATACATGTTCTGTTAGCGTAAATGGAAATGGAAGTATGATTTATTGAAAAATCTATGATTCATGGCTATGTTGAGTATTGGGGCATTAGTGTTATTTGAGCAAACTTTGAAAGTTAGAATAAAGGTGAATGATGCTATCAATTATTGATCCGGTAAAGCTTGTTTTTGATGCCCATACGCAGGAGGCAGGACCATCAATAATAGCATGCCAATCAGTTATATACCTAATTCTTAAACCATTTGTTTCCTAACACCTTTTCACTTAGAAATGATTATACTTCGTATTTGCTTTATCTCTTGATTCCTGTGGGAATGGAACAAGAGAGATAGGTGGATTTGCAGACCTTGTTGTTAGTGATTAGTAGTAATTAGAACATAACCTGTGATGTGTAAGACGATATTTGTACAAAGAAAGTTCAAATCAATAAAATAATAAATCTAAAGCAAACCAAAATTCTCTATCTTCAATATCCTTCCAACATCTTGCAAGTGTATTGTGTACTAAAGTGTGTCTATACAGTTAAAAATTCAAGGGGCTCAATGTTATTTTGAATGAATTTCTTCACAGCAGTAAGAAAGTAAGAAAATAGACAGAGAGAACAAGTATGTATAAACAGATACTATTAAATATTGTAAGGTCAAAATATTTGCTACTAGGGGTAGTGAGTACAAAGGTTGTAGCCGGAGATAAGTGAGCTAATAGCAAAGGCAATAAAAGCAAGAAATGCCATTGCAACAGAAGCACTAGCCATCTCTGTGAATTCATCTTTTCCCCAATTTGATTGCCAGTCATCAACCCGCGTCGCTGCTGATGATGCTGATGATATCAGAAGATATGCCAGAACCTGCCCATCAATTTATCACTAAAATAAATCACAAGTTTTATTTTCTTCATAAAAAAGACACAAAAAAGTTCACAGTTCACACACCAGCTAAGTACAATAATGAAGAAGATTCAGTTAACAATGGATAATATTATCAATTAAAAAAGTGAGTGACTTGCCTGATCCATGAAGAAATCAAAGTGAAAACGCAGGTGATGATTGATTATATGTTTTCCCTTAACAAGTTGACAGGCAAGTTCACAAGCTTGAAACGCCGCATATGCAAAAGCTATAACTGTCATAGACAAACAATACCTACAACCCCATAAAAACAAACGCAATTAATTAATTTTAGTACACAACAACACCATATTCTTAATCACAATAAAGTCAATTAAACACACATTCAACAACAATATTTCAATCAAACTACATAACAATTGATAATGCGCTGACCCAAATTACGACCACATTTATATATTTTTTATTTTTATTTTAAAAAAAGCAAATTTAGTAACTAACTCTATTTGTTTCAAATTGCAATTGAAACTAATAGAGAAATTAAACAGAAATTAAGAAAATTAAAAGAAAAGAAAACCTATATTCCTTGTAGCGATCAAAGGAGTCACCGCTCCAACCTTGAGTTTTATCCGCAGCCATAACCGAAAACGAAATCAGACATAGAACAACCTCGCTCAATCGGAACCCTAACGCCACCTTCCCCGTCATCACCTCACCCTTCGACCACGCCGGCGGGGGTGCCGTCGTCGTCGTCCTCGGTCTGCCTCTGCCGCCGCCGCTTTCACGACCTCCTCCGGCGACTGCGGGGCCGAGATTCGTTGCGGTAGGAGGAGGATCATTCCTCATGGCTCTACTAAACACCACCGTCGGTTGGTCATTCGCCGGCGGGTTCCGGTGCTCGGAATCCGGTAAGGGGATTGCGACTTGAGAGTATTGTACTGAAGGCTCTATGATAACGATGGCTCTGGAGTTATCTCGGTGATCAGTTTCCGGCGAGTTTTCGGTGGAGTGGAAAGGGTCGCCGCCGTCGGATAGTGGAGAAGATCGGAATCGGAGAGGAGAGTGAGGCGAGTCATAGTTAATGGAGGAGTCGGAGTTCCTCGAGGATGGGTTCTTCATTGTTTTAGTTAGAGAGAAGCGCGTTTGAAAAAGAAGTTATTCTGGGTTCGATTTTAAAGGGGATGAAAAAAGAGGAATAAAGAAGAAGAGTGTTTGAGTGGTGGGAAAGAGAGTAAAAAAGAAACTAGGAGGAGTATAAGGGTTTTTACTATTTTTTAGCTTCGTGGTTTTCAGTGTAGGACCCTGACACGTGGCTTCGATTCTTTTGTTTAAGGTTCTCAACTTGTGTTTTTTAGAAAAAAAGGGTTAAGCTATGAATGGCCAATTATATATTGCCACGTATAACAACAGAAAAGATCCTCTTTTATTGCTCTTGATCCTTGCTTGGAATGCAAGGAGAAAAGGCGCGAGTATGTATTTTTCTTTTTATTACATAATAAAAGTACAGAAAATAGAGTTAAATTCGATTTTTTTTTTAATATGAAATTTTTTGTTGAAGATCACAAGGCATTTATGTAATTTTGGTTGAAAAAAAAAAAAATAAACAGATAAATTTGAATAAACACAATTCAACACAAGAAAATTATCTCAAACTTCTCATAATCCTCAATACATCCACATTTTTCAAAGCACTACATTTCATAACACTCTATCACAAGAGAAAATAATCATATATAAATTTAAAGTATTTTTAACTAGGGCAAATTGTAATGAAAAATTAGAGCTATATATAATCTTGAACTCTCTCTTTCTTTACACATCCAAACAATGTGAGACTATTTTAATTTCTTCAATTTCATCTTACAATGTCACTTTAGTAAAAAAAAATTGTCTCAAAATGAATATTTTCAATGTAACTTTAATTTTTTCCCCCCTAATTGTATCATTTAATTAATATTATGTATACTACTTTCAAATTATTAATTCTACTTTGCATTTATGATAGTGAAAAACACACTAATAATTAAGAGGATAATTTGATAAAATAACTATTATTGTTCTTCTAATTATTGCATTTTTTAATATGTGTGCAAAACTTTAAGCGACACTTGTTATGAGATGTATGAACTATTTTATTCTTTAACTAGTAGTCTTCAAAATACTTTAGGCAATTATATTATTTTGATAAAAATACATTCATATTGACAATATAATTCGACAAGGTTGATATATAATTGAATTTCTTACATATGTAGTTAAAAGATTGATTGCTGACCAATATTTATGAAAGAAATATTAAAATAAATCAAATTTAAATGAATTTTTATAATTTAAAAGATTTGTCTCTACCTTTTCGTCGAATGATACCATAAACAGCAAAAAATACATTTGTAATGATTGAAGATTAATGTTGAACTTTTTAGATATTAAATCTAATTACTTACCGACAATTTTCTTGTAAAAAAACTATTTTCCCTAAATACTTAGAGTTCTGTTAGCGTGTGCTTCCTCCACTTTGAAGGCTCTCTATTCTCTTTGTGGAGGTCTTTCTCCTCCACTTCAGTTGGGGCTTGTTACCATAGCCCCCTGTAGGCACTATAATCTTTTGAGACTCCACAATCTTTATATAGCTACATATCATTTATTAAAATTCTTCAAGATCAAATCAACTAAACGTGGTTTTAGATTTATTCAAATCAACCATAAGTCTGATAGTCATTTGATGAATGTAGAATATGCTAGTAATGATGACAACCACCTTTAACTCTAAAGACAAAAATTTATTCTAAAATGTCCAACACTTTTAAAGATCTAGTGGCTTCGGTGGAAGACGAACTAATGCTAGTTTTGTTGGAGGAGGTGGGGATAGCCATAGTGGTGGGAGTAAGGCGGGTTAGCCATAGTGGTGGTGGTGGATGTTGAAGTTACAATGATAGGTGGTGAAATGGCAAACAAAAAGTTTATAGACTATAAGAACAAGAGAACCAAACAAATAGCAAAGAAGCTTGGGAAGACCTAGGGGAAGAGTTCCAAGAGAGGAGGGAAAGCAAAGAGAAATCTTAAAAAAAAACTACCGCAAAACTCAAATGGTTGAAGAGTAAAAGTTAGAGAGAACTTGTAGTTCGCTCTTTAAAAATTAGGGTCAATATATAGTTGTAAACGAAATTTATATTTTGGCTGATAAGCAATTTATCATCTTTTACTATAGTGATTTGTTAATTGATATCATGATTTTTTAATAGTTACGAGAAGATAACTAATTGTTCAAGTAATTAATATAAGAATAATGCTAACAATACACTATTTGACACACATTTTATAATACAATTATTTTGATTGGTTAAAATTCACATAGGTTCCACCAAATTCATATAAGATCCAATAAAAACTAAGTGAATTTTGATGGATTAAGTGAATTTTAACCAATAAAAATTAATATATTAAAAATTATCTGTCAAAGAGTATAGTGTTGACCCTCGTCTTAATAATTTTCAATTAAATTAAGGTAAAATCAGTTCAAAATGTCCTAATTTGATATCTGGAAGAAACAAGTACCACATTTAAGAATTTTTCTAATGAGACAAGAGAGATAACACTTTAAGGGAAAAAAAAAACTAAAAAGAAAATAATTGCGGGATTTGTTGGTGGTCCAGTTAAAATCCATACAAGCTTTTACAATGGAGAAAAGTCATGAGATTTCTTTTATGTGTGGGATATCTTTAGTGTTAAAAAAGGCAAAAATTCTATCAGACTTCAACCAAACATCAATTGAAAAGGTTCCTCCTAGTCCTACGCGTTACAATGACATTTATTAACACAAAACAACTATGGGAAGCAACCTGGTAAAGGATGAAGGTCTTCCTCTACCACTCACAAGACATACACCTTTTATGTCCCTCCCCACCCCACCACCAAAAGCAGAGATAGGCTTATACAAGAATCTACCTACAATTACAATGAAAAAACATCTTTCTCCCAAACTTATCTTTGAGTACCATAATAATAATAACAATCATATAAATATTCTTTACTCTTGGAGCATAAGAAGCATATAACTTTTACTGTTATTCATTGTCTTTGCAGAGGAAAGAATTAACTTGGTACCACCAACACTTTTGATAGAAGGTTGTCTCAGCGATAGGATAAGATAATTGAGGTAAAGAGAATAACGATTCATCTAGTTTATTCTATTAAGGATCTTTTAAACATAGTCAATTAGTTTGTTTGGTTGTAATGTTATTGTATGGTTGATGTTGCTATCTTAAGGTGAGTAAGCACTAACTTATATAAGCATTGTATAATTCATTATGGAAATGAATGAAGACAAGGAATGTTTATTTTAATTTGTAGCTAGTAAAGGAATGTTGGTAAAACTATCTAATAACAAAATGTAAAAAAAAATTATTTGGCATCCAATGTTATTATTATAAGAGAAATAAACTAAACTAGATTTGGAAACTATGGCTCATTCTGGTAGTTTCAATCGGAAGAATAGCACAATAAAACTTTTATCCTCAGAAGAATAATGGAAACCCATGTCTGCACCTTCCAAAATTTGTCGAGGTCCCTAAATATGTCAAACAAGAGAAAGGAAACATGTCAATAGAGAATGCAATAAAAAAAGAAGAAAAAACATATCAACTGGTAGAGACCAATAATCATGCCATGTATGTATCTGTACATGGAAAACAAGCCCTACAACACATCTTATTGACCATTTTACCTTGCCAACATTAAGTAGCAGTAAGTCTCCAGAAATCCATGTTGGATTTTTGAAACCCAAATCAGCTATTTGCCCTTGGCCTTTATAAGTTGCATCCTATTCAATAAATAGAAGAATGCAGTATTTAAGACAACACAAAGGGGAAGGAAAAAGCAAGACAGTAAAAAGAAAGTATGGAGAAAATAAGAAACACTCTCAAAGCCATCAAGTTCAGAATGTCGTGAGGGACGACATGAGTGAGGCTATAGAGGTATATTCAAATTCCGCTACACGACAGTGCTATAGCAAGCAGTTATTTGACAATATTTAGTATTAAATAGCGTATCTCGAAACAAGAACACTTTTTTCAAATCTCACTGCGTCATAGTGCTCTTATAGCAGCTATTTAATAATAGTGGGCAGTTGCAAATAACTGAGTAAGAACACACATGGAAATGAATATGCCCACCCCCACCCCACAACACACACACACACAAAGTGAAACATCCAAATGTATAGTGCAATTACCACTTCCATTGTACTGGTTAACCTGCCACGGTTAATATTCTTATGGTCTCTGTCAATTATAGCACGGAATGCCACCTGAATACAAAAAAGAAAACATAAGTTTTCCTAGTAGTACACAAAAACATATAATAAAGTTATAATAACTAGGACCAAGAAATTCATATAATGCATAAACCTCGCCAGCAGGAACAAGAATATCCCCAGTCAACTTCACTGCCTCAACATATTCAAACTCAGTATCGTCCATATCATCCCAGCGTCCAAATTTTCTCTTCAATTGAACAACTTCAAGGCCATGAGCACCGAATGCACCAATATAGAGTCCTATATTTCAACCAGAACAGTTCATTCTCAACTTGCACTTTGCTCAAATTCTAAACATGATTGATACAAGGATAAGCAACCTCACCTTCTAAAGGATCCCCGCTTGAACTAGTATTAATCCGGTTTAAAGATGTATATGCTGATAATCTACCTCTTTTCTGTGCTTTACTTATAGCACATTTAACCATTTTATACATAGACCTTGTAACCTTCAGTCAAGGTAAGCATTGGTGAGTTTATGGTCAACAAAATCATAATATAGCTTGAAGAAAAGTTTCAGGGTAACATATGAATTAATCATTGATAAAATCATCATAAAAGGTAGTACTCCCTCGAGTCTTAAATATAAGAGAAAAATTGGTCAACTTTAGTTGATGTATTTGATATAAATTAGACCAAATACATCAACTTTTATTAATTGATCCAATTTGGATTAAATACATCAACTTTTATTGACCTAACTTTTTTTTATATTTAGAATCTAATAGAGTATTTCCTAAAGTTTGACAGAAAAACAGAATAAATACGAAAAATCATTTTTCAATGGTGAACAAAAGCTTATCTCAATTTCACCTTGGAGAGTTTGTCAGAACCCTGAAATGTATAGACAGCTTCATAAGGCATAACATTTAGGAGTTCTTGTGCTGCTACAGCTGCCTTGTAGATTTCTTCTGTTCTACGTTTTTTAATATCCCTCTCTACAATTCTCCCAGGAATATGCAAGACAAAATTATGTCTTTCTGTATCTTGTAATTCAGCTGGAAGGCGAATAAACGAATCAAAAACAGGAGGGTCGTTCTCATCGGGGAAAAATCTACCAACAAAAAGCTTCCCATCCGAATCCTTTTCTTCAGCCGAGGCATCGCTATCCGCTTCTAGAGTGTCCTCATTATCTCCATCCAGATTATTAACTTCCTCTTCAGTATTCTCACCGGAGTTCGTCTTATCACTATCTTCCTGCATCAGTTGCTTGACAGAATCATCATCTTTTGCCCCTTCCTCTTCAGCATTTATGTTTATAACTTTCATTTTCAATCCTGGAATTTTGTCCTTAAGAAAACATATAAAACTTTTAACACTTTGTTCAGTTGCTAAATCAATCTCAACTTCTTTTTCAACCTTCTCTTCAGGCTTCTGAATCTCAACTGAAGATTCATTCTCTACCTCAGGTTTGGGTTTATCTGCTTCAGATGGAGGAGTGCTGCTCTTTAAATTTCTTTTGGGTCGTTCCAAATGCACTACCTGTTATATTTGATGTTGTGAGCATAGCACAGATAATAATAAAGAAATTACACAGAAGCAGAAAGATATGTAAAAACATGTAAGCATACAAGCATATGCCTGAAACAAAGCCCACATTTATCCTCAAAAATAACATTCCATTAATTATTCCATATTCAGTTTACTAGCTGAAAATTTGCATAGGTAAACTTGAAACTATTTTTTTTTTTTGCATAAAAATAAGTTGGTCATTAATTACAAGATCTTCTTTCAGATTTAAGAAAAAACCAAATCAGCCCATGAAATTAAAGACACTTATTTTTTCCATTATGTATCTTTTAGTCAAATAAACAAGCATGATTTATTGGGAAAATTAGGTTTCATTTACTTTGCAAAAAAAAAATTGTGTTTTCATTTTTCTATAATGTGCTCATTTTAGCTTAATGTAGAACTTTTAAGTGAAACATTGTCATGGAGAGAAGATAAAATTTTAGATAATGAAGATACATTTTTAAAAATAATGAAAATACTTTTTTTACATTTTCATTGTTTTAGAAATATCGACAATGATTAACTTCATAAAATTTCTTATCTCTTTATCAATAGATAAAATTAACACAAAATTTAAAAAATAAAAACAAAAAATATTTTCACACAGGAAACAGATCTTTGAATAGTATTATTACCTGCATTTGATATGTATCATCAGCATTTTTTACCACATAAATTTCAAATATTGGAGTACCACCAGATTTTGTGAGCAATTGTCTGCAGCAAAGAAAAATTAGCAGTAGTCCTTGATTACAAGAAGAAAAAGAATAGAAAGTAGAAAGATTAATACCTTGGGCTGTAACTCGTGGCAATAAATCTACCAACGCCAGGAGTTATTTGTATTATTCTGCCTATGGGGTCATCAAAATCTTTTGCGAAGCCAACCCACCAACCCAACTACACAATGATCAAAAAGGTTAACATCAACAAGTGTCCTTCAAAAAAACAAATTTCATGCTACCACTACCATAAGGTCCATAATCAATATTTAAGTGTTAGTAGTAATATTTAAAATATACAGAACATTAATCTGCTACACATAATTTTTATCAGTGTCTTGTTAACAAGTGGCTAAAGGATAAAAATGAAAGTTTCGCATTGATTTTTTTTTTTTAAACACAATTTTTAATTAGCTTTTTATAATAATGATTAAGTCAAGTATGTGAGCCACTTAGCACTATAATACATGTCCATTCCACTATTTACATTTATAATAAGATTATGATCAAAGTGCATCACTCTCTAACACACTTTTCTTTATTAGTTGAAATTTAAATTTGCCTCACTATTTTGAATATTTTGAAAATGTTTCACTAAATTGAGTAGGATCCCACATAAGTTTAATAAAATCCATATGATTTTGATCAATAAAAAACATCTAAGTGAAAATGATGTTTTTTTTCTTAGCATTATTGTAAGATTAAACTGCATTTGGATTGCTTATGAACATTTTACTATTATTTACTGACATAAGCACTTAATAGTATGTTTAAGAGAACTTATGAAGACAATTTATAACATGTCTATAAATAATTTTAAGTTAATTTCAATTATCTCTCAATGATAACTTATAAAAACAACTTATATTTAAGTGAAAATAATTTGAACATATTTTTTTACTATATAAAGAATATATACACACTTGCTCTCTCCTCACTTTTAATCAAAATTAGACTAAATAAAACATATTAAAAATGACAATTAATCATATAATTTCATTTGAGAAAAGTATTTATATCATCCAAATCATCTTTTAAAACAGTAATAAATTTATTGATTGAAAATAAAAGTTATATTAAATGAAGTTTTTTTATGAGAAATGCTAATAAGTGTAGAAAAATAATTTTAAAAGTTACGTAATTCAATCTCTAATATTAAAAATTGAATATTTTTATTCAAAAATTGTTTTTTACTTCTTTTTAATATGATTTTTTTTATAACCATATTACATAAAGGATTATTTTGGAGATAGTATCAATAAAAAAGGTAAAGTCTTAACTTTTGTTTTGAATAAAAAAATTGTTTATATTTCGTTGGAATATATAGATTATTTTCTTATTTTAGTAATTTCAGATGGAGTATATGATAAGCAATCACCTATAAGTAATTAATTAAAGTATTTATTAAAAACTATTTATTGAAAGAGCACTAAACCTAGAATATTATACTAAGAACATGCAACTTTCCACGGAAGCAGAAAAGGAAAAGAAAGTTACGAGGCCACATCCAGATAGTGTACATAATTTGGAAGCATCCTCATAGCGCTCATCATCAATACAACTCTGCAAGGGTAAACAAATTATAACATTAAGGTAGCGAATTTGAATTCCGTCGAGGACAATTTTGATTAATAAAATATTTCAACTTCTTCAAATTTTTTTAAAAAAAGAGAGAGATACATATATAATAATGTGAATGTGATGAGACCTTCAATTGAGACATAATTTGAGCCACGGCATCAACAGAAGTTGCTTCATCAATGCGTCTCTTCAACCTCGCAGCTTCTCCATAGTCCTCTCCATCAATTGCATGTTCGAGTTGTAACTGACAAATCGGAAGATGAAATTAAATTGGACTATATATTATATATAGTGAGAGATGAGTACTGAGTGGTGGGACCCACCTCCAAAAGAGAAGCAATTATCTCGGCCTTTTGCATGTGAGAGAAGTGCTGTGTCCATCGATTCCAATCCCACTTGGAAGAAGAGCGCGTGCAACGACAACAAAGCTTGCGGTTCCTTTTGCTTCGAACCAAAGGAGAAAATTGTACTACGTTCTTTGGGCTTGGGCTTGAGCTTGAGTGGGCCTTCAAACCTCTGAGTATGGGGGCAGAGAAAGAGATTCCATGTGCCGCCATAACCGACTAACGGCTGATATGAATGTGAATATGCTGCGATGCAGAAATTAAATGAATAACACCAAATTGTTATGCCTTCTTTTAGTGGTGAACAAAATATTGAAAGAAACTACGAATATTATAATTGAAATTTATAAATGTTATATAACTTTTTTTTTTTAGAGTTTCACACAATTCACAAGTAATCTACAAATTTGAAAAGCAGAATTTTAATTCACATAAATTTTAATCAAATAAAATGTATTTTACTATTTTCATCCTTTTCGGAAACTTTTTTTAAAAAAAATGCACCAATATATTCGGATAAACAGTTCACAATTTTCAAGATTACAACTCACATTCACAAAAAGTAAAACATTTCACAATCTCACATCCACAATACATAAATAAAAAAAATAAACAATTCACAATCACAAAATCACAATTCACAAACTAAAATTTACAATCCTAATTTCCACACTAACACTGTTCACAATTCACAAAATCACAAATATAATTCACACACCACTACTAGTTCATAATCTTAAACTAACAATTCATAATTAACAAATAGTAAAAGAAGAAGAGAGTAAGAACCTAAAAAGTATAAGAAGATTGAGATGAGAGAAGAGAGAACTCTTGAGAGAATTGAGGAGAGAGCTATGCCAAAATTTATTTTAATAACCTATCATTATTATTTATAAAAAAATATAAGTGAGGGTCTGGTCGGGCTCTTGAGAAGGTCCATAAAATAAATTTATTTTAATAACTTATCATTATTATTTATAAAAATAATATAAGGGATATCAAGCTCTTGAGAAGGTCCGCTTTCTCTAGTATCAATAAATTTGTTAGTTATAACACAAACTTGTTAGTTATACATCAAGTAAATACTTCCAAAATTTTAACTGATTCTCTATTTTTGCTCCAACGGATTTATTCAATTTTAAATTTCTCAACAAATTTTATCTTTTATATTGTTACCAAAAAATAACGGTCTTTTACTTCTAATAATATTCAAATAAAATTGAAAACGACAATGAGTTGTGTGCATTTTTAACGAGAATGTTTTTATCAATAGTATACTAGATATTGGCAATTAAAATTTTGTATATATTTTTAATATTTACTTATCACAAATATTTGTTTCATACTTTGTTATATATTAATTAGTGAGAAATCTTTGTTTCGTGTTTTTTATACGTATCAGTTATAAATACTATCTCGCATTTTATTATATTTATCAATGATAAATATTTGTCTCGTATTTTTTATTTATATGATTTTTATTTATTTATTGCTAACAAATATTTGTCCAATATTATTTTTATGCATCAATTATAAATATTTATCCCATGTTTTTTTTATATTTATCAATGACAATGTTTTGTCTTGTGATTTTTTATATTTAACATTGACAATTGAATTTGATATTTGTCCTAAGTTTTTTTAATATTTTTTATATTTATCTCATGTTTTTCAATATTGAACATTTATCCCATATATAAATTATTTTATTTCTCTCTAAATTTATAATTAGTGTTCAATATTTGTCCTATATTTTTTTATTAGTATTGAAATCCTTCTAAACCATCACCTCAAAACTGGAGCACTTATTCTCTGGAACACTTATTCTTTGCAATGCTATGTAAGAAAATATAAAAAAGTGGGTTGAAGTGGGATAAAAAATGTGCAAGGTAATTGATTCTTTCGATTTTTATTGGAACTTGATAACTTAAACTCTTTGTAACATAATAGTTCTTGTCTTTTTAGCCTAATAGTCTAATATATAATTTATAATTATTGAAATTGAATTGATAACTTAAACTCACTTGCAATCTTTCTACTATATGACAAATTATGCAAATAAACACTAATATATAACATATATCAATTTAACTAAAGCCTATAATATATCATGATTTTTGTTCATGATATCATTTTAACTAAAGCCTTATTTGAAAATCCAATGACAATGCAGCAAACATTAGATGAATATGTCACAGGATCTTATAAAATTTCACGATTTATAGTATAAAATGCATTTAAGGACAATAGCAGAAATCATTGTTAATTCAACATCTTCAGTCTTGCGTTTGTCTAGTCTTTATACCACTGCACATGCATATATTTGAACAAAGTTTGCACACTCCATGCACTTCTATGATACCTCTCTTCTTTTAACAAAATTTCAAACACAATTTAGTGCACTTGCATTTGCTATTACTTGCACCAAATATAAATAAAAAATAATTATTTTCCACAATCAAGTTTTCCGAATTTCACTAAAAAATATGTAAACAACATTTTTAGTTAATATAAATAACAATAAACCACTTAATTGGATATGTCACCAAAATATAATTACAACTACACACAATATTATGACAATTATCCACTTTTCACTTTGACAATATTATGAAAAGAAAAATATATAACAATAAACCATACTTGTACATCACAAAAATCTCTACGTAAACACCTATTTTCCCCTTAAAAAGAAAACAAAGGTGATTAGGGACATAAAGATGACATAAAATATTGGAGTAGTCTCCAACAACAAAGCAACCGAAGAGCTTGATTCATAATCTTCAATCTCTCTCATGTTGGAGTAATCACGGAACAACTCCTTCCTCTTCAATTATTTTGTTTGTTTTGCATAATAAATTTAAAACAAAAATACATGTGCAATAAACTTAATAAATATTTTATAATATAAAGCTTAAGAAAGGAAAGCGAGACTACAAAAGCAATAAAGATAAATAAAAAATATATGACAATGTAAGAAAAATAAAAAAATTTATATACAAAATACAAACAATGGAAGAAGAGTGGTGAGTGTAATCAACACTTACAAAAATAACATATCTAGAATAAGAACAAAAACATGAGAAGAATGATAGAAAACCAATCACCATCAAATGGAATCCTTGAATAAATCACCGTCATTAATAATAATAATAAATAGTAAAAATACAATACAATAACATGTAAGGACGAAAATTATACACCAAGAAGTAAGAATCCAAAATATAATCAAGAAACATAAATGTGACATTAAATAATCAATTCTTATTCGTTATTGAATAAACATGAAAAGATGTTTTTGTAATTTTTTTTGTTTAGACAAATCTTTTGCTCTCAATTTTAGAGAAAATTTTGTTCTGAATAGTGAGATTATATAAAATTCCACTTTAGATTATATAAAATTTTCTTTTGGTTAAACATGAGAATTACTTTAGTATCACTAATTAATTAATTAAGGAACGATAAGATTAATTAAGACAATAATATAGTTTTAGAAATGTTTTGTTTTCTTAAATTATTGATAATAGATAATTCATTTTTATCTATTTTTTAAAATATTCTTTAAAGTTTTCACGAATTCAAGAGTTTTAAATTTTTCTTAACTTTGTTAAAGTTTTAATTTTATTTTACTTGTCACGAGTTTTTTCTTTTTACGTAAAACAAAACTAATCATACAAGGTTTACTCACAAAAAAATAAAAACTAATCATACAAGGTAACTTCCAATGGTGTGGTACTAGATTTCATAAAATAATATCTTGCGGGCACAATTAAAAAGAAAACTAAACCTGAATTGATATGTTAGTTTAAGATTTTTCATTAAATGTTTTTTTTTTTTAATTTTTTTTATTTTACACCACCAGTTAATATAAACCATTAATTATATAGTTATACTACATAATTATAATTTTTATTAATCAATAATTTAATAATTAATAATTCATATTAACTATCAATGTATTAATTGTTTACACTGATAGTGCAAAATCATTAAACTTTTTTCTTATTAGACTAAATTATTTATTTTTCAAAAACTAATCTTAAATTAGTATTTGATACAGTTTCAAAATAACTAATCTTAAATTAGTTTTTGATACAGTTTCAAAATAGTGTTTTGAAACTTAAAAATATCAATAAATTTCCCTACATATTATTTGTCTGCAGAACAAACAGCACCCTACATATTATTTGTCTGCAGAACAAACAACAAAATGGGTTCAAACTCGAGTCATCACACAAAAAATTCAATTTAACAATATCAGATATTTTTAAATGAATTAGACTTAATATTGTTAAAAGATCAAGTTAGGAAATTAAGACAAATTTATTAAGGTCAAATGAATTTTCCCTAAAAAATTTTATTTTTAATTCCCATTAAAAATAATCACTTATTTTAATCCATACAAAATTATTATGCAAATATTTTTTGTCCATATTGAAATATCAACATATTTTTTAATGATTCTTTTAGACACATGTTTACAACAATATAAAAAATTCCTCTACAAAAAATAAGTTCAAAATTTAATTTCTAAATCCATATTTTTATTACTTTTATCTTAAACATATGACATTTCAAAAATTCATAGTTGATTCTTCTCAAATTAAAAAATTCTAAATTTGTATGGATAAATAATAAATAATATTCTAAACATACTTGCAAAAAATCATTCAAAAATTTAAAAATTAAAGAATATTTTTTTCCAACAAGGATTAAAACAAGTAAAATAATTTTGTAAGAACTAAAAAATAATTTTCTATTTATCTAAATTCTATAGGGATTATTTAACCCAATTTATTAATATAAGACATTTCTAAATGTTGATACAATGCAAGGAACTCCATCTAGTGAGATTTTTTTCGTAAAACTGATTCTTTGAATATAATGTCCATTGGTAAAAGCCAACTCCGCCTATATCACCAAGAAAATAATATTATGCAGAGTAAAATGAAACAAGCTAAAAAAGTAAAGCATATATGATTAGAATTTTGAACTCTTTTTACACTATTAAACATAAAAGACAATTACACATGTGCAGTTCTAATCTATGTTAGTCGAACAAAAAAGGTATACCTTGATTTTCCAAGTGCTATTATGCCACTCCAAGATTCCCCAAACAAAGAAACTGACCCATTTCTTCATGGATCAATGTAAATGTTCATGTTAGAATGTGAACCATTTTTACACAGCCCAGATGTGGATATGCATTCTTTCACCTCTAGAATGAGTTAGAAATATATCGGAAGTTCTGAAACAACGTAATCTAACTCTGTGCAGAGGAAATACTAACAGGCATGCATTCCACAGAAGAGACCTGGTCTCTGTTTGGTGCATTTTGTGTCACAATAGGTACAACACCGTTCTCAGCATTTTGCAAAGCAATATCTGTGTCTCCAACTGGCCCTGCAATTCCAGAACGCACTGGGCAGAGAAGACCCTGTAACCTTAACAGATAACTTTGACTAGAAGGTTGGCCTCTCACATATCTAGTTGTTGTCACAACACTGGCAGAAGATCGTTCAGAATCAGGACGAAGATTGGACAGGGCACTAAGATCAAGATTTGGAAACACTGAGCAACGGCACCGAGGACATTTCACATTCAGCCTAAGCCACTCGTCAATGCATTCAACATGAAAATTGTGCGCACAAGGCAAGCCACGGACCTGCATTACAGTAAGACTATTTTTAAATCATTCTAAGATACACAATACATCTCAACTTAAAGAGTTCTCGAGGTTAGACAGAGAGCATGTTTTTCAGTGTCAGATAGCAAACAGGACTTGGTATGACCTGCTCTAGACCTTTAATAAGCATACCTCATTCCCAACACAGAACTCTTCTAAACAGATGGGGCATTCGCTGCAATCAGTAGGAACAGCCTTTAACCTGAACTTCGGTAGTTCCTGAATTAAAGCTTCGACAGCTTCTCTCTACATTCAACCCAGACAAGAAACCTTACTATCAGCACAGAAATTGAATATAAATATACAAAAGGAATTTGAACAAGAGAGATAAATATATGGCATAATGATAGCCAACACATTGTCTTACAACACACAAGAACCAGATGAATAATAGCAGAATTCAGGAAAAATGTTTCATTAACTAATGTACATGACAATACAGTTCACTCTGCTTGACAAATAATAGCATTATCTGCTGCTTTGCATGAATTCTGATATGAAATTGAAATCAACAAGTCTGCAAATATCAACTAAAACTACCTGAGCTGGTGTTAGGTAAAGTCCGGGCTGATATGCAGCAGCATCTTGGCCCATGCCCCTTGTTTCTTGACCTGCAGTTTCAAATGCCCAATCAGGCACGCGGATCATATCAACCAAAACCTAACAAAATTAAAACAGCAACTGTTACCATCTAATGATAGTAGTGTGCATAATCAAACAGAAATGAACATATGTTTAGATTACTAAGAATATGATCACAGATTATACTTCATTGATTCTATCATCAACCCCATCTGTACAATCTTTGATATAAGAGAAAACAATAGGCTAATTGTGTTGCCGCCAGAAAGAACCCAACAGTGTGAGCTTGGACACAATCTTTTCTCTAAGTTTTCTGGGAATCTTGTTCATGACACCAGTGGAAATAATTTTTTCAAGATGTGAAAAATAAAGATAAAAGGAAGGCGGGTAGAAACTTACAACCACACATGACATACAAGGGACTGTGTCCCAGTAACAGAAACTGTGCCCTAGAACCTTAAGAACTAACAGAAAAATCAGACATAAAACCAATGGTGAATGAAAACAGAAATCATGATATAATCAGGAAAAATAGTATAAAACATAATAATCTACCATGTTCCTAAGCAGTTTCCACAACATATGTAACTAAAACTGCCAAATATATTGCAATGAAGGCAAAGCTCACCCCGTATTCAGATACAGGGATACCCTGTTGGGCACGAACTAAGTGTGCTTGTCGTCTAGTCAACCACTGCAAGGGGTTAAAAAGCAAAATGAGAACTGCAACAATCTAGATATCAAATATTGAAGATGAATATTGTTTTGCAGATATTCCGTGTTTATAAGTTGTTCAGAGACCAAAACATCACGGAAAATGTAGTAGAAAGATAATGTGAGATGGTAACAGGTCAAAGAAACGTCAAATGGTTACTAAAGAGCCGCTAACCTTCCCCACTGACAAGCAAGCAATGCAAAGAAGTCCACAATAACTGAAAAGTAACCAGATGAGGAATCCCCATTTCTGTCCCTCTTCAGGCAACTGCAGATAATTATATGCATTAGGCATTGTAAACTTGTTAACAAGAGTAGCACTGAGATTGAATTTAAATAAAACATACACAGTTCTTGGCGTTGCTGTACCACATGGTACCAATTATAGTCCAAGCCCAAAGAAATGGATAGAGAAGCAATGCGAGAATTGAAAGGACGGCTACTCTTCCACAGAAACGAGCATATCTCTGCTGCCACCCAAAATCTCTAGAAGCATAGGAGAAGGGAAAGGAAGGACAACATGCGGATGAATTAGTACTGAGATTTGAGAAATTAAAATATCATTTGGCTTCATTTGTTTGATGAAACACAAAATTCAGAACCAATTTAGGTAGCTTACTATTATGAAATCAAAGAAGTCAACCATGAAAGCAAAATGATCATTAATGATTTGGCACGCAAATGCTGAACAGCCAAGATAAATTACGTGAAATGAACCCCAGAAAACAACTTTCCAGACTTCACATGTGAAAATTATCTTTTTATAAAATCATTGGGCATATCGACTATAGTCCATTTATCTCTCCATTAACTTGTTTGTCTCTTCTACAGCGCTATTTTAACTTTCAACCTTAAGTCATGTCACTTACCATGATTTCAGCAAACTAAGCTAATTCTAAAATTAGTGCATCTAATACTATGTCAATACAAGTAAATTAGTCATATACAGATTGATTCCATCAATGATATCAAAATGCTATATGAAATGGTGATCATTGTGGGTATGGTAATCTTAGTTATAAAGTGTAGGTTATTGTAGATTCAGATATGGCTTATCTAAGTTATCTTCAATTAGATAGATTAAAAGAAACATGTCAGACAGTGAAACACCACATCTCATCTACTTTACTGAGAAAAAGGAACATGCACTGTCAGTATATAAACCAAATTTACATTGACATTTAATAAAAACCTTTGATTTTATCATCTCACTATATAATTGTAATTACAATCATAAAATAACTACTCAATCAAAGGTTTGTGTTGGTTGTCGGTTTAAAACTGTTTACACTGACAGTGCATGCCCATTAAACACATACCCTAAATAGTTATACTAATGCATGGATTTAGCTCCTCTAATTTGGATTGGTGGAATATTATGGAATGGAATGGAGTGGTATGTAATTAAAATCCATTGTTTGGATTTGTAAAAAAAGAATGGAATGGTATGGAACATGATGGAACCTAGGTAGTTAATCCCAGATAGCGGTGCATTGCGGTCAACCCCAAAAGTGGGATAGCGAGCTAGAACGTTCTCGGATAGGTGGGATAACTGCTATTTTTTGGACAAATTACATGAATAATACTATATAAACCTATATTTAATGCAAAATTAACAAATGATTCAAACTTTAAAACATTCATAATTAGTAATAAAAATTCACAAGTCTTGCTCTTAGTCAAAATATACATTGAAATACCAACAAAAGTCAAGGAAATAAAGATGATGCATATTGAAGTAACACAGTAATAAAATAACTAAATATTAAAACTCAAATGCATTTTCTAGCATAGGAATCAAAGATAAGCATCATCTTCATTAGCATATTCTTCTTCCTCTTCTTCCTAGGTAAAAGTTGAAACAACAAAACAAAGAACGAAGAAATAATAGCGGGATCTCACTGAGAAACGTTGGAATTAACTACGCCAGAATAGCGGTATCTCGCCCGGATCTTGTTACACGCTGTCGCAGACCACGCTGTTGCGGTCAGACACTGCACCGCACCGGGACAGCGGAATCTTGCCGGAAAACGCTGGGATTAACTGCCTAGGATGGAACCATACCACCATATCCTCCAATGATAGTGCATGCCCATTAAACACATACTCTAAATAGTTATACTAATGCATGGATTTAGCTCCTCTAATTTGGATTGGTGGAATGTGATGGAATGAAGTGGTATGTAATTAAATTTCGTTGTCTGGATTTGTAAAAAATGAATGGAATGGTATGGAACGTGAACCCATTTCATCCCACCACATCCTCGCATATATCCAGTGCTGCAACATGTTTCTTCTTCCCTCCATTGCTACAGTTTGTTGTACCTGATTTTGCTATTTTCTTCACCTTATGGATTGGCTTGCAAAAGCCATATCTTTGTTCTTTGGATTGGCATATATAATGAATTTTGTTTGCTACAATTTTTGGTTATGAATCGGTCATAAATTTTGGTTATTGGACATGGGATTAATTTGTTTGATTATGGATCGGTTTAGTGCCACACTCTAATTTTGGCACCAACAAGTAATCTAGCACAACAGTAGGCAGCATAATCATAAGTGTTTTTTTATAAATATTTCCATGGTTCATTACATTTTGATTCAGAATAATATCTATAGTAAAGCTTTGAGACTTTGATTATTTTTTGTACTGTTTGTTTTCGATGAAGCTTTCAAAAAGATAGTATATTTTATTTGATAATGTTTTTTAAATAAAAGGGTAAAAATGGAATAAAATAATTATAATTCATTTCATTACGTTTATTTTCCAAACAATGGAATGGAATCTTTATTCTATTTTACTCTGCTCTATTACGCTCGTTTTAAAATATCCAAACATACCTCACTTTAAAAAATAAAGTGAGTAATATCAACCATTGATGATCAAATGAATGGTTGATATTATGTGCACATGCGATTTTTCCACTTTACCAACTTCTCACTTTAAATGAGTCAAATTCTTAATGCATACACACAATATAAAATGAAGAAAACAACCTAAACATATTAATGAATGAAATAAACAACAAAAGTAACATCAAAAGTTAATAGATGAAAGGCCTTACAAACCCATTCCCGCAGCAAACCCATTATCCACAAACATCAAGAGCCGGAAAACAAACACAGCAGTGTAGTCCACCTGAAGAACAGTGAAAGACCAAAATCATTTACAGCAGAAACTTATCTTAATGAAGTTGATAAAACCACGCAACGATGTTACAAAGTAATAATTAATAGAAAGGATAAAGGAACTCACGACAATCCATATGTGCAAGGGGTATTTACAAGAATGGTACCGTTTCCAATTCATTGCAACAATAACTCTATAAGTTTCAAGTGTCAAAGAATACAATACACGCGTACACATTTCATGAATAAAGAGATGTAGCAATTGAAAATGAGAAACGAAAGAAAAATTAGGAAAAAAGGATACACGCTGGTGGCGAGCATGGACAAGAAAAAGCCATCGTACCTAAAAGGAGAAAGTTGCATTGCATTGGATCAAAATTGCGATATGAGAGAAAATAGTATTGAAATCAGAGAGCATGAGTATATGAGAGAGAAGTAACCATTTGAAATCGACGCCTCTGATAGCCATGGGAATTGATTTGAGTGAAACCCTAAACTCAGAAGAGGTGTCGTGTAAACTAAACTCAGAAGAGGTGTCGTGTAATTGAAGGATCTCCCTGAAGAGGGAGAAAATGCATGCGCGCGGGAAATAGGAATCGGAATCAGAATCGGAGTGTAAATGTATGGTAAGAAAATTGATTGAGTTTTAGTAAAGAGGAAAAAGATAAAAGGAGAGTGAAGTAGAGGAAGGAGATGAAGCAGTAATAGAAAAAGCGAAGACGCATTGAGTGACACAAGTGGGCGTGTTTATGCGTGTGTGTGTGTGTGTGTGAGTGAGAGAGAGAGAGAATGGATGATGGATGAACTAACAAAACAAAACAAATCAAATCACAATCCATGCACCGCACCGCCAACTACAGATCATTGACTTCACTTTCACTGCTTTGTTGGTGTGCGTGTTCTACACTTGGGCTTCGCATTTACTACTTTTCACTGCGCGCAACTGGGGCTGCTTTTTTGTTTTACTGTTTCACCTTCAACAGTATCAATGTGTGCGCGTGGTTACTCCTCTAACTTCTTTTTTCTACCTTTCGTATTAGATTTCAATTTCGATCGATGTGTCCATTTCATTCATTGTCATCAAATATTATCTGAGGAAATACTATCTCATTATTTTTTTGGTCATTCTAGATCGAACTTCACCTAATAATAACTCACTTTATCTGTATTTTAATTTGGTTTAACTATTATTTCACCAAATTAATATTTTATGCTTTCGTATTAAAAAAGGAACGAACAACCAAACAAGTTGTTGTGCTATAGTTTTGCCTATCGCTTAGTCAAAAACAGATAACTATTTTTCAAATATGAGTTGGCATGTGAAAAAAAGAAATTAGTGATGAGTCGGGTTTTGGTTTCACTAACCATTTGAGGAAATACGTACGTGTTCTTATGCTCCACCCTCCTGATAATAGTATTGGTGGATCCTTTGCCCTGAGATAACTTGTATATTTAATTTGGTTTAAAATTCATTTAGAGTGCACTACTCTTTTTCTCATCTAATTTTTAACGGCTTTTTTTTTTATTCTACCAATAAAAAAAAATTAAGTACTATAATACCACTATTTTCTAATTATGTACCAAAATATCATTGTTTTTAAAATTTAAATTTTTTAAAGTGAGAAGTTGTAATGGTTGCAACCGACTTCTCAATTTTTTTTTTTAATTGAGTGAAGAGAAATTGGTGTGGCTGGAGCCGATTTTCCAATGTGCTTTTTTTTTTAATTATTAAATATATGTATTTGTTTTTATTAGTAGTGCTATTTAGTATGCACAAATAAGGGAATTTAATCGATTAACGATGACATGCATACATACGAGAGGGTGAGTAGTTATAATTTGTAAATGTGAGATGATGTCACACATTTTTTTGTTAACATCTTTCATAATAATAAATATATATTTTATTATTCAATAATTATTATTTTAATTAAATAATTAATTTAAGTTTCATTAATTATTAATTTAAGTAATTATTATTTTAATTAAATAAATAAATACAATGCTAATTTTTATTATAATAATTATCTAATTAAATTTTACTTTTTATAATTATTAAAAAATTTAAATAAGATGGAGTCCATAAAAATAACAAAATTTAATCAAATATTAGAACAAGTGTTTCTCTCTTTGAACTCTAAGATGGATTTGTAATTTTGAGCTTGAATTCTTCTACTCTTTTCTACTTTTTGATTTAAAGAGATTGATAGAATCTGAGTCGGTGCTCGTTATATTAATAACATCTACTCATTTGGTGTTTTATCTTTCCTCAATCAAGTAGATCATAGTTCTTCGATGCATGTCGACCTACTAAGTGATAATGTATACGAGACACATGCTCCAGACGAAGAAAACCCACCTCCACATCATTCACATCGTATTCATCGAACCCCACGAAGTGGAACTAGACACCATATAGGAGATTAATATAATAAAAACACTAGAATAAAATTTGTGTTAATTTTTTTTCCACTCATTTTGTATTTGTATTTTAATTATAATATTTAATTAAATTTTTTTATTTTTATGAACTCCATTTTATTTAATTTTTTTAATAATTATAAGAATTAAAATTTAATTAGATAATTATTATAATAAAAATTAACATTGTATTTATTTATTTAATTAAAATAATAATTACTTAAATTAATAATTAATGAAACTTAGATTAATTATTTAATTAAAATAATAATTATTGAATAATAAAATGTATATTTATTATTATGAAAGATGTTAACAAAAAAAATAATGTGTGGTATTATCTCACATTTACAAATTATAAACTACCCACTTTCTCGTATGCATGCCATTGAACAAACTCCTGTATTTATGCCTACTAAGTAGCACTACTAATAAAAACAATTTAAAAAAAAAAATTATTTTGAGAAGTCGGTTGAAGCCATTCCAACTTCTCACTTTTAAAAAAAATTAAATTTTGAAAACAATGGTATTTTGATACATAATAAAAAAAATGGTGTTATTTGAAGTAGCAATGTCAATTTACAAGGAAGGGGATTTGAATGGTAAATTCACATATTTAAAATTTCCTGTTAAAATCTTAAGAAAATAACTCAACAATTATCTTGGTTATGAAAACAGAAAACGGATAACGTTTTTTGTTCTGAAAATAGAAAACGGATAACGTTATTAGTTAGTTAAAATCACAGTTTTAGCTTATCTATTTAATTTGATAATCAAAATGACTTAAAGTATATAGAGATAAGGAAGAGATACCACACACAGATATATCATGATTCACCCAACTCGGGCTACGTCCAGTCCTCACAACTATGAGATTTTCCACTAAGTGTTCAAACGGAGAACGTTCTTGGTTTTACACAGTTTTTGTTAAGATCAACCTTAATCTGTAACAACAATTCTTTTCCACCCAAAAATGATTCAATCAAGTCACCTATCAATCTTGAGAGGATTTTACAATTCACATTTTAATCATAAAAGGATTTTTACAAAAACTACTCAAACTGTAAACAACTTTTATAGTTTTGAGTTTACACAATAATGATTTAAAGAGATTGGTAAAATCCGAGTATGCTCAACTCGTGTTTGAGAATAGATTTTTGATAAAAAATAAAAATAAAAAATTAGTAATATAATCTGGATATATGAAGAGGAAATCAGAACTGATTCTTTTTGTAAATGAGAAGCTTTCAAGTAAATAAGTGTATGTGATTGATGGATTTTCTTAGCACTCGAAGTTATGCATTTTCCTTGAGTTTGAGGCTTTTTTTTATAGGTTTCAAGGAGGTTGATGACAGCTATCATCACCGTTGAAAAGGTGTCTTGCTGTCATGTGTCAAACTTGACTAAAGACCAGACTTTTAAACTTTGAATGTTACTGTTTTGAACTTTCTGTGTTTCTGCTTCTGTGTTAATAGTGCATGGCCTGTAGCTTCTCATTCTTGACTGTGATGATCATTTGTTTATGCATACAAACATCTCAGAGATGTGCTTAATCGATTCAGATTAAGACTGCTTTTTGATTCGTGCAAAACAGGCTGGAGAATGATGAAGTAATGCTGGGGAATGATGTAATAAGGCTGAAGAATGATGGTCAGTAAGCTGGAGAATGTTCGTATCATTCTGGACTGATGTCATCATACTGGAGAATGATGTTAATCATTCTGGAGATAGTTAATCATTCTGGAGAAAGATGTTTGCTGTTGAAGATCATGTGTAACATGCTGGAGAATGTTTATCAATCTGGAGACTGATGTTACACTACTGGAGAATGATCATTTGTCACTTTTGCTTTGAGTTGTGTCTTTTAATCTTTGATCATTTTGAGTGATTCTTTTGCTCATATGAGAGCGGTATATTCCTAGTATATGAACTGGAAATCCATTTGCGATTTGCAAGAGTTTTCCTTGCATTAAAAGCTTATTTGATCTTGTTTGCTGAAAATGAAAAAAACGTGGAGAACGTTCTTGATTTTCCAAATTATGTCAAGAACGTTCTTAGTTCAGTCTTGTTCATTTTTAGCACTTTCTTTAAACTGATTTCTCTTGCATTTACTTTGTACATATATTGGATTATTACACTCAAAAGCACACGTTAAATTAACACATAATTTAGAATCATAATTAGAGTCTTTAATTAACTTTTATTTGTTTACATCAAAACATTAATTTGGAATTTTGCCTCAAAAGTATTATGGTACTAAATTTTGTTTTTAGTGGTAGAATAAAAAAAAAAACCAATTTTTAACCGAACAAATAGAATAGCAAAAGGTTCGTTTTGGATAACTTGAATCCAAGACTTGGTTGTTGGAAGGCTATCTATGGTCTTGTCAACAAAAAATTCTATCTTGGTGAGGCAAGGGACTTTGGCGAAGTTTGTAGTGTAAGCTTTCCCTTCTCACATTATGCAATCCACACTCCTCCTTAGATCTATTTGTAATTAAATTGATAAGAAAAGTAGGGGTTTTATATGGCATGACATTGATAATAGAAGGACATATCATACTGTGGCATGGAAGAATATTTGGCAACAAAAAAGTTGTGGGGACTTGGCATTGAGAACAACACGCAACATGAATACAACATTTCTTATGAAAGCTGGCTGAAAATTATGTTATGGGAGTCAAGATCTTTGGATTTCTGTAATTAAAAATAAGTATGGTTGTATGGGACAGTTTGTTCCTTGTCTTGATAATGCGGGGTATGGTTCTAATTTCATTGAGAGACAATATCTTTTTGGTTTAGTAATTGGTTACAAATTCAGGGTAATCTTGCTCAATTTGTTGTGGGTCAGTTAGATGATAATATGGAAACCAACAAGTGAGTCATAATGTTTGGCAGAATAAGGAGTGAGATATGCACAAGATCCTGCATGTCCTTCCTACTGGTATTTCTGTTTTATCGAGGGTTGTTCCTTCAATGATGAGAGATGGTGTTGATTGTGTGGCTTGGAAACATAATCCTAATAGATATTTTTCAGTAGCATTTACATAACGATCTATTTCAACTTTGAGGAATTTTAGCCCAACTGTTGGCATAAATGTTGCTTGGACGACAGGATTTTGAAATCTTGCTGTTGAATCTGATTATGCAATGATCATTCAAATGCTTCTGAAATGTTGTGTTTGATCACATATTTGCCATCCTCCTGTTTTAAGGATTCCAGATCTTATCAAACAAGGAGGTCACTTCTCTTGAACTCATGTGTAAAAGGAAGTTAATCAAGTGGCAGATTGCTTATAGCTAAGTTTGGTTTATCTCATATTATTGACCTCACATTTTTCCAATCATCTTTAGTTTTAATCAATGTAACAACTTATTTTTCTATCAGTTAAATTAAATTCACAATAAGATATATTAAACACAAAAGTAGACAATTTCAGGTATTCATCAATATACATCAATTTTACTGCTATAATAACTTGAAGAAAATAAAACAGCTAATTACAATTTGGTAGGTTGGTGCATTTATATACAGCAGATGGAGGCTGCTTGTAAGTAGGAATGTCATTGGCATCAACATAGCGAACTTCACCAGGTGCGAAAGACAGTTCCCTATGCCTGAAATTCAAGAGACAAGAATAAAGAGAAACAAAAATGTGATAATATTATAGAATTAAAAACCTTAATAAAATCATACACACATGTGTATCCAGTTAGTTACCTTCTCAAGTCTAGACCTATCAAACCAGCTTGAAGGATTGACAAGTTATCAGAATCTGGCGAGACTATAACGACTGTCTCACCAAAGTATTGAGTTTCAAGGATTGACATGAGTTGGGTCACACGAACAAATACATCTGCAACACTCTCATTTGGAGTTCCGTCATCAATTGGAGGAGGTTTTATTTTTGTAGATATACCATCTGATTCATATATCTGCACCACATTACACACATTCTTAACCTTACCAATTGCACAAATTCTACTTAGCTCCACAACAATAAGTGAAATTGTAATGAAATATACATATATGCAACTATTATAAAATAAAATTGTTAAAGTCTACTCTATTTACAAGCTAACATCACATTAAAATAACAACAATATATGCTATAGCACATGCTACTGTGAACCACGTGGTCCACCGTGGATCAGCGCTTAAAAGTCACACGAAATTATAATGACGGTTGACAAAACACATTGCAGGTATAAGTTAACGATTATGCACGTCTTTACTGTTGAGGCAGTAGTTTAATTGGTGTCAGTTAGTTGAATTTTTAGAAACATTCGTTTTTTTTTTTACCGAATTGACATTGAGTCATTGTTTAACCAAAAAGAGCTGTAGAAACATTAATTCAATGTCATCAATCATTGTTAGAGTTTGAATCAATTCTAAACAATAATTCACAGTGGATCACCTATCAGAATTTATCAAAGTGATCAAGATTAGGATTTGCCATATTAAAACATATATAGCTGAAGTAAAGAAAAGAGCACAGGAAGGGAGAATGGTACTTGGGAAACAGATTCCAAATTTTTTCCTTCATAAGCACCTAATCCCCGGGCATCAAGAAAGCTATATTCCGGAACTATATAACTGAAATCAAATAAATTCACAAACCCCAAATTTAAAAAATAAAAAAAAATCATAAATTGACAAGAATTATTAGTGAAAAAGCAAAATAACCTTCGAGTAATTGAATTAACAGAAGCAATAATCTCAGCAGTTTGATAAGCTCTTTGAGTAATAGCAGGCCAGATCCAACAGTTATTATCACAAGCACCCATTTCTTTCAAATCAAAAGCAGCTCTAATAGACTGTTTCTTCCCTCTATCAGATAAACCGTTATCCATAGAGGTTTTCGCCACAGGGTTGGTGTTTATCACTCCCATGCTCTCAAATTCTGATTCCCCAGACCTCACCAGATAATACCTTCCCATTAATTCACACCAAACAACAAAACTGTGTTCAGTAACAGCAATTTGATTGACATGAGATTAAGTTGCATATAGTTTACGAGATTGATTAATTACCGGTTGGTGAGACGTGGTGGGGGCATTATGAAGAGACCACTGGCAGCGGCTACCGGCTCTGAGATTTTTAGAGAGACGTTGAAATTGAAGGAGATGGTGAATGCAGTTGTGGTGAGAAGGTGGCGGCGACGGAGGAGGTTGTAGAATTGTTTGGGAGGAAGACATGGCGGTTCTGGGTGAGAAAGAGAAAGAGAAAGGTTTAATTGACACGTGTTATTTGGTGCTAACATTATTTTTGTGTCGACTATCAGTATCGCATTTTAATGGCGGAGGTTTACTGCCTTATCAAAAGCAACAGCCTCCTAACTCCTACTTGAAACAGTATGTGTCTGGATTTAGCAAAAAAAATTCTTCCTTAGATTCTAAATATATGTTTTTTTCTTTCTAGGATTCTAAATACTGTTTCATTTTATAAACACTCACTAGAGTACAGTATATATTAAGAAAAGTCTCCGGTGTAATTATATGGGATGTGTATATTGTGGGCAGTTGTTATAAAGCGTTTATTATTATAAATTTATTTAATATTAATTTTTTAATTATAAAATAAATTAGTAATAATATTAAGGTTTAAATATATTTTTGATCTTTACAATTATAATATTTTTTGATTTTGGTACTTCTAAGTTTTTTTTATTTGGTTAGCATTCTTGCAAATATAGTAACCGGATATATATAAGGGTAACCTTCAATTCTCTACTTAGTTTTTTTGTGCATTCTATCATCATCAATACAACTCAATGTTTCTATCTTCCAAAGGTATTATACTTATTTCTTTTCCTCATCTTCAATTCTCAAAGATATTAGTTCGTCTTTGTACCTAACTATATCAATTTTTCGTTGAAATTTCATGTTGGGTGTCATTGTTGGGGATAATGAGAATTAGGGATTGCAAATTACAAGTATTTAACAGTCTTATAGTTTTTGTAATAGAAATTTGATTGAAGAATTATTTTAAAATGAAACTATATTTGTAGGAATGTTAACCAAACAAAAAAAACTTACAAGACAAAATCAAAAAATGTTATAATTACAATAAAACAAAAACATATTTAAACTTAATATTAATAAAGATAAATTTGAATAAAAATTAATAAATGCACCTAATTATTTGATTATGGACTTAAATTTAGGAACAAATTTTTTCTTAATAAGCGTTTATAATTAGGAACAAAGTGAGTATAGGTTTAATTTTTGCATATATACCAACAAAAATTACAAAATTACACCCAAAATTACACTTTTGGGTTAACCTTTGTTATATTCTTTTTGGGCCTACTACCCTTATTTTTCTTCTTTTCAATTTGGGCCTTATTTGATACACTAGTTTATGCACTAGAATCTACACTAGATTGGGACTCATTTGTTACACCAACTTGGCCCTTGTTACATACACCACCTTGGAGCTCATAATCAAAAACATATTGAGCCAGATTCTCAAAGACAATTTGAGTCTCATCAAACTCGTTTAACAAATCAGTTACATGCCAAATCAATTTGCTCTTAGTCAATATCTTCATTTACAATTAGCTCTTCATCACAATCTTCTAATGTCACATTTAAGGCACTATCATTACTGTCTACACCTTATTGCTCCTCATCAATAGTTTCCTTCTCACTAGCATGTTGCTCCTCACAAACATTTAGTCCCTCAATAATTCCAAATTAAGAGATAGGATGGGATACAAATGGGTATTCCCTTTAGTCATGGCCCAAACAGTTCAATGATGCCTAAATTAGCGAGCAACAACTTCCATTTGGGCACCTACATATGTTCCCATTTCGTCAACAAATTGACCTCTATAATGGAAGTCAACATAAAAGACATTCATTTTACAACGGGTCAAAAATAACTCATCACCCATTTGAATTAAAATCATAAATGTTTAAAAAATATGAGATGCAAACACTAATAACCCTGCAAAACACTTTAAAAACATATATAAACACATGTGTGACCACTTATACTGAAATCAACTTCTATAAATAGAAAAGGACAATATATGATGGACCACTTATAGTTATCATTTACACATTACACATTAAATATGATTTAACCCAGATATACCAAGCACGTGAAAAATGATTCAAACTAAAAAGAAATAAAAAACATAAATAATCATCATCAAGCTAAACTACAACATACCTTAGTAAGAATGGTATTCACTAGCTTCGATTGCTCTGAATCTACCTTTCAATGAAACCTTAATTCTTCCATATGAGAATCGTCGTGTAAACGTATTATTTTCCCTAATTCTATTTTCTATTCATAAATGAATAATAACATTAATTTGTTTATTTCATAAGAAAAAAAGTTTAATAGATTAAAGTTTAATTATCTAAAAAAAAAAGAAGTTATGGTTAGCCACGTAGCCCCATTAAAACTACAGATACATGTTTACGGTTGCGTTTCATTTTTTTGAACAGAATATCTCAAAAGGGTATTATTGGTAACATATATTAAATTAACAATTTGAATTGCAAACGAAAAGTAACATAAAAGACTGAATTGAGAAAATAAACATAAAGGATATATCCGGAAATCAGGTGAAATTTAAAGGACAAAAAGTGTGTTCTTGTTTAAATGTTATTATTTGTTTTTCACCCATGCAATATCAAATGTATTTGATTTAGTATCTACTATCTGACGTCAACTTTATGTTAAAAAATGTGATGTGACAAATGAAGTATGTGTCATTATTTTCCAATATAATTATATGTGTCACGTGTCAACATTACATGGGACGATGGGGACACGCGACCTTGATAGGAACAAATAGTATCATGTAACATAATATACTACATCAATATTGTCACGTGACATTAACATGTGTACAAATCACATTATTGAAAGATTCTATATAAGTAATTATTTAGTTAAAAAGTGAAGTTTTTCAATTCCATTGCATTGAGTAAAACTTACTATGTTAAGCTTCTTAAACAAAACTCTTAAAAGACTCGTTAGCATTTGTCATATGCTACAAAGACAAAATATCATTTGATAGAATGACGTTTTTTTTTTGTACAATAATACAATGACTTATATTATGAGAAAAATGTTGTGTTTAAGTGTGAGTGGTTGATACAATGGTATTTACATCTTATTATCTTTGTTGTGTGCATGCATTTTTAGTTCTTGGTTAAAATTTCTTTAATTTGGTTTAGTGTTTATATCAATCAAGTTATTGCATTTGGTATTTCTTGTTTTGTAGGAATAAAGCACTTTAGTGTTGGAAAGAGGCTTGAATGACGTGGTTTAAAGCTGAAGACATTTTGAAAGAAATTTGAATGCAAACATGAAAGCAAAAAATGTAGAACGGAAAACACAAGAAATAGTGGTTTGAATTATGTTTCATTTTAAAAACTTTTTAACATGGCTAAGCTATAGTAAAGAAAACGGGACATATGAACAACACATACCATTTATCATGGTTCACCAGCAACATAGTATATACGTCTATACCCTTTAACCTGAAGGATAAAATTCACTAGTTCACCATATAATAACACTTTCATTGAACACCTAGTAGTCAAACTGTATGTGTTCAAGTCTTCTCAACCTTATAGCTTAGTATAATCGAGCTGTTGAGGAAAACAACCACTACTGGATTAAGTTACAAGATAATAGGTTTAGATTTTTCCGAGATAGCTTTCGCAAGAGAATGTTTACAAATTTGTTCTTCCAAAAAAAAATCTCAGCACTTAAGTAAAACGAAAGATTAAGAGCAAGAGTACAAATGAGGGTGTGTGTACTTATAACTTGTGCATTTCTTAATTTTTCAATGAGGAATGCACGTCCTTTTATCATATATTTTGAGATTGATTTGCCATATAAACTTTCCAAAATAGATCATTGTAATTGATTCAACGTATCTTAGTATGAATGCAGGGAAGTAGAGGATACGATGATTATAACATGTCTTATAGACCTTCAGTCAAGTTGTAGATTCAAGATGTTCATCAGATGATGCATAAATGCTTTGTCTTGTTTGAAGCGTTGACTTTCATCAGAGTTTTGACTTCTTTTAGAGCATACATCATAAATCAAAGTCAAGCGATCAAATGCTTGATGCAATGATGTTGTTATTAGAGGTAGACGATTACTTCCTTGTCAAGCTTATCAGAGGCAGACGAATAGAGCATAATTGCATTTAGGAAAGGCAACTAAAACATAGCATATCATGTATTTTTTCATAGTCACCAGAACCCGAACATTGCTTGCATTATCAAAGTCAACCGAAACAGAGTGTCGCTTGCATCACTTGAGGTGCGTGTTAGAGCGCTTTCACCAGTCTTGAAAAACAGAGTCTTGTTGTTCCTTTGTCATAGTCCAATCATTAGAGAATATGACATAAGAACCTAGACTCATTAGTTATCATTGACAATCCTAATCTTGGAAATCTTCTCGATATTATAAAAATCGTCTTTAATTTTATTTATTTATTTTGTGGTTACTATTCCATTATTTTTTCGTTACAACTTTCTTTTAACCAAATTATTTGTTCCCTTAATTTAATTAAATTATAATTAATTGGTACTCATAGACATAGATCTTGTTGATTCGATATTTTTACTACTTGACAAAAATCGTACACTTGCGGATTTCTCACATCAACGATTAAGTTCCACATCGACTACGAATGAGTAAAATTTTGAATATATAAGAGATGTGACTCATATACCAAATGATTTAAGGTTTTGAGTTGAGATGTGATGTTAAAGTCTATTGTGGTATTGGAACATTTGACCCGTTGTTGCTCCCATGCCCCTTGACTCTACAACAAGTGGTAGCAAAGCATATATACAAGCAATAACCTATATACAAGTATATGACTTGAAAGACTTGAGAGGTGGTTAAGTCATACATTAACTATGAATGAACAAAATATTAAAGATATAAGAGATGTGAAGATGATCGTTGAACATTTGATTCGTTGTTACTCCCATACTTCCGGACTCCCTCAACGAAAAATAGGCTATCCCTCCAGAAACAAACTTCAATAGAGTACTTATTATAGTCTAATCTTATTTATTTTCGGTCAAACTAGTATACTTTGAAACTACTTATTCAAAATCTAAATGTTGCTTTCCTTTTTTCTTTTTGAGGCAAGGATGGTACTTTCCTCTTGGAATACTAATAGCACACGTAACAATAAAAATGTTAAACATTTACTAATATATAGTTTTAAGTTAATATGTTTTTGGAAAAAATTAGAGTCAATATTTATTTTAGCTAAAAAAGTCAATATTTATTTATTTATTAAAAAAATGAAATTATCAATTATTAAAAAAAATCAGTCAAACACTTAAGTAGGTGAAATTAATATCTGAAAAAATTAATTAAAAAGTAAAATAAATTTTAATAGAATATAATAAAAATATATTGTGTAAAATACCACAAGGATACACGAGAATCCATGATACTGCCATATGTTTGATAGTATATTTACCACCATAAAATACTATATTTTTTATGGTTATATTTAAGTTGATCCAAATTAAAATCTCAAATTAATAAAAAATAAAAATTACATAAAATCAAATATTATTGAATATTTTTAAATTTATTTATGTGAAAACTGATTGAATTTTGAACTCATTACCTAAAATCAAATCAAATTACATATATAAATTTTAATATATTTTTATTAAAAGGACATATTACATTATATTATTTATTAGTTTTTAATAATACTTTCCCTATTGTTGTTGTTAAGTAATGTTAATTTGTAATGTATTTTATATTATATTGTACATCAAATATTTTTTTATCGTGACTTTCTAAAGAATAAAAGAGTTATAATTGCAATAGACAAAAAAATATTATAATTATAAATTGAATCGATAGAAAACTCATTTAATATAAACAACATTTAATTTAATCAAACTATGTTTTAAGAAAAAAATGTAAATGAAACCAAATTGCATATCTCATAAATCATTAGACCCAATGATCTTTTTTTTAAATATAATTCAAACTGCATCACAACACTTATAATATTCTCATAGAATGTCATATAGGAAAATGTTTAAAAGGAAAATGTTTACTTTTAAAAAGGAAAATGTACATTTTCATTTTTCTCATTTTAATGTACATTTTATTATTATTTAAATGGAAAATGTTTACTTTTACTATACAAGATACACATTAATGATATGTGGCCACACGTAATTTATGTTGCAATAACTAACATTTCTAAATAATAACGACTCACTATCGAATGAATATTGTCAAGTCAAAATTTGTATTTTTATACATTCTTATTTTTTTTTAATAAGTTTTTGTAACAAATAACACCATTCTATTTAAAATAATAATAAAAAGGAATATTTGAATCCCTCACAAAAAAAAAAAAACACATTGGATAGATTATTCTGACAAAAAAGCGACAATTTTTAGTTCATGACAAAAATAAATTGAACATGTTAATCTTTATGTCAATTTTTTTAATTCGTTTTGAAATATAATTGAATTATGTGATAATCTATATGTCATATCCATAAAAAGAAAATAAAATTATTGCGAACAAAAAAGAAACTACAATTTAGAAACGGAAACAAAAAAAGAAACCATAATTTTGTGTTTCAAAGATTTTTTTCCCTTTTAGTTTTCACTCATAATCGAAAGTCTTTATCGTTTTTTTATCTAATTTTTTATTTATTTAATTTTTAAATGAAAAAGTAAACTATCTTTTTTTATATTTTTTTTGTTATAGACCATGTACAAAGTTGACTTAATAACATATCATCATTTTTTTTTTATCCGATTCAGTGATATATTATAGTTTAGAGACTAAAATTATCTCAATTTATTTTGGATTCAAGAACAACTATGTTGTGCTTGTTTTATTGAAATAAAAACGTCCCTTTTACTCTAATAAAAATGTACAAATACAAATAAAAATTGGAGAAGAGGAGAAGATAGTTATAAAAAAAAAAAAGAGAAGAGAGTGAAGTGGGTCAGAGGCACACGTTTAGAACAGGCAATTCCATGTGCCCACATGGATGAGGGAAACAGGAGAACCAAGGAACAACAGCACGAAGAAGACGATTAATCAATCAATAACAACCAACACAACTCAAACCCTAAAGTTTCTCATCTTTAATTATTATTTTTCTCGCACTTAACCCAATAATCATATTATACACCTAAATTATCAGAAGATAGAAGAAGAAGAAGAAGATGAAGGAAAGCAGTGATGGTTTTGTAAGAGCGGATCAGATTGATCTGAAGAGCATAGATGAACAGCTTGAGAGGCATCTCAACAAGGTGTTGACTATTGACAAGAAAAAGCGCGTTGAAGAAGAAGATTCTGCTACTTCTGCTACCTCTGATCACGTTCGTGTTCACACCAGCGCCACTACTTCTCCAACATCCATCAAGTTCAAAACAAACTTCAAGAAGCAAAAACAAGAATGGGAAATTGATCCTTCCAAACTTATCATCAAGAGTGTTATTGCTCGTGGCACTTTTGGCACTGTTCATCGTGGTGTCTATGATTCTCTAGATGTTGCTGGTTTGTTCTATTTTCTCTCTCTCTTTTTCTTTTTAGGTTTTGTGTTTAGTTTTGCTTATCAGATTCAGATGCTTAATTCCCTTTTAAAATTATTTTTTGTTGTTATTTTCTCTTTGATGAAGAGTTGACTTTTATAATGAATTTTGAGGTTGAATTGTGGGAATAATATCAATTTGGGTGATGTTTTTAGGTTATGGTCTTGGTCTTATGGTGAGGTGGATGTAATGAAATTTGATGTTATTGTTTTGTTGGTTGTTCTTATGGTAAAAATTCAGTTAGTGGTTTCTTTTTATGCATTTCAATGACCATGGATTGTAATTACTTACTTGATGCTCAGTTAAATTGCTTGATTGGGGTGAAGAAGGCCAAAGGACAGAAGCTGAGGTTTCTTCACTGAGGGCAGCGTTCATACAGGAAGTTGCTGTTTGGCATAAACTTGATCATCCCAATGTCACTAAGGTTGATTTCATTTTATTCAGCTTCAACTTATTGTGTTATGTTTTTATTGTTTGTATATAATATGATGAGCTTGTGGTTTCAATGTTGCATGTGCTATTGTTGTTTGATTGGTTTTTTCTTTTATATGGGGCGGGATCCATTAACTTCTTTCCTTTAAGGGATTCATTTTCTGGAAAATGCTTGTCAGTCCTCTTTTTAAGTATACCTTTGCGTATTATATCTATGCATAATTGCATACAACGTATCTGCTTTCCCGCTGTAGACCCTTTCCGTTGTTGGGCATACTTGCATATAGTAGTTATCGAATCAAAATTCTAATCACGAGTCAGTAGACCATTTTTCGAATCGTAAATTGAATCTTGTTATGAATTGTAAGATACATGATCAATTTATTTAAGGCCTTTTTAAGTAAAAAAAAAACAAGTGGTTTTATCAAATACAAAAAAGTAAAAGCAAGTGACGTAAGTACAATACATAAGTTTACACATCATATATGACAAAATAGTGGGCGCACAACACCCGGTAGGCAAGAAGAATAAAAATGCACTGCAGGAGGGAGAAGGGTAAATAAATTTGTGTGTGAGGACTCTTCTACAGTTATTTGGAATATTGGCTTTTGGAAGATTTTATTATTTTCTTAAAAAGATGCGGAAAAAAACCCTAACAAGTCTTTCAGAAACCAGGCTGCAGCACCCTGCATGTTTCGAGGCTGCACCTGCTGCAAAATGTCAGTTGTGTGATTTAGGGGCATGTTGTGATTCATCAGAATGAACGGAGATTTGGTTGCGGTGTATGTCCAAATAGAGATACGCACATCGATTTGTATTAATTGGGTCTGATTTTGTTTCAAATCGAGATACGACTCACATTTATTTTGGGCTAGGTAGTTAATCCCAACGTTACCCAGCGAGATCCCGCTGTGGTACAGTGCCTGACCGCGACGACGTGGTCTGTGACAACGTGAAACAAGATCCCGACGAGATCTGGGCGAGATCCCGCTATCCCGGCGTAGTTAATCCCAACGTTTCCCAGCGAGATCCTGCTATTATGTGTTCCCTCTTTGTTTTATTGTTTCTACTTTCACCTAAGAAGAAGAAGAAGTAGAATATGCTAATGAAGATGATGCTTATCTTTAATTCCTATGCTAGAACATGCATTTGAGTTTTAATATTTAGTTATTTTATTACTGTGTTAAAGACTTCAATATGCATCATCTTTATTTCCTTGACTTTTGTTGGTATTTCAATGTATGTTTTGACTAAAGGTAAGCCTTGTAGATTCTTATTACTAATTATGAATGTTTCAGAGTTTGAGTCATTTGTTAATTTTGCATTAAATATAGGTTTATATAATATTATTCATGTAATTTGTTCAAAAAAATAGCAATTATCCCGCCTATCCCGGAACGCGCTATCCCGCTATCCCACTTTTGGGGTTGGCCGCGACACACCGCTATCTGGGATTAACTACCTAGATTTTGGGATACTGATAATAACTGTCAAGTGATTAGGTCATTTTGTAATTCTTTTATACTCAAGGATGCAAGTTATATAATTTTTATGAATTTCCTTCTTAACTGCATCATCACTACCTTCCTACCTCCCTTCTCTGCTCTTCTTTCATTTACATTCAGCTTGATTTTTCTTGCTAGCTTGGAAGGGGCTTCTTTCTTCATTGTTGAGGGCTCTGTAATTATTATTAATTTATGAAAAAATCTTCATATATATTGTTTAAAGAGCATAAGGTATGCAGGTTGCGCAATGCAATGGTTTTCTGTAAATTTTTATTTGTGAAATATAAGAAATTCTAATATTTTCTGGAAACTAAAAATGTGAGTCATATTATGCTGAACTTTATTTACAGCATATGGTTTAACTAACCTAGATATGCCTCTCTTATTGTTTTGGATTCTCTGTTGATAATCTAATTTTAAGTTGAAATGTTGAACCCTAAAGTAATTTTGATGATAACGGGTGATCGGAGTGAGATTGTTGGAATATGTATTTGCAATGGATTAATCCGAGTCTGCCTGTGGAGATTCATCAGAGAAATATGATATCATTCAATCACTTGTAGCATTGGTTGCATATAATACTGCCTTATTAACAAGCTACCGATCTTGAACGCTGGAGTTTCTAGATAATCCATAGTTGAATGCGTATTTGCATATTTGGAATTTTCTTTCTTTCTTTTTATTCCAAAAGTAGTTTTTTAGGAGATCTCTATTAACAATAGCCTACCCATCATAACGTTGAATATAGGATAAGTAACTTGACTACAGCCTTTTCATAAAAGTATAGAACTTAATTCATATCTTGTTAATCTGCGTAGATACTCTGTTGATCTAAGAATGAATACCGATTTCTTCATATAAAAGGAGTCAGTTTTGATATGATTATCATTCTATGCATTAATTGACGCAACTTCAAAGTGCTCTAAACTGGAACTTGTCTTTCACATCAGAGGATAAAAATGAATTTGAATAGGCATTTTCTATTTGGTTCAACATCCTTTCTACTGTTGAACAAAACATGTAATTCAAATTCATTTTTATCCTCTGATGTGAAAGACTAGTTCAAGTCTAGAGCACTTTGAAGTTGCGTCAATTAATGCATAGAATGATAATCATATCAAAGCTGACTCGTTTTACATGAAGAAATCGGCATTCATTCTTAGATCAGCTTCAAGTCTTCAGGTTTCTATAATTTATGGTGAATCTGTTCTTTAGAAGAATTTATATTTTTACCATGTTCTTCTCTCAATGCACTTCAGCCTTTTCCTGACCAAAGAACAGATATCCTGTATCTTGTATTAAAATCCTTCCATTTGGTATGCCAGGTGTTCTTTTCTTTGTAGTTCCCTTTTCTGCAACAAAAGTTGTATGCAAGTATAGAGAACAAGTATCTATGACTCTCTTTGCTCTTTTCTTCATGACATATTCTATTTCCTGTGTTATGATATCTTGTAATTTTGGTAGTTACTTTTTATTTTCTCTCTTTTCATTTGTCATTATGCACTTTTCTGAAAGCGTCTTGTTTCCATATTTAGTTTATAGGGGCAACAATGGGATCTGCAGAATTGCAGATTCAAACTGATAATGGCCTAATTAGCATGCCGAACAATGTCTGTTGTGTTGTTGTGGAGTATCTTGCTGGAGGTACGTTGAAATCATACCTAATAAAGAACAGAAGGAGGAAATTAGCTTTTAAGGTTGTCATCCAGCTGGCGCTTGATTTAGCAAGAGGGTATATATCTATTTTAATTGACGTTTAGCAGATTGGTGAAAAAAAGCGCATAATTTGTCTTTATAACTACTCAACTTGAACTCAAATGGTTTTACAGGCTGAGTTATCTTCACTCTCAGAAGATTGTCCACAGAGATGTGAAGACAGAGAACATGCTGCTGGATAAGACTCGCACAGTTAAAATTGCTGATTTTGGGGTTGCACGAGTTGAAGCGTCAAATCCCAATGATATGACTGGGGAGACTGGAACTCTTGGTTATATGGCTCCAGAGGTGTGTAGTCAGTAACTGCAAAATCCTTTTAAAATTAGAAATTATTGTACTAGCATGTCCTTTGTGGAAAGTCATGCAGTTTCTAAATACGATCCTCACTTGTTGAAATTTGAAATGACTTTGTTATGTGAAAACTTTGTCTATCTCCTCATAGATTTAATAAAATAAGACTATCAGAATCTATGAATGTATGAAGAAAGAGATAGGTATGAGAAAAAAAAAACTTTCACAGGAGACAGGACTTTGTCGTGTGAAAATCTCATGCAAGAGGACCCATTCCTTCTGATGGGGAATGGGTATATCTAGCTCCAATTTATCCAGTTGGGGGTGGGTATCTTCAATCTCTGCTGCCATTCTAAGAGTTCTTCAATGTGGATAAATGATGACCTTAACATGGCTGCAAATAGTGTTCGGGAAAACTCGAGTTCAAATCCTGGCTAGAACAATCCTTAGCTAGACTTTACTTACCTCCCGGCTAAACTCTGAATTACCAGGGTTCCCTTCCCGTGAGACCTGGAGAGTTAAGACCAAAAAATATGGCTGCAAATAGTGTGTGAAACTTCGAATAAGAAAAGAAATAGATAGGATAAAAATTATTAAGTTGTTCAAAGAGAAAGCTGTTGTAATTGACTATTCATTTTTTCCCAATGGGGTTGGCTGCTTGCAGGTTTTAAATGGAAACCCCTATAACAGGAAATGTGACGTGTACAGTTTCGGCATCTGTTTATGGGAGACTTATTGTTGTGACATGCCATATCCTGATCTAAGTTTCTCAGAAATTACTTCAGCCGTTGTTCGCCAGGTATTCTTGCTAGTTGCTACTCTGTTGTGATTGGTTGTCTCATTTAAGCAATGCATAATTATCACCGGTGGATTCAGTGCTTTGTGAATCGATTATAATTACATTATTATTATTTTCTGTTGGAATTCAGAATTTGAGACCAGAAGTACCAAGATGCTGCCCAAGTTCTCTTGCAAATGTAATGAAGAAATGCTGGGATGCCAGTCCCGATAAGCGGCCAGAGATGGATGAGGTAGTTTCGATGCTGGAGGCCATTGACACATCCAAAGGTGGAGGTATGATCCCTAATGATCAGCAGCAGGGTTGTTTTTGCTTCCGCAAGCATAGAGGGCCATGAAGTTCTAATATGTAGTCCACAGCAAACAATTTGGTCTAAGTGGTTTTTCACTATTTGAAGAATCAAATTTGTATCTATGGTGAGAATACAGAAATTGGATACTGTAATGAAATGAGGGAAATACACAGTAGCAGGTATAGGTTGGAGGAGCTGTGGTTTGATGTGTAAAGCTGTACCTCTGATTTTCTTTTACTCTTACCTTTTTTTTTCTCCACCTTGGTTTGAGTTTTGTGGGTATGAGTATTAATTTCAGCCAATGTTGAGGATTGGCATTGTTGCCTCCTAGTTGGATCTTCATTATATTATACTATATATTATATACTGATGCAAACTTGCAATCATAATTGATGTGATTAAGTTGGATCCATTGGCTCGGTATTCTAATCTACTAGCTTTTAGTATCTTCACTTAATGCTGGTATTTTTCCAAAAGGTAATGGTGTTTGACTGTTGTAACTAGTATTTATCAATATAGAATAGGGAGAAAACAACCGTCAATATCAATGTTTCGCCCGTTCCTGTTTAATTATAAAAGAATAAAAAAGGACAGCAAAATAACAGTCAAACACTATATAGTATGCATCAGTGTTCAGATAATTAAATTTTAAACATGCGATTAGAGGTTTGATCCTGATTGCTTGAACTTAAAGGTCGCTTATGGTCCAAAATCTATTATGCTATGTAGGTCGTGAACATTCTGTTTATTCATTTGTGATAAATATGTCATTTTCCCTGTCATCTGATGATTATTATACTCTCTTGATAAATATAAGCAAAACTCAAAAGAGCCTATACATCGTTTAGGTACAGAACACTCGCTGTAATTATCTGAAGTAATTCAATTCTACAAGAGATCAGTGCTATGATTTTCAACAATTTGAAAATAAGTTATTCCTCTCAAAAAAAAGAGAAAAAGGAAAAATCCCCATGGACCTGGGTATGTATTGTAATGAACAACAACATTTTTTCTTTAAACTTCCACTGTCTTTCTGTCAATCATACCATGTTGATACTAGGCGAAGGATCTTCGTCCCACCTCGTTGTTCGGTAGTAAAGGCCATAAAGGATGAGCTGAAGCAATCCAGAAAGTGTTCCCAAGCCATTGGGAATCTATGCAATTCAAAAAATTCATTAGCAATCATAATAAAAACCTAGAATCATTTACTTTTCATATTAAATTTATCAGCATCCGCTCTTTGAAACAAACAAAAAGTTATCAGCATCGTTTTCTTGGACAATGCAAAACGACAATGATTAATAAAATTTAAAAATAAAAAATCAAGGAAATAAAAAAAAATCTTATGTCATATAATATTGTTGCTTGAAACTTGTGTTTATTTTCACGTCATATGATATTGTGATAAGGTTTTTAAATATTTTTTAGAAGGTATCATTAGGTATGTACCAAAAAAAAAGGTATCATTAGGTTCATTTCAAAGCTTAATCAAAGGCCTAACCAGTTCAACCAAAATGTAAATTAAATAGTGTAGTTAGTTAGAACAAAACAATTAAAAATATAATAATAATATAGATTATTACCACTATGAATGGATCCCATTTGAGGAGTGCATAAGTGGTCCAGATGAGTCCATTGAGGAAGTTGGCAATTGAAAGTAAGAACGGCATATACTTGACGCTCTTCGTTCTAATTACTTGACGCTGCTCTTTTTTTTAGGGAACAAAATTTTAGAAAGCAAATTAAAAAAAATAAAAAGGGCAAGAAATTTATACTATTAAATTATTAATTAAGAAAGTTAATGATACGTACCATCACAGTCAAAGGTGCAAAGTACATAAGAATGTTGAAGACTACGCATATACATCCAACAATGAGCCTTCTATCCTTGTGGGAGGAAACAAGATACATGACAAGAAATATCACTAACACAAGGAACACGACTTCAGCTAGAATGATCAACAAGATCTTCTTCTGAAATTATTTAATTTCATTATAAAGTTAGTTATATTAATATTAATAAGTGAAAGAACAAGTGTTACCAAAATAAAATATAAACAAAAACGATAATTGTAAAGTTTGAAGTGTTTCTCACGCGTTTACTCCAATCAGAGAATACAAAGAAGATGAGAGTGTAGATTATCTCAATCACCAAGCCAAAACAATTAATAGTGATGACAAGAGTGTTATGATCAGTCACGAAGGGCATTCCATAGAATGCCCACATTGCACAATTGAGTATTGTTACCACATATGGATCAGGCTTGAAATCTTGCACTGATTTTGCTTTCCATATTTTTATAAATGTAGGCCTGCATATTATAGATAAGTATTTTTGCTACTAATCATTATCACCACTCAATCAAATTCATCCATCAACTACAAGAAAAACAAAGAGAAAGAGGGAGAGAGATTTACACTGGAGACATGAATAAACAAAAAGAGATGACATTTCCTGCAAATAAAACAAAAATATACATTTATTAGTAAAAATAAATCTACAAGGTTATATTTTAGAGCTATATATATATATATATATATGTTAGACTATCCCTGCACGCAATATTGCACTCTTATACCAACTGGTAACTATAACTTATTTAAGAGATTGATTTGCCTCAGCATTTTTTTCATATACACAATATGAAATTGAATAATGATCTTATACTTAAAGAACACTATCTAGCACTCATGTCACTAATTAAAAATACTAAGAAAAAAAATATGAGGTGTTATAAATTCAACTCTTGCTCTTTCTTAGCAAAAAAAAAAAATACTTGTGTATGTTTGAATTGATAATGCAATAAGTAAAATGTAAAAATTCTAAGGTATAGTTTTTGTCAAAATTACATAGACTTAATGTGATTTCATTAATTATATCGTCAATCTAAACATGTATATATCACAAACTGTTCTTTCACTGAATTGTCATGATACACTATATTACTGACATGAATCCCACACAAATAAAAACAACTTAGCCATTTAGACAAGAATTATTCACGTGATTCGTGATTAATTTCTTTTAGGATAAATAACAATGCTCCAAAATATATATAGATACAAATTTTATAATGGAAGGTGGAAAAAGAAAAGTTGAAGAAACGGAGAAAAACTCAGGTTTTATTTGCACCAACCAATTACTCCAATAACGGTTCTTATTGTATCGGTGTTAACCATGATTGCAATATTCAAAGAAGAAGCCGAAGAAAGATGGTGAAAAAAAATGAAGAATGTAAAGTAAAATTTGTTATTAAATAAAATTTAAATATTTGTACTTACACAATATGCCATATATAGATATTCCTAACATTTAACTAAGTTTGGGTGAAGTTTTAGTTCTTGACCGCAACAAGTGTGAAGGGCTGACTGGGTGAACTTGAATTCTAGCCATAGAAAGTCTCTTTCTTCGGAATGCATTGCTTAAACATCTAAATGACACAATTGATTCCTATCCATCCGCATATATTTTATTTTCAATGATTGGTTTATGTATTTACACTTTTTGTTGAAATTTTAGGATTTAAACCGGAAAAAACAGAGAATAATTAATAACGGATTATGAAATGAATCATACTAAGATAATATTCAATTACAATTCCTCAAACATAAAAACTGCCTATGGATTATTTATGATAATATCCCTTTGAATTTAGTCAAAGAAAATTCCTAATACAAAAGAAAGAGAAACAATCTATTTGACAAGTTATTATAGGAAGATAGTAATAACAACAACAACATCAAAAAGGGTGAAACTAAACATTGTTAATTTAGCAAAATACCAAAATTAAGAAAAAGAGAACTTAAAAGTAATCCAAACTCACTTCATCCTTTAATTAATTTCACACCACTTTAATCCAAATAATAAGTTAATATTTAGACTAGATACAGCATAAACATAAGCTGAAACTCACTTATTTGAAATTAGCTCACTGCGGATAAAAAAGCACATAGAGCTAATTTCAGAAATGCTCAAATGTGGCAATGACCAATGTATGTAACAGTATCTATTACTATTATTTACACACTAAAAAAGTATGCGTATATATTTACACAAATTCTAATTTCTAAATTATAATAACCCATACATCACCAAACGTTAAGCGATCTTTCACGTGGAACTGAAGAACCTTTCAATCGAGAAGCTATTATTGTTTCGTTAAAATCCTGTAAAACTTTAATAAGGAAACGCGCTTTCTTGGCAGCATGAGAAGTACCATCAGTAAGAAGCGAATAAAGCAAAGGCATAACCGTAACATCCTTAGCAAGAACACCTACAACATCACCACCAATATTAACACACAGTGATAACAAAATTGAAGCACAGTGTTCCTTCCCTGCACGCGAAGTAGCAGATTTCAACATCCCAGTAATCAATGACAAAGCAGAAGCTTCCAACACAGCGTTCGCTCCATCGAAATTCTCAGCCAACGCCGCAAGAACCGCCAAAGCTTCAGTTACAAGTTCTTCTTTACACGAAGAATCTAAGATCGAAACAAGCGCGTGAACAGCACCCGCTTCAAGCACGCGTTGATGATTCCGAGGAAGTAAAAGAAGTCCGAAAATCGCAACAACTGCATTCTTTTTCCCACATGTTGTTCCATTTTTAACCAATTGAACTAACCCTAAAATCGCATCTTGATTTTCCCCAATTATATTTCTGTATTCTTTCACCGATGAAAGATAGAATATTATAGCGGCTGCGATTTGACGAGATTCAAGGCTAAGCCCATTTTTAAGTACTTCGATAATGGGCTTTAAACCTTCATGGGCCATTATATTTTCAGGCCCATTAGCATGCTTTGAGAGTTTCAACAAAGCAGAAACTGCATTCTCTTGCGTCGTTTTATTCTTATTATTCGTAGCTAAAAGTTCCAACAATGGAGGAATAGTTCCAACTTCAATCAAACACGATCTGTTAAAAATACTCGATCTTGTTAACAAACGAATCTCGTAAGCTGCTTTGTTCTTCTCTTCTTCCGTTCCGAAAACGAGCTTTTTCGTGAGAAACCACGATAGAAACTGCATAGCATGTGCTGCTGAAGAACTACCTGGTGAAATTGTTCTCGTTATGTCACGAATACGGTTACACGATTTGGTGAATGAAACACTGTTGTCGGTGCAGAATTGTTGAATAAGTTTCTTGAGCGTTGTGTTTGGAACTAACTCTGTGTTATTGAGATTCTCCCCTGTTTTGGGGCATTTTTTGTTTCCTGATTTAAGCCATTTTTGAATTGAAACACGATCGTAGGTTTGTCCTGTTGAAACTGTTACTGGATCTGTCATTAATTCGAGTGAAATTGGACACCGAAAATCCTCTGGATTCAAACAAGTTGTTATAGTTATAATCTCCGTGCTGCGTCGAGATTCTTCGGATTCATCAAAATTTCGATCAAGAACAAGAGATTCGAATATCACTACCCTACAGTAGCTTAAAAATCCAATTAAGCTACTCAACAATGGAATTTCTCGTTCGTCACAATTGTGATTCTCTAAGAAGCTTATTTCGTCTTCTAAGAATTTAATCTCTGCGTTGCAATCATTCCACTTTTTGATTTTTACGTAATCGAGAATTTCTTGCATGGAACTGATATCAGGTTCGATTCCTCTCTCGAATTGATGAAGAATGGAATGAAGTTTTTTGCTTGAAATCTCGTCGGTGGGGTCCACTTCGAATTTAGCTTTTCTCGCTTGTTTCGTAACTAACTCAACTAACTCTTTCACTTCGTCGCAAACGTCGATTCCATGTAAAGGTAAAACATCTAGCGTAGTGGCTATGGCGCGAATAAGAGAACGAAATTGAGACGCCACGTGTTGAGATTTCGCGAGCATAAACATCCGTGCGTATTCGTGAGTACAATCTTGCATTAAGAAGTGAATTTTTTGTAAAGTGTAGTGAAGTTCCGAAAAACAGAGGATGATGGAGTTACTATGGTGTTTAATTTCGTGAAGGAATATTGAGATGATGTTAATTTGACGAATAGTTTCTCTTGCGTTGCGTCGTTGTGTGGGGAATGATTCGGGTTTGAAATTGGATATGGTTTGTGAGAGAGTGATTAGAGAAGTGATTAGTGTTGGTGGAGATATGTTTTGGCAAGGGTGAACCGCTGGGAATGATAGGATGCAGCGATCCCTTTGATTAGAGAGGTGAGTAGTCATCGTTGAAGTGAAACAGTTTAGGAACAACACATGGTACTAATTTGATGGAATTGGATAGATATTTTCATAGAGCAGCAGCGTGTGGTGCTGACTGTAAAATGTGATCGACACGTAGCAGTATATATGGACTTGGTATTGGTATCTGTCGACTAGGATTAGGGTGAAAGGAGTAGGAGTGAAGAAGATTCGTCATGGACACGTGGAAGTTTATGGTTGCTGTAATTATATTTTTATGACTCTGTGGATTGTTAATTAGGGATAGAGTTTTTGAAATGATGGCTGGTGGGTCCATACAACCGACCTAACAGGTGGAGATAATTTGTATCGACATGTGTATTGAAATTTTTTGTCGACATCAATATCAAGCTGCTAACCTGAATAATTAAAATAAATAAATTGTACGGAGTCCTAAAGTGGTTGGTTGTTTACTGAAAAAACATTAGGTTGGGGGTAATAAGAATTTGGCAAGATTAAGATTACAGTGTGGTAGATCTTCTGTATCTGTGATATGATAATCTCAATATTTGGACTCATGACAGTAGTTTCAGAAGGAATAGATTAGAGTGGTTGATTGATTTTGGATCAAAATCAATTATTTCAGTGGCTTCAAGTTATGAAAGGTTACATCTATCATACTATTTTTTCTATTTCTTTCTTTCTTAATGTATTAGGTGTTTAGTTCACTGAAGTGTTTTTTTACATAGAACAAAATAAGTTTTAAAAAATTCTACCCACTATTATACTCAGTCTCCTACTTCTACAATTCTTTAAAAATCTCAATTTTATTCTTTGTCGTTTTTAATTATTTTACTATTTCACTTTTAACTCTTATATCAAGTTTTTAAAAAAAGGATATATATGTGTTCTGAAAATATATTTTAAAAAATTTTGGGTTAAATTATTCGAAAAATTAAAATCACCAACTTTTCGGTACATAAATATATGTTATTAAAAGTTTGAGCAAAGTTTTTGGGAATGAGTATGTAATTTAAAAACTTCAACAATCAAATTTTTTGAAGAAAATCTTTACTATGAAATGAATAATTTTTTTTATTATTTATAAAGAAGAGTAAAATTGGAAGTTTTTGTTATTTATAAGAGTAGAAGTATAATTAATCATCGGAGTAAGAAATAAAAAAAGAAAATTAGTTTTTTTTAAATGAATAATATACGTGATTTTCTTTCGGAGGTATAACATTTTTGTTTATAGAAAAAGCTAATTACAGATAAATTTTTGTATGTTGACCTAAATTCTCATGAATCTACTTTGGGAACATTGCTCCCAAACTTGTCAAAACATGAAAATAAACATGTATCTTTTTCTTTTTATGAAATAAACATGTATCTTTAAATGGATTTTCAGAATTTAAAAAATATCTTTATAACAAAAATTCTTTCTGATTGGGTCTCTATGATTGAGTTTACCATACACGTGAATAAACACCAAATGGGGTAAGAAAACTTGCTGGAGATATTAAAAAAAAAGAATCTGATTGAGTAAAAAAAACGCATGCTAGCTCTACGTACATGCAAATTAAAGAAGAAAATTGACTAATTAAGGATTTAATTGTTTGTAGGATTATGCATAAACTATGCATGGTCAAACACGAGTATGCATGTGGGTCCTAATTAATCACTTGAACAAACTACAAAGTCCATAATTTATTAATTACTTCCAATCTTATTTATGGTCACAAATCCATTCAATGGCTTCTTGAATCATTTGTTAATCAAATCATGATATCAACGAAAAAGCATGACCTTTGACGTGGACCAATCGCAATGTGCCCAATCTAACGCGTTTCCTTTGTTGAACGAAATTATTTTAGTGCAAGAAACCATATATAAGATATAATATTACTATACGACAACCAAAGATGTTGGCCCTTCCAAATCTCTATTAAAAACAAAAAAAAGAGAAAGTAAAAATTTCATTGTCTCTTTGATTGAGACTAATGTAGATTGTAGGTACGTCAACAAGATGGGTTAGTGACGGATTCTGTCTCCTACCTCGAATTCGTCTCGACTCCCAAGCAAAAAATTCACTCAATTTTTTTTTTCAACTTTCTGATTTTATTTTTAGAGAAATGAGATTTTAGTAAATTAAAATTCTGTTAAAAAATAAATAAAATTATTTCAATCAATAATAATTTATTCAAATATTAGTTATGATTGAAAAATAGGGTATTTATTCACGCTACACATAAAGATCAAAAATTTCCGTCCTGCCCTCGCGCACACATACATAAAAGAAAGAAATTTATATTTTTACTACAAATAAAAATTATTATATAATATATCAAAATAATCAATTGAAAAAATATTAGTGGATAGATTCAAGTGTGGGACTAATATCACACCTCCATCCATGTCCTGGACTCTAAATTTAGGAGAAAATACTAAAGCGGCTCACCTCCGATGGAACGACAGTGCGCGTTTTGTTACCATCGTGTATGTAACAAACAAAGTATTATAATTCAAATTAACTCTGCTATCAGTAAATTAGTCTAGTTTGTAAAGACTTCACTCATATTTATTTTATAAATTAACGTGTGAGCTCAATTCTCGTTGTCAACGCAAAAATTTATTGGTGATAATCGGTAAATATCTTTCTGAACCACGAAACCTGTTGTGATCTCAGTGAGCCTCCGAGCTCCAAACTCATGACCTATACTTTTGTTTATAAACAATGGGTTCTTCTAGAAAGTCATGTACATCTTTCACAAACCAAACCAAATGTTTTAATACAATGATTGAGGTATGTTTGGATTATTAGATATCCAATTAGTTTATATTGTTAGACTTAGTATTAGTTAGTCTTAGTTGGTTGATTAATTAGTTGCACTAGTTAATTATTTTATATTAATTAATTATTTATTTATTTAGTTATATTAATTTATATATCCTTTAATGTAATTTACAGTATTTTAATTGTTAATATTATGCAATTTATTTTTATCTATTTATCTTTTATCAATTGTTTAAATAAAAAATCGCAATATGAGTTGAGAGCTAATGCTAATTAGAATTCTAATTAAGGAAATAATAATTTTGTTATAAAAGTACTTTTCATCAAAAAATAAGTTTTCAAATTTATAATATATTTATATTGACACTGCTTTAAAAAGTATATTATTAATTATTTTTTAACTTAAATTCTAATAAAATATTGATTAGTTTCTACAAAAACAAAAACAAAAAAGAGAGAGATTGATTAGTTTGTAGATTTAGTAGAACAATAACTGAAGAGTTATACCTAATGAGGTCTCGGCTGGATAGACACGTTAATTAAGCAGAGAAAGATTCCAAAATGGCTTTTCTTAATGGACATTACATTATTGTGTATATGTGGTTCACAACAATTGTAATTTCCCATTTTCCTCCATGCAGCAAATTGATTAGAAATTTTATTGCTTGTTTTCAAATTAATTGAACCGAACACTACCGGAAACTGGAAAACCCACCAACTCATATTATAAGCAGTTAACTGTCATGTCATGTATGTACCCACTGCGTGTTGATTATTAATTTGTTAGTATTATTGTCAATATAACTTAATTCCTCCACGCTTAGCTTCTAAGATTGCAACCATCACACGAAATTGGAATATTGTTTGGACTTGGAATTAAGAAACAAATACTATGCATTTCACACTTTGACAGGACATCTTAATCAGACTTCTAATTTCTTTATCTAGTTCTTGAATTTGACAAAAATAAATTAACTTTTAGTATTTTTTAAAATATTGTATTTGACTTTGAATTTATAAGACTATCAAACAAAAAGTATAATTAAAAAATAAAAGGAGGAACGAGTTACATGAGATAAAAAGTTTAAAGGGAAATAACTTTTTGACATCAAAATTTTGATGTGGAATACAATATTATTTAATTTTATGTATTTTTAAAATACGTATAAGTTATAGAGATTAAAAAGTAAGAAATTTCAAGACAACGAATTTAATTAATTTAAAATTAGTTTTAGACACCATCAGACAATTAATTTATTGTATTTAGTCCATGAACTAAATTAAGTGAACTTCAACTATGTATTATTTAAATCTAACTCAAGTTTAAAAAATATCTTATCAGTTATAGAGAGTGATTTATTAAGTATTTTTTATGAATAAATATACGAGGCACCTAGTGAGTCATATGTAACAGTAATGCATTAATAAATATACAAGGTACTTTGGCTTGGGTAGTTCAGTTAAATGAATTATTGAAAGAGTTAAAAGATCCGTTTCAAATCTTGATAAAAAAGAAAAAACTAATATAACATCTAACTATTAACATTTGTTCGGGATATTGAGTGGCAATAGTTTTTTTTATGTCTTCTTGTAATAACATGATAGTTTATTAAGCAAAGTTAGACGATCGAGTCCTTTCAACAAGATACAAAAAGCAGATAACTATCTTATGTTATTAATTACAACCACGCAGGATTCTTCAATGGAGACACCACAGCTTTCACCTGCAGGTAGTTATGAAGACTGTAGATTCCTTTCTCCCTACCAATCCCACTCATTTTGTAACCACCAAAAGGAATTGCAGCATCAAAAACATCAAAGCAATTTATCCACACAGTTCCAGCTCTCAGTGCTCGCATCATTGTGTTAGCTGTGCTCACGTTTTTTGTGAAAACACCCGCGGCTAAACCATAACGTGTCGCATTTGCCCTTCGTATTACTTCATCAATCTCCCTATTATAATAAAATCATTAAATACTAATTAAAAAGTCAACAAAGGGACTAAAATTTGTGTAATCCTACAAATGGACACACTAGGAATATTTCAAGGTACCTTGTCACTAATGTAACAAAAACTCTAGAATTCTATTTTTGTAAAGTATTTAATTACTATGGATCAACCATATACAAACATTTTAGACTGATAACCAATTATATTTAATCATGTATATATTTTAGGTAGTTTTATGATGTGATGCCATAATAAAATATGATTGAATATGTGTGTAAAATTTATGATACGGTGATTGCAAAAAATGAAGAAATTAATTTATTTAGAAAATGATATCTTGAAGTTTGGATTAAAATGGTATGTTTGTTAAATTTCAGTAAAGAAAACAAGCAATTGGGATTCCAATTTCACTTACTTGAACTTCAAGATGGACTGAACTGGGCCAAAGATTTCATCTTTTGCTATCAACATATCATCCTAAGTAACCGTTACCATGTGTTAGATTAGAAAATGGTCCAATATACAAGGTCTTACTGTGCATTTCTGTAAATAACTTTTGTGGCAAATCAATCAATCAATCAATACCTGAACATTTGAGAATACAGTTGGTTGGACAAAGAAGCCTTTTGAACCAAATCTCTCACCTCCACATTCAAGGGTAGCATTGCTATCAATTCCAGACCTTATGTACCTAAGGACTTTCTCAAATTGTTCCGAATCAATCTGTGATTTTTCCAAGGACCGCGAAATAGTGTTATTTTATTACATCATAGTATGATCAAGAATGAGTTGATCTATCAAACATTAACTTTTCCCACGAAAAGGATACTCAACACTAACAACAATGAGACAAGGAATATATGGTAATGTTAATTACTACAACATAAAGTTAACATTGAAAAGAGAAAATACCTGAGGACCTTGTTCTACACCCTTCTTAAATGGATCACCAACAACACGTCTCAAAGCGCGTTCCTTTGATTTCTCCAAGAACTCGTCATAAATACGCTCATGTACAAAGGTACGGGATCCAGCACAGCAACATTGTCCCTGGAAAGCATCCATCATATATAAGGCTTAAAGCTTCTACTCCACATTTGCATATCTTGTTTAAGAAAGTAGTGGAAATTGATTGCACAAACCTGATTAAAGAACAGAGCAAAATGTGCAATTTCAACAGCCTTGTCAACATCAGCATCCTCACAAACAATGAAAGGTGATTTTCCTCCAAGCTCCAATGTCACTGGCTTAAGATTGCTTCTTGCAGCCAGTTCAAGTACAGCTTTCCCAGTATCTGTCGATCCAGTGAATGCTAACTACAAAATTAGAAGGAAAAAATTGAATTTGTATATGATATAAGTGGCTAAGTTTTAATAATATCATTGTGTAAGGGGTAATCTAAAGGATATAGACATAAACCTCTCTAGTACAAACACATAGAATAAATGTATTTTTAACATCAAGCCCATTTCATCCATTCTTTAGAATAAATGCTTGATTCTAAAAATACCTTGTCCACATCCATATGACTTGCAAGAGGTGCACCAGCAGTTGCACCATACCCAGAAACTATATTCAGAACACCTGGGGGAAGACCAGCCTGCCCAAAATTGTGAACATTACAAGTTATCATAGGAAATGTACAACTAAAATAGTCATAAAAATCTATTTCAAATTATATGTTTAGGATTAAAATATCCTTCTACTTCATTTATTATTAGCTGACACATATTTGCAACTACTTTAATAAATAAGAGTAATATTGGAAAAAATGTAATAACGCTTTATTAATATTCTAAAATGACAAATAATGTGAGACAGTGAAATATTTCAAACATGACACTTATTATGAGACGAAGAGAGTATAAGCCAACCTCATGAAGTAGTTTTGCTACAACAAGAGCCGTTAGAGGTGTTTGCTCAGCAGTCTTGAGGACAATGGTGTTACCACATGCTAGAGCTGGTCCAACTTTCCAAGCAAACATAAGTAGAGGAAAGTTCCAAGGTATAATTTGTCCTGCTACACCAATTGGTTCGTGCAATGTTTGGACATGATAATCTCCATCAGCTGGGACTGTCATACCATGAATTTTATCTGTCCAACCTGTAAAACAATAATTGTTTGGATGGGGGTAGTAACAGAATTTTTTTCAACAATTAAAAAGGGATTGACATAAGGAACATGTGATTGTTGTTACGGATCCTAGTACCAGCATAATAACGAAATAAACGCACAAACATAGGTAATTCAGACTTGGCAGCCTGTTCATAAAGCTTTCCATTGTTCCATGACTCCAGAGCTGCAATCTCATCATTGTGCTTCTCAACCAAATCAGCAAAGCGCAGCAATATACGACATCTTTCCTGAAGGAGTTATCAATAAATCATCATAGTTAGAAAACATGTTCAGAGAAGACGAAAATAGAGAATTGAGATAAAAAAACTAAATTTGATATTTGATTAAGTGTAGGTGGTTAGATGAAGCCTTTATATAGGCTAACAAATTATTAACTAACTATTACCATAACTAACCAACTAACTAACTATATCTTTAATAATCATCACAAATTTAAAACTAATAGAAGGTCATGAAAGAAAAGGACACCCGGGAAATGCTTACATAAGCAGTCATTTTTGGCCAAGGTCCCTCGTCAAAGGCCTTGCGAGCCGCTGATACTGCACGGTTGATATCTTCAGCGTCGCCTTCAGCAACACGAGCAATCACTTCCCCTGTGCGCGGGTCATAAGTTGGAAATGTTTTCCCTGAAATCAAAAGAAACTCCATACATGTAAGAGGTACTCCTGAAATCAAAATGTTTTCGCTAACTTGTTCTCACCACTAAATACATAATTTTTTTAGGTACTCCTGTGATAGGTACAGAGTATCCACTGTTGTTAACAATGATTAATCACTATTGAAAAACCTGAATGCACAGAAGATAGTTAGTCCCTTCCATCCGAGTTTTTTCATCTACAAGAGTCACTATTTGAACCTTTGACCATTTGCTTAAAGGACCTATTGAGTATGGCTCGTAGATATTGCCCTCTATTGAGTATGACTCATAGATATTGATAAGTTGGCAAGGTCAAACGGGTGGAGCGAGTGAGACCATCCCTTTTAAGCTTGACCCAACGTTTGTTGGGGCAACAAGGGATGAGGAGAGGGAAGTCTCCTGTGACACGGTTCAGGGATATTGTTACAATATAAACCTAAGTACTCCCTCTGTCCCAAAATAATTAAGTCACTTTATCATTTCACACATATTAAAAAATATATATAATTGAAAGAGAGAATACTACTTTTACTAAATTATCCGTGTTAGCCTGTTAGGTATTGGTGCATTATCAATGTCATAAATGCATAGTGAAAATATTGCATTAGAAATGTGCAAGTATCCAATTAAAAAGAAATGTTTTGGAAATTTAAAGGGTCAATTATTTTGGGACAATTTTTTTTTTGCAAATATGTCAATTATTATGGGACAGAGGGAGTATTCAAATACAAGTTGTATTATGTAAAACCTAATCAATCATTCTATATAAAAGAACTGCAGCCGCTCGGAGACGTAGGCATATTTGGCCAAACTTATTATCAAACCTCTTGTGTTCTTTGCTTTGCGTTTTTTGTTCTCTATTCTTTTAGACTTAGTTGCTATTCTAATTCAGGTCGGACTAACCTAAGTTGGTTTTCTTTTCTCAATAAATTGTACATGGATTAAGAATTTGAGACAAAAAAATAGGATGATTTTGGTAGATTGTATAGTCCAAAGTATAATTAAAACATACTATAAGAAGCAACAAGCGATGTACTAACATACCTGATGCAGCATCGACAAATTGTCCATTTATGAGATGTTGTGTATAATCTATTGAAGCTTGTGGAGTAATCAATTCCTCAACAGCTGCAGCAGTACTATATCTGTTTGTGTTTATCCATCCTTGAGATTTTCTTCCTAGAATGAAACAAAACATAAAGTGGAAATCTTATTCCTTTAATTGTAGAAAGCATTATGATAATATCTGGTTTTCACTTTTCAATCAGATGCATTAGAAATAAACATCAACAAACACAGTAAAAGAGAAAGTGGGATTTGAGTTGAATTGAACACCTAGTGAGCGAAGCAGAGAAGAAGAAGAAGATTGAGAGCGAGAGAGCAAACGGGAAAGTGTGCGAGCTGCCATGGCGTTTCTCCTCCTTTTTATTATTGTGATGATAATAAAAAAGAAAAAAGCTTCTTAATATGAAAAATGGCAAACATTATCGCCAATATGAGGACGTGAGATACTATCTTTTTTCTTATACTTAATTTAAATTACATCGAAAATTGTTGGATAGAACTATTAAGAGCCAATTTTAGAATATTATAAATTGATTATTTAAATTTAACGTAAAGAAATTCTTCATAAAATTCCTTCATTTTAGAAATTTGTTAAATATATTATTTTAATAAAATAATTTATATTAAAAATTTAAATTACTCTAAAAAATTACATTCACTTATAAAAAAAATTTATCTCGTGTATTTCGAGACGATATATTTTGTTTGGTAGTATATTTTTGGACGGCTAAAAATTCACTTTTTTGGTCCTTTTCTGGATGGATACATCGAAAGTGATATTGAAGGGTGGAAATAATATTATATGTCACCCTGACGTGAAGATTTGAGTTTTACATAGTTTCCTCCATTACAACTCTCTAAGACTTGTGCTCCCCTGCAATTTGATCTTGTTTCATCATTCTGATATAAAAAGATGTGAATCTAACTAATAGTGCAGTTTGGGTCAGATTAATTAATCAATTATAGATAGATTGACAATAATCAATTATTATTAATCAAATTATGGTTAATTAGTTTACCGATTATCTTTGTTTTCTCTACAGAATCTTAAAGAATGTCGTTCTTGATTATTATTGACGTAGAAATGTTATAATTTGTATCATAATTGATGTAACATTCTGACAGTTTGAACTTAGAGCAACCAGAATTCACCCATTATATAAGTTTGTTTTTTTACTAACTTCATACAAGTTTGTTCACGTTAGTCAAGGTTGGACAAAATACAAGAATTTCATATCAAACGGGACAAAATTAAGGCATTAGCAGAGCTGCAATAATCTTTATTATAACAACTTACAAGCTACATTATGATAGAAATCAAATGTCAAATTCTACAGTTTGTCACTCTTCAACAAATCAAACATAACTTTTATACATGTGTGGTAATAACCTAAAAGGTCGAAAGAGTGATGACTGAGGAATGGCACTCTATAAAAATAATGTTTAACATCGCATATATCTGGTGAGTAAGTTACTGGTGGCAAAATTGTAGATAAGATAACCGTGTGTAACTAGATTGCATTGGAAAAAGCAGATACTATATCTGTCAGGGTAAACACTGTTAAAGTGGAATTTGATTAGAATCAAAATCTTTTGGGTACATGGACATTATACACAAACAATAAGGTAGAAAGAAATACATAGCTAAAAACACAAGAACACCAAGATCAGCTTCTTCTCCAACAGCTGGACGACGTGGATTGATCCAGTACATTTGAATTGTACACCATAAGCAGTATAAAGAAGCTATGGATACCATAAGAAGCATTGACTGATATGACTTTTTCTTTATTGAGTTTGAGGAACTTGCTCTGCAAGGCAATGAAGGAGAAATGAAAAAAAAAACATGTCAAAACCATGCTGTCTCACCATTATACTAACTTGATACTTAAATATGGAAAGTTGCAAAAACAAACACCTGTTGAGGTAAAAAAATCCACCAATTAGGCATGCGCATAAGATGCTCACTACAACAACAGCATCTGGGTTAACTGGTGCTCTATTTTGCCACCAGCCAGTGCTCAAAATCCAAGTGTAGGTGGTAGTTTTCCCATTCTCCTATAAAATTTTGAGAATAATATGTTTCAATCAGTTAAGAGTTAAAGAGCCAATTTAATCCCTTAAAAGAAAGATACACAAGCTAGTAGAATAGCAATTCAGGATGATGTTGAGTGCAAAACTGCAGGGGAACCAAAGGTTTCTCAGAAGAGCTGAAATGAAGGTAAGTGGCATTATCTTTTTAAGATTAACTAACACTCTTTGTCAAACATATATTTAAATGAGATTTCAACAAACTTCCCAAGATAAATATATATCCCCAGGGTTTCTATTATTAGATTGAATTAATTTGACATTGGTTCAATATTTTCAAATGATTGATTGTTTAGATTTGGTCACCATTTTTGCTGATATGTACACATTACGAAGGTTTTCAATTTTTGGACTTTAAATGCTCATACAAACAATTTAATATGAAAAGAGTTGAAACTCAAATATTCCATAATTATTTGACTGATTGAAATAATCAAATGGTTATTATAGACTTAATCAAAACTTCACCTGAATAATGAATGATAAAATATTGCTGAAGTTATGTAACATAAAAAAAAAAAAAAATGCTAATGAAGATAATGTAAAATTTCCAAGGTATACATTAATTAACACACTCGCCTACACCATCAAACCCTCACACATCTAATGACCAAAAACCATTAATGGCTCACACATTTAATAATACATTTTGCATGAAGTGAAGATAAATAAATCAGGTAAGTAATTAATTTGTAGTAGAAGCAACTAAGTGGTTAACAACATATATATTAATTAATCATATAACAATGAATATTACCTCAAAGAGATGATCTAGAAAGAAGTGAGTAAAAGAGCCAGCTGATATCAAGAAAAAGCATTGCATCTTAGTAAGAGGCACCTAGAATTAATTAATATATAGCAAGTCAATTAATAATAATATATGATAAAAACAAGTTTAGGGATTAATGAATTAATATACAGTAAGAGTGATCACCCTGGAGATAGAATCAAGAAGGTGAGTTTGAAGAAGAAAAGAGGAAATCCTAGAGTAAAGAAAAGAGAGAGGAATTCCCAAGATAAGGATGTAGTAGAAAGGATGGTGAATAAGATCAGCTACGGCAGAGCCTACTGTATCAGCTGGACCATCACCAAAAAGTGAGCCAATCCATTCCGAGAAAGAACCAATATCAGGTCCAAAGAAAGCGTTGACGGTGTATGTGAGTGTGTGGTGTGGGCTAAACCTGCCGTTACTGATGGTTGTTAGACCCAAGCCCGAGCCCATGGCATACATCAAGTGAGGACCAGGGCCTGGCATAGTTTGATCACTTTCAATTTGAAGCTGCAAACAATCAAATTTCAATACTCAACTCAACCACCCTAGAAGAACAGTGCTGTGATATGATGTGCCAGTCTTAAAAGGATAAGGGTAGTGTGGTAAATCTATTCCAACTTTTTACTAGTCATCTTCATTTGCGGTTACTGCCGCTGGTTTCAGTTAAGCAGTTAACTAACTCTTTTTTCTTTATTATAAACTTAACTAACTTTTTAACATCCTATATATATAAAATTTAGTAAAGCTATTTTCTAAATTCATAGAGTAATTTGAATAACAATTAAAATAAACAGGACCATCGTTTAAATTTGATTCTAATATAGCAATAATGGATTCATTAAATTTGAATAAGGGTGCACAGATAATCTTGAGGTTGGGTATAAAATCTGACACATCCTAAAAATCTTTGTAATTGTGTTTTGTCTTTTAATTCATCAGGAAATTTATCTCCGAATTTTATTGATTTGTTTATAGGTTTAATGGTACCTTTATAAATATCAATAGTGGGTATGTTTTCTTTATTACAAAATTTCAGGACCATACAAAATTATTAATGTTCCATGCAAGCTTCGGAATATTTTGGATAACAGCCTAGACTTATAAAAAAGAACAAGACATTCTTCAAACAAATACTAATTAGGTGCTTAGAGTGATAAAAATAAAATGGTGGAATAAATTTAACTCAGATTTATTAACTGATGACGTCCTTAAAGCTTGGTTTATTAAAAATCAGAATTATTTAGGTAAACCAAGAGAAAATATTAAAGAAGACCAATTTTTAGCTGAAAAAGCTAAATTTATGGCAGAGTTATCTGCTTCTTCTAGCAAGCAAGATTTTCTAAAAAAATTAAAAAATGCCGTTAACATCAATAATGAAGACTCATAAGAATCTTCCCAAAGTTTTACCCACTTAATGAAGATGATTGCTATGGGGTAGAAAGTATTTGAATACTATTGAAAAACAGCATTATTTGGGGCCGACACTTTTGAATTATTAAAAGAAATCAGCATTATTTGTAGCCGACAAAGACATGTGAAGAAACACATTTATATTTATATTTATATATATATATATATATATATATCTACGTAATATTAATTAGGTTAGAAGAAGTGGGACAGTTTTTATTTGTTTTAATTTTGTACAATTAACTAACTAGCTACCGCTTAAATATGTAGAAAGAAACTGTCAATGTGATTATAGTATATAAACTATAGACATGTATTAACAATTAAACTAATGCATCAACAATTGTAATACAATTAATCTAAGAACAGTAAATGAAATGTGGGTCACTTTAACTCAACCGACATTAGTGTTTTGCTTGTTGCGAGGCGCCAATGTGGGCTCACAACACAATTGTCCTTTTCAGCCACAACACGTAAAAGTAACGCGTATTCCCTCTTTAATTTCTAATAATTGTCGATTAGGTCCCTGTGATTGTGAGTCTTAAACTGCATATACTATGTCTAAGATCGAAGGACAAGGGCAATGATGACGGGTTGTTGAGTCATAAGTGTCAAACAGGCAACCAAGACAGAAAAATAAATAAAAATATAAAGCCACACAAATGAGGGTTTGGAATCAATAGAAAATGGTAATGGCTGAGAAAATAAAAGGATTTAGAGTTGGGCTTTAGGTGGAAATAAAGTTAGTCACACTAAGAGTGGACTTCAATTTTACTACATAAAATTAAGTATTTTATTATCATTAGAAATTGAAGTTATGGGGCAGGATGAATGGTAGGTCCCGCCGCGGGACCTTGACTGTCGGTTGAGTGAAACACTCTCCAAATACTAAGCTCTCAATAATTAGTTCAAAAATTTATAGGCTATTTCTTTGAGTTGATTATCAAAATCATGTATTAAAAAGACATTTGTTGTTAAAATTTTAGAAGATAAATATCAATTAGGTTTGGTGAGTTGCAAGAATAATCTTCATAGTAGAGTCGCCATGTCTAATAGTGATACACTGATTACGTTGTCGATTTTATAAGAAAAACTTTTAACAATATGGAAACCGATTGGTTCATGGCTAATTGTTCGTCTCGGGAAAAGTTTTTTATGAGTTCCTTTGCTTCTCTCGAAGATTTGCAAAATGTTCAAATAGTTAGAACCTAGAATTTAAAACTTGATTTTCTTAGAGTTTTCTCTTGGACGAAATATTTTAATGTGGATTTAGTAAAAAAAAAAAAAAAAATTTCACAAGTGCTTCGGATATTGGCACTCCATTATCTCTTGATGAAGCAACCAACTCAAAAAAATTAAGACATTTCGCTCGAGTTTTGATCAATTTGGACATGTTACAAGATTTGAGAGACCACACTCTTGTTGAATGTGAATGATATGCATTTTTTGTTTACATTGATTATGAAAAATTGTCATTGTTTTGTGAGTCATGTAAGGTTGTTGGACATTTCATAGACAACTGTCGGAAAATTTCTAATTGTCAACGAATAACTCAAAAAATGTTCAGTTGCAAAGAAATTAGTAAAGAAGTATGTCTCTAAAAGCAATATTGCCCTAGATAAAGGTCAAAATTGAATGTACAAACAACCCCAAGGTTTATCTAGGAGGCACCAATGTTAATTCAAGATTTTTCATTCGATCAGAATTTTTTTTGATAAAAATCGTGAAGAAACTTCTGATTCGAACTCAGTTGATTTTAAGAAATTAGAAACCATTCAAAAGACACTTCAGGAATCTATTAAAAATGTAATTCATGAGGTCTTTTGTTCCAACTTATCTAATTAAGCTAACACAAATGATCTACAAGAGGATTATTAATATTCAAATATGTGTATTGGTCGTTCTTAAAGTGACGCAATGTCATAGAAGAACAAGGTTCAAAACTATTAAATTTCTTCTGATTTGGAAGTTAACTCAAAGGCTATGGTATCGAGTATGGCATATCCAAATGTTATTGTCAGTGACGATAATTTACATCTCAGGATTACTCACGACTTGGAGATATTGCATGATTTTTTTAAACAAAGAAATGCTAACGAAACAAATCGTAGAGATGTCAAGAAGACAACAAATATTAGTTTGTAGAATAACTCTACTGTTAGTGAAGAGTCTTTTACAAATGTGTTATCTAAGATAAAGAAAAAGAATATGCAGAAGGACACTATAATATATAATTTTCATCGATTAATTAGAAAACTTGCATAATTTAAAAAAAAAAAAAAATTTTGACACTTTCAACACTTAAAAGTTTACCAGTCTAATAATTTGCATGTACAATAAATAATATTTTCATGATCAACATACTTATAACGATGAATGATTTTTTTTAAACAATGATAATGAACGAGAATGCATAATTTCGACATTGATAATTGGATACATATATATCTTAATTGTGTTAAAATCGTAACTCAGCCGTTGCCTGAGTTTAATATGGTGGTAGTTACTATTTTAAAAATAAATAAATACATATCTTTATTTTCTTGTGCGCTTAACTTACGTGTATGATTTTAATTTCAATTTTTTCATTGGCTGCAGTTATTCTTCAAATATTAGCCCGTTTTCAGAATCTAAAAAAAAAACACAAATGATAAAAATACATTTGAATGGATTTCCTGTTCTTTTTATTTCAATCTTGGTTATTTTATAGTGTATCACAATTTTGATTGTTAAAATTATAAGAGTTGGAGATATGTTCTCCAAATATACAAAATTATAAATTAGTTTATTTATAGAATTGAAGACCTTTAATATCGACGGAGAGTTAGAGTTATTAAGTTAGAATCGATAGAATCTACTTTCACATATATATAAATATATATATATATATATATATATATATATATATATATTTGTCGAAATTTTTGAAATAGAGTTAATATTTTGAATATTTTGTTTTAGAAATATTTAGAGTTTTGGATTTTTTCAATTTAAAGTATTCAGTATATTAATAAGTTGTGAGTTTTTCAAATCAATAATTTTTAATTCGGACATTTCAAAAACAAAACATCTTGAATGTTAAATGTGTTCCAAACTTTTATGTCATTTTTAATATCTAGAACATTTATTTCTTGTATTCCGAAAATTTAATAGACTCGCTTTATATTTCAGATTTTTCAAATTTTCAGAGAACAATATCTGAAAATTTCGAAGTTTTTTTCATGTGGATTGAATGAGGGCAAAAGTGGGATTTTAAACCTTTGTAGAAGTGTGAGGGATGAAGACAGGGGTGCTAGTAGATTTCTCGTCTTTGACCTAGTGTTGGGCTTAGGAACTGCAATGTAATCTGGGACCTCAAGTGGATGGGCTTTGACCTCCTGGCCCATGTCTAAAAATCCTGTGATGACAGTCCAATATGAAACACATCACCACCAATATGCTTACAGCAGTTCAGTCGTAGTTAGTCAGCCAGCCACTGCTTCTTCAATTACTGCTCTCAACTCAAACTCAAAGTACGCTCCAACTCTTTTGTTCTGGTAGGAACTAATTTTCTCAATCAACTCTTCGTCATAAATAAATGAAATAAAATAAATAATGAATGAATATATATAAAAAAAATCCTTAATCCTCTCCATTTAAAAAAAACCTAGTCTGAGTGAAGTCTATTGTACGATAGAGCACAGGTCTCATGGCCTATTTGGCTATTCCCGCCCCTATTAATAGACAACACAAATAGCGGTTTCTATTTATTTATTTTAGAAAATATAACGGTTTCTATATATCTACATAAAGTAAAAATGATCTTATCTTATTTATGTTGGCTGTAGTGTAGATGACACGTGCATGTTTTCATTCCATAGAAAGCCAAGCCAATGTTCGGATGCAATCCAACTGGAATAAATAGACAGACAGTATAGGTATGTATCTTTCAATTCAATTTTGTACATTTATTATCGGCCAATACCCTCAACGCAGTGACTAAACCTAAGGGCCAAATTAGTAACTTGGCTTTCAACATAATTACCACCCAATCCCATACCATACCATAGCAGACTAGAGCCTCGAGCGAGCGAGCGAAACTTAGTGTGAACGATAAGTAAGCATTGCTCTGCTCCCTCGATCGTAAATTAAAATGCAATCGTTATCGTTAAGTAGTACCAAGAGTTTGGCGGGTTTACGGTTGGTGGGTCAGGATGCGAGGTTGAAGAGAAAAAGTAGCATCGTGGTGGTGGCATGTGGTGCTAGTTCGGATAGAGAGACTCCAACCTCTAACAGCACCAACTCCTTTCTCTCTCGGACTCAAACCTATGCTCTCTTGAAGCAACAAATGGAAGTTGCTGCTAAATCCGAGGTTACTATTACTCTTCTCTTTTTATTATTATTTGCAGATTCTTAAATTGGAACATAAAAGCTCAACATTTGTATTCTATAGGATTACAAGGAAGCCGCTAGAATTCGAGACTCGCTTAGGTTATTTGAAGAAGAAGAGCCTGTTTTGCGTTTAAGGAGGCTAATTAAGGAAGCAATTGCTGATCAGAGATTCCAGGTGCCTATTTTTTTTCTTTCAAAATAAATAGGATGCAAATTTAATTTAATGTTTCTTACAAAGGTCTTGCTGAATAGGGCTTCACCATACTCTGAATTTTGTGCTAGCTCATTCTGTTTTGAAATTGAAATTATTTATCAGGACTATGTAACTAAGTGCATGTTTGTATTGATGGCGACTTTGACAAAATTACGGCGGTATAGTTTTACCAAAATCGCAGTGACTTTTTGTTACTCTGCCAAACTCACTGTCTTACATGCATTAAGAATGCTGATAATACATTATTTCGTTTCAAATTATGCTCCTTTAATTAAGTGAACTTTTGTGTGTCTTACTAAGTAACATGTGAGTGAGAAACTCACCTAACAATATATTAGAGAGTGTGTTAGAAAGAGAATGTAGTGTGTTCCTTGTACTCTTTTTGTATACTTAATCGCCAATCAATAGCTCTTGTGTTTTTGTGCGAGATGACAGTAGCACCACCTTGCTTGCTCTTACACATTCTTCTCAATAAGTTAGATAGGGTAGATGACATATTTACACTTGCTTGATCCCATGTTTCAAAGTTCAATAAACATTGTTTCTTTGAAGATGACATATTTACACTGATTTCAAAATGTTGTATTTAAGCACATCTATTATCTTTCAGAATCCACATTCAGTTTCTTTGTTTTTTTGGCCTTCTATCAGATCAGCATACCTCACATATCTCATCTCTAATTGACAACACAAAACCTATATTTCCTTTTTTGTATTCTAACAATTGGTTACTTCATAAATTTTTATGTTGACACTCTTTCTTCCCTTTTTCTAGGATGCAGCTAGTTATCGTGATGAGCTAAAAAAAATTGCCCCACACTCTCTTTTAAAATGTTCCAGTGATGCTTCAACATTGGTATGATCACTTCTTTCACTTAGTGTCTTATACAACTTTCTTTGTTTGATTTAATTTAAGCTATATCACTTGAAATACAACTAACCTAGAGTTAATGAAAATTCTCTTTTTCAAACGGTGTTTTAGAGTTAATTGCATCGGTAGAATAATTATCTTAATATCATGTCTTCAGACATGAAATGTTGAATATCATTAGACAGTGTGGGTTGAGCATTTGTCTCACATATATACTCCCTAGGTTTCAGAATACCCTCTCACAAAAATGTTCAATTTTCTTTTCTTCTCTAGTAAAAACCATTCATCTTCTAATTTGGTTTGTACTGGTCTGTAATGAAAATGGATTTTATTTCCATTAAAGTCTTCAGAAAATGAAAAGTAACTCGTATTTCATTCGAGATATACACCATAAACTTATACAAGAAAAATATATATTAAACTTTTGACATGTAACTTCATCTTATTCAGGGAGTCAGGGTTCAAGTCAGGAGTGTATATATAGAGGGCAGAAGTCAACCTTCAAAGGGGCTATACTTTTTTGCATATAGAATAAGAATTACCAATAACTCAGATGACACCGTTCAACTTCTTAGAAGGCATTGGATTATTACTGATGCTAATGGGAGATCAGAAAATGTATGGTGAGTTAATTATTCTTTGCTATTTTGGTGTGTTGTTATGCTTCCAAGCTGTTTTCCTTTTAAATCTGCAGGGCACTTAGTTAGTGTCAAACACAAAAGCTTTGATTTATGTATCCAATCCAACTTAGTAAAAAAAGACCTGTTTTAGACCTTTGACGATTCAAGTTCAACATAACTTGTGTACTTTGTTTTCTATAATATGACAGGGGGATTGGGGTTGTTGGTGAACAGCCAGTACTTCTTCCCAGGACTAGTTTTGAGTACTCATCGGCATGCCCATTAAGCACACCAAATGGTAGAATGGTAAGAAAGTTTTCTTTTTCCTTTGTTCCTTTTTCTGGTGACTTTCCCCTGCATAATAAGAGTTGTTTTGAGTTTCTAGATTAATGATTGAACCCTTATAATATCGTTGGTTGTATTTGGTTATTAGTTATAAAATTACCTTTCTACCACATAGATGAATAAGAGATTTGGATGGTATGCGCATTAGGCAATCAAATACTCCCTTTGTCCCTTATTAATGAAATCTTTATAAAATGCCCCTATTTAATTTACCGTTGGAAAACGTAAATTCTCATTATATCAATAATTGTAAAGGTAATTATGGAATAGTAGGACATATTTTGACAAATTTAATGCTACAACTACTTTTCTAATACCTCGTGAATTTTCTAAGTAGATCTTATAATAAGGGACAGAGGAAGAAGTAATATAATCACGGAGAAGGAAAAAAGCACCTAGAAAATTGTTTAATTTAATCTTCTTTGATAAAATAAATTATATACTAAACTGCCAACATGACCCATCCAGATTTCTTCAGAAGCTTTCATCTGTGAAAACCAATAAAAGATCTCATTTGGAGATAAACTATACATTAAGTTTGAGTATGTGCAATGCTTCTGTTATCTCAAACAAACAACTATCAATTTGCCTAATCAACAGATCATACCATAAAAAGAGATAGCAAAGTGAAAGCCTTATTTAAGCCTGTGTTTTACATGCTTCGACATGATTATTTGCACCCTATTTTCCATTGATTCATGAATACTTTTAGCATTGTCATAAAATGAGCTGGTAACCTCGCAACAACCTTTCCTGTTTCTTTACGAGTAGATACTGGTGTAAAATTTAGTAATTAAGATGTCCAATGATTGCATTTTGGTTGTTTTATTCAAGATTGATTTGAAGGCTTTCCTGTTGTATCTTCATCACATCCCACATTAAACCAGGAATTTGTATCATATTGCAGGAAGGTGAATTTGAGATGATCCATGTTGATAGAGTAGGCTCACGTTCATTTAATGTGGTCATTGCCCCGTTTTCTCTCGCTCTACTTGGAGATGATGACTGCAATACTATTTGAGAATTGAGATCAAACTGCAACATCACCTTCAGTGATCATGTCCATTTATTAGCACCCCGAGTGTGGAAAGGAAAGGATTATCGTTCTCACCGCCATTCTGAGAATAAACTATACAAATATATATGTACTATTTTGTTGGATTGAAATGTAAAAGACTAAGAAAGAAATCAATATTTATAGATATAGATAACAGTTGAAATTCTCTTCTGTTTCCAACTCCTACGTAACCAAAAAGTAGGAGAAATAGAGAAATCAATCAATAGACAGTTGATCCCCATAAAGACTTAAACGAACTTATTTAGGGATAAGTCTATGGCCTATTTAAAGACCTTATTATAAATAAAATTTAGTTGATCAAATTAAACCTGAAATGATTTATACTATATAAATAAATCAGACTCAAACCTTATAAAACTCAACATTTTGTAGTTTATTATATATAGAACTTATCCTCATTATTCTGTTTTGCAGGTTGTCTATTTGATGATAAGTTAGATTAATTATTTAAAGACTTTAAATATGAAAATACATTTAACTTAACAAAATAGACCAATTAACACTTTCAGTTAGTATCAAAGTATTGGAAGGAAATTCATTATTTATTTATATTCACAAGTTTATAGCTGATGTGGTATTATTTACTCTGCAATTTTTGTATTCTTTAATTTTATTTACAGATGATATGTTTTTTTTTTTATTTTTATTAATCTGATATGCTTTATTATTCATCAAAGATAATTGCACTTCTCTTGATCAAAAGATAATTGCACTTATAAATTTCCAAACCAATTAAATAAGAGAATTCTTGGCAAATAGAATTCGAAGCAAGCATGAACTTAGAATGTGTGTATTTTTCTTTTTTTTTTTTTGTGAATAAACGGTGTTATATGATCTTTGTCTAAAAACTCCAACTCATATTATTCAAATATTCATAAAAAGATAGCAGGTAAGAGAAAAGAGCATGGAGAAATCGAGATAATCCAATTTATTTTATTCTCTCTTTTTCTTTTAGCCCTTTCTCTGTTAGTTAACACTTTATTTCTTTATCAGCAAGCCATGACTCATGCAATAAGGTAAAACGATTCTTATTTCTTGGAATACATAAAGCATCTTCACTCCAAGCATTCCAATACAAAATCAAAACACAATTGTTCCCTGTCCAGTCCTTTTCCTCTGTCTTTCTCTCTGTCGTTTACAAAAGAAAATACAATTATATTGTTAACCCAAGAAAGGTTCACATAAACATGCATGTCTTTTGTGTTGGGAAAATGAGACTAATTTAAAATTTGCATGGGATTGTGGAGTTTAACACCACAATCAGAAGTTTAACACCACCATCAGATTTTGGTTGGATAACAAGAAAAGCAACAGAAGCTTATGCTCCACGCACTTCATCTTTTTCTTTCCTACAACCTATTAGACTTTAATAGTTGTTTTTGCTGAGGGTCCCACGTTACATGACATGAGCTTAGCTAAAACAACTGTCATTGGAACAACTTTTGACATAGATATTGTGTTTTAGGGTGCAGATAGGTTAAAACAGGAGGGAAGGAAAATTTCTTATTATTGTTATTGAAACTGAAACAGTACAAATATATATATATACAATGCTGCCACCTATCTAATGAATGCAGAATAAAGTAAAAATAAATTATGAAATAAATCAAATCAGAGTGATTTGATTATTTCCCAAAATACAAATAAACTTAAATAGAAAATCAACTAATAAAGACAATCATATCAGATCTGATTGCTATATGTCAACACCCCCCCTCAAGTTGGTGCATATATGTCTAGCATGCCCAACTTGCTTACAAGAAATTCAAAACTGGGTCTGAACAGTCCTTTGGTAAGGATATCAGCAACTTGTTGTGAAGTAGGGACAAAAGGCATGCAAATCAGACCTGCATCTACTTTCTCTTTTATAAAATGTCTATCAATTTCAATATGTTTGGTTCGGTCATGTTGAACAGGATTTTGAGAAATACTAATTGCTGCCTTGTTGTCGCAATACAGCTTCATTGGAAGATTTATAGGAAGTTTAAGCTCTTCTAAGATTCTTTGAAGCCATAGGATTTCACAAACACTTTGGGCCATTGCCCTATACTCTGCCTCAGCACTGCTTCTAGCTACTACATTTTGTTTCTTGCTCCTCCAAGTAACTAAGTTTCCCCAAACAAATGTGCAGTAACCAGATGTTGACTTTCTATCCGTGATGGACCCTGCCCAATCTGCGTCAGTAAATACCTCAATGCCTTGTTGATCAGTTTTTTGGAAAAACAGTCCCCTTCCGGGGGAACTTTTGAGATACCTTAGAATACGGTAAACAGCCTCTAAATGTTCTTCATGAGGTGAATGCATAAACTGACTCACTAAGCTAACAGCAAAGGCTATATCTGGACGAGTATGAGATAGATAAATTAGTCTTCCTACGAATCTTTGATACCGAGATGTATCCACTGGATCACCACTGCCATCACTACCAATTTTCTGATTAGGATCTATTGTAGTATCAGCTGGCCTACAACCCATCATCCCGGTTTCTTTTAGAAGGTCTAAAATATATTTCTGTTGTGATACAACAATCCCTTTCTTTGATCTTGCAACTTCCATTCCCAAAAAATATTTTAAAGACCCAAGATCTTTAATTTCAAACTCAGCAGCAAGAGATGCCTTCAAATTTTTTATTTCATTAGAATCATCCCCAGTGATAACAATATCATCTACATAAACGATCAATATAGCCATTTTACCTTCAGAAGAATGTTTCACAAACATGGTGTGATCGCTTTGACATTGAGAATATCCCTGCTTCTTAACAAATTGGGTGAATCTTTCAAACCACGCTCGAGGTGACTGTTTCAAGCCATAAAGAGACTTCTGAAGCTTGCAGACCTTTTGGTTGAATTTAAATTCAAACCCCGGGGGTGAATCCATATAGACTTCCTCCTCTAAATCTCCATTTAAAAACGCATTTTTTACGCCTAGCTGCTGTAATGGCCAATCCAAGTTAACCGCTAAAGATAAAAGAACTCTAATGGTGTTAAGTTTTGCAACAGGAGCAAAAGTTTATGAGTAATCAATACCATAAGTTTGTGTAAAGCCTTTGGCAACTAGCCTGGCCTTATACCTCTCTACTGATCCATCAGCCTTGTGTTTTATGGTAAACACCCATTTGCACCCCACAGTTCTCTTTCCCCTAGGTAGATCCACCTCTTTCCAAGTTTGATTTTTTATAAGAGCACTCATCTCCTCCAAGACAGCTTCTTTCCACTTAGGAACCCTTAGAGCTTGTTGTATATCTCTTGGGATCTCTGTTTTTGTCAGTTCACAAGTAAAAGCTCTAAAAGTGGGGGACAATTTGTCATAAGATATAAAGTTACTGATAGGATGTTTTGTACATGCTCTTATCCCTTTTCTAACAGCAATGGGTAGATTAGAATCATCAAAGGTAGGTTCTAAAGGAACAAAATCATTGGGAACAGGTTCAGCAAAGACAAGATTATTATGATCAAAATTTTCAGAATTTTGAAAGGGTACAACAGAATTAGAAAGACTTGTACCTGTTGGATCCTTAGATGTTTGGCAGTGTTGAGGTTCTCTTCTCTGAGGCACTTTTTTTCTTAAGTATACATGGTCAAATGGTTGGATACCTTTGTTACCAATCTCAACTGTCTCATTCTCAACTTCTGGTTCTGTCAAAACATTTTCTTGAATATTATGTTCATGGCTTTCTTGACTAGATTCACCCAAAGATTTTGTTTTGTTATTTTCCTCAATTTCTAGTATTTTCAAATAGGATTCTGTTATGTTACTTTTCTCACAATCTGTTTTTTTCAAATTATTTAGAAAATCCAAATTTGCAATTTTTAAATATTGAACATCATCTTCTTTAATTATCCCCCCTTGAAGATGATTACCAAAAAAAGGAGTTTTTTCAAAGAAAGTGGCATCCATAGTCACAAAAATCTTTTTGGAAATAGGTTCAAAACATTTGTATCCTTTTTGATTGGTTGCATAGCCAATAAAAACACATTTTCTTGCTCTAGGCTCAAGTTTTCCTTGATTCGGATCATGAATATGAACAAAAACAGTACATCCAAATATCTTTAGGGGTAGAGTGTATGAAAGTTTATTATTAGGAAATAAACATGTGAAAACATCAAAAGGAGTTTTGTAATTTAAAATTTTGGTAGGCATCCTATTTATTAAATATGTTCCAGTGAGAATTGCTTCTCCCCAAAGATACTTTGGAACCTTATTTTGAAACAACAATGCCCTAGCAACTTCAAGGAGATGTTTATTTTTTCGTTCAGCCACTCCATTTTGTTGTGGAGTATTCACACATGAACTTTGATGAATGATACCTTGTTGTAGGAAAAACTCATTTAAGTGTTTATTAAAATATTCCCTTCCATTATCACTACGGAGAATTTTGATTTTTACTTGAAATTGGGTCAAAATCATTTGAAAAAAACTTTTGAAGATACTTTCAACTTCAGATTTTGTTGTCATTAAGTAAACCCAAGTTAATCGAGTGTGATCATCTATGAAGGTAATAAACCATCTTCTTCCATTAGGAGTAGGGTCCCTACAAGGTCCCCAAACATCACTATGAATTAATGTGAATGGACTAGATGGTTTATGCACCTGAGGAGAATAGGAAGAACGATGATGCTTTGCAAATTGGCAAACTTCACAAAAAAACTGATCTGGATTTTTATTCTTAAAATACTTGGGAAATAAGTGCTTCAAATACAAAAAATTTGGGTGTCCTAGCCTATAATGCCATAACATTATTTCTTCATTATTATGAACCAAAACTGAGTTGAGACAATTACTATGAAATTCCTCTTTAAGATCAGCCTCATCATCGAAGAGATAGAGACCATTGACCTCTTTCGCACTGCCAATCATCCTCCCCGATTTCAACTCCTGAAATTGACAATTAACTGGGTTAAAAATAGCCAAATAGTTAAGATCTTGTGTTAATTTGCTTATGGACAGCAAGTTACATGACAAATTTGGAACATGAAGGACATTGTGAAGAGTTAGAGTTTTAGAAATAGGAATAGAACCAACTCCAGCTATGGTGGAAAAAGTACCATCAGCTATCTTTACCTTTTTATGACCTGCACAAGTACTATAAGTGGAAAACAATTTTGAGCAATTTGTCATATGATCAGTGGCTCCAGAATCGATGATCCATGGAGTTTTTGAATTTGGTTTGGAACTCAAAAGAGCAGAAGAGAAAGAGATACCTTTTTGAGCAAGAGAGGATGAAGAACTAACTGACATAGAGGTAAAGAGCTTATACAGGTGCTCTAGTTGTTCCTTAGAGAAAGGAGATGCCTCAGAGTTAACTTTATTCTCCACATTTTCTCTATTTGCAGCTTGGAAGGCCCTACCCTCTCCATTTGGCTTCTTCTTCCAGTTGGGTGGTTTTCCATTAAGTTTCCAACAAGTTTCCTTAGTGTGCCATGGTCGTCTACAATGATCACACCAAGGTTGTTTTTTTCTTTCTCCATCTGCTTCGTATCCCTTTGCAGCCATAGCCGAACTCTCAGTTTCTTGCACCCTTGTACTATCAGAGTTTTGCAGCATAACTTTCCTTCTGGATTCCTCCCTCCTTACTTCAGAAAATACTTCCCTCAATGAAGGCAACGGTTTTCTGCCCAAAATTCGACCACGGACTTCATCAAGTTCTGGATTGAGTCCTGTTAAAAACATATAAACCCTATCATTCTCTTCTCTTTTCTTAAATCTGTTTGCATCTTTGGAATTCTCCCAATCATCCTCATAACATTGGTCAAGCTTCTGCCAAAGGACAACCATGAGATTAAAGAATGTTGTGACATCTTTATCTCCTTGTTTGGACTGCCACAAACGAGTCTTAAGTTCATAAATCTGTGAGGAGTTCTCCAAGTCGGAATAGCAATCGCGTACAGCTTCCCACACCTCTTTTGCAGTGGAAATGAATAGGTAGGGCTTCCCAATGGAAGATTCCATTGAGTGAATCAGCCACCCAATGATTAGGGAATTCTCTGACTTCCATTTTTGGTAGGCTGGATCGGTCTTCTCTGGTTGAGGAGTATCTCCAGTCAAGTAGCCTAACTTTCCCTTGCCATCAAGAGCTAACTTCACAGTCTGGGCCCATTCAACATAGTTTCTGCCATTCAGCTTTTGGATTAGAAGCTGTAAACCAGAGTTTATGGATAGTGGATCATTTGTGGTAGGGGTTGACACGATTTTAGGGTCACCAGAATTTTTTTCTGGTATTGTAGTAGTGGAGGAACAATTTTTTTCAGTTTCTTGTAAGGACATGGTGAGCTGCCACAGGATCAGAGCCGAAGCTCTGATACCATGTGTTTTAGGGTGCAGCTAGGTTAAAACAGGAGGGAAGGAAAATTTCTTATTATTGTTATTGAAACTGAAACAGTACAAATATATATATATACAATGCTGCCAGCTATCTAATGAATGCAGAATAAAGTAAAAATAAATTAGGAAATAAATCAAATCAGAGTGATTTGATTATTTCCCAAAATACAAATAAACTTAAATAGAAAATCAACTAATAAAGACAATCATATCAGATCTGATTGCTATATGTCAACAGATATCATATATAAGGTGCAGTGTTCATTTTTTTAAATGAAAAAAATCTTTTCAATGTAATATCCAAAATTTGTGTAACCATTAAAATATATATTATTAACTACTTTTAAAATATATATTTCATTAATCATTAAAATAAACACATTGTTTAATTTAGAGTACTTTTTTAATCCATTAAATCGTTGTACACTAAAATAATTAATGTATTGCATTTTAGTGATTAATAATATATACGTTAAATAAGTGGTTAATGGTATAAACTTGTATATGTGTCACAAAAAAATGTCTCAATAATAAATAAAAAATTAAAAATGTGTCCACAATTTGTTTCAAATTATATTTTTTTTAGTTAAAAATATATTTAGAAGTGAAAGACATCCCTTAATTTTTATTTAAAAAAAAAACATTCCCTAATTTGGTAATAATGAGTTTGACTCATCATATTAGAGCTCATATGTGTTGAACCATCCGTTGTGGGGTCATTGAGATGTTTAGTCTTGGATAGAAGAAGTGTGTTGAGAGTTTTATGCTGGATGAGAAATATATTTAGAAGTATATGACGCCCTTTAGTGTACAAATCGGTTTTTTAAGAATTGAGTTAGCCATAACTCAAATTTAAAGAGTTTTCAGCAAATAAGCAAAGCATCTTCTCTTCTCTCGCACTCCACTACCTATGTTGCTTTATCCCTTGCAAGTTTACCCTTTCACCCTTTTCTTTGCTTACAGTACATAGCTGCATCTTTTTACTTCTTTATAAGACACATTAACAAACAACAAATATTGTCGGTTGTGTCTTTCTGAGCAAAAATCTATCCAAAGTTTAGAATAGAATCTCTACCTTATCTCATAATGAAACCATTAATTAATTAATGTGGTCAAAATGAGTAAGTAAGAGTTCAACTTTTTAGTCTTCCTGGCCCCAAAATGTTTGCACCTGCTCCTGTTTTTGAAATGCATGAAAACCCATGTGCACTTTCCCATTAAGCCTCACTTTTGATGATCTCATAGAATCATCCCTCCCTTATTCTAGTGGTTCATTTATATTATATAGTTTAATAGTTACTTTAGAGTCTTATATTTGCAATGTGTTTTCTTTCATTCCTTGGTTCTTAATCTTAGTATTGTGGAACATTCATTTTTTATTTTATTTTAATTAAACCCTTTTCTCAAAGTTTCAATTTTGTCTTCTGGGATCTTGGTTTCTTATAAAGATCATTTAGAAACATTTGATTTGTTCATTTTTCTTCAATAACCTGAAAAAATATTCACAAGTATCACAATGAATATTGTAATAGCCTCTTCCAAAGGAACTTGGCATCCTATCATGACTGCTGATACAACCACACAAAGTTACTGGCTGAATTGGAAGGTTTTTGTTTGTGCCACATTGCTCATGCTTTCAACCATCTTTTCATTATTACTTATATGGAAGTATGAGGTTTTATCATGGAAGACATCCAGAAATGATGACAAGGAAATCCAGAAAGAAACATCATTATCAATTTTGTATGAAGATGAAACTTGGAAGCCTTGCCTAAAAGGAATTCATCCTGCATGGTTGTTGGCTTTTAGAGTTTTTGCATTTATTGTCCTTTTGGTGCTTCTCATTCTCATTACTTTTACAGATGGAGGAAGCATTTTTTATTATTATACTCAGTAAGTTTTCATCACCTTGAATAAAAATTTCAATGCTGTTGAAATGGGTCAGTTCTGTATAGTTCTGTTTTCTTTTAAATTGTTGGTGGTTAACATGAAAACAGAATCACAAAATGTGTCAGAAACATATAATACTAAAATTTGAACAGAATTATTAGTTGAAAGCCTTTTATATGATCAATAGTTAAACATATTTCACCTCTTAATGTATTAAGTAAGCATAAGCATATCATTGATTATTGATTTTTTTTAATCTTTTGTTTTGGTTTTGTCAAACAGGTGGACTTTTACTTCAGTCACCATATATTTTGGGGTAATATATAGTTTTTCAATAGTTATGTAATTACTTATGTATATAATAATGTAGTATGTAATCTTTGCTATACATTGATGTTGTAGTTGGGATGTTTGCTCTCCATGCATGGATGTTACCAGCATCATAAAAAAGCAAGTGGGGACAAGGTGAACAATGTGGATGGAGAGGTGGAGCAAGGAATTTATGATGCTTCTACATTGCCCCAAAGTTCTAATCCAACCACCTATGACAAAGCTCCACAAGAACATATTGTTCGCCAACATGCAGGCCTTTGGGGTTATATCTTTCAAATAATGTTCCAGGTAAACTTCGTTCACAACACCAAACACGAATAATTTGAGAAAATAAAAGTAATTGTATATAAACACATTGTTATTTGTCAGTGTCGTATTAGTGTCAAACACCACACATGTTAGTGAATCAGGTATGCCCTCAATATAAAGTGCTGATACTACCTAGCAAATTTTGAAAACATGAACAAACAAATATTTTTGTAATTAAAATTATAAGCAAGAAAATAAATTTTTTTCTGAAACCAATTAAATCCCTTAATTTCTAGTACATTGTCCTCTTTTTTCACCCTGAATTTTTGTATAGTTCGAGATTTTCAGCTTAATACCATAGTTGCAGAGTAAAAAAAATCTGATGTTTTCTTTTCTATTTTATGCTTAATGAAAATAGCTTTGACAATTGCCATTGACCATATCAATGATTTTTGTTTCATGTGAATAGATTAGTGCAGGTGCGGTAATGCTCACAGATTGTGCATTTTGGTTCATAATTGTTCCTTTTCTAACCATCAAAGATTACAACATAAATTTGGTAAGTAGTAACATTTATTTATTGTTTCATGGATAATTTATGAATTTTTTAAATAACTTTGACTTAGATAAGTTTATATTGCATGCTTGTGTTACTGCTCTTAACAAAAATGTTATGTGACAGCTGAACATAAGTATGCATACAATCAATGCTGTTTTCCTGCTAGGAGATACATCTTTAAATTGCATGGTGAGTTTCTACATTTATTCTACACTTCCATTCCATACATATGTGAAATGAATTCTCACCCTTGTTAATTTTTTTGTCTTCTTCAGCGGTTCCCTTGGTTTAGAATAGGATACTTTTGCCTATGGACAGTCACATATGTCATTTTCCAGTGGATTATTCATGCTATAGTTAAACTTTGGTAAATAATAATAACTTTCATTTTTTTCCCAACTCAAATAATATGCCATGTCTAACATAAGTTTCTTGTTCTGGAAAATCAGGTGGCCATATACATTTCTTGACTTGTCATCCCACTATGCTCCATTATGGTATGAATTTTTTTTTCTTTAGCATAATTTTCTAGTGCTAGTAATTTGATTATGATAAGCAGTTGATAGGATATATTTTTGCTTACCCTTTTTCTTTCTTTGGCTTGTAATTGATTTTCAGTTACTTTTCCATGACGTTGTTGCATATTCCCTGCTATGGCATCTTCATTTTGATAATGAAGCTGAAACACAATGTGTTGTCAAAGCGGTTTCCTGACACGTACCAATGTGGTAGATGAATTGATTCGACTAGTTTCAAGTTTCTGAACAATGTCAAATTTTACGTAGAAAAAAGTAGTGAGAAAAACAAAAGGGATTGTAAGTAATATATATATATATATATCACAAATATTTGTTTATTTTTCAAATGACTTACATGCATTCTTGGTCCATATAAATTTAGACCTACAACTTTTAATTGAACAAATGAAATCCTATTGTTCTTTTTGTAAGGGAAGTCCTATTACTTTTGAAAATTGTAAAATCTTGTTTTTGCGATATATATTTAGATCATTATGTAAGAAATAATATTTTTGTGGAAGCAACAATCAAATTCACATACAAAAGAAAATAGCTCCATCTCAATCCAAAAACAACAAACAACCTTGAAATCTAACCCACATACTAAGGTTCCATTTTAAAGGTGCTAACAAAAGAATTGTCACCATCATCACAAATACAAATCTACCACTATAGTGTCTCCTTAAATTATTAATGATATGAGTGTTGTGATATCAATTTTCACCCATATATGGAGAATTATGAGTAGACACATCATTTGAGCCTTGATCAGTAGATTTTTTTCTTTTTCGTAAAACGAAAAAAAAAACCTAAATGGAGAAACACATGAACCACACTAAAAGTGTACAAATATTGGTTTAATCTTGTTGAAACAAAAGGATAAAAAATGTACAAAGAAGAGAAACTATCAATTCCCTATTCTAAGCTAAGGTAATGAATGTTTATTGCTTGATTTATTTCTGAAAGAAACATGCAAATATCCTCTTGTGGGAGACATTCATGTTCGGATAGACATAGTAATAAAAGCATAACCCTACTTAGAGAAATTCATTTTTATAAGGAATTAATTAAATAAACTATTTTTACTTAGAAAACTTTGCACATTCTTTTCACATTATGAAACTTTTTTTAATAAAGAAAAGGCATTATATAGATTTTTGCCCCAAAATTGAATTTATAACTAGTTAAATTTAGTAAAAAAAAAAACTAGTTAATAAAGTACTTATTTATATAAAGTAGAAATGCAGCTTTACTCTCTCTGTTTTGTTTTGTTTCATTCACATTCTTTATCCTTTTGTTTCCAAATCCACAACTTTAGTTCCTCAATTATTCAATTGATTGAATTTTTCTTCCTATATACATTTTTTTGGGATTGAATTTGATGATTTATAGAATGAAATAGTCATGTGACAAATTTGTTGCTTACATGACATTATTATCTAGTAAGATTTTTTTTTTTATTGTTATAGAAAACATTTAATATTATTAGGTGAGACGTCTTGTCGAACTCGCAATTGTGTGAGATTATAAGAATATTAATTATTTTTTCTACGAATAAAAAAAATATTTCTGTTCGTTCTAGAAAATATCTAATGTGATCCTTAACACCTAATTTTTTATTTCAAGAAATTATAAATGAATCTATAGTGGAAAAGTAGTATAAAATTTAATGCAAAACCTTATTTAAGTTAATCCTCACTAATAATTAGTTTCCATGTCATCTACTCTCACATAAATATGCCATTTGTCAAAATCGCATTTTATAAATATACTTTTGTTTAAAAGTGTATTTTTTCTAATGTGATTTGTGTTTGGATATTTTTTTGAAAATCAGTTTACAAAATAAAATTTGTTTGTATTATATAATTAAAAATATTTTTAAATGTATATTTACTAAAAAGGATATATATTTTATAATATAATATAAATAGTATGTTTATATTAATTTTTTATATTAATACTTAATTACTACAAATAAAATCTGAATAGCAAATAAATTAAACAAATAATTATTTTAAAATAAAATCAAAAATAATTTTATGAACTCATCAAAATAATAAATTATTGCATAAAAGAGTATTATAGTTACAAAATATTATCTTAAAACACATTATCATATCAAAATATTATTATTAGTAATTACTATTATTATTATTATAATTGTATCTAATAATAGTATATATTTTTTCTTTTAAAGTAATAGTTTAGGAACTGAAAAGTAATAGGCTATCAAAACTATAAAAAATTACTACGCGGGAGCAAGTAAAAATAATCGTTAGTATCAAATAAATAATAAAATAAAACCAAACGGTAAATAAGCGATTTGAATGTTCTAACCAGAGAATTAAGAATGTTAAAACATTATTACTTTTGCCTAAACGTATTTTAAAGGAAATTTACTATTTGACTATCGGAAGAATGCATGAACACACAGTCAATCACACTTTGTTTCTGTGATTTTTTTATAAAATATCTAAAAAAAAGTATTTTAACTTTGAGAACAAATTAATCATCATATACAATAAATTATATTATAGACATATTTAAATGTAAGAAAAAAAAGTCATAATTTGATGGTTTTAAATATAATTAAAATCTAATTAATTTTATCTTATTTAATGTTATTATTCTCAATATATTCTTCAGTGAAACAAATTTTCATACAAAATGATAATAAAAAATTTAAATTATATTTTTATTACATAAAAAAAGTAAATGAGATAAATCAAAATCAAATTAATATGTATTTAGTTTTTCTTTTGACAATTTAATATGTATGCTGTATTTTGTGACAAGATTAATATCCCGTAGTTGATTAGTTTTGTTTATTGTTGATTTGTAATATAATTTGGTATGTTTATTTTAGATTTTTTTAAATTAAAAATTATTTTTTATTATTTGAACGGTATTTGTTTTATATTTTAAAAAAAATATTTTTTTGGTTAATAATGAGCTACAAATAATAACTTCTCACAATTAACTCTTACGATAGATAAAAGAGAAAAATTACACATAATTTAAAAACACATAACTTAACGTCTCATGCAGCCGTTTTTTCCTTTCATGAACCGTTTTTTAGTCTTTTCGCGTCTTTATTTTTCGTACGACTCTGATTCTGATCTAAGTTTTCATCATTTACTTATCCTTTTCGATTTCTCCATGTCATTTTTTGTTTGTTTTCTATACATTTTATTTGAATCATTTTATCTTCATAGCAGTATTTCTATACCAAATTTATTTTGCTTTTATGGGTTTATTCTACTAAGTACGAATTGATCATATATAATTAAACTAAATGCATTATGACATCATGCGATGTTTATCATATTTATTCTAAAAAACTTGGAAATTTGGTTTATGCTAAGTTTATATATGAATTGAACTTTTTTTGATTTAACCTATAATTTTGAGGAAATTTTTATATATAAATATGATTGAATATACAAGAGTAATTAGATTTTACAAAGAAAAAAATATTTATGTTAAATATTTTGGTGTATATGCATGTGGCTTTAACATTGGTTGTATATCAGTGTATTTTTTGACAAGAATAATTGTAGCAGTTGTATTGCAAAATGTATATTGAGTCGAATATATATGTACATGTAAATTGATACGTGTGTATATGGACTAAAATTTATTTTTCAATTTTTTTTTAATTATTTAAACTGCACTTCTTTATTAGAGTCCAATTTTTAAGATTAGTATACAACCTCTACAATTTATCACTCGCATATTTTTATATGTACTGATTGTTGGCGGTAGGTTATATATGAACCGAATACTTTATAAGTTTGGTTCTATAATATATTTATTTTATGAATAGAATAATTGTAGCAGTTGTGTTGCCAACATGTATAGTTGAGTCTAATATATATGTACATCATTTACATTGATATGTGTAAAACATCATGTAAATTAGTATGAGTAGAACATCATATAGATGGACTAAAATTTATTTTTCTAATTTTTTTAATTATTAAAATTGCATTTTTTTATTAAGGTACAATTTTTAAGATTATTACACAACCTTCAAAATCTATTATTTGGGCATAGTTTGTGATGATTTATTTATGGATCCGAAAATTATGAAAACGAAGACTTAAATTTCATCGATGTGTTTGGATAATAATGAGAGGCAAAGAGACATGACATAATAGAAAATGAGAGAAATATTATATAGAAATTATAGGAAGAGAAAGATAGAAATGCATTACAGAATATATATATATTAAAAAAATTATATAATTAAAAAATATTTTTCAAACATACATATTATAAAATAATCATTTTGGTCATTTAAAATAATTTTGTAATTTAAAAAAAATAATTTTTACAAAATTATATATAAACATGTTTGAAATCAATTTTAAAAAAAAATTATTTTTATAATAATAAACAAACTTAAATCATTTTTAAAAAATCTCTAGAAGAAAAATTATTTTTATTTAAGATCAAGACCAAATAATTAAGACTAGAGGAGAGTATACCTTCTCAAAACGCAGAGTTTAATTCTTGCAAATTATCCCGTGTGTCTAAAACCCTAAACCCCTGAAAAGAGAGAAAAGAGAGATACAGAGCACCCCAACCCAATCATGGCCAACACAATCGACGCCGGCGTGGAAGCCCTACGCCGTCTCAAAGAAATAGATCCACCTTCATTGCTCGCACCGAATCCAGCGTTATCCCAAACTGCTCGTACTGCATCTCAGTACCTATTCTCCTCCCTCAGACCCTTCTCCCAAAAATCGCCATTAGACCAACTCCTCGTCGACGGTTACGACGCTGAGCAAATTTGGCATCAAATTGACATCCAATCGCAGCCACTTTTGTCCACCCTTCGCCGCCGGTTGAAGCAGCTGGTTAACAATCCTGAAGAGATTTCGCAGCTGAAGGTTCCTTCCGATGTTGCTAACAAGGCGGAGCCAAAGAATAATCAAGACGAGTGGGAGGAAGAAGAAAGCGATGGTTTTGATGAGGAATTGGATGAAGGTGATGAAGATGAGGATGAGGAAGGAGTAGAAAAGGAGGAGGGGAAAGGAGAAGAAGAAGGGAGCGAGGATGAAGACGAGGAAGATGAAGAAAGCGCAGAGGAGGGTGAAGAAGAGAAAGGTGAAGGTGTTGGCATCGAAGATAAATTTTTTAAAATAGATGAATTGAATGGGTTTCTACAGAAGGAGGAGGTAGACAAGGGCGAGGAAGACAGTGAAGATGATGATATACTCGATGAGGTGAAATTGTTGCTCTTTGCTTAGTTTGGTTGTTATTGACCACTGTTTGTTTTACAATTTTACTACGTTTATGTACCTTGATATTTGTTGGCTTTCTGGATTTTTTCCCTTTTCCTTTTTATTATGTCATGTTGATAAGGTTCAGTGCTTGTTAAGTTGTTATTTGACCATTGCTTATTAATTTTCATTATATTTATCTAGGCTGGTGAGTTTGAGATGGATGAGGATGATGACGATGATGAAGAAGAAGAAGAAGAAGAAGAACAAGAAGAAGAAGAAGGAGAAGAAGAAGAAGATGATGAAGAAGAAGGAGAAGAAGAAGAAGATGATGAAGAAGAAGAAGAAGATGAAGAAGAGGGCAAGGAAAAAACAAGGTGTTTGTTTATCTCCTCCCACAAGAATTGAAAAAATATATTTCAATCTTCATTAATTTCAAGCTTGCAACTTAAATCATTTCTTGCTTATATAGCTAAATCTATAGTTTCACTTGCGAGCCAAAAAAATTGATTTAACCTGCCTTGCTCCAGTTTAACTACCTATGTTCCACATATATCTTTGAATATCTCGTGCTGATGTCCTGTTATTATTGGATAACACCTTTGTGGTGATGCATGAATAAGGATATCAATCAAAGCTTTACAACCAGGAGTATGCATGTGGTGATAAATGTGAGATGGTGATTTTAATGTTTTAACACTTGCTATGGGAACGTTTTATGCAGTGGTGTAGCAAATTGATCATCCCCATACCACTGAAGACTGCACATATTTAGTTTGTCATCAACCGTGAACCAAATGACTAAGAGAAATACTAGCAAAAGACTTATTGAGGAAAAAATTGTAGAATTATGCCTAATTTTGTCATTTGAGAAGAAGATTAATAGAAGTCCCATTATGAATTGTTGATCAACTAAACTAAAGGATAGCTTAATTGATAAAAGTAGAGAAATACTAAGAAAAACTAGTGAAATTGTTCGATAGGACTTTGATAAAAACGATCTCTCTGAAAACCTGTTTTTTTAGAGAATCCAGTATCACCAGTTTGATTGACATAGCTGGTACCACTTAGTGGTAAAAGATTTATGTAGTTATTCTTGTAATTGATCTCAATTGAAGCTTGAGGAAATGGAAGGATAGCAAGTAGTCATACTGTATGCCATTTACTTTTAACTTTTAAGCTTTGTAGAAACAGAAGAGCTTGTAATTGAATATTATCATGAATTATGAATTTAATTCATATACACTATCAGTGTCAAGAGTTTTTATACTGTCAGTCAATGTTAACCGTTAAATTATTAGGGATGTTTGACTTTTACCATGACTACCTCTAAAGTCATGCCAATGAACGGTCGTGGTCTGCGGACATGGTAAAACTTTTTACACTGACAGTGCATGACAATTAAACTCTACTATTATTAGTATTATTATTCCCTTAGTTTTGGATTCTTTCTGTAGTTTCTTCTTTAGTACTGTAATTTGACAGAGTGATCTATCTTTCATCTTCTTTAAGCTTGACTATATTTATTTTACTGCTATTCAGTTATTTTTTCATTCAGTGGGCTGTGAATTGTGGTATATTTACTTTAGTATTATTCCCGTAAATACTGACACCAGCCATATGTTATGAAATTGGCTCAGTGCCCTGCTTAATTATATAACTCCTTTTTTTACTAATTTAGATGATTTTCTTTGTATCTGTATGTGGGGGTTCATTTTTTCATTTGTTGCTTTCAGGTATGATGACTTATCTGGAGATAAAAAAGTGAAGGTATCTCTCTCTCTCTCCAAGTGTTCATATGTATATCTCTGTGAAAGATTTATTGTTAAAACTAATTTTTCATATTCCATTTTGACTCGTGTGTAGAATCCTTCTACCCATGAAAAGCAGCTGGAAAAACTTCAATCAAAGATAGCGCAAATGGAGAAAGCTAATGTAGAACCAAAAACTTGGACTATGCAGGGTGAGGTAATACCATTTTCCCCCCATTTTTGTACCTGTCCTTTTTGTAGGGTTCATATGTAGAACCTTTCTATTAATCAGTTAATGAATATTAATTTTTTATTGTCGATTTTATAACAGGTAACTGCTACAAAGAGACCCACGAATAGTGCATTGGAAGTTGATCTTGACTTTGAGCATAATGTTAGACCTACTCCTGTAATCACTGAGGAGGTTACTGCTTCGATTGAGGATATGATACAGAAAAGGATTATTGAGGTAAATATTATCCTGAGCTGACATGGTTCGGGCTTCTACTATAATGCATTATGTTGTTTACACAAGAGATGAAACTATATATGTATATATCATGTAAAATATCTGTAAAAAATTGGATGTTTTACTAGGATCTAGTATCCTATTGCTGGAAAATGGGGAAGAATTCCTTTTTGTTACAGAGCAATGGCAGTTCTCTAATAGTCTGCCTACCTCCCAATGCCAAAAGGCTCTAAATCACTCAATTAACAAGATGTTGATTCGTTAATCCCTCCTTTCTATTTATAGGCAACCTGCCTTATTTATTTCTTCTAACTAACCCTACCTAATTGACTACATTGTTTACTAACACTAACAAACCTATCAGTATGTTAATGTAATTATTGAATACTACCAAGTAATGCACGAGACTCGTGCACCACGCACAAACAAAGAACACTATTTTTTGTTTCTTATTTACACATGTTTCTTTCAGGGAATTTTTAATGATGTTCAAAGGGCTCCTAAATTGCCATCGAAAGCGCCTCGGGAAGTTAAAGAATTAGTAAGCCTTGTTTTAGTGAAATTAATAGACTTTGAAGTTCAACTCCTAGCTATATTTTATGTGACTAACTTGTGCAACTCATTGCCTTGTGATGCAGGATGATAATAAAAGCAAGCAGGGTCTTGCCGAAATTTATGAGGTCCTTATTTCTTGACTCTGTTTCAACATTGGAAATTGTATTTGACCTCCAGTCTCTTCTTTCCCTTTACTTATTATCAAGGCTATGTCTTACATGATACATGTGTCCCTGTTATGTTCTCACAGATTTTTTTTTTAATTGTTGACAGCAAGAATATGTTCAGAAGATTGATCCCACTTCGGCTCCATTGTCATTCAAAGATGAACTAAAAAATGAGGTGCAACACTTGATTGCTTTACTTTATTTCTATTACTACGTAACCTCTTTATATTTTGGTTTTGTTTCATTTGTCATATACATGCAACGGTGCAGTAGCTCTCAGTCAGGCTGTGTAGCTATCCTCTTAAAATTTCGTTGTACACTGAATCTTGTGCCTTTTACTTGTGTTCAGGCAAACATGCTGTTTAAGAGACTCTGTCTGAAGCTGGATGCCCTTTCTCATTTTAACTTTGCTCCAAAACCTGTATGACATCAACATTCTTGTTATCTCTTGATAGACAATATGCTCAACATTTAAATTTTCCTGTCTTCTTATTTGCCTTGAATTGAATTGGACAGGTTATAGAGGACATGTCCTTTCAAACTAATGTACCTGCTCTGGCAATGGAAGAGGTAAAGAGCTATTCTTTTCTCAAAGTTTTGTTTCCACTTCTTTGACTTATTAATTACTTACGATGTATTATACTTTCCATGGGTAGATTGCTCCTGTGGCTGTTTCGGATGCTGCTATGCTGGCCCCTGAGGAGGTCTTTGATGGTAAGGGTGATGTTAAGGAAGAAACGGAACTTACACAGGCAGAAAGAAAAAGGAGGAGGGCTAATAAAAAAAGAAAATTTAAAGGTATGATTGGTTAGGCAAAGGAGTTATTTACCCAATTTATGGCCCGTTGATTACAGTGTTCAATACTTCCATACATACATGTCTTCATGCAAAGTTGCATAATGCATACCATATTTATGATAATTATATTAGGAAAGCTACCCACCATTTTTTTCATCCAGACACATGATCTCTTCATTCACTTTCCATTATTTATAAACGAACTTTTATGGTTACAGCTGAGGAAGTAAAAAGATCAGAAAAGAAGGCACCAGTGAATGCAGTTTCTAGCCAAGTTAATGGTAATTTGATTATATATTCTTTCTTATTATACACGAGAAATGCTATGTTAACCTCACTTCTGTTGTTGAACTTGTCACAAATGTTTATGTTTATTTTTTGGTTATCAACTTTATTTTGTAAAGAAAATAAAACTACAGCTATTGCAATAGCTGTTGTATTCTGAATTCTGAAATGCAGTTAGGTTACTTACTGTCATGTAAATTTGACTTCTGTACTTCCTTTTAAAACAAAAGTGGGAGGATTATTTTGCTAGATTTGTAGAGTGGAGATTTTTGTTTTTTCCTTCATCGTTCAGTTTAGAAATTTTAGGTAGATATTTAGCAGTCTCAATTACTTCCAAGGTGATCCTGACTAAAAAAATGTTACTTAGATATGAGGTGGCTACCAACTGTTGAATGATTCTATAGCCTGATAGTCTAAAGAATGTTTCCAAAATATATTAGCTTCTCACCTTGAATCTCCCTTGATCTTTGCAGGCTAAGACCCATGTCATCATCATATTTCACAGTTACTTACGGAAGCTGCACAGCTAACAACATTAAGTTCACATGTATCCCGTGACCAGAAGTAAAATAGGGAGAATTTTTGGGGTCAACCTTGATCAACGAGGGTGGGGATTAGAGTAATTTGAATGCTCTATATGGTTGCTGTTTCCGTTGTTCCTTGACTTTATAGTTATATTGGTAGGAAATTCACTATTTATTTATATTTACAACTTTATAGCAGCTGTGGTATTTACTCTGCAATTTTGTATTCTTTAATTTTATTGACAGCTGCTATGTTGTATTGTTTCATCAAAGGTAATCACAATTATAAATTTCTGAACCAATTAAGAGAATTGTTGGAATATTTTTCTTTTGATAAATGATTTATTAAGTATTATACATTGTCATGATTCAAATTAAGTAAACCGAACTTTCTCTCCCCTCTTTTTATGGTTTATCTCCCACCGTAGGAATTTCAGCAACTCTTCTCTAATATGATCAATTTTCTTATCCTTTCATTAACAAATCATTTCATTAAGGATCAAAGAAGCAATGCAATGTGGATAATAATCGAAATCACTGCGACAATTGTCTTATGTTGCTCATGCTTCTATTAGCTTGGGTCAGTGGAGTGGAAATCTGAAAGGAAGGCAGTTTGGTTCATATTTTTATGAGGAGACTAGCTGAAGTCCTTTTTGTTTGATAATTGCCTCCCATAAATTTTCATTGGATTTGAAGGAGAGATGTCTTTATAAAATTCTAAGTGGTTGACTTAAATATACTTATAGATTAAATGCCACATGATGTATTACAAAAAGTTCAAAAATAATTCAACACCTTTGCTTTATTAAAATTTCTCTCCTCATCTCTCAACCAAATACAATATTTCATTAAATCCTCCGTAAGTTGGTGAACCAAACATATCCTTGAATGCATTTATGCACGTTAACAGTTATTTTATTTAAATGCAATGTATGAAATGTCATAGCAAATTTATTATATTTCAGTGTCAAACAACTACTTGTATTTAATTTTGTTAACTTTGATTTTAATTGGTAATTTGTTCTTATATTTTCATTACAAATTTAATTTTGTCTCTTCTAATCCTTTTTTTTTTTGGGATAAATTTAGTCTCTCAGCTTCAAAATGAATTTAGACATATATTTCTAATTTTGTAAACTATCTGGTGATTTTAACATGACCTGATCCTTATATTATGCTAATGAAAAATAAATGCGATATCATTATAAATTTTTAAAATAACTTTGAAGATTTAAATTAGTGGACTTCTAGGATAAAATTTATACTACTAGTGGTTTTCTGCCAGAAGCCTTCCCATCAACAGCAATCAGCTTATCACTTGACAACATTCCACGTTTCATATTGAGGAGCACTTAATAAACAATTTAAATAAGTGTTTATGTATAAGTTGTTCAAAAGATCTACATTAACATTTATACTTTATATAAACTATTATGGAAACCTTGTGAAAATAAACACATAGAATAGCAGTTTATAGACATATAAGTTTTTTGAAACACCACATTATTACACACGCGTTTAAATTATTATGAAGTTATAAGATAAACAAAATTAAGTTCTTTCAAACACCCTAAGTGTATTGCTCAATCTGCTTTTGCATTGATTGTCTTTCTCATAATGCCTGGAGTAATAGACTTTTGCATCTCTTTTTGACTGTGAGCCACAAGAATATGTGAAATCCAAAAACAGAAGCACTCCAAAAATATGCATACTGCTTGTAAGACCAAGACTATAAGCACGATAGCATTATAACAGATGGCCTAATAATCTCACCTGCAAAAACCTGAACTAAACACGGTCTAGTAAATTACTGAATTAGCACTAATTTTCCGATGAAGAGGATGAGTAGCATTTGAAGTGCTTTCCCCGTTGTCCAACACAATATTACACCACTTCTCTGAGAAAATAAAAATGACAAGGGGTGCAAGGGGTGTGTGAGGGGTATAAGTATCACACCTAACAACAGCTTTTTTCATTTACTTAAATTCCCTTCAAGCCTCTCAATTGCAGCACTAACACCACTCTTTACTTCTCTCTGATCTGAATTTGGATGTGCAGCCGGATTCCTCTCATTAGCTATTTCTACCAGCTTCAAATGGATCCAACCTACCAAATAATTAATGGAGACGCAAATCAGTTAAACACTTGAATAACGATTTTGGATCCTCTCCTTTTACTTACTAATAGGAGAAAAAATCCTGTTACAAGAGAGATAATCACTAACTGATTTTTTTATTAAATTTGTGGTGGACACTACTAAAAGTAATAGTAGCAAGAAAATTCTATTCTTCTCATAACATGATTTTCTCCTATTAGCGATTAGGAAAGCCAAAGATAAAAACTAAAGGAATCATAATGTTACCAAGAGGAAAACAAAATGCTGCTCCTAGCACCGATCCTAGTGCCATATTCCTAGCTCGCCAACGGAACGATCCTGGCACTAACATAAAGGGAAACAGTAGTACATTAAACAAAATAACTATATGACATTAACCATATTTTCCTTTATATTCCAGCCTAAAGAATCCTTTCATATGCTAAAAAATTGGCATGTTGGAATTCGAAAAAGAGCAGTGTAATGTTTTTGTCACACTGCCTAGGTAAAATTATAGTCTACAGTCAATACAATTTCTTACATATTAAACCAAAAGCTGAAGCAGTGGCTGATCCAGCTCCCACAACATTTAAAACATCATGAACACCTCGCTTTTCCGCAAGTAGATTTTGTATGTTATAAAATGCAGCAGTGAACATCCCAAGTCGTACGCCTCCAACTAGTGCGCCTCGTGTAACTCGAATGAACCGGTTCTCCATCGCATCTCTCATCAACCGATATTGCTCTCGTTTGTCTTCTGTGCTCCCAAGTTTCAACATCACTTCTGCATCCTTGCTCTGGCAAAACATGGAAAATCCCATATGATTGCCACAGTTGATTGCAATAATATAGACAAGCAATGTTGATATTAACATAGTTGGCAAGAAACAAAATGTATCATCAACAATCATGTTTGTGAGGGTAGTTATTTTTCTATCTAAAATGTTTGTGAAGGGTAAGATGGGTTTTACAGCATCAGATGTAAAGTATAAACATATTTTGGTTGCACTAAAACTCTACATGCATGAGTAGAAGAGAATTCTATCAATCAAGTGCCCTTCCGTTGGAGGGTGAGGACATTTAGTATTTATTTTCTCTTTGAGAAAGACTTTTTTGAAATAGTAACCGCTGCACTATTACAAAGAGGCAGAGTGATTAGCTCCTAAGCTAAAACATAATACAGCGTACAGAAAACGCTTAAAATGTGTAGTTCATGAAAGTAGCAGTAAAAAATTAAACCTCAAACTAGATGATTAGAAGATCTAGAACACGAGACTGAAGAACGAAGCAATTTTTAGAAAAGAAGTGCCTTAGTCATCCCTCTCTAAGAAGAGAATTGCTCAAAACAAGGGGGAACATGGAAGCAGATTAAAGGATAACAAAGTTAAACCAATAACCAGATAAAGAATAAAAGTTTGTGATCTACTGTGTTTCCAACTTACAGATGAAAACCACCCATGTCTTGCTTAGTTAAGATTCTTAAACTATACAAGACACAAGCATTAAGCAGAAATTTATGCTTAATCATCTGTGGTAGAATTGGATAATCTTTGTGACATCCTCATAATCTTTACCTAATGGGATTGTACCTACTTTCTTACCCTAATAGTTCTGCAAAATTTTCAACAAAAAATAAGGATTAAGAAAAACGCCTGTTACTTATCTTTTCATTTATGTTAGTATACACGATATAAAATATTATGCTTGTGTAGAATTCAACTTTAACAGTTTCTTACTCATTATGTCATGGAGATTGGAGAGGTTACTAGTCTTATATAATCAACATTTTTCTTATACCCAAGATCCATATGATTCTCAAGTAATATTAATCCTCAGAAGCCATAAAGAAATCAAATTACTGTTAAGTCATAACCCTAGTGTTGAACTTCTCAGTTCACATCATGGCCACATCTAACAGTAAGCAAACCAAACCCCAATTCTTACAAAACTATAGAATATGTAACTCTATCCTTAAAAAAAGGATCTCTATGCAAATTTTTCTTTACTTTTAATGAATTTTTTCACGTTAAACATTATGCACTATGGTCAATGAGATTGCTTATTAAACAAACAAATAAATAAAAACACACCAAGGTTGATATTGAAACAGAGTTTAGAAGCATTAGGTGATAAACTTACAACAGAAGAAGATGCCTCCTTGCTACCACCATATAACATGCCTGCAAATACCGCAATAACAGTTGTTGTGCCCCAGTTAACCATACCAGGTAGTCTTTGAGAACCCTAATTAAGGAAAGTATGATAATAACATTCAAATTAAACGAATTTGATAAAAAAAAATGATAGCAAACAAAAAATAAATAAATATAAATCTGAAACCATTAAACAATTTCAACACTTAAAGTCCAGAGTAAACGTATTTAGGTTAGTTCTATTGATAGATAATAGTAAGCTAGCTAGGGATATATTCACATATTCATTATTAGAACAATGCAAATAATCATAATTTTCAAAGTAAACAAATAACAAAAACGAATAGAATAAATATATGAGGAATTTTGTACATTTGAAATGGTGGATTCTGATGAGTTGTCAGCGGCTTCCATGGTTGGAGGCGCGGCAAAATCAACCAAATGGAAATGAAGCTGTGACACCTGTTTGGTTGCCAGTAAATTTGGACAGGGTAGAAAAATTGGGAGAGGAAAGGGAAAATCAATCTGCAACAAAATTGATTCGGTGTTTATGGGGTGGGCTCCGACGATTGCACTTGCACCGCCGTGTAATCTTTCTGAGTGTCTCAAACTGCGTTGCCGAGCGTAATAAAATGTTATTGTAAAGTGTGCAATAAATAACTAATATAACCTTAAAAAAATATAACAAATTTATAATTAGCGATGGTAAATGAAATATTTTAAGATAAATCAAAACTATATTTTAGAGTTAAAATTTAGGGTTTTTTTTAATAATTCAATTTCGAATTTTTTTTTATCAAACTATTCTATTTTAAAAACTATTTTCCAAAATATATATTTTTTTGATTTAGTTATAAATTTCATTTGTAAATGACTACCTTTTTAAAAAAATACAAATTTGCAATAATGATTTTATTTTTTATTTTTTAATTAAAGAAGTCGTCTTTTGAAAAAATTACTTTTTACTTTCAATTTTCTTTAAGTTAACGAAATATATATATATATATATATATATATATATATATATATATATATATATATATATATATATATATATAATTCATTAAAATTCATTCATAAAAACCAATAGAAATTTTACAAAATTATGTAAATTGACTAAAGTTGTCCGTAACATTTGGACAATGTTTTTTAGTATGACCAGTTAACCGACATAGTCCACATTTTTTGGACACTTTTTCTCTAATGTCACGGGTACTATTTAGACGACCTTTTTTAATTTAAGATTGTGATACAATATTTCACTCTGTCAATATCCTTCATTAAGTATAGGTAAAAACTCTTCTTTAGAAATGTTAACAATCTTGTACATGTTAGAAAGATGCACTAAATAATTTTGAAGAATGTTAGAACATGCAGACATGTGAACAAGACACGTGTTTAACCTTAAATTTTCCACGATTTTTATTTTTTATATTTAATGAGTTATATTTTTTTTTATTAACTTAAAAGAAAATTAAATGTAAGAAGTCTATTTTTTAAAAGGCGATTTTTTTAATTAAAAAAGAAAAAAACTATAAAAGAAATGCAAACTTAAATTTGCTTAAAAAATCGCCATTATAACTTAAGAGAGGTAACTTTGTATATAATTTTAGAGAATAGGTTAGTAATTTTTTTTCAAAATTAAGTCATTCAAAAAAAATAAACCTAAAATTTATCACTATATAATTATGTCGTTGTATAGAAATAAATGCATTAAAGAATACCCTAAGATGTGTAGTAAATATAAATTGAACATTGAAAGTATTTCTTAAAAGTATATAATATATTATTTTTAAACTTAAATTAAAAATATATTTTATAAAACTTGAGTAATAGTCATGTTTTATAGAACTTAAATACAATAAGCAATAATATAAGGAAGCACATATTTGCGGTATACAAAAATATTAGACTAGACTAGGAAGAGGCCGCGCGAACGCTGGCCCCCACTGCCACAAATTTTGATGTAGGCTCCACCACTTGGGTAGACCTTAGGTGAGCACCCCTCCTAAGTGCAATGGAGGTCACAAACCTAAGCCATGGACCTTTCTGATTACCCATTGACTCCATCCAGGTAAGTAAGTAACAATGCATGCATTGAAGCGGTTTTATACTCATCTTCTCTCAACACCTTTCGTATTCAAACGATGTGGGACTCAAATACGAGGCCTTGAAATAAATGTTCGTAACAATACATATGCACAAAAAAACGCCTATGTTTCTTTCGCTTCTTTATACGAATTACGCCTATTTGCTTTCTTATATCTCATCAGTCTTGTGCTACAGATATTTCCATGTAGAATTGCTAAGGTAACATACCCGGTTTTAAAGATTATTTTGCAACAAAACTAGGGATGGTTCTCGTGAGATCTTTCTCCACAAAGCTTTGTTTATCAATGTATCTTACTTTTATGTCACATTTGCTCGAGGCTGAAGATTTTGGAGGGAAGTAATATGAGCTTCACCACTCTCAACTCTATTGTCTTTCACTTGAGATTTCATCTTTACCTTTCTCAAACATTCTGACAGAGTAGAAAGTTCTTCATTCGGCTGTTTTATCTACCAATTAGGAATCCAAGGAATAATAATGTAATACATGCAAGACCAAATTAATTCAGTTAAGACAATGATAATCTCTAGCTTACCTTGTAATCCAATTAAAACAAGTCTTGCATCAAGTTCATGCTTGCATCAATAATGAAATCTATAAGTACATTTGCTGTTTCTTTGGTCAAATTTCAGTTTAACAAACATTTTAAATACATAAATATATAGAAACAAGAGTTCTACAACTCTAAAATGAAGTCTAATAGCTAGCAAAGAAAGACATGTTAAGGTAGTGCTCAAACCACCACTAAATATCCCTAAGGGGCCAAATTACTAGTAATAGTTAGTGCCAGGTTCTGGAATTGTGTATATCCTTGAAGCTGGTTAATATTTCTCCCAATAGCTAGACCTTGATAATTTTTAATGAAATCCAACTTATTGGATTTTTTTGTTTTATTCGAAACTAAAATTTAATTTTAACAAACATATATGGATGATTATAAAGTAAATTGATGGGATTTAATGGCCGATCTTGGGGTGGTAGAGTGCATCGAAATCAACTCTTTAGTTGGTGTGTATGTGGTCCATTTAGAAAGTGGTGAACAAGACATTATTTCAAAGGAAAAATGCTAATGTGGAAAATATGGTTGAAGGAGTGAATCTATTAACTTGAAGCTGGTTGAGAGCAAAAACAAAAGGATTCTATTACTCAATTTCGTAGCGTGTTTCGAATCAGTTGGTGTGTTTAGGGATCTCTTAGTAAACTTTATGGAGTCAAGATTCATAATTTTTGCGTATGAATTTTTTACCGTGAAAGCTGAATGATATTGGACATACGATGGACGTAAAGTGTGTTAAGGAGATTAGGCCTTTTAATTGTTATGTAATTCTTTGAGTTTAGAGTAGTATCAATTGCCAAGATCTGAAGAACCAATAATTTTATAGAAGGAAGGCAGATTAAAAAAGATGACAGGATACAAATGATACACAAAAATTAGCTTCATTTGGGGTGTCTCGGGTTATGATTACAGTGCTCAATGGTTTCAATTTTACAACTTATATTACAAGTCATGCCAATGCATCATTTCAAGCAGCCTAAGAACTTGAGGATAGTTATTTAATGGTGGATTAAGTCGAGAAAGAACACCCTAACACTTGCTGATTTTCTGGAAAAGCCTCGTATTCTTATCCATCCCATTTTTATTTATTTAAAATCACATAAAATATCTTAAAATTTCAAACACTACAATGCTATTTAGTATAATAATAGACTAACGAAACACAAGAATAAAAAAAATTGTTTATTTTCGTTTCTTTTGTTCATGTACTAATAATAATTTTCTTTTTATAAATAATATTATTGCATGTCTGAAAATTGTTCTAAATTTGAGATTAGGGAGTTTAATCTTTTAGGACTGTTCCTTAATAAGTTGAATCAAGCTTTAAACTTTAAACAACCTCTATAGACTTACATATAAGATATGTTGTTATTTTATAAAGATTATACATTACGAGCAATTTGGACACAAATTTTTCGGCACACACATAAATGAAAAAAAATAAAAGAGAGATAATTTAGTCATATCATTCAATTATTTTTTTTGAATTTTTTATATAGTGTGTCCAAAAATTTATGTCTAAATGTTGTATTTATAGAAGTATTTCTCTATACATTATACATATGATTCTAAAGCTACTTATTATGGTGAGTATTGAATTTCTAATCTTGTTGAAACAACATTCTTTTTCTTTTTTCCAAAAGAAGCCCAAAGTCCAGAAGAAAAATTAGTCGACTAAACGGACATTCTTAGACATACAAATCTCATATATATCATCATAAAAATATCAATGGAGCTCATTAGAAGGATAGTCTACTGCATTAAAATTGTAAGAGTCTAAGAAAAAACTAAGGCTAGCAAATCAATAAAGAGTTCTATTTACCTCACACCATCTCCAATTGAATTTTGGATTACTATGTTTCCCATAAGACACTAGTATTAATCACCTTATCAACCCAAAAAGCATACTAAAGTAGAGCAGAATTTCAAAAGCTGCCTAAATGTCCCACTAAAACAGAAGAAAAAGAAAACACTAATGATTCAAAAGCTCCCAACAAAAAGTGAAGGAAAACCCACACACAATTCAACTAGATTCCTCAACATTACAACACCGCATGTGAAAAAGTTACTAGTACTCCACTCCAATTAAAAAAAAATAATAATTCCCACATCAATAAATTTGCACATACATTCATCAATCATCAAGTAACCAAGCAAACAAAGAAACATCACAAACACAACACAAAAATGCCAAAATTATTGACTACCCTCCATCATCTAATAATTCTATCATCAGCAGCAGCATATCTAATCACCCCAACAACTTCTTCCAACAACACATGCCGATCCTACTGCGGAAACATAACAATAGATTACCCATTTGCCCTCCAATACGGTTGCGGCCACCCAGGCTTCCGTGACTTACTCTTCTGCATCAACAACGTTCTCATGTTCCACATAACCTCAGGTTCCTACAGAGTACTCCAAATCGATTACGCATACCAATCCCTCACACTTCACGAACCACACATGTCCACGTGCGAAACACTCGTGTTAGGAACAAAAGGCAACGGCTTCATAATCGAACCATGGCGGGCCCCATACATGAACCCAACACCCGACAACGTTTTCATGCTCATTTCCTGCTCTGCTCGTTCGCCTCTGTTCCAAGGCTTCCCCGGGAAGCACTTGCCGTGTAGAAACGTTTCGGGTATGGGGTGCGAAGAGTATTATAATTGTCCGGGTTGGGATACGATGGGCCGTAAAAGAATGGGCTCTTCGTTTTTTGGGTCCGGCCCACCAGAGTGTTGTGCGGTGCCGTATGAGGCTATTAAAGGGATTAATCTAACAAAGCTGGAGTGCGAAGGGTATAGTAGTGCTTATAGTGTGGCACCGTTGAAAGTTGACGGGGCTGTTGATTGGTCTTATGGGATACGTGTGAGATATTCGGTTCAAGGGAGTGATGAGTTTTGTGGAGCGTGTGAGGCAACTGGTGGCACGTGTGGGTATGGTTTTGATGGGATTAGGCAAGTTTGTATGTGTGGGAACTTTAATTCAACCTCCAATTGTGATTCAGGTTAGTAAAGTTTTGCAACCTTCTATCAAGTTCGGTTTTCTATGTTAATGAGTGATTATTTTTCTATATTTTACAGTGGGTTTATTATCATCGGGAGCAAGGTCTATGAGGTTGAAAATGTTTGCAGGTACCTATTTGGCACTTCATTGCTTTGTTAATCGAGAATATGGATGTAATTGTGCTAACTTTTCCTTTTGGGCAGGATTTTTTACCTATATGCTAGCATGGATGACACTGACAGTAAACTGGATTTGAAAAGTATATTTTATAGTACGCGAGATTATTATCATCATAAACTGGGTTATGTATTGCACATTGTAAATGCTACTAGTATTTTTTTATTTATTTTTTTATTTTGCTGAAGAACGTGCACATATAAATATAATGAGTGAAGAGAGTTTTGATTTGTATCCCTTATATGAAAGACCTTGGAAGGCTTGCTCGAAAATATTATTCAAAAGTGCATGTATATGACAATTATCACTTGTCTAGCTATACTCTTTGATTTGCAGACAAATGATCACCGAGTTGAGAACAAAGCATTCAATTTGTGGATAGGGACTTTCTTTCACCACATTGACAATGACAGGAACAGTTTCATACGATTTTATTATCTTATAGGCTTTGTCTAAGATCCACAATATTCAGATCATATGGTGCAAAAACATCTTTTAGTATACATGCATGCACCACACTAGATCTCTTCTCCTTTCTCTCTCCCTCCTCTTCACTCTCATCTTTCTCTCTTGTTGTCTCACCTTTGTTTGTCATTTTCAATTTAAAGATCCATTTTTTTTCTTAAGAGAAAATCAAATCAAACTAAAGTCAAGGACTCCAAATTAACTTTGTAAGGAAGGGAGATTGAGAGGTTGACTGCGGTTTGTGGTGGCCTGAGGAACAAAAGGGACCAAAGAGGAAGAAACAATGGATTGCAGTGGAATTGAAGAGGTTCTTCAATATCACTTGTGGTTGCATGGGTTATTGACCTCACACAATGGTAATGATAGTAATGATACTGGTGGAATGAGAATTTGAGGTAGGAGAAAAGGATGGAGGCAAAACATAGAGAAGAAGCATCGAGAGTGAGAAAGAAGACAACTTAAAAAAATAAAATCAGATGTGGTGAGAGTAGGATGAATAACGTGACATATCATGTGACATTTTCAACCAAATCATACTGTCGACAAAGTTATACATATACTTGATTTGAGTCACTTTTGTTTGGTGAACATTTTCAACCAAATCATACTGTCGACAAAGTTATACATATGCTTGATTTGAGTCACTTTTGTTTGGTGATATCGCCATTTATATACATAAAATTCAAAGTTTACTAAATAAAAGATTTAATTTTTTTAATGATAAAAAATTCAGGTGCACTATAGAGTATAGACCACCAATTAATGAAATTAGCCCAACAGCAGCATTGAAAGACGAGGAGACAAAAAGGTCAATATTCTGGCTAACTAACTATCAGGAATATGTAGTAACGCTGTAAGGCACGCTTTGCGGCATTACCTGTATCCGCTTTGTACAAGTAACCCAAATAAGGAAAAAATAAAAGGTAAGCCAGCTCAATTAATTCCACCCTCAATAATCATAATCTTTACAATTGTTTTCTCTCTTGTCTAGTAACTGCAATAAGAAGAAGCTAAAAAGATCATTATGTCTGTTAGAATATTAACGAAGAAAACTATTTATCTGAGGGCCGGTAACCCTCTCTCCATATCTACCTCTATGGTGGATCATTCTAACCAAAATAATAAGATGTTGACAAAACCAAAAGGGAGTAACCATCCCTTGATTAAACCCAAATTACCGATCTCTTAACTTTCATTTCTAATTTTTTCAATATAGAAAAACAAAGGGAATCATTCTTTTCCTAATCAGATATTTTTTTTAATTGAAAAAAAAAGGTGAACATTAGGACATTGGGAATAGAAGAAATGCAAAATTACCACATTTTATGGGGAATTATATTATCATGTTTACTGTCGTGCGTGGCTTGCTTCAACGGTGCGATACACGAAGCAGGTTTAACGTGTGGGTCTTATCAATACCCTGGTGATAATGGCGGCAACAAGTTGATGCAAAATTTGATGATTGCAATGGACGGTGTGTCGTTTCAGGTGAAAGAACACGGTTGGGGAGCACAAACATTAGTTGGAAATTGGCATCCAATGTACGCATTAGGACAATGCCACCGCGATCTGAATCCCACACAATGCTACAATTGTTTCACACAAGCGAGACAATTATTATCGCGGTGTGTCCCAAAGGTTGCGGGGAGAATTTACCTTGACGGTTGCTTTCTTCGTTATGACAACTATACATTCTTTGATGAGAGCGTGGACTCCAATCGCGATACAAACATGTGTGAGACGACAGAAAAGGGAGAAACGACTCTCAAACGAGTTGCATCGTTGATCTCGAACGTGAGCAAGAGTGCAGGGGAACATAGGTTTGCGGTGGATGGAGAGGGTGGTGTGTATGCGTTGGCACAGTGTTGGGAGACGGTGGATAAATGGAGTTGCCAGAGATGTTTGAGAGAAGCGGGGAAAAAAGTGCAGGGATGTGTGCCTGCTCCTGAGGGTAGAAGCTTGTTTACTGGTTGTTTTATGAGGTATTCAACACGTAAATTCTACAATGACATGGTTGCACAAGATGACGCACAAACTACTACTCCTCCTCCTCGAGGTAGTAGCACCTTTTTTTATTAGATGCATTACTTTGCTTTTATTTTTTCCAATCATAGATTAAACATACGAATAAATCTCATTGAATAATTTGCTTAATAATGTCAAAATGTGATTGTAGTATTCCCATGATCAATTAATTAGTATTAACTATCAAGTGCATGAAAATTCAATTGGCACACTTTTTCTGTTGTTCTCAATTATCATTTTTATATAGTCAAATTCCTCTACAATATTATGGAAGTTGTGTTGTTATTTTAAAAGTCGGGACCTTGATAAAATGAATCAATGTGCAATTCTAATAATTAAAAAAAGTTAAAATAAGTTTTTAATTTTTATAAAATTAAATTAGGGACTAAAAGTAAATAAATTTTTTTAGATTAAACTAAAAATGTCATAATTTTGTAGCAACTTAAAAACATATTTAATCCAAAAAAATCACCCTCATTTTATTTTATTAAAAACATTGGGACTTCTTTATTGGTGAGATCATGTGCAGTTGAGCTGGATGCATAGAGCCATCACCTACCTTGTTTATAGCAAGACATGTCGAAGACGTATTTTGGTATCTTACATGTATTAATGTTCAACACTAACACAACCCTAATACATTGATTACAACGGTCAGAGTGGAGGGATCAACTGTTTTTTTAGCTAGGAATATAGCTAGACATTACATATTCTTTAACCCTCTCCTCTTCACCACGCCTATTAGAATACTTGATCATATATTAAGTATTTTTTTTACCAATGTTTACTTTTCTCTTCTCATGTTCTTTACAGAAAGGCACAATAATGTTTGGATAATCATTGCATGTGTAATATCGGCAATTGCAGTCATCTTACTTATTGTCCCTATTGCATTTCTAAGCAGGAGAAAAATGGTATCACATGAAAAAAGTAAGTAACACTTCATCTAATTTGAATTTTAAAATTCTCTATTTATGTGCTAATTTTTTATTACAACAATAATATTAGTAATTAGTATTGTATTTATGCACTAATTTGTCTCTCGTTCAATCTTTAGGCAACAACCATTTTGGCGCGTCGCCTAGCTTTGCCTATGTAGCTGGTTTCAGTTTTAGGTACGATGTGCTTGAGAAGGCCACAAATTATTTTGATGTGACAAATAAATTAGCACCAGAGGGAGAAGAAGATGGTTCTATGTTCAAAGGAACACTGCCCACAGGAAGAACTGTTGCTGTTAAACGTTTATCTTTTGATACACGACAATGGACAGATGTTTTATTCAATGAAGTAAATTTGATTAATGGGATTCAACATAAGAATGTGGTGAAACTTTTGGGGTGCAGCATTGATGGTCCTGAAAGCTTGTTGGTTTATGAATTTCTGCCCAATAAAAGTCTTGATCAAATCCTTTTTGATAAGGACTCAAAAAATGTTGTGAGTTGGGAGCAACGGTTTCAAATCATATGTGGGATAGCTGAAGGCTTAGCATACCTTCATGAAGGCTCTGGAACAAAGATTATTCACAGAGACATAAAGTCCAGTAACATTCTTCTTGATGAGGCTCATAATCCAAAAATTGTTGATTTTGGTCTTGCACTTTGTGTTGCTAAAAATAAATCTAATCTTAACACTGGAATTGCAGGGACACTGTAAGTAGCTTTTTTTGTTTGAGTTTTCAAACCGTGCAATTAAAATTGAACCTCTACTTACTTTGCATTTATGTTGATGATAAAATTGTAATGAATTTCAATTAAAAATATACTTGTAATGCATAGTTGGTTAATTTGGCTCCAAACTAAAATGAACTCCATATGACAGGGGATATATGGCTCCTGAGTGTCTCAGTCAAGGACAAATGACAGAGAAGGCAGATATATATGCTTTTGGTGTGATGGTTACTGAAATTGTTTGTGGTAAAAAGAATAGTGCTTACCCACAAGGGTCAAATTCAGTACTCCACTCTGTAAGATTCACATTTTCTCCTACCTTGAAATTTTTTCTCGTATCAATAAATAAAAATATTCTATGAACACTCACGTTTTCATACACATGCGACATCTGACTAATCACGTGTAAAAATATAGCTAATTCAATTGAATAAACGGTTAATTTAGATTACGTTAAATTATATAGTTGAATCAACCACAATTTTGACCGTGATTACTCAACTAAATTGATTACATTTTTGCACGTGATTAACTAAGTGTGGTGTCGATGTATCATTAGTGTTTTTAAAACTTATTATTATGTACAATTTCGTTTGTGCTATTTTTTAAGTTATTTTATTACAACTCAAACAACACTTACATGACCAACACATAAGTTTTGTCTTTAAAAAATTTCATTAGCAGCTAATAAAATGTTCTTGTCATCACTTGAACAGGTGTGGAAGAGTTTCAAGGAAAATAATATCACAACATCTGTCGATCCCAGTCTGCATGGAAAATGTGTGGTAGAAGAGGCATCAAATGCACTCCAAATTGGCCTTCTTTGTACACAATCTTCTGCTACTCTTAGACCATCTATGTCAGAAGTAGTTCAAATGCTAACAAAAAAAGACTACATTATTCCATCACCAAAGCAACAACCATTCCTTAATTACACAGTGCTTACTTTAGATGACCGCACTTTAGCTTCCACCATGAGCATTACGTCAAATGGGCATGCAAGTACAAGATCATCTTTCCATAGCACCACTAGTTCTTTACACCCAGGTGAAGATGCAACACTGCTAGAGAGTCATTTTTCTTCTTCTGCCAGGTTCACCAATTCAGAGAGCCCTGATTTAAATATCCAAGTAAATATGCTGGTTCCTCAACCAAGGTAGAATATGAACTTCAAATACTCATGATTTGTGGTGATCAAGATGGACATGTTTTGTTGGTTGAGGATTTGTAGTTCATGATGTATCTATCCTTCTCACCATATTTAAAAATATTTCACCATTTTAAAAGTATTCATACTTCATAGAATCGTAGAAACTTCATTAACAATATGACGAAATTATAGGAACTGATAAAATAATTTAATCTTTCGTAAGTTTAATAACCTAATTACACTTTTGACCCTTAAAGAACAATTAAAAATAAGAAAGGAATTGAATTTACAAAAAATGAATTAGACTAGAAATGAATATGAAGATGAATGCTTGTCACTTTATACAAATAAGATTAAAGATGATAGTCACAAGAGATTTGAAAAGTTTCTAAGATTAAAAGTAATCGCCATAAAATATTTGAAATGTTTTTAATAAGATCTACAATTGATTCAACCACGAAACTTTGGAGATGATTTTCTATCTCACACAAATATTGAAAACTTATAACTTCAATGATGCTAAACCCCTCCTAAGTTACTAAACACTAACCTATGTGACCAACTTTCATGCTTATCAAAAAATTAAATTGTCACAATTACAGAGGAAAACATCTAAAACCTATAAAAGTTAAGTTAAACAAATTTTATTACAACTTTCAAGAAGACTCCTAATTAAAAACAAGTATCACTTGAAATAATTTGTCTTCGTCCAACTCTCCAACAATTTTCAAACCCAACAAAGTATCAATATTTTCTTTTAGTAATCATCCATTTTGTTGTTCTTGAGCTTCTTGTGGTCCTCGTCAAATTAGGTCAAATGAGCTTTTTTTCTTATAAAATATTATTTTCTATCATTTATATAATTATAATAATTAAATATTATTTATCAAAAATATTTGCAAAATAAAAAGTAAATTTTTAAAGTTTTAATTATTAATAATAGTGAATATTATATATTTTTACGATAAAATATAAAAAAAATATTGTAATGTTTATAAATAACGAAATGATATTTTTTTCTTAAGAAATAATTTTTTCTAATATACCTTTTGCCAAAAAAAATAGATATTTGATTCATAAAAATAATCATTAATTTATTAATTTATAAGGTAAATGTATCACAACACTTCAATTTTTGAAACAAAATCCCATCACTAGTTATTGAGGTTAGAAGATTTTGGTATCGATGGTGAATGTGTATTCGACAAACGTAATTCATTTCAATTGAAATTTTAGTATCTTGTTCCTATTAGTGTGTTTGATATTCTAATATTTTTATTAGTAATCAATTTATGATATCTAAGAAGCTCTCAAATTTATATAGGTATTGCTATTATAAAGAGAGGGTTATTCGGTAAAAAAAAAAAAGATTTAATGTACTTTTAGTTTCTCTATTTTGTCTAAAATAAACTTTTAATCCCCCTTATTTGTAAAATTGATTTTTTGGTCTTCCGCTATTTTGGTGATGTGACATTCATTAATGACATATCACTTAAGTGATATTTGTGACTTGAATAAAATAATTTATATATAATTATTATTTTATTTATGTATTAAAATATTAAAAATAAAATATAAATATTTTAAAATTTTAAATTATTGTTGGATCAAATAAATAAATTTTATTTAAATATTTTTATATTAAATATTTTAATTTATAGATAAAATAAATTTATTTTTAATATTTTGATATATGAATAAAATAAATATTAAATAATATTTTAAATTTAATTAATTTAAAAATGAAAAATAATATTGAAAAATTTAAAATAAAATTAATAAAATTTTGGCTTAAATTTATTTTATTTAACTTTTTTTATTAATTTAAAATATTTAAAGAAAATTTTAAAATTTAAAATTGCATTAAGGCCAAAATTTTACTAATTTTATTTTAAATATTTTAATATTATTTTCATATTTAAATATATTAAAATTTTAATAATTTTTAATATTTATTTTATTTAAATATTAAAAATAAATTTATTTTATCTATAAATTAAAATATTTAATATTTAAATTAAAAATGATATATTTAAATAAAATATATTTATCTTATCCATCAAAAATTTAAAATTCTAAAATATTTATATTAAATATTTAAATTTTATTTTATTTTTAATATTTTAACATATAAATAAAATCAATAATAAACTTTATTAGAATAATAATGATATAAAATTATTTTATCCAAGTTACAAATACCATCTAAGTGACATGTCATTAATGAGAGTGTCATATCATAGTAGAATACAAAAATATCCCAATAATTAATTAATAGAGACAAAAAATGATTTTAGAAATGAGGAGACTAAAATTTCATTTTGGGCAAAACAGGGGACCAAAAAATAGATTTCAGAAATAAGCGGATTAAGAGTTCATTTTGGACAAAATAGAGGACTAAAAAACTAATTTTAGAAATGAGGCGATTAAAAAATTTAGTTATTTTTTTTTGTCTCAAAAGAAATGGTAAACATCGTAATTAACTCATACAACTGCGATGTCTCAAGTTCGAACTCGGCAAGATCTACAACTTAATAATATCGACATTTTTAAGTTGAGGTAGAATTTAAAGACAAAAACTTAGTTACTTAATTAAATATAAAAAATAAATTATAAATAAATGATACGATTCAAATTTTTTTATTTATTAATAATTTGAAGAAAACTTGTCACATGTATTGTGTTTATATATTGCTAATAATAATAATAATAGAGAAAATGAGATTCACCCATAATATAAAAGAATTTTACACTCTAACTCAATGACAATCATATATTTTGTCAAATCATCACACTTCACTTCACTTGAATGATATGATACAATAAAATAAATAATTTTCATTGATGGTCAATGTAAAAGAGTTTTTACACTAACAATATATACATGACCATTGTACTCTCTCTATCTTTAATTATAAAACTTTTTATCACATTTGTTTGTGTCTAAATATAAGATATAATTTTTAGATGCATTTATTACGAATATATATTTGATCAATACTATTTAAAATAAATTAATATTAAATAAATTTATAAAAAAGAGTAATTTAATAATAGTTATGTAAAAATTACACATATTAATTACTTAAAACTTTTAATAAAGTCAAAGTTTTATAAATAGAGATAGAGAGAGTCATCATTAGAGACTAAGTGACGTTCAAATTTTGTGCTCGAAAAAACCAGGGCTTGTTGTAACTTGTAGGCGAAGGACCCTACGTAGCTGTGAGAAAGCTGAGAGAACAAATGGAAAGTTGAACTTGAACTGAAAGCGTTCTTACTTGCTACCTTCACTCATTTCTTCATCCATTCTTCACTCACCGGTACGTCTTTCTTCTGAACTCAATCTTTTCATTTTTCTCTTCCACATGATTTTGGTATTCCACAAAAATTGCTTTTGTCTGTTTAACTTCCCTACCCTTGCGATCGAACTCAACGTTTGAACTATAAGCTTCTGCATGCAACTTCAATACAATCGTTGTATATTTTTATGTGGTTTTAGTTTTAAACACGCTTCACATTTTTATTTTTAGTTGATTTTGTGGCTTTACATTTTATATATGCTTCACTCTATTGCTGTACTGTCAGTCACTTTTTCTTTTCGCTTTGTTTTACGTTCTCTCGGTATTGTTTCTGCATCTTTCTAGGTTGATACTCATTTCGAAACTTTCTAGAAATTTTTTATTTCCTTTTATTTATTTGGTGTTTAAAAGTCATGAATGTCTTGAGTTGATAATATTGCTGTTGATTTTGAACAAGAACTAGTGAACTACAACTATTTCAGAGAGGATGTAGAGAAGAAGGGGGTGAATTTGTCGACGAAATGCCTAAATATTGGTAGTTTGAATTAAACGATTACCACCTGTTGGTAGTTTGGTTAGTCTTTTTAAATGTTTGTTTTGTCTTTAAATTTGAGGTTTGAGATATGGTTGATTATTGTAAAAATAAGGGATGCTTTTGAATTTGAATTTTATGTTACATTATAGCTCTATTTATAGAGTCGAGCAATAAAAATTTGATGATTCTCCCCTACACAATATTTTATATTTTGTGCTTTGGTGATACATTCAGGTATAGGGATGGAGGCTATAGAAGTTGTGGTCTTATCTAGCGACAATGAAGGGGGAAAGGTTGGTCTTGACGCCGTTAGTAGTGGAAACCAACATGAGACCAACAAAGGCTTACCAACTATGCATCAGAGATCTCAAAGTCATTCTAGTAGTCAAGTTTCTGAAGAAAATATAATATCTAATGGTCCAAGTTCATGTCATAGCTATACAGGTGCATCGGAGCTAGGCTTTTTGTCAGTTGATGACACTGGCCTTTCTTGTTCACAACCAATTAATGCAGCACCCCTCTGTAGGAAGTTTTGGAAAGCTGAAAACTATGACAACTGGCTTGGTTCGAAAGTCAGCTCCCAATGTAATTCTATTAAATAAAAAGTTTCTCAAATTAATATAGTTAACTACTTCTATGTTCCTTGGTTGTAACCCTACCAATGTTCTGTTAATCAAGGTTATGTTCCTACAATGTTGATTACTAACATTTATTTTTCATTTGATTGTCATCAGGATTATAGTTTTCAGATCTCATATGCTATGTGTTAAGCTTGTGGCTTGTAGTTCACATGGTGTTTGGCTTTCTGTACTCATAATGTATTTATATTTTTTGAAATGGATTGCAGATGCAAAAAACTATCTTCATGTCCATCCCCTGTTCCTTCACTCAAATGCAACTTCGCATAAGTGGGTATTTGGTGGTATGTCTATAGACTTATTTTAAATTATCTCATCTGAATGATTCTTCTATGCTTTACCTTTGTGTTTCCATTCATGAGTTGGTATTTACCTCTATTTTTCTGTGTGCAGCCATAGCTGAGCTTCTTGATAATGCAGTTGATGAGGTGATTTTTCATGTATTTGAGCTATGAACCCAAATTCCTTTATAAAGATGGAATTGAAATATATGAACTACATAAAACTGTAAGAATCTACTTTTAAGGAAGGGGTTGGGTTTAACTGTTTAAGCAGGCACCACAAAGAGCAATTTTTCCTTTCATAGAAATAAGTGATAAATGATACATTCATTTTGGAGTAGACTTTGATGTCAGGTTCATCTTATTCAAATATTTTATTATTTAATTGTTATTGCATATGTTGCTGTTAAATCTTAATGTCTAACTATATTGGTGTGTGCTTTTGCCGTACTTTTACTGTCATTTAATATTTTGCATTACACTTTCTTATTTGGGATTGCATTATTGACTTTTCTTCATAGGGTAGATCCAAAATGGGGCTACTTTTGTTATGGTGGATAAAATTTTAAATCCGAAGGATGGTAGTCCAGCATTGTTGATTCAAGGTATATTGCTTATGCTACTCATCAATTATAAAAGTTTATAGGTTGTTATTTTAAATTCCTACTTCTGTATCTTGTGTAACATATTATTTTCTAAGTTCTTTCTTCTGAGTAAGTACATACTTACTTACATATTTATATATATATATATATATATATATATATATATATATATATATATAATATTGTTTTTACGCCAAAAATGTATATTTTGTCTTAAATTTTAGTTGTTTTGATTTTGTGCTGACACTGGAAATCAGACAATGGTAATGGAATGGATCCAGAAGCAATGCGACGTTGCATGAGTTTTGGATTTTCAGATAAGAAGTCAAAATATGCAATTGGACAGTGTATGGACTATGAAATTCTTTATTCAAAGTATTTTGTATTTTCGTTATATTTATTTTTTCAATTCAGCCTTGCAGATGGAAATGGTTTCAAGACTGGTAGTATGAGACTGGGTGCAGATGCAATTGTCTTCAGCTGCCACATGAATGATATGTAAGGGTTTGAAAGCAGAACTTTCACTGACTTTATGTTGTATTTTGTTTGCACACTGTGTCTCTTACTATATTAACACAATGCAGCTTCCTCAATTTGTATATTGACATCGAAATTTTGCCTGAAGCAACTGAAAATGACTACTCTGTTACAATTTTAAAAACTGTATTCCTTAAAAAAAAAACGCCTGTTGAATTGTTTATACACATAACATGTTATTGTTTTATAGTTTTTATAACAAGAAAACAAGAACAATTTAGAGTTGTTTTTATTTTCTTATTTTTATTCTTAAATTCCATCACCCAATACCCTCCACCGTTTTTCCGCGACACCCTCCACTGTTTCCACTGCCACCTAGGATCCTCCACCATCACCTAGTTACCTGCCACTACCATAACCCAGCAACCTCCATTACTCCTGCACGGCTGCATACCTTCCATTGTTGCTGCCACCATTACCTAACACCCTTTACAGTTGCCGCCCAGTATCGTTCATCACCGTGTTGTCCCCCATCACCCTTCACTCTAGCAGTTTTCTCTTTCTCATCTCTAAGTCTGTTTTCAAATTAATAACATTACTAAGGATTTTAATTATTTTTGTTTTTAAAAATAGTTTTTCAATATTATTTTATAGAATAGTTTTCCAAAATAAAAAAAAATCTAGAGCACAATCAAACAACCTAGTTGAAGGCCACAGCCTAAAAACCATTCCATTGTGTTTATCATTACAACCTAATTGGTTCTTTCTGTCGCTGTCTTTCTATTGTTTGTTATCTTCACCTACTCACATGAAGGAACGGCGAGGAAGTTTTGCAACATATGGAAAATTATGCCAAAAGAAAGATAATATGCTATCTTTTTTGTCCCCAGGTTGCCCTTTTTTCAAAAAAATCTGATTGTGTGTGTTGATCAGGGTATATACTAAAAGCATTGGACTTCTGTCTTATACATTCTTGATGCGAGCAAAGCTTGACAGAATTGTAGTGCCCATGGTGAGTAGTATTTCTCATTTTTACTACTTCCAGTTCAATATATTGCATTAATTAAAATACTATTTTTCTTCGTTATGCTGATTTTGTTACCAAAAAAATTACATGGCAACTGTATATCTTACAGCCACCTTGAAGTTTGTTTATTGATGACTTAACGCCTTTGAAGTTCAGCTGTAAGTGTTTGATTTATGTTTTATTTTACTGATAAAAGAAACATTTCATTTAAAACCAAACTACCTTGGGGTTAAGTTGATATCAAATAAAACTTCAGGGAACGGATATTTTAAAAAAGAGCTGGTATTTGTATTGAACTCTTTCCTTATCAACAAACAAAGTAGTTAACTTGACGTTATGGTGGATGTTGCTGAGCCTTATTCCCATCATTTTTCCTGTTATGTTAACTATCATGATGCCATGAAGCATTGCTTGAACTCTCCTTATGATGATAACCCTTTTATACAAAGAAGGTTCTATGCTAGTATTTCCAATCGATGCAACTAGGTGATGATGCTAATTTCAGGTAAGTTATAAGCTTAATACATCAACGGGATACTTGGAAAAACTAAATCACCACGAGCATTTTGAGTCTAATCTGTCCTTGCTGCTGCACTGGTCACCATTTCTATCAGAAGCAGAACTCATGAAACAAGTCAGTTTCTGAATTTTTCCCATCATTCATGATAATTAGCCCCTTCTTTCAGAACATATTGAATGTTTGTATACTTTGAGTTTTCAGCTTCATTGTTCCAGAGACCATAACTTTGTGTGTGTTGAGTGTATACATTACTTTGAATGATTGCCATTTTTCTTTGTCTTTTCTTTTTCATTGTCCTAGTTAATACTTAATACAGCCTTACAACATTAATATATATTTTACTTTGGTTAGAGACATTCCCCCTTATTTCTATTCCTTGAAATATTTGTTAGGCTTCTTTGAGAGTTGGGACTGCAATTGATAATTGTAGAATCTCAATTTATTACTCCCTCCATCCCTAAATATAAGTCCCTTTAGAAAAAAGATTGTCCCTTTTTATAAACTCCTTTCAAAATTACTAGATGCATTAATTGTTTGTTTTACAACAGCACCCCAAATCATTTGAAAACTAGAGACAATAATTAATTAAGTAGAAAAGTATGAGTCCCAATAATTGAGGGGACTTTGGAAAATCAATATACATTGTTTACAAATTTAAAAATAAATAACTAGATTACCTATATTTTTTTTTTTTAATTCTTGTGAATTGGTGAAAACAGGCTTATGTTTAGAGAAGAATGTAGTATTCTGTTTTTTTTTTTTTGACAAAATGTATTATTCTGTTATACTTACATGATTGTCTATTTTGGGAGTTGTTTGGCTGGAAACTTTGGGGAAGGTGACCATGGATTGAAAAGAAATGTCTATGGTGTTCAACCATAAGGGCAGTATGGTGAAACTCCTTGGCCAAGCCTTAGATGAGAAGATGGCTACCTTCCAAAGCATCATCACTTCTTTCGGGCAGATAACAGGTTGCGAATGGCCTACCTTGATGGAGGTGGTAGGTTCACAAGTGCCTCGTGTCTCAAATAAACAGACTAAGGATTTGCAAAGGTTGTTAGATCAGTTTGCTATTGTATTTAAAGAAATCCAGGGTCTTCCTCCTACAAGAAACACTAGCCATTCCATTGAACTTTTGCAGGGTGCTGGACCGGTAAGTGTGAGGCCTTACAAATATCCTCATTTACACAAGGATGAAATTGAAAAACAGATTCAGAGCCTTATGCAGCAGGGGGTGATTAGAAACAGCACTAGTGCTTTCTCTAGTCCCGTTATTTTGGTCAAGAAGGATCAATCTTGGCGGATGTGTGTAGATTACCGTGCACTTAACAAGGTTACAATTCAAGATAAGTACCCTATCCCTGTGGTAGATGAATTGTTAGATGAGTTACATGGCTCGGGTTATTTCTCTAAGATTGATCTTAAATCTGGTTATCATCAAATTCGTATGAAAGAAGATGATATTCATAAAACTGCATTTCGTACTCATGAGGGTCACTATGAGTTTATGGTGATGCCATTTGGCCTTGCCAATGCCCCTGCAACCTTTCAATCAGTGATGAATGATATTTTTAAGCCTTTTTTAAGGAAGTTTGTATTGGTTTTTTTTGACGACATACTATGTACAGCACTAGTTGGACTGCTCATTTGCAGCACTTAGAGATGGTTCTAAACATTTTGAAACAACATCAGTTTGTGGCTAACGGAAAGAAGTGTGCTTTTGGTAAACACCAAGTTGAATACTTGGGCCATGTCATGATTCCAAAGCAGGGGTTGTTGTGGATCCTGCCAAGGTTAGCAGTGTGTTACAATGGCCAGTCCCTAAGAACGTCAAGGGGGTGAGAGGTTTTTTGGGATTAACGGGTTACTATAGAAAATTTATAGCTAACTATGTGAATATTGCTAAACCCTTGACCGAGTTGACAAAGAAAGATGGTTTTAGATGGAATGCTGCGGCTGCCGAAGCTTTTGAGAAATTGAAAGTAGCTGTTACAACTGCCCCAGTTTTAGCCCTGCCTAATTTCAAATTTCCTTTTGAAATTGAATGTGATGCCTCAGGAAAAGGGGTAGGGGCTGTGTTGTTGCAATCTAAACATCCCATTGCGTATTTTAGCAAGGCTTTTGAATCATCTAGGTTATCTAAATCGGCCTATGATAAGGAGTTAATGGCTTTGGTGTTAGCTATTCAACATTGGAGACATTATTTGTTAGGAAGGCGGTTTGTGGTTTATTCTGATCAAAAGAGCCTAAAACACTTGTTACAGCAACGTATTACCACAACAAATCAGCAGGAATGGATGGCTAAGTTGCTGGGTTTTGACTTTGAGGTGGTGTATAAGGTGGGAGTGGAAAATAAGGTGGCTGATGCTTTATCTAGACAACATGAGGATGCTGAAATTCATGCTCTTAAATCCTATCCTATTTGGCAGCAGAGCAGCCAATTGCAACAACAAGTATCGCAGGATCCCTGGCTTAAAAGCATTGTGGAGGCTATTCAAAAGGATCCTACTGCTAAACCTGGGTTTTCCTTAAAAGGTGGCATCTTATTCTACAAAAATAGGTTAGTTATACCGGCTAACTCACCACTTATTGAGGATCTACTTAAGGATTTTCATTCCTCTCCTAGTGGGGGTCACTCAGGCTACCTACGCACTTATAGGAGAATGGCAGGCACGTTATATTGGCAAGGGATGATGAAAAGGGTGCAAGATTTTGTGAAAGCTTGTGACACTTGTCAACACCAAAAATATGCCGCGACTACGCCTAGTGGGTTACTACAGCCATTACCTATTCCAGTTTTGGTGTGGAGTGAGATATCTATGGATTTCATTACTTGTTTACCAAAAATAATGGATTTGAAGCTATTTTGGTAGTGGTGGATCGTCTCTCCAAGTATAGTCATTTCATTCCTCTTAAACATCCATTTACTGCTCGCTCCATTGCTGCTATTTTTGTGAAGGACGTGGTTAGACTACATGGAATTCCGGAGTCGATTCTGAGTGATCGTGACCCCTTGTTTGTGAGTATTTTTTGGAAAGAGTTGTTCAAGCTAGTAGGCACGGTGCTTAAAATGTATTCGGCATACCATCCCCAAACTGATGGCCAAACAGAAGTGATTAACCGCTGTTTAGAGGCCTATCTACGTTGCTTTATTGCAGATCAACCTAAGACATGGGCACATTGGATTCCATGGGCAGAACTATGGTACAATACCACATTCCATGTTTCCACAGGGTTCACCCCTTTTGAGGTGGTGTATGGCAGGAGACCTCCAGTATTGGTGCATTTTTTGGAGGGAGAAACCAGAGTAGAAGCTGTAGCCCAGGAGTTAAGAGACAGGGATGAAGCTTTGCGTCAACTGAAAGCTAATTTACTCAAAGCTCAAGAGTACATGAAATATCAAGCTGATAAGAAACGCAAGGCAGCAATTTGAGGTTGGTGATTGGGTTTTCCTCAAATTACGTCCTCATCGACAACAATCGGTTGTGCATAGGATTCATCAAAAATTGGCTCCCAGATTTTTTGCTCCTTATCAAGTCATTAAGAAGATAGGACAGGTGGCTTACAAGCTACAGTTACCAGCAACATCTAAAATACATCCTACTTTTCATGTGTCGCTATTGAAGAAAGCTATAGGCAATTATACTGCTACAACTCAATTACCTACCAGTTTGGAGTCTGACACTGGGGACATTATTCCTGTTAAGGTTTTGTCATGGAGGGATAAGTTTGATGGTGGGCAGCATAAGCGAGAATGGTTGATTCAATGGGAAGGCATGGATGTTGGAGATGCTACCTGGGAAGAGGAACTGTTGTTGAAGAGTCAATTCCCTGATTTGCGCCTTGAGGACAAGGCTATTGTTGAAGGTGGGGGTGATGATAGGAATGGGCTGGGCCCCACGAGTGATGAGGGGGATCTCTTAGTTAACAGAGATGAGGTGAGGCCTAAGCAATGGCGAGTATATGTGAGAAAGAATAAGAAAGGGAATGCAGGAAAAGTGTGATTGCCTAGCTGGCATAGTGAGTTAATATTCCACTAATAAATAGGAGTGTGTGGGGAGGTAGTTGGATGGTTTTTTCATTTTTCAGTTACACCTTAGAGGTTGGGCAGTGAGAGGATTGTTTTCTCTAACTGAGGAGCATTAGCTCTGGAATCATTTTATGTTTTCATATCAATTAATACAATAATTCTCTTCATCTAATTTTATCTTACCGCTGCTCTATCAGTTTATAATGAAAGAGGTTCAGAGTTTGATCTCTGCTACTAACAAAATCCCCCTCCCCCTAACAAATTAACCACTAACATTGGTCTATAAGAAAAGTTGGGTTATAATGTTTGTTGCCATCTAAGTAGACTAAGCAAATCACTCCAAAGATTATGATGATTGATTCTCTTTAATATTCTTTACTCTTTGGCAGTTTGATGACATTGAATATCATGGTACTAAAATTATTATCTTCAATTTATGGTTCAATGATGATGGGAATTTGGAACTAGACTTTGATACCGATCGTGAGGTTGTATTTTGTGTTATTGGTTTTACTTTTTTTGGTTTTCCATCTGTTATAAAATTCATTACTTATAGGTAACTTCTGAAAATTTGGATGCAGGATATCCGTATTGCTGGAGATATCCAGAAGATTGGAACAATTTCAGCCTGGAAGACTGTAAACGAGCAACATATTGCTAACCGGATTCATTATTCTTTACGTGTATGCTTGATTTAGAAAATTATCCATAAATGCTGCATAAAAGTTTAAATTTTCTAAAACTAATAGCATTCCTATGTTCAATAGGATTACTTGTCCATACTGTACTTGCGGGTGCCAGAAAATTTTAGAATTATATTGCGAGGGCAAGCTGTGAAGCTTCGTAACATTGCAGATGATCTTAAAGATATTCAGTATATCTTGTATAGACCACAAACTGGTGGTTCAGGAGAGGTTCTTATCTAACTGTTGATTTTGTTTTCTATATTCACTGTGAAAATTCATCTTAGCTATGGTATAGATATGAAATCATTTATGAGCCTTTACCTAACAGGCTAAATAGACACTGTGTCTGTCATGACCAAATCTTAAAAGTTTAAGACAATAGGTGTAAGTGCATGAATGGTTTCATATCTAACAATACATGCTCTCAAATGCAAGAGCCCTTCGGACTTGTGTGGGGAGTACACCGTTCCACTCTACCTTCTACTGAAATTTTAATTTTTATCTAGAAGAATAGGGGTAGCAAGGATGGAACCACATGGTCATATGAATTGTTTCATATTTAAATGCATGCACGATTCAATGTTGACATTACTATTTAGTGTTTCAAATATTAAGGACTAAGTAGTTGAATCAAGGAATAAGTGCTAGTTGTAGTTTGATTTGGTCTCTTCTTTTTGGATTAACTGTGCAGGCAATAGTTGTGACAACAATTGGATTTCTTAAGGAAGCTCCTGAAGTCAGCATCCATGGCTTCAATGTATATCACAAAAATCGGCTGATACTGGTAATTGTTGCTCAACAGAGAGAAAGTAACCCTAAGTCAAGGAGACTGCTGTATAAACACTGTGTTCAGAGTTCCAAAGAAAAGAAAGGCCACCAGCACAAATTTATTTCAAAGATAAATTTATTTCAGAGAGACTGCTGTATAAACATGAATTCCTAAGTCTAGGATAAGCATGTCATTATAAAAATGTGTTTCGGTCTGTAGAAACATGCCATAAAATAGCGTACAAAGCACATTCTCATGAAACTAATATCCTTGTTCTTGTTAAAAGCCTGAAAACTAATGAAAAGAAGTTTGTCACTCCAAATTCTGTGGATTCATATATAGTTGACAAGGAAAGTGTAAACCGAGTTAGGAAAGCATACATACATACATATATATATACACACACACACACACACATTATAATTATACCAATAAAGAAAAAGGGTGGGAAGGAGGGAGGGTTCACTCTCCTTCTCCTGGGGTGGCAACATCTTATTAAAATGGAAATTACTTGTTGTTAAATTGCATTTATTGAAGTGTCAGACCTGTAAATAACATTTCAAAACATTTTAATATACTTATTTTCTTTCAATGAAGCATTAGTTTATCATGTGTACGTCTTGATCTCTCTCTCTACCTCTTCATACTATAATTGCTAAGTTTTGTATTTTCAGCCATTTTGGCCAGTTGTGAGCTATGCAAACAATATGGGTAGAGGAGTTGTTGGTATGTGAGAAGCAACTGCATATTACTTGACAATATTTAGTTCTATTTGACATCTAAATCTTAGAAATGTACTGGACTTCAAGAAGATGGTAACTCTTGTGTCAGGAATATTGCAAGCTGATCATCTTCAGCCAACTCATAATAAGCAAGAGTTTGAGAGAACTTCCCTGTTTCAAAAGCTTGAATTGCGCTTGAAGGAAATGACACAGGAATACTGGTATAGTGTTTATGCTAGTCTTCATGGATTGCAAAAATATTTAGTGGTGCTTGTCAGCTACCTTTTCTTTCGAATTTTCTCTGCTTTTGAACAAGTAGAGTTTGACTATTTCTTTTTTAGTCACTGGATCTGTACATAGACTATTTACACCCCCCATTTGATGATTTTTAAGCATTGTTTTTGACATGCCAGGATCATTGTTATAATTTGGCAGGGGTTGTCATTGTCATGAAATTGGGTATCAGGGAAAGAAGCATAGAGGTCCAGTTGGCCTACTTAATTCATCAATGGAGAAACCAGTTGTTACAGAAAACCCAGTTGCATTGGACAACTGTTCATCACCTGTACAAATATCTAATGCACAAGGCAAATCCGAACAAAGTAAATTTGCATGGGAAACTAGTTATTTTTACCAGTAGCTAAACTATCATATCCAACTAATGGTTTCTCATTGTCATTCAGCATTTCGTATAAAGAGGAAGACGCATGGAATAGATCATCATGAGGTGAAAAGGCAAGCAGTGGAAAAGAATTTAACAGATCTTTATCGCAATCAGAATGTACAGGTGTTTAACCATTTATTAGTTTTTCTGTATGTAATTTTTGAGATCCTTGTTTTTCCTCCAGCTTCAGTCCATGCTTTAGATGTTCAAATCTGAGAGTCCTTCATCAGTATATTGAAACTGAGCATAGTTTGTTTCCCTTCATGTAGACTATCGTGAGGCATAATATAATTTTCCCCCAATGTCTTCCAAATTATTCTCATTTATATAACTCAAACGGCAAAAATTGTTTTAACAATATCATTTTCATTATTTATTACTGATATCTATTAATAGCTTATCCAATTTTTTCTTGATTGATTACATGTTACTGTCATTACTGAGCATAGAGAAAACAATTAATTTTTTTATTGCTTGAAGTATTCTAGAATAACTACTAATTTAACAATTCTTTTGATATGCTTGATTCCTTGGCCCTTGTATTCTGTCAATCTATATCTTTGAAAAGTCTTTTATCGCCAACTTCATCCTTGCTTTTTTTGTAGACCGCCGCATCTCCTGCAGACCACATGATAGACCAAGAAATTGTAAACTTACTGGAAAGCAACAAGAAACTCATTGCTGAGTGAGTATATTTGTAATTACATTGTCACTACTGATACTTGGTTTCATAGATCGTTGTTGTACAACTACTTGGGTCGGTTTCAGTTTCAGTCAACTATGGCTTCTAAATCCTAGCTTCAAGCTACATGACATGTTTATAATTCTCCTTTTCTCGTTTGGACTTTGGCAACATTTATTCATTTAATGGTCTTTGTTGCTTAATTATCACATGGAAACTCACTATGAAGCAAATATCTTATTTATCCTCTCTGTTTTCCTTACAGATGTTTTGCAATAGAAAAGGCGGAGGAGGAACTTAATCATAAGGTAATTGTTATACAGAGAAACAATGGTTATTTTATTACCTTGATGTATAGTCCAGTTGCCTAGATTGCAGTTGTAATTGCGGTAACACTTTTTCCAATATTAATGAACTGATAAGTAACACAAAGATTGCTCCTTCAACCTGAGTTGGAAAGAATTGGAACAAGTGCTGCCAATTTTCCAAACACGAGTTTGGGGCCAACATACTTTTTGGTGTTAAATTGTATTTAGAGAATTAAGGGGGCTGGAGTGTTGCAAATTAGAAAACTTCCTTTTTATTTTCCTACTTTTATAAAAAGAGTAAAAAGTTTTGAAAGGCCAACCTAAGGATGTTTCTACATTTGGAAGCTCTTGGGAGTTTTTTACACATGTGAGAGGCAATACAGAGATACCCAAGTTCCCACTACACAAGGTCCCACATTTTTGTGTACTGCACAACATATTGTGTTTATCTTTCTCCGCATGATCCTCGTATATAGAAAGTCACATGACTCATGAGCGGATCAAAATCTGATTTAAATTTGTGTCCTCATAGATGCATTTGTTGGCATCGGCTGAATATTTAGATCATCTGCAAAATATGCATAGAATGAAAATATACTGTTTGGAAGTTTTAACTTATTAAAGATATGATTGTGCAGGTGACACAGCTTAGAAGTATAATTGAAGTAGCTAAGCTTGAGTACAATAGACTTTTGGCAGAAGCACTAGACCTAAACGTGATTTAGCTGTACCTCTTGCTTGTAATGATGCTGTTTGGACATAGTTTCGTCCAGTCCTTGCTTACCATTTTTGCCCTCTTAAAAGGTTTTTGGGTCTTTTGTAAGTAGATAGATGGAAGTGGGCCAAAGCTAAGGTCTTCCTTTTGTTTATGTACAAAATAGTACTCTAGACTTCACTCTCTAACTGAGAAATTAAGCTTAGTATTACTAGAGTTGGCGTTATGGTTTTGTTTTCTGACTTGTGTTTTTTCATTTGCTCCATATTGTATGTGTTGAAAAGTTAGCCTAAAACTACCGTAAAATGTAAACTATTATATGATAGGAAGGCATTCCTAAAATACTTGCATGTCTTTGAGGAATTGTTTATTTTAAATAGTATATTATGAAAAATGGTAGGCACTTTAAACATCACAATTTTTATTTAATGAGAAAAGGGAAAATAAATCAACATGAATTGTTGCTCCGAGGGGAAGAGGCAAAAGTGTCTAAGGTTTCATCTTTGGTTCCTGTGAAAAGAGCAAATTCAGTTAAAAAAATGTTCTCATTGCGCACTATAGTACATAGAGGGATTAGTTTGGACGTTGGAGATACTTGATTTACCAAAATATACTCCAACTTGATTTACCAAAATAGAGGGAAAACAACTAGACATGTTTTCCTAAAGAGAGATTTCCTTTTGTTAGATAATTAAGATAAATATGAGTGGTTTTATTAAACTATTGTTATAGCCTCTTTACTTTTTTGACAAACATAAATATAGCCTCTTAATACCTGAATTGATAAGTATTTATATTAATTGAAGTCAGCGTTGGATAATGTGCCAGTACTGTAATTGTTCCTCAAAGCTAAGAACACAAACTTAAGAAAAAAAATATTTTTATATATTTGTACTTTTTTCCATGGCTTCCATTTTAAGATTAAAGAAGCAAGTTGTTGTTACTGAATTATTATTATTCTTATCAGGTGAAGGAATGAATCCAAAAGAATTCATATTCCAATACTCTCCATTCCTTGTCTTCTGATCAGGACATACCCATCTACTCTCCTCTTTCTTCATAGCAACAGCACCTCCATCTGCATTTGATATAGCAACTTTTCTCCAGTTGCACCATATTCTTAGCATTATATACAACATAACTAAACATATCACAGTTGAAGTAAACACAATGGCCACAATGATAGCTGCCACTTGTGTGTTTGATAGCTGCATTTTCCCATGTGATGTTAATCCTGAGCAAGATAGTAACGGTGCGCCGCATAACTGGTTATTGTTCAAGAAAGAGCTTCTTGGAAACCCTGAAAAGGTTGAAGGAATCTGTCCTTCAAGATAGTTATTTGAGAGATTCAACACATGAAGGCTTGTAAGTTTACCAAGTGAAGAAGGAACGTTTCCTTGAAGTTGATTGAAAGATAGGTTAAGTCTTTCTAGCTTCATTAAGTTTCCTAAAGATGATGGAATCTCACCAATGAAGAGATTTTTACTCAAATCCAATATAACTTGTAACTCATCAAGTTCTCCTAGCTCAACTGGTATAGTACCTGTCAAGAAATTCTGTGAGAGCCTTAGCTCATAAAGCTTCTTGCATTGCTGAACTGTTGAAGGAATAAGGCCAGAGAGACTATTGCTTTGGATGTTGAAGACATTAAGAGAAGAGAGGTTTCCAATCTCTTGAGGGATGTCACCTGACAGATTGTTATGATGGAGACAAAGCTTAAGTAAATTTGAGCAGTTTCCAATTTCAGCAGGTACCTTGTCAGTGAAATTATTGTATGAGAGATCTAGTTCACCAAGTTCTTGGAAGCTTCCTAACCACTTCGGTATTTTGCCACTCAATCTGTTATTACTCAGAAGGATGTGCTGTATTTTCTGTGAGTTTGAGAGTTGAGGTGGCAATTCTCCTGTTAAATTGTTATATGACAAATCAAAAAAGTTAAGCTCAGTAAGATGGCCAAATTCAGAAGGAATGGTTCCTGTGATATTGTTGTATGCGAGCCGGAGACGACGAAGGTTTCTTGAATTGGCTAGACTAGAAGGGATAGGACCTGAGAAACTGTTGTTAGTCAAGTCAAGAAGAGTAAGAGAATTTGAAGCAGTGAGAGGAAAGAAACTTCCATTGAACTTGTTGTGTGAAAAATTTATGATTTTGAGGCTTTTGAGAGAAGAAAGGGAATGAGGGAGAGGTCCTTCAAATGAGTTATTGTAAAGGGTAATCTTATTTAGTTCTGAAAGGTAACTGAATGTAGGTGGAATTGAACCTGAAAGTTTGTTATCTGCTAAGGCCAATATTTGAAGACTTTTGCAGTATCCTAAGCTTGGAGGGATGGAACCTGTTAACTCATTTTGCCTCAAATGAAGAAGAATCAAGTTCTTCAACTTCCCTATAGTCTCTGGAAGGGAACCTGTAAAATGATTTCCAAAGAAATCAATTTCTCTTAAGCTTGTGCAGTTTGTTAACTCTCTTGGTATGATTCCATACATTTGGTTGTCATAAAGGTATATAGTGTTCAATCTTTGCAACCTTCCAATCTCTATAGGAATTTCACCTGTGAAAAAGTTACCAAATAAGAAAAGACCTTCCAAATTAGTAATATTTCCAATTTCATGAGGTAATGATCCAACAAAGGTGTTGTTGTTGAGTACAAGATCTGTGAGGTTCTGCAATTTGTCTATGCTAGATGGAATTTCACCTTCAAAGCTATTTCCAGAAAGATCCAACTGTTGTATTGATGAACAGTTGAGTAGCTCCAAAGGAAATTTTCCAGATAGAATATTTCTAGCCAAGAAAAGTTGATAAAGCTTTGAACCTTTGAAACAGAAACTTCTTGGAATACTACCTGTGAAAGCATTATCAGACAAAACAAGGGTTTCAAGACTCTTGAGTTTGGTATTAAGAAACGGTATTATTCCAGAGAAGTTATTTCTAGACAAGTCTAGCTTCTGCAGCTGGATTAAACTATTAAGCTCAAATGGAATTTCACCATATAGTTTGTTTCCAAGCAAATTCACGTACGTCAAGTTAGAAAGATGACTCAAAGATATAGGAATTGTTCCAGATAAACTATTATTGGCCAAGTTAAGAATTTTCAATGACTTAAGAGACCCTATAGAAAAGGGTATGTTTCCTTCAAGCATGTTATTTGATGCTGCAAAGTTTTGTAGCTTTTCACATTTTTTTATTTCTTCAGGTATAGGCCCTCTAAGGCTATTCATTTGTAAATCAAGTGAAGTTAGATTTTTCAATTCACCAATCCAAATTGGTATGGTTCCATTTAAGTTGCAATAGCCTAATCCTAAAACTTTCAACTCACTCAATTTGATGATGCTATGTGGAATGCCACCTGTCAAAAAGTTGTCACCTATTCTAAGAACTTGCAACTTGTTCAAATTGCCAATCTCTTCAGGAATATTACCATAGAGATAATTTGAGTATAGTTGAAGTGTTGTTAGATTTTGAAGCTTTCCTAGCTCTGAAGGAATGGAACCATTAAGAGAATTTGATGACAAATCAAGTGTTTGAAGAGAAATTAGGTGACTAAACTCAACTGAAATGGAACCTGATATTCCTGAACTAGAAAGATTAAGGCCTATAACAACATGTTTATGATCAACTGAACATGTTATTCCATTCCAGTTGCATACATGTGTTGTTGGAGACCAGTTTCTCATGGCTCCTAATGGATCAACAAGTTTTGACTTAATCATGAGAAGAAATAAAGGGTCTGTTGCATCAGCATCATCATTAGTACCTAGTGTTGCAATAAAAATAGTATTAAGTATGGATAATAAGAGAAGAAAATGAAACAAACTATAGGAAAATATGTGTTTCATTATGAAATATTTAGACACCAGGTTAAATGATTCAAAAGGTATGCTTTAAAAATAAGTAGACCATTTTATTGTATATAAAGAAAATAGAGAACAAGAACTGAGAAGGATCAAGAAATTGAAAGTGAATGAAGAATAGGAAATAAAGGAAGACAATGACATAGGTTCAAGTTCTAAGAGGCTTTAAATAGTTCCAATGAAGCAACCATGCCTAATATATTTTTTAATAAATAAAGTTGACAATGGTACGGATATTATATAATGGATGTGTATGTGGTGAATGAAAAAGTTCAACCTATAGTTTATCTTAAAAATATATGCCTTTCAACCTTTTATGTTTTATCAATATATTTGGGGATCTTTTACACTCTTACTTCTTTAGGTAACAAGTGGAATATTTTAGGACTCTTTAGTAGCTTTTGTGGTCGATAACTATAGGGGAAATTAAGATAAGGTTACATAACATGGTAGGTTGTCTTCAAAAAATCATAGAACAAGAGGAGCTAGGAAAAAAGATATCACTCATGCTTGAGGAAAATGGCGACACAAGTGGGTCACTTTTGTTAACTTTAACTTTTGTTCACACTGCCTCTACAAAATCATAGTTATATTCAAATAACCTTTTAGAAGTGGCAAAAGATACGAGAGGTCAATAATAGATAAATATTTAAAAGTTATCTAAAATTTTAAGAATTATCGATGATATTTTTTAAAAGTAGAATTTAATAGTCTTTTTAGTTGTTAAAGTTAAGACAATAATTCTATTGATGTTAGTTTGATAAACAAAAGAAAATGAATGTATTTTTCAAAATTCAACCCGTCGAACCAATATCAATTTAATTATTATCTTGATCATAAAAATATAAAAAATCATTAATTTATACTTCTAAAAAATACGATGAAATATCATCATTACAAATTCAGATGATTTTTAAAGTGGTCCATTATACAATAAAAATTGCCATCAGGAATTATTAAGATTACCAAAACAAAAATGTTTAAGTGTGATTTGACTTTACAAGAGTACGTGTCATTCTAACTTGAAATTTTGTCAACTAAATTGGTACAAACACATCATGGGAATATCCAACATTAGAATTTTCCAAAAATATTCAATTCATGCTTTTTTAAAGTACATAACTCACTTTATTAAAGTATTAAAAGATTATTATCAAATATTAATTAACAAATTAAAAATATAATACATATTATAAATATATTATATAAAATTATGTTAAATAATAATTGATTTTTTTACTTTACAAATTTTATGGTTTTAGAGTATGTAAATTCAAGATATTTAATAGATACGTGCACGGCGCACAAGCCGGTATATCACTGTCTGCTTGCTTTGATAAATATGATACCTCAAAGAAAAACCAAGAGACGTTAGATTTCAAGCATGCATGATGATATATGAGAAAGTGGGAGTGTGTTTTCATAATGATAGTTTGGAAAATTGAATGAGCATAAAACTTCCACACGTTTAGTTTTTACATTTTCCCTTGAATTTTTTTTATGAAGAACAGGACAATGTTAGGTGTCCTCTTGTCATCTTCCATATGTGAAGCATCACCATATATATAATTCTACTATCAAACTAATTAGAGGATTAAGTTAAGACAATTGTTTTTCTCAACCAAAACAACCTACTTAGCTTGTTGGATATTAAATATGAGAAGAAAACATAGAAGAGAAAACAACCACATTAGTTTTGGTCAATTCCCCTCAAGAATATTGAAGTCAAAACCATGTGAGGTTTGGTGTATTAATTATACACATTCAAATATGTTGCATCACCCTAATTAATCAAGTTTAATAAATAGTTTATTATTGAGATTCTTGATATGAATAGAAGCCAAAATGCATGAAGACAAAGTGACTCATATATATCTTATCTACTAATTAGCTTTATATCCTTGCTCATCAGTTCCCCAAGATTGAAGCATAAGCAACCTACTTGGGACAATGTGTGAATGTCCACTCATGACACTAGAAACTGCTCCCATCAGAGGTAGATCTCCTTGGATCAAAGAAGTGTCATTCTCATCTTTATTTCTTAAAAAATATTAATTATATTGATTTCAATGAAATTAATTTATAAAAATTCATTTTTGAGATATTGATTTTAAATTTTAAAAGTCAATTTCAAAATTAAAATTTGTTCGGTTAAAATGGTGTTGAACTGGTTATTTTTCATAATTTCATAATAGTTTTTTTATCTAAAAACTCAAAATAAAATAAAAATAAGTTTTATAATTCTTTAAAAAAAATTAATATGTGATCAATTAGTGGACATTAACATCATTTTAACAACCACCGACTATTACCACCATCTTCGACCACCGCTGACTACCGCCTTCATCACTGACCATCTACTTCCGACAACCACCAACTATCTACTCCCAACAATCACAACCACTACCACTGTCTGTCACACTCCGACCACCACATTTGACAGTCGATCACCTCTTTTGACTATTGCAACCACTTCGACGACCAATCACAGTTACGATAGTCACTATTATTTAAAATTATTATAAATAAATTATAATTTTAAAATATTTGAATTATGTAAAAATAATTAAAATTTTAATATAATTTTTTTTGTTTTTAATTATTTTTATGTTACAATATTTTTTATATTTGATGAAATTATAATGAGATAAGGTGAAGAGGGTGATTTAATTCCAAAAAAATTGAAACTCAAGTCAAAATTGAAATTGATAATTGAAATTACTTAATGTCCTATTGATAATATTATCAATATAAAGAGATAAATAATTTGAGATAAATAAATATTTCAAATAAGATACTTAACATTAACATACAGGAGAGGGAATATAAAATAAATTTTCATACTTAAATAAATAAAATGTGAATGAATTTGAATATTTAATAATAATCTTATAAAAAAGGGAAAAATAAATCACCCTTGGTGAACGCAAGAAAAAATGGTTATAGGCAGAGAGGTAGCTAGAAGGGCCTTGATTCAATAATGGCCTTGCAACAAGGAATTTATCGCTTTCAGTTGCGTAAAAGTATCCAAACCTAATCAGCATTTTCTATTTCTTTTGAAGGCTACCTAATCTGAGTTGAAGTATACTTTCCACATGAATTAAAAGGAATAATGTCACAAGACTATTAACTACCCCGGAATATAAAATGGACAAAGATTGAGATGTAAACTTGTATATCTTTATTATTACAAGAGATGCAGCCAAGGGAGAAGGTACATTATTGAGACACCACATATATATTATAAATAACATCAGGAAACAAGATTCTGCGGTGGATCGTTGAAAATCGAATTTAAAATAATCTTGAAGTTACATTCTGAAACATTTTAATTGGAGAGGAAAACAACTTTTGGGATAAGGATGTGAAAAGATTTGGGTTAGTGTTATTATTATTCATGTTTTGCTACATCATAGATATCCTCTTTATAAGTTTACCTAATTTTACGGGTAAATTTTTTATACCTATTAATGTTTATAAAGACCGAAAACATACTATATTTTTTTGGATTTTCATGCTATAGATAAAGAAGTTTTCACATCCCTAAATACTAATTCTTTAATTCCAGTTAGTAAAATAAATGTTGAATTAAGAAATCGATTTTAGAAGTTAAAAAAAGGGTATCTTAATCAATTTTGATTATGGGGTTCATTGATATTCCTGATATAGTAGATGATATCACACATATAATCACACTCAATTCGATGGAATTGTTGGATCTTAGAGAAGACTTACTATAATTTCGCACTTAAGTAGTTATTTTTTGATTTCGTCTAGTCATTAATAACTTAATTATTTTTAGATAATAGTAGATAGAAACAACACTTGTAAAGTCCTATTGAAACCAAGAAATATAGGTCTCCTTGCCACCCACACCAGAATAAATAAAGAACCAAGAAGTATAGGCCTCCTGACTACCCACACCAGAATAAATAAAGCTTTTCGAAAAAACCTGCTAGTGGAGGAAGACCTCCCAAGGATAAGAGACATAGGGCCAAAGAGAGAGCCAAAAAATAATCTTTCGTATATAATTCGACATAATCTCGAATGTTATCGGTTTCAATACATAGATCAAATGACACAATGCAAGAAAAAATTCCTAGATTCATGGCGATATAGAACAGCATATAAGTTATCATGTGCATATCCACCATTTGAATCTCCAACAATTATTCCAATAATTACATATTCTATTTGACCTATGGACGAATAGGCAAGCATACATTTCATGCTTGTTTGGGTAATAGCAATGAAATTCCCTAATATCATGATAAGACTAGTTATTATTTCTAGAATAAGATGTCATTCGTTTGATGAGAAATAATAAGGAATATAACAAATTTGAGTATCTGAAGCTAAAGCAACTACTTTCGAAGTAATAGAAAGAAAAGCAACGACTGGAGTGGGAGAGTCATAGTTGAAAAGCGGATTCATCAGTTGTTTCTCTCATTCAGTATCGTGCATGAGACTATCATCTCGCACGACTCTTAAGTGATAAAAAAAAAAAAAAATTCTTTCTGTTATGATTTCCTTCCTCACGTATGTATAAGACTAAATCCATTTGATTTTGACTTTTCAAAAGGAGTACTAATCTTTAACTTTTTGAAGAATCCTTCATTAGTGGTTGTGAATGATCCATTTTTCTCAATCTTTATGACTTGTTCCTACAGAACTGAACTCGAATAGCTTGAGAAAGAAAATAGAACCATCTGATTTGATTCGTTCTCAATTGCCACAAGATGATCATCTTAGGGTGATCTTTTTTTTGACAAATGCTCCTTTATTATACTTGTAGTCTTTGAAGGATTAGAACCAACTATGTACCATCTACACCAAGAATTCAAATATTGTATACGTCATTATTCTAATTCTTTGTAGGAACTACCCCTAATAATGAACTTGCAAAATGAATTTGTTTATCATAGTAGGATTCATTGTTTCTGATTCTACTTTAGACTAACTAATTTTCGTTAGGAAACCTGTGGGGCACACATGGTGAGTTCTCACTTCTCAATTGAATTTTCTTTATACACAAGAGCCAATAATCGAACTCACACCATTTGCTTAAAACCCCAATCCCTTATACTATATTCTAGTTTTTTTTTATGTTTTTACTTACCACTATCTTTATGAAAAGAAAAAATCAACACAATTTTTTTTTTCATTCTAGATAACAAATGTGAAACTCACATTTTTTAAATGTTAAAAAGAGGTGAATTACTTATCCAAATCTACACCATACAATATATCAAATATTTATATAACCATTTACTAATGGGAGTTGTACTTGTTAGTCGAATTACACAATTTCTTATATAATAAGTCAATATGGAATTATATATTTGAACAACTTATTTGCACCTAATTTTTTTAGAGTGCAATGGTGATACACGGACAATGTGGAGTAATTTTACACTATTGTCTATCATGAATAAATCATTTTACCATATATGTATACATTGTAATTGCTTTTTACAAAAAAAATCTGTTATTCAATTTTTATTAAACGTCAATATAAACTAGTTTACTGTGGATACTTTTTTCTTTCTATTGTTTAACCTATATAAGTTATTGCATCGCATGAAAAAATTTATAGAAATAGGGTTGAAAAATAAAATGGTAATTCTATTTATAACAAGGGCACATATTGTCTCAGCATTGAATTTGTTTCAATTGTGTTCTGTGTTTCATTATGTTGGATTTCACGCTATATATATATATATATATATATATATATATATATATATATATAATTGAAGTTTTGACACCATTCGAGTTGAAATTCTCTACCTTTGAATCTTTTATCTTTGATAACTTAGATCTATAAATAATTTTAATCAATAATTTGACTCTAAAATACGCTAAAGTCACCCGTCACCAAAGATATAGAATCCATTTTCGGAACATTATACTACATGTTGAAGTCTCTTTAGATCGCAAGAACAAAAAAGCAGGGTAAGTGTTAGGAAGACAATTATCCACTAACTTCATCCGTCCTAATCCTCTTTTATTTATCTTTTACTTTTATTTTCTGCAAACGAAACGCTAGGTGTTCTATTTTTATTGATTTGTCAAACTTTCAACTCCTAATTTGATGGAATATATGAAGGGAACGGTGTTAAATTAACCAATCAATTTCATTCATTCTTTCTTTTTGTGAATTTACTCTTCGTAATATTAATCATTTAATAATAATAAAATGATGAAAACTATAAATGAGGAACAAAATTGAGCTGCCTAGTGTCCTCCTTTAAGATTTCAGATCATTCTGCAGGCTGAGATATAGAAGCACCACGACATAATGTTCCCTAAGAAATATCTTTAGAACAACCCAGTGGTTAACAACGCATACTCTACCATCTATGCCATAGATGCCACATAATACACATCATGTCTTACGTAAGAAAAGAGTGGTGGGGGAGGAGCTGGGTTGAATAGAACGGGTGCCAACTTCCATTTATTACATATATATATAGAATAATAATGGAATCAATCTAATACAAAACCTCGATATAGTTGCAGCCTAATCTAAGACCAAAAAATATTTTTCAATATAACAGGAATGGGGAACTTCCTATGTTGTGAGTTGGGACCATTAACTGGTTCAAGACCCCAACATAAAATGTGATTGGCCACTGGCCAGCCCTCATCAGAAAACATAATCAACTTCAAGGAACTCCCCCTTCCTCCAATTTTTACTATTTTAACCCTCTCCAGAAGACTACTACCCTCAAAATTATTTTCAAATTTATATGAGATTAGAACTCTTTAAAAATCTGATAGTCCTACAATAATAGGGCCATATTGATTCCACAAAATCAAGATACCTCTCTCCTATCCATTCTGCCAACACTTTCAGCATTTTTCTTGTCAGCTGTTTATAATCTGCATTTTTTATGCTCAATATAGGCTGCAAAATATGAGCTTTTATATCTTCTTTGAGCTTACCATCATAAACATAGCTGTAGGCCAAATTGTAGTATGAGGGTAAACTCTTAATTACTTTCACAGTCTGCTTGAAGCTGTAGACATAAAGTGCACACAGCACCCGCACCATCATGATGTAGAGAGCCACAACTAATGGCCCCATAACCCATAATGGAGTTAACTCCTTGGACACTTCAGCACCATAAATTGCATTAACAGCCAGGAAGAAAGGAGCACTGCATACAAATATGGAATTAGAAGATGCGAAAAACATAAAAGTATTCTTGTCCAATGTATGCAGTTGACATTACTTAAAAACAAAACAAGCCAAAGAGAACTTCAAAAAGTAGTTGCATACGGTGTAGAATATAATGATAATGATAGGTTCTATATGTTTCTCTTAAAAACTCTAAATGTGCTGAAAAAGGCACTATTTATAGGCCAGAATTCCTTTAAGCATGAAAAATAAAATCTTTAATTTGCTTGAAAAAAAAAGTGCAATTCCATGTAAAAAGGCATGCATTAATTGGATATTAAAAATGATTTAATCCATATACAATGATAGAGTATAGATTTTTTACAATGCTGCTCAATCATAAACATCAGATTATTAAAGACGTTTGACTTAAATCATAACTACATATAAAATTATACACATGATTGGTTGTGATTTGACAGTTTATAAAAATTAAACTCTATTAAAAATGACAGTTACCTAAAACGACCAATCTATTGGTATACTATATATATGAAAATCCACTCTTCCTTTTATTTATATTTTCTCAGTAAATTCTGATAACCTAAATTTTGCTTCAACAAAGAAATACAAGTTGACATATCATGAAATCAAATATGTGACTAGCAGACGGCAAATTAACTCAAAGACCTCAATAACAACATAACACAATATGCATATGCTACAATAAGAATGAACACACATCCCCTGTCCACTCTTCCTTTTCTTTTTATTTTCTCGGTAAACTCTAATAACCTAAAAATTGCTTCAAACAGAAATACAAGTTGACAACCGGTGAAATAAAATATGCGAATAGCAGATGGAAAATTAACTCGAACACCTCAATAACATAATATGCATATGCTCATAAAAAAATATGAACATGCTGCAATAAGGAATGAACACAATCCTCTTTCCCAAATCCCAAGTATAGTGAACATAAGTTATGTAAGGAAAATCAGATACCATAGATAATATGCAGAAATAAACAAACTGTCATACTCACAATATTAAGAGAGGAATCTTTATTGTTGCATCGAGGGCCTGAAAAGTAGACCATGCAACCTTTAAAGTCTGATATTTTACAGTCTGTTGCATCCCTTGTGAAGTTTCTGGTAAATCCCCTGGAGGTGGTTCTCCCAAAATCTCCTCCACTCCTTGATTTGATGGTGGTGAGCGCAAAATTGTCAGCCATTTTTTGAAAAGTTTGTGAATACCAGATGCTGCTGCAAGGCTTTCATTTGCATCAGAGGCACAAGAGAGTGGAACATTGTGGGGCTTTGGAGATTCTGACTTAACTTCCCATTTCTCCTCTACTCTAACTGAGGTTTTGCGGACCTTCAACTCATTAGCTCTGGTTGCCGAAACATCATTTTGGTCACCGCCTTTGAAGCCTGTAATCGTCAAAGGTTTAAGCTTGGATCCACAAATGTGAGGAGGCCCTACACTGGAAACAAGAAATCCTTTATATGATGCAGAAATAAGGGATCGTCTGCCTTTACATGTAAGTTCTTCGTGTAAAAAATGCTTATGACATAAAATTGAAAATTATAACGGAAATCCAAAAGCATTGGCAGCAAAAATAATATCAGTGATTTTGTGTAACAACATATATAAAAAAGATAAAAAAAAAATAAATAAAAAAACATATATAAGCACTACAATAGACCATTGATGAAAGGAATATGTACATACAAAACTTTGTTTCCCCATATAGTTTTGTTGCATAAATGAACTTTTAATTCTACAACAAAAACTTTTTATGATGGAAAATCTATTATTCAAAGAAATATAAATATAACTGACTAATCAAGACTTGCAAGTTTTGTAGTTTTTATTTTAAGGAAGCTCTATAGAGTTGCACTTCAATTTAATTATACCAAATCTTATCATAGATCCATCTAACATATTGCAAGGCCCTTCCATCATTACATTATCTTGTTCTAAAGTCTAAACATAAGCTACAGAAACTATTGACCAGAGCCCCAAAAATAACAGACCATATATAATTCCCGCACCACAGGGACAAAACAATATTTCCACCTTAAACAAATAGTCTGCTTTAACACGTGATGCCAATCAGCTCTTCCAATCAAGTGAGGTTTTGTTAAACACTGCTTCAACTTCATCCTTTTGCTCCATGGTGAATTCCTCGATGAAAATGAGACATACAATCCCTACAGAAAAGAAAGCAAAGCACCCATAATCCATAAAGTTCATAATTCAAATTCCCTGCACATATCCAAATTTGCAATACAGAACATCTACTAAAAATCAACAACGATCTTTTCAAACTTAATATCAAGGTGGCTTTGTGAGAGGGATTTATATAGCTTCGACTCTCAAACAAAATCATCTTCAGAATATTAGCTAATAACTATTGACTATTCAGGTGCTCCAAGTACTCAATTTCACATAACAGTTTGTCACCAAGAAACATCACGGGGACTCAACGGAAATATCATACTCAAATAGCACTGAAACTAAAGTTTGAGAGCACCATACTGCAATGGAAATTTATCTCGACAAATTAGTGGGTAGGTAATATTAGTGTTGTTAAATAATAAATAGCGGCTATAGCGGCACTATAGTACTATAGCGTAGTAGAATTTGAACAAATCATTATTGTTCTGTGAAATGCTATTTGTTTAGTACAAAATATTGTCAAATAGAGTCTATAAGGGCGCTATAACATTATTGTGTAACGGAATTTGAACAAACTGCTAATTTCCGCTATTGACAACACTAGGTATTAATGCAAATAATTGAATGATAAACAACTCTCATTGACATTGATTGCTTCTGCTAAGCCTAATTTATTCATAGTATGCTAAAACTTGATGGCAATGATAATATAAAAATCATATAGTAAATACAATCCAATAAGATGATTTCAGAACAAATAAGAGGTATATATGTCAGGTATAAATTACCTGTGGTTGATGGGAAACTAAAACCATCTTATATCTTTAGCCACCAAACTCGATATAAGACCTATTCAACAAGCACCAAAATATCGAGGTTAGAGAGATAAATAATCATAAAAAGGAAACAAAAAGTAACTTAGAAGCAAGTCAATGTCACAAAATTGAAAATAAATAGGCGTAACGTGTGCAATTGCTAAGAGTTTAAATTTCAAAGGAAACGCGAGGAAAGGAATGACAACAAAAGATTTTGAGTTAAAACGAATGAGAGAGAAGAAGGACCACAATGATCTCGAATGAGAACGAAGAATAACGTACCGTATTGGAACACCGCTTCCTTCCAATTTCGCGAGTAGGGTTGGATATTGAGAATTATGTATGAAAATAACGCATTTATGATCTTTATACTATTTGAAGCAGATATGTGAACAAATAAAAGGGCAAATGGAATTCTGCAAACTCTCGCCTCAACCAACTCAGCGACCGACGAAAGAACAAGACGTTGGATATGGTTATCTTCTCGTATTCTCTACTTTAATTAAATCCTTAAATAATAAATCCATAAATTTAAATGTAATTACTCTCTCACCCTATTACTAATACTAAGTATTATAAGTTATTAGACTTGTAAGATGATACTGTAAATGTGTAATTAATGTATATTATTTGTGAACGATTATTATTAAATTATTTTTTTGTGTATAGAATGTTTTTAATTTTAATGTATTAGTTAAAGATATATTTGAAAAAAATAATAAAAATGTGTGTAGAAATTTATAAAAGTCTTATATTTAAATATATATTTACTAACAATTGATTTTTTTTTTTGGAATGTATTTCTCTGAAATGCGTCAACAATTGTAGAAATATATTTCAATTTCAGGTTTCAACTTCTACGTGACATGGTTTTGGAATTCAATAAAGCATGTAGTTTAGCTGATCTTGGAAGCACAAGCTACAAGTTAATAGACATCGACCTGTTGTCCGCAGGTAGCACAGGGAGACTAGCTCATTCCATCTTCCTATTGATGTGATGACAGTGACTCTAGACAATGTGTCGTGTCTTCTGCACTTGTCCATCACCTAACACCTCCTAGCACATACACCACTAGTAAAAGATGAGGAGGTTGAGTAGAAGTGTAATGATCTTTGGTTCAACTTAGATTATGCGCTGACAGAGGTTGAAAGAACTCGAGCACCGCATGTCAGATTCTCAACCATTGAAGTCCAATTTTTGATTCATCTTTTAGTTTGCTGATAATGATGAGGTGAGGGAATATCATCGGCTTAACACCATCAGACGTTATCTTCTCTACCTCGTGGGCACTACCATATTTAACGAAAAAAGTGCAACGTACGTCGATGTTATGTACGTTCAGTACTTCAAAGACTTGGGTAGTGTCCGAGAGTAAGCATGGGGTGTTGTTACTCTTGTTTTCTTATACAATAAGCTAAGGGGTGCTAGAAAACCCAAGACGAAATAGCTAGTTGGTTACTTATCCCTCCTTTAGGTAATTAAAATTAATTTAATTAGAATATTTTGTACAATATTAGTTAATTTATTGGAACATTATTTATAATTAATTTTTGGTTTAAATATGTCTTTGGTCCCTGCAAATATATCACTTTTTTATTTTAGTCCTCGTAAGTTTTTTTATTTGAATTTAATCCCTGTAAATTCATAGACGATTGGTTTTGATCCCTAACGTCAAATTAAAAGTTACAAAAAAAGAGCTGGCAAACCGCCGTGGCACGGAATAAATGGATTTTCCAAAAACCCCTAAACCCCACTTTTAATTTCTATTCATATTTTTTTTTTTATAAAATAACTAATTATTAAATGATAATTAATAAATTTATTAATTAATAATATAAAACATTTTAATAATGTTGATTTGACATTATGACCAAAGTCGATCGTCTCTGATTTTACAAGGACTAAATCCAAACAAAAAAACTTACAGGGACTAAAATCAAAAAGTGATATATTTGCAGGGACCAAAGACATATTTAAACCTTAATTTTTAATCTATTTTTTTGCTTCAGGAATGGATCATGCAACATTTCCCTATCATCTGTCTGCGGACTCTGCAAGCTGAATATGACAAGTCCCTTCCACGTGCATGTATGTTTGTTCCACATCGAGGTCATCCGCTGGCAGAGACATACATGAATACACTAGATCCGTTGGCAGAGTCCACATATGTTTGTGGTTGTGTTGTCAAAGTGCAATACATGGTCTGTCCATGCTCTTACAATTTTCTCCTTCACAAACATATTTTCGACATATTTGAGGAATTTTGAAAAAATTTCACACACTTTTTTGAACTCTACAGCGGCACCAACATATGCATCCTCTAAAGGAGATTTCACTACAATGTCCCAAGCCCTCATTATGGTATTCCATAATTCTGTTGATTTTACATGTTTCACATTCGCATCTATAGGTTTCACGACTTTTACCTTCACATTCAATTTGCATCTAGCTCTGACATTTTTTGAAATATGATACCGACACATTAAAGTAGTAGAGGTTCGAAAAATATTTGCAACAACATTCATCAATACGGTATCTCTGTCAATCACAATTACCTTGGGAATCTTGTCTTCAAACTTTAACAAATTACAACATATCTCTAGGACCCAGGATGAGCCAAAAAAAAAATTCTCAATTTTAGTTTTAGACTTATCAATCGTTCTATATTTGTATACATATTTGTGATCATCCAGGAATTTCAACAGATGTTGCATTTCTGATCTCTAACCCCTTATAATTTTCTTGTATCTTTGACGCGCATTATAAATTTGCTTCATTGTAGTGAAACTTTAATTTTTTTGTCTTTCAAATTCATTATAATATTTTTTGGTGAGATCGTGTTCCTTGTCATCTCACCAACAAGTTCATTATCTTCCACCAGCAACAAGATGACCTTCTAATTATTTGTCCATCTCATGATTGTGTGATCTTGACACTGCACTAAGATTTTATTCTTTGCTTGTCAGGAAATAACCACGCAACCTGAATGGATATTAACATTTCCTAGATCATGTGTCTTCGCGTTTCAACTTCTTATTGGTTCCTTTAGAGACACCACCCCTTTCACAATCCATTACAAAAAATTGTTTTCTTCTATCAGGATCATGATCAAATTTTTTAATTACCATTGAAAATCCTAACTTAGTTGCCTGATGACGAACCCAAGCAATCAAATCATCTTGGCAGCTATATTTATTATCAGTAATAAAGTTTATCCCACTATCAATGTCAATCACCATTGACTATGGAATATCTGGTTTCAAATAGTTGTTTCCTTCAGTTTCAAGTTAGGTACAGGTTCAGGTATTTCTTCAACTGTAGGCTCAGGTTTTGGTTCAGCTGCAGGCTCAAGTTTCAAATCGGGTGTCAGTGAATTTTTGTATTCAGTTTCAAATTCAACCATAACTAACTAAAAACATTTAACACAAACTAAAACACAATTTTGCAAAAAAAAACATACAATTATGGACTACATTAACACCTACCGGATATGTGAATTCGGTAGTGTTACGTTTTTGAAAAATATACTATCGGATGCGTGAATCTGGTAGTGGTAAGTTTTTAAAAAACACACAACGAATCCCAGAATCCTATACAATCCAATACATAACTTCAAAAACTTTAACAACCAAAATGACAATGACAATGGTTTTATAGCTACATTACTTTTGCAATAATGAAAAATAGAGTTGGTGATACCAATGGATAGAAGAATGGGGTTTTTGAACTCCAAAAACGTGAAAATAGGTAAAGAATTTGAGGTTGAGTGTTGAACAAGAAGTGTTTGGTGAGAAGACTGAAAAAGACTTATGTATTGGTGTTTACCGAATGCTAGAATCCAATAACTTAAGTTACTAGATTCACGCATCTGGAATTTACTGACCCAGAAGTTAGGATCAGGTAAGGCGTAAATTGGGCAAGCCTCTAGGCAATTGTGGGGAGGGAGGAATGAGCAACTCTCGTATTGTGCCCTTGAAGTCTTGAGGCTTGCCCTAATTCGAATGAGCCTTCGGAGTCCAACTCATCTAAACTTTATTTAATTAAAAAAAAAAAGGCTAAATGATAAAGAGCTTGTGAAGATACAATATAAGTTCACTTGATGCTAAAAGCCATAATTATAAATTTATTATAAAAAAATGATATTTTTCTCTAGGGTTTTGATTGGTAAAAATTAATTGATAGTTGATAAGATAACTAATAATTGATAGTTTATAGCTGATACTTATTAAGCTGATCGAAGTGTTATGTAAAATTAACAGTATATTTAATTTAAAAACATAAAATGACATAAAAGAATATTCTTAATTGAATATAAATTTTATATTATTTAACGCTTAAAATATTTTAAAATTGATAATTTAAAATTTATTATTCTGATATATTTTTTATTTTTAGATATTTTATTTATTTTAAATTATAATAAATAAATTATTTTAAAATTTAAATTATTTATAAATAATTTTAAATTATAATAAATAAATTATTTATTAATCTATTATATTTTTTTATTTATTTAGTTGATTTATTTATTTTAAATTATAATAAATAAATTATTTTAAATTATATAAATTATTCATTTAATGAACATGCACGATCATTATAAGTAGTTTTACATTAGCTATCAACAATCATGTGGGACATGACAGCTACAATCATGCGGTGAGTCCGGTGAGACTCACTCGAGAAATAAAATCAATTGTTTTTATCAACTGACAATGTAAAATTGGTTTACAAGTGCATGGTCATATTTCTCTTAAAAATATTAAGAAAGACCTATAAATATAGACAAAAAATAATTTTAAAAATGATTCTCGCTTTGAAGTTGGTGTAGTAAATGTACATACATTTTATAACATTTTCAACAATAAGAAAAGGAGGTATTTTTAGAAAATGTCTAAAAATATTTTTAAAAATAATATTGTAATATGACATAATAGTAAAATATAATCTGAGAAGTGTGAACAAAAATGACCTTATGACTGTAACAAAAACATGATAAATAATAACAATAAAGTTAGAAAATACACTTTTAATATTCTGCTATATTTTTATCATTCATTTTATGATTTATGCATTAACAAATTTATTTGTCTTTATTTTTTAAAATGCTATATTAAATTCATTTTCGTCAACCGTAAAGTCTAATAGAAATATCTAAGCATGTTTGGTTATCCGATGCATGGTGCAGCAGTAGTATAAACTGATAAATCTATAGAAAAAATCTATCTATAAATCTAATGGTCTGCAATGTGCAGCAACAACAGGGAATCCACATCCAAACATTTGTTCAAACAATTATCTATTTTATAATTTTTTAGTCATTTACCTTTTAGAATATTGTTTTTGTTTTGAAATCTCTCAAACATTAGCCTAAATGTTTTTAAAAATCAATCAACAACCATAAATGACAAGATTCATCCTTCAGGGGGCAGAAGCAAGTGGGATCCTCCATGTTTTATAAATAGTATGTTTTCTTTTGACAGAAATAGCATCTTGTTTAGATATAGTATGAAATTAAAAAAGCTTATAATCATAGCAGATAGATGAACACATTGACAATATCCCACTACATATTAACGTTGAATGGCTTCACCAAAACAATAATATATGCAAAACACTATAAATTATCATAATATAAGCATCACAAGCAAGGTAAATGAGAATGTTAATTTGGCAACACGGTAAGACCCTTTGGCCAGTATTTGGTTCCCGTCTGCAATACATGTATCAGGAACATTACAGAATTTCACAAAGCAAACAATGGAGAGCGATATAGACATATGAAGCTATTTTCACCCCATCCAACAGCATCAACGTCCGAACAAGATTCAGACGAGCTCCCAGGATACTGATGGTCTTGAAAGCTTACAGTATTGAACAGCACTGATTGGTTTTTTTCGCTTGTTTGTAGAACATCTGTTTCAAACACCAGAAATCATATTCTTGTGTCAGCTCAGCAAAGTAAGTGGGAAACAAATTTCAATTCATATTTATCTCAAATTACTCTTCATGATATGCAACCAAATATGGTATTCAAAATAAACCACACTTCTTTGCACAGTAAATAGAGTCAATGACTAAGCAACCAAAACTGAAATAATTTAAGGATAGAACTTACGTCAAAGTTACTTATTAGGTCAATTTTGTCATGTTTCTCACTAATAACATGCAAAAATACTAAGTGAAAAAACTGTTTAAAAAAATTTTCCCAAAAAAAAGGAAAGTAGTTGGTGGCTGTTTTAGCCTATTTTTAGTAAAGAACATGACCTAAGTTTTATCTGTAATTAAATACTGAAATAGATATTGAAAAGGAGAAGTTTGAGATCATTAGATGCATAAATAATGATAGACAGCCTCATAGTCTAACCAAAGGCAATAAAGCAAGGAACATATGAAGAACCTATAGAACTTCGATTTTTTGTTCAGTATTTCATAGTGGCAAATGATTATACTTATGTAATGAAGCAAAATTTCATTCAAAAATAGCCTTGACTGAGTTAAGATAAATTCGTAAGAATGTTCAACGTTGTTCGAGTCAATGTCCATCGGTGTAAAGAGCCTCGATGTGGTTCTTTCATTTTATAATAATTCTATAAACAACTACAAACTACAACTTGAAAAAAAATTAATACACAAATAAGGCAATCAAGAATGCTAACAATGCATTTTTTAGCATAGTCTTCAACACACTATGTGATTGGTCCATTTTTAAAAACTCAACAGATGTTTTGAAAAGATCAAATTACAAGAGAAGTGCATTAACTTGTGAAAAAGGGACCAAACTTAGTGTGCATTGAAAAGTGAAAAGCGTTTAGCCAATATTTGCCTACGTGGTACATTCCTGGACTCTATTGGTAAATAGCAAGGGGCCCAACAAGACATTAATGCTCTGCTTATGTGGACCCGTACTCCCTTTTTGGAGAGGAATTAACATCTACACATTAAATTGGAGGGAGAGTTAGTTAGAGATCTAAAGTCTGTTTATAATAGGGAAGTTCAGAGACAGATGGTGTGTTCTTTTCATTTTCGGCTTGTAGGGGGTAATCACAATCGGTGTTCGTTCACCTAGGGGCATTTGCTATTACATTTTCTGCACTGTTCTTCATGTTTTCAGTAATAATATCTCCCTTGTTTGTGTAGGAATTATTCTTATCAATTGGTGTTTTCGTTGAGAGTCGGGTGGAAGGAGATTTCGTGAGAATACACATTAGACACTTGTGTAGTTGCTATTGATTTCACTCTGAAAAATTAGGAGTTGATGCTGCAGAATTAAGAGTTGACGTTGAAGGAGCAATGGCTCAACTGAAAAGAATCGTTCAGCAAAATTGAGCTTTGCCAAGTCCTTTGCAGCACTGCATTCTGAGATACTTTTCAGGTAGGTTTCTGGAGTCTATTGGTAATATGAAGGGGCCCAACAAGACTCTAATTTTTGGTCGATGTGGGCCATTACTCCCTTTTAAGAGTGGAATTAACAATATACAACAAATTGGAGGGAAAGTTAGTTTAGAGGAGAGAGGCAACAGCTCTGAAGTCTATTTATGATAGGGAAGTTCAACGAGAGATGGTAGCATTCTTCTCATTTTGAGCTTGTAGCTTGGATCCAAAGGTGTTCACCTTGGCTGGGAGCATTTGCTTTTACAATTATTGCACTGTTCTTCCAGTTTTCACTATTATTACATTCTCCCTTGTCTAGATAGGAAATAATCCTATCAGTATACCTCAATCCTCACAAGACAGTTAGTTTAAAACAAGAATGCAGAGTCGTAACTTCTGGGCAATATTTATAACACCATGTCCTTAGAGGTAATATTTTAGTTTTACTAGCAGCTTTTGAAAGTGCATTCTGATGTAGATAGCTCAGAAAGACAGATAGCACAGAGTCTATTAAGAAAAATGAAAGAACTCCTAAATTTGCTTACTGCGAGTTTCTTCATATAATGTATTTCCTGTGATCACTTAAATAAAAGCATTGCCAAAAAACTAACCAGCAAAAACATTAATCACAGGAATGAAATGCAATTTTCATCATACATGCTTGATGAATGCCATAGCCACATATACCAAAGCTTTAATAACAAAAAACAAGAAGAGCCAGACAAATAACAGATGTCTGAATGTATGTATGCATGCATTCATGCAAAAATCCCACAGGCAAAGTTGTAAAACAGGAGCTCTATTATTTACCTGTGACGCTGCACTCAGATCAGAACTCTTCTCGACTAAACTATCCAGCTTCTCCCCTCGTGCAAGCACACTATCAATGGTTTTGTGCTGTTCGCAACAGAAAATCATCATATGGTAAGAGAAAATAATAAAGTCAGTCATGGATAAACACTTCATCATTTGTGTGTGAACTGTGAAGTGGTTCGTAGAAATCTACACACCGGAAAACCATGGAGAGAACCAAAACAAGCCAATAGAGAGAAGAGGAAATGAGAAAGCTCACTCACCCACATAAAATTACTAAAAAACGTTTACCAAATTATGTTTAACAAGTAAATGTACATTAATAAGAAACAAAAACATATTTCAAAAATAATAATAATAATAATAATAATAATAATAATAAAAAAAATAACAACAGCAACAATAACAACAGCAACTGAATGATTGCTAACCAGCTGAGAGACATTATTAAAATCTACAACATCACATCATGATGCTAAGAAAGGATACATTTGCGATAGTACATCATATTTGGTTCTGTTAGAGTGATGCTTGACTTGCATGACACTGGCATTTTCATCTAAAGCTATATCTATTTGGAAACCAATGTGGAATCTCAAACAAGCAAAAATTTCATTTTGAAAATTACCAAACATATCACTGTTAGGTTAAGAATTGAATAACTGTGTGACAAAATGTCTAACTAAAGAAAAATAAATTTAGACGACAAAAGATGCAGGGAACCCATATGCTACTTTGCAATATAAGGTCATGCATACTTAACACTTACAAGGATGATTTTTGTTTCGTCCAACTCCCTCTGGATTCTCAACAACTTGTCAGCTTCAGCTGGGTCCTGAAGATATGATAGGAACATAAAAAAGGGGGTTTGAATCAAAAGTCATCATGTGAAAGGTTAGCAGAAAGAAGAAAACTTCTTTGACACAATTTTAAACATTATACACTTCTTTAATAAAAAAGCAACAACTCCTCTAGCTGAAGCCAATATAATGAAGAAAAGGTATTTACATGCCTGGAATTTCATGAGAGCTTCATTTAAATAGGGCCATGATTGAGTACTGTCTGCCTGAGCACTTCTCCATGATTCGCCAAAACTTTTTTGATATTCATCCAGAACCTGCAAGACATAATATTTGATTACCATCTACTAAAACAATAAAGTAACATGTGTCAGAAGCATTCCATCTGATATAACTAACATCTATTCTTATCCACCACGCAAACAGAAAGAAACTTAACCTTGCAAGCACTCACTCAATAGACATAGAACTCTAACTAAAAACAAGATATTTGACCTTTGGGGGGGCTTAAAGGAGCTAAACAATTAGTCATGGTGCAGATCAATACTGGGCATAGGCAAAGTTGCATCGACATATAAAGACAAATGGAGGGAAACAGATGTTCAGACGCAAGATCGTTGTTGCCAAAATTGAAGGATATGAATTATAAAGTCCAACCAGCCAACCAGGGATATATAACATATGATGGCCAAGGCACACAGGAAAAACATCTACAATGCTATGCTAATTAGGCAGTACATATCATTCTTGCCAAACCAATTATTTTTCGTGATTTTATCGGATTTGGAATTAATACAAAATATTCATATTGGTAGTAGATAGGAGTTATAGAACCAAAACCTAAAACCTAGACCCTCAACTGTGCAATTAAAATCTAAAAAGCAGTCATCATTGATTTGACAGTTACCTTCGTGAGCATGTTCACTAGGAAGTGAAACATGATGTCTTGATCAAGGTTAGTATGATACCAAGACAGTAAACCGTGACAAAATGAAAAACAAAGACAGTAAGTCTCAGCGGGATCCCCATAAATTAAATAACTAATAAGACATAATTTTATGATCTTAAATTCTCGGTATTCAAAAATTGTGCAGCCAAGTCAGATGGGCCCACTTAAATACATTATTAAAATATCCTCAGCAATACAAAACGCATAATTTTACAAAGTTTAATGACCATGTCTGACATTGTAAAAATGGACATATTCATTAAACTGTCAATACATATTCATTAAACTGTCGATACATATTCATTAAACTGTCTAATTATCATATACCCTCCCACATAAACATTATCTTCCTAATTTTCACCCTCGTCAATAAAGACTCCTAATAAAGATTATCGTATACCCCTCCCTCATAAGCATTATCTTCCTAATTTTCACTGCAAGACAAAATGGACCGGCTACTCGCATCAAGAAATATTCGAACACCTAAATTTGAAATGCCTCTAACTGGACGATTCTATTCACAATAGACTGACAAAGCAAGTAACCAAAAATACATAAATTCAATTTTGCCATATATATATAGGAAGGCATTGATGTAATTATAACATAATGTGCTGGAAATAATAAATATAACAACATTAAACCGAAACACACTACCCTCACTCTCACCTGGTTTAGAAGAGAAAACGCACTCCGAATTGGATAGTGATCATCCATAAATCCCACTGCACAAAGGCCATTTCTGTTGTAGGCATGCACCTTGTACTCTACAAAGGAAACAGCAAAGTTAAAGAGATTTTCACTAACAATTTTGGTAAAAAATAGATCTAACAGTCTAACACCCCTCTCCCCAAAATTAACAATCACCTGATATAAAAACAAAAACACATGATCACATATCAAACCAATTATGATATTCTACTACAAGTTTAAAATGCTTTATTTTGTCCCCCTTTCCCCAAAAGAAGTATTAAAAACTAGTGTTGTCAATAGCGGATAGCAGTTTGTTCAAATTCAACTACATAGAGACAATGTTATAGTGCCGCAATAGCTGTTATTTGACAACACCTTGTACTGAGTAGCTTAATGCAAAATAATAGTGATTTGTTCAAACTTTGGTGCGCTTTACCGCTAATTGACAACACGGGTAAAAACAATAAAAGGAACTCAACCTAGAAACGATTAAAATCCAGGAAAAGTATGAACTAGGTAGGAACCCGATCCAGACAGATCAACGAGAAACAAAAATCCATAAACTCAAAAAGCGTGATCCACGTAATTTAACTTCCGAAATTGATAATTAGAGAGGGGTAATTATACATGAAACCCTAAGATGTGAGAATCTGAAGGAAAATTAAGAAATTAAACCTTCGTGCTGGACGGATTGACGCTGGCCCTGAGGGGTGCGATTGGCTACGGTGCGACCTACGAAAACGATGAATTCTTTGACGCTGGAGCGTTGAAAGTAACCGAAGTGGCTCACATCTGAAGCGTTCGAGAGAATCACCGATTCCGAACCATCACCCGTGGATTTAAGCACCAACAGAGCCGTGATCTTCATCTTTTTTTTTTCTTATGTTTCTCTCTTTTTTTTCTGTAAACTATTTCGCGGCTTTGTTTTTTGTTTTTTGATTCGCACGCAGTTGGTAGAAGGAGCCGCGCCAAGGGGTGAATGGTAAATCACGCGAAGAATTTATCAGGTGCGGAAGCGTGTGTGTTAGAACGCTGAAACTGCGGAGCTGGAACCAATATGAGCGTTACTGTAAGGGTATTATTGTACTTGTACAAACTCTAGGGATATACTTGTCTTGTCAACGTGGGAAAAGGGGTAATGATCCACCGCTGAAAAAATAAACTTGTATTGAAGAGCCTGTCCTTTTTTCTTGGTGAGCTTGAAGAGTCTACGTATAGCTAAGTATTAATTATTCAATTCAATGATAAAAATAACAATAATAATAATAATAATAATAATAATAATAATAATAATAATAATAATAATAATAATAGATAGTAAAAGTTTAGTCTATTTATAAGAAAACAAAAATTAGTCTATTTTCCCTGGAAAAAAAATTAGTCTATTAAGTTAAGCCAAGTAGAAGAAAGTGATTTTAAAAGGATTAGAGAATTCGGTTCAATGATACAAAAGAATTTGGTTTAATGAAGTTGATGGATTTTGATTAATAGAATACGTAAAATTATAAATTAAACAAATATTATTTATTTTTCTAAATCTCTTTACTTTTATATGGGAATCAAAATTGGTTCTAGAGAGATTTTTCTACTCCCTCCTCAACTAATTGATTCAAACAAAAAAATTAATTTAACGCATCATTTTTCTCTTATATGTTTTTCTCCAATCCAACACACCATAAAGGTACATATGATAATCGAAATTTGGAGTGAAAGATTTTGAAAGATTAAATATGCATATGTTAAAATATATTGAAATCTCAAAAAATTGAAGGAATAGTATAATAAATAATTTATAATATACGTATTTTGAAAGATAATAGTTTTAATAAACACGAGAGAACGAAGAAGAATTTGGTTCAATAAAGTTGATGGATTTTGATTAATAGTATACGGAAAATTATAAGTTAACCAAATATTATTTTGTTTCTAAATCTCTTTACTTTTAGATGAGAGTTAAAATTGGCTCTAGAGAGATTTTTCTACTCCCTCATCAAATAATTGAATCAAACAAAAAAATTAATTTAACTCATAATTTTTCTCTTCTCTCTTCTCCTCCAACCCAACACACCATAAAGGTACGTGTAATAGTCGAAAATTGAAGTGAAAGATTTTGAATGATTAAATATACGTATATTGAAATATATTGAGATCTCAAAAAATTAAAGGAATAGTATAATAAATAATTTATAATATTTCACTCATCATGTTTTGTGATTGTATAAATATTTTATAATATTTTTAATTTAAAATTAGAAACTAATTGCTGATCTTCTTTTTCTTCCAAATCTCAATTTCAATATGGGAGTCATCAGATATTATTTATATCCAAATACTCTTTATCCTCTTTATAGTCAATCAACAATGCTCAAACATAAAAATGGAAAAAATTTAGCTATTTTGAAAGTATAATTAAGATTGTTAAAATAGAAGTTAAAAAATCTCTAATTTTGTCAATAGTTTGTAATTAGTTAATTAAAATAAAAAACTTAATTGAAATTTTTTATGTTTGAAAAACTAAATCAAATGTTAAATCATCGAAACTTTTAACTTATGATTCAAATATTTTAAACTACTAAATTGAGATGAAATCACAATCAAATTGCTTGAACAAGTACATTTCCTTTCTTAAAATATTAATTTAAAACAATTAATAATTATTCATCTTTAAATTTTAAAATAATTTATAATCAAATTTTTAAATTCAAAGATATAATTATAAATTATTTAAATACTAAAAAATTCAATTAACGGTTGTTAAATTTAAAAAATTAATTTTTAATTATCAAAAAATTTATAATTTAATTATAAATTTTTTAGTTTAGAAATTTATTTTAAAAAAAATTAAATAGTTCGTGACCATCCAAAATATATATTTTTTTTAAAACACAATAATTTTCTTTTTACAGGAAAAAACACACAATCATATGAACTTTTAATTTTATTTTTTTAACAAACCTTTTAATTTTGTTAAAAAATTTGGTATTGAAGATGTGAAATAGTAGAATTCCCAAGACAAGGAAAATACTTGAAATTTGCATTCTCCCATCCTCATCCCCGATCTGTTGCTGGGTCCTTCACGAGTTCTGTATCAACCAGATTATCGCGGATCAAATCAAAGTAGCACCTGCTTCTTCTTTATCAATTTTTCGGTTCTGCAGTACAAGTTACAGTCTAAGCCTCCTCTCTGAGGTAAATTCATTTCCTACAGTATTATATAAGCTACATACAGAGAGAGATATAGCTAGTAAATGTTGCAAGCAATCAGACTCGCTGTTCTGATAATAAAGGGATTGATTCCAATTAATTCGTTTCTCTAATGGAAGTTCCCAAATCCCCTTCCAAAGACAAACGATTCGCCACCAAACATAAATGGTTGTTTAAAATTGTCGCAGTATTTTTCATCGTGATGCTGTTGTTTCTTGGGTTCTATCTTGAATCTTATAGTCGGAAACCAAATGCGTCGTCGTATTACACTGTTGTTATAGACTGTGGAAGCACAGGGACACGTGTTAATGTTTATGAGTGGATGCTAGGGAGTGTTGTAGGTAAGACAAATTTACCAATTTTGCTACATTCATATCCTGATAGTAATAACAATGTAATAACCAAAAAGAGTTCACTTTGGAAAACCTCTTGTAAATATCACTGTATGCAAACCGAACCCGGGTTAGACAAATTTGTTAATGATTCTTTAGGTGTAAGACAAGCTTTGGAGCCTTTGCTTGTATGGGCAGAAAGTTTAGTGCCGCGTGAAATGCGCCGTGAAACGCCTATTTTTGTTCTGGCTACTGCTGGACTGAGGAGGATTCGGAAGGATGATGCTTTTCGGGTTTTGGAGGATGTTGAAGCTGTTGTGAAAGATCACTCTTTTATGTTTGATATGAGGTGGATAAGGGTTTTGAGTGGGAGGGAGGAAGCTTATTATGGTTGGGTAGCTTTGAATTACAAAATGGGTAGCTTTGATGATCGTTCTGGGTCGCCCACTTTGGGACTTGTTGATTTGGGTGGCTCGTCGTTGCAGATTGTGGTGGAGATAGATCGTGTTACCGGGGATGATGTGCACGTGATGAGATCAGAGTTCGGGTCAATTGAACATAGGATTGTGGCATATTCGTTGCCTGCATTTGGATTAAATGAAGCGTTTGATAGGACTGTTGTTATGCTCAGAAATAACCAGAGTGTAGAAAGAAGTAGAGGTGTATCTGAACTCAGACATCCTTGTCTGATGTCTACTTTTGTACAAAATTATACCTCTGGTTTTGATGCCGCTGACCAAAAAAATCATAACCAACTCCAGAAAACTGAGCTTCATTCTCTAAGTCTTGTTGGGGAACCAAATTGGGAACAATGCAGAGAAATAGCTATCGCTGCTGCTATGAACTTGAGCGATTCCCAAGTGTCACATCAGGCAGTTGGTGCAAATTGCCAAACCAGTTTATTTAATGGTATTGGTAAGTGAATAATTATTTGTTTGTATTTTTTATTTTTATTTTTCTCCTAGCATCTATAAGTATGAAAAACACATGTTGATTAAAATTTCTAACATTGATTTCTGCTGAGCAAATGTTGGATTATCACTCATGTGCAGTTTGTTACTTTGTTTTATGTCTGGTGGCTATATGTAGTTCTTTTCATCTTCTCCTCGACTCAACATCTGAACCATTCTCCAAAACTTTCCTTCAAACTATCATCAAAGGTGGTTTTGTTTCAGGTTTTATGAATGCATTCCTTGGAATGACATTCCCTGGAAACATTCCGATGAGAATGCTATTCCAAGGCATTTAAAAAAAATGTTCGGTTGATTTATAACATTCTTAGGAATCTTTTATAGAAGTTGAATGCAGAGGAAGTTATTGGGATAAAAAGGAAACTTCACAAAATTTTATTTCGATATCATAGAAATCAACTTTCCCATCCCCCTCTTGGGACTGAAATTCCCAGGATGTTGTGGAAATCTTTTGTACCCGGAAATAAAATTTTCTGCCTTGTAATAGACATGGCGATAGTCATTTCCTACTCATATACTTATGGGAGCATGTTGTTTACTACTTGCTGTTAAGTTTATTCAAATTGACTCTTACTCTGTTTCGTTATATTCTTTGCAGGCACCGGTGTACTTAATTCAACAGCTGTTGCTCACCCAACAAAGCGATTTCACGCTTTATCTGGTTTCTTTTTTGTCTACAATAAGCTAAATTTGAGCCCAAGAGCCAATTTAACAACGATTTGGGAGTCAGGCAAGCAAATATGTTCAGATTTATGGGCTGGTTTGAGCAGTATTTCTGACAATCCAAATTATGCTGGACAGTTTTGTTTCCGGGTGGCTTATATGGCATCATTGATTGACTATGGTCTATGTCTTGGTGACATAGAAATGGAATTTGGTCCTGGTGATGTTTCCTGGACATTAGGAGCTGCATTGGTTGAAGGGAAATTTCAATGGTTAAATATTTCACGCCACAAATCACACACTATAATTTCAACTTTAAAGAATGTGAAGGTCTTGTCTTCTTCAACTTCTCTCTTTGCTGTCCTTCTGTTGCTCTTATTGATTGTTTATTGTAGTCAAATCAAGTTACCTATGCCAAGCAGAAGGGCTTCTGCTCCTGGCTTATCTTTGCCATCCTATACTCATACAAGACATCGAGCTAAATAATATTTCAGTATACTTGTATCTTTCCTTTGCCATCCTATACTCATTTTGAAAGGACATGATACTGAAGATTTTAGGAGCCAATGATATTATATAGGTATACTCAATTTTTTTAAACCATATGCCATTAGGAAACTAGCTTTTTTTTTATTTTTTTTATTTTTAAGTTTCTGGTGTCATCTCTTCAAATATCAGTAAAAAGTGGCTTGAGAGCTTTTATGCAATCGCTGTCGCGGTTATTTTTTTGCCCGGAAAACATAATGTGCATTTTCAATTGATATAATTTTGAAGCAAAATATTTGAGTACTTTAATGTCATCCAAGACGTATGGTGGGTTCTGAACTTAAGTATATAAGGCTTGAGAAGTTGAAAATGTGTCTAGTCATGCTATCGATATTTGTCCTTTGAATCATAACGCACAATATTAGTAACTTTCTCTGTTTGTTTGAACATCAAATATAAAGAAAGAAGGGTATTTTTTTTATTTTTTGTAAATGAAAGTCTGTCAGGGTATAAACACTAAACATTCTTGTTTCCTTAATATGATATTTACTTAAGTCATAGTTGTTGAAATTGTGTGATTTTTAGAGAAAAGGAGGAGAGAAAATAATAAGGGTTTGAATATTATTGATAATAGCTTAATGCTGACTTGATTACAAAAGACTCAATACTAATCTCTATTTATAGAGAAACATAGACTAAATCCTAAATTAGGAACAAATCATAATAATAATGAGATATTCTAAGATACTCTATGAATATAAATTGATCCTAGGAAATAACTCAAGATACTCTAATATAATATAATAGATATTATAAGATATTTTCTAATATTCTAACACTCCCCCTCAAGCTAAAGCTTACTACAAGAAAACAATGTTTTGCTCCATAATAAAATGTTTTCTAATATCCTAAGCTTTAGCTTGCTACAAGAAAACAATGTTTTGCTCCATAATAAAAGATGGAAAGGCAACTCAGGGATGCATGTGAAGTCGGAGAGAATTGCTATAAATATAGCATAGCCATATAGTCTGATTGATCATCAGCCTGAGAGAAATTCATGGCAGGCAATTGAACAAAGCAAGCTCCGTTCTTCTAAAAAACTGCATTTGGAAGCTTCAAACCAATAATAATGGAGACTCAAAATATTTAAACTTGAATCTGTTTCAAGGAGAGAGAAGCGTGCTTCAAGGAGAGAAAGGCAAGGCCAGTGCATCTGGGACAAATTGCCAAGATAAAGTAAGTCATGAAAATAAAAGACACCGTCAAAATAACCATCAACGGAAGAAGAAGTCATCACTAATATGATTCATATGTGGGAAAAGGAACACCACCATAATGATCGTCGGTGGGAATAGAGGCCACTGTTATAATCTATTAGTAAGAACTAAATTGCATGACAAACACCAAAGAAGCAGCGCGACTCTAACGAAACGAAGTCATGATCGATCAACGGAATAAGAAAATGCGTCTAAAACAGGAGAGATAACGGCTGTTTGAACAATGACACATATTTTCGTTGATCAAAATTGAAGAGTAAGAGCAGATCTGAAACCATCGAAGAGAGAATAATCGTGGTGCACCAAGAAGAATCCCACCAATTGAATTGCAAATCTTCCAAACCTGTCTGCTAAGAGCCCACTCATAAGGGCTGCAACAACTGCCACGGCAAAGGCTGGAGAGTTTCCTCCACCAAAAAAATCTGATCCCACGGTCCACTTCCCAAGGACACCACAATCTATGGGACCACTATTCCCAGAATCAGGACACCCACTATTCCTAGAATCAGAATCATTTAACTTATCAATTGCATTCCGAGCAGATTCCTCAATGTCAAATTGAACAAAACTATTAGACTGACCAGAACCGTCAGTAGCTATTTTGCAAGATAAAATATGTCCAAATGTAGGCAGAGAACCACTGGGTTGCAAGATAAAATATTTTGCAACATAAAATATTTTCAGTTTCTCGTGAATCTCTGAAATATCTGCAGTAAGTTTATCACAACTCTCAATCAATTGCTCTAGCTTTCCTGAAGGGAGATCCCTCACTCTGCGTACTATCTGGCAAATAAAACCTCCACTTTGCATGATGGAATATTGCTGAGAGGAATCATTTGTTGCGGACAACCCATGGTCTTTATCATCCCTTGTATGACAAACAGAATCCCTTGATGGATACAAAACATGATTAAGTGCTTCGCAAAACAAATCCAACAGCTGCAATCTGCTATATTTTCCAGCCTCATATAGGCAGAGAACCACAGTGCACCATAGTTTCTGCACTGTCGCCAATTCTGACAAACCCTCAGCCATGCTTTTCTTTGTCTGATCAACCATTTTATTCCTTGCATACAATGGAAGTTCATCCATGTATTTCAGCATAGTCTCAAGTGATAATCCAGATGTGCCCTCCTGGTCATCAGCTAGAATTCTCCCTTGTATGAGACTCAGAGGTTCCATAGAGAAATGTAAGAAGCATGCTACCTTCAAAGCTCTTATAAAAGATATAATTGTCCCATCCTGATTGATGAAGTAGTTTCTCAATAATTGCGCCACTTTATGACCAATATTAAATGTGGTGCAATGTTTCACAAGAACAGCCTCAACAATTGCATCCATTCTTTCAGCTGGTGTTACAAGCATAAATGTAGAAGGGCACAAACACTCAAGAGCATGTGATGGAAAAATATTTCTAGGGGCATCCACTGTCGTTGCAACTCCAAATACTAAGATGATTGGCACCTTGACAACCCATTCACTCAACATTAGGATAAAATCAGTTAAGACTGATCCACAACACCTTTCCAAATCATTGATGATCAATACTAGTGGTTTATTGTAGTTGCCTTGTTCTCTATACCACGATGCTAAGGTCGATATATCAGCTGGGTCGAAAGCACTCCCTAGAAACCCTCGCAATAAAGCTTTCAAGCAACCAGCAATTCCATTTTTTAACGAAAACTCCATTGATGAAAGTATAGCCACATGACATCCATGGGATTTCAAGAAAAGACCAAGCTCTTCAAATGTCAATATGTCATCACCGAACTCTATGTTTCTGCTAATAACAAATGCACTGTTCAACTTCCCAGGAGTAGTATTATTTAGAAGAGGAAAAGACCGAATTGCTTCAGCAATGCTAGGTTCTCCAATCAATGTCGTAGCCTTGAAGCACTCAACAACCCACTGTTGTATATTACTGAATACACTATCATTGAGATCTCTCAAGACATCCTTAATGGTTGATTCAATCTTTGTCCAAATAATCTCAAAAGTTTCAATCTGTAGTTTCTGATCCAAATGGCCATCACAATCTTCAGCTGTACTTAATTTCAGTTTCTTTGCACTCCGAGAAGGAGAAAGCTCATTTCTCTTGCGACATTTTCCCTGCCCTACTGATGTTCTATCTTTTCTCCGAGGTGAAGCTTTATGAAGAACAAAGAATGGCTGAATATCATTCTCTGTGGTTGAAGGAGGCTGCGAACCAGTATTGCTCGGAGAAGAAGGAGCCATTAGAATCTGCTATGGAGAGAGAGGAGTAGGAGAGAAAACACAGATGCTTACCAGATAGAGAACTGAGTTGTTGGCACCGAGAGAGAGAGAGAGAGTGTATTCAGTAATAGAGGGGGAGTGTGCAGTGTGTGTTTCTGGGGGGCAAAAGTTGACAGATCGAAAATTAGGGTTTCGATGCGTGGAAAAAGGGTTTTAGGGTTTGGGCCAGAGAGCTTATGTGTTTAAGACTAAGGATAAACCTTCCGGTGATCGGAACGGATAAGGGATACGGCGAAGAAACTTAAACTTTTTTTTTTTGAGGGTTAGAGGGTTGTTTGCCTGAAAAGTCGCCGGAAACAGTGGCAGTGACGGCGGCAGTAGCGAACTGGACGGAACGGCGGCAGTAGCGAACTGGACGGAAAAACGTCGGAATGTTGGAAAAGAGAAACTATGATTATATTCCCTAATTGTTGGGAACTCGGCAGCGGAATAGAGGCGGGATCGTTCAAGGAGGATCGAAATAGGCTCTAGATACCATGTTGAAATTGTGTGATTTTAGAGAAAAGGAGGAGAGAAAATAATAAGGGTTTGAATATTATTGATAATAGTTTAATGCTGACTTGATTACAAAAGACTCAATACTAATCTCTATTTATAGAGAAACATAGACTAAATCCTAAATTAGGAATAAATCATAATAATAATGAGAGATATTCTAAGATACTCTATGAATATAAATTGATGCTAGGAAATAACTCAAGATACTCTAATATAATATAATAGATATTATAAGATATTTTCTAATATTCTAACAATAATTTTTCTTTTCTTGATTCTGTTGGCCTGCTGGTGGATCCTGTGACAGTGGGGGATAGCTTTCACTGGCTCCTGACTCCTTACTAATTAGACTAGTTAGAGTTAGTTTTAAATTTTAAAGCAATGTTTATGGAATAAGATAGAAGACAATGAACTTAAAGCCTTGTGATAAGAGAGAGAGATATATTTTCTGTAGATTTCAGGATAATGAATTAGATAATTTTTGAAGCAACAAAGGTTCATCTCTTTTGACATTATTAGCAATGACATCCTGTTACATATATGCTTCAAAATATATAAAAAAAACTATATAAAAATAAACATATATACAGAACAACAGGGAGTAATCATTTAGAACAGCTATCCTTCATCAATGATCAAGAATATGCTGCAACCCCAACTAACTGACATCCAAATTCAGGGGCATGAATATCAACCCAAACCTCATTTTTACGCTTAGCAAACCTAAAAGGAGTATTATACTGTGCAATCGAATAACCACGTTGACTCTTTGACTCACCCCACGGAGACCTACTCAAACTCCTATCCAGCTTCTCCGCCTCTTTCACAATCCTCTCATCCTTAGCAAATCCTGAGAACTTTCTCACAGCAACACAGTGGCTATCGAAATCATAGGGCTTGATATTCAGTTCCGGAAGTGGAACCGGTGGATTTTCTTGGAACTTGACCGGCAAATACAGACTAACATAATAGCCTTGGGATCCAAGGGGTCCGGTTCCAGGTACCATGGTAGTTAATACTGGAGAAGTCATTCGAATTCGTGAGAAATTGAGATTGGCACCTTGTGTGAATTGGAATAACCTGTGGAAGCCGTTCCATGTCGCTTTCTCGAAGGAGATGTCTATGGCGGGAGCGGACATCCAGACGGAGCTTTCATAGAGTCTGATCTCGAATTCGGATTCGGAGTGGATGATGGTGTACTGTGGGGATTCAGTGGCAGTTGCACAGCAAATAATAGCCATAATAATAATCAAACACATCGCCGCGCTCCGTGCTTTTCCTTTCTTCATCGCTTTTCCCATTCTCCTCTTCACGCTCTTTCTATTCTTCGCTTGTACTAGTACTTGTGTTTTGGTCTCAAATGATAGTTGTTGACTACGTTGCTTACTCTCAAATGATTTGCCGTTTAGACTTTAGAGACTTTTTTTTTTCTCTAAAAAAAATCACTCTCCTTTCCTCCTATAAAATAGTCTTGGTTTAAATTTATTATTATATAATGTCCAAAATTTCACAATCATTCAAAAAAATAATCTACAATCATCTTGGTTTAAATTTATTATTATTGTGTCAAAGACCCTAATTACATGTTAAAAAGAGTGTAAAAAAAATAGAGTACTGTTCGCATTTGTTTTTGTTGAGTGTAATATAATGCAAATGTTGGTCATCCCCTTACAAACACATTGTCGTTTTCACTTTAATCAGCTGGTAATTCCACTTTTTCACTTCACCTTCCTTTCTACCAATCAGCCATGTGATCTAGTATTTATTTGGTTTGCTCAGAAAAGTTGGAAGATGTCCTGGTTAATTTATGTCAGCAATTTTTATTGAGACAAATTGTATCTGGTGAATGTCCTTTTGTTTAATTTGAATAGAGAATTTCTGTTAAATAGGTGCAACTATGATGCAGAATTGTGGAGGTAGTAAAATTGGAAAACATGTGATTCTGACTGCTAAATAGTGAAAATATAAGACCATGTCCATGAGCATAATTGAGGACAAACAGACAATCCTGTTATTACTGAAGAACTAAAAGCAATTTTTATTGGAACATATTTAGCATTTTCATAAACCAAATTTCAATCACAGTGTCATAAACTAATTTCAATTAGTGTCAAGTGTCAACTTAATGCAGCGATTATGTATTCTCATGAACTACTATTGAATACTGTAATACTCATTAACAAGAGAAATTGACTTTTGCTGAGTACTCATCACAATCATAATAACAGCCAAATCTTGTATTTGCAGCACTGGAGTGATTTAAGGAAAAAGAAATATCATATGTATTTCAAATTCCATTTGTACCAGTTATACAAGAGATTTTGTTCAAAGTATAAGATGAAAATGCACAAAACAAAAACCAATAACCTGAAAATGCACTCTAGCTCCTCGGGATCGGATAGCATAAACAAAACCTGTCTTCCAGGTATATGAATTTGTCTCTTCAGTATTTCCTCTATATAATATTACTCTTAAAAGGAGCTGATTTCAATCTCAACCCACTATATAATTCCCTTATCTCCAGCATAACTCCTCTCAAAATTCTCACGAGTTTCTAAAAGCAAGAAACTACTTTTTCCTAGTAAATATATGGTGAGTTGCTGTCGTCAGACCCACATATTGGTCTTTGAAAGTCCGAGATAAATGCTAAACAATAGTAGCTCTGTAAAGTTGGCTGCAATTTTTCATATCTTCGAAAAATAATTTTCAATTTCTGAAGTTTGGTGGCAAAGTTTTGTCTGTAAAATATTCCTTCCTGACAGTTTCTGCAGAGCAAAATCTTACCTGTAAAAGTATGAAGAAAATGAAAATGGGGCAGTCATGCCAAACAGCACTGAAAATAATCTTTTAATTTTGTATCACTTCAAAATGTAAGTCAACAACTCAAGTGGTTAATGAGCTACTGATCATGAGTAACTTATTAATCAAACAATAAAACCAACTTAACAACCCCAATATCTTGAGCATACTCGCCATGATTAAAAGCGCAAAAGACAAATATAATGGTAGAGAGAAAGTGTACATGATTCAGGTGCGATAGATAAAAAACAAATCAGGCATATATAAGCTACATTTCATTACAAAGGGAAGAATAGCTTTTTTTTCTCATATAAAAAATGAACATTTAAAATGTGTGCTAACACTTACCAGAGAAGCATATGATTTTAACAATGGCTTGATAAGCTGCCAAATTGGCTTAAACACAAAAGGAGAGTCCACAAATAATACTTGAGACAATCGCTTGGGATAGTAATAATAGAACACATCAAACTGCCAAAAATAAAGAAATGTATTAGATTTTATGATGCTCTTTGAACCATTTATTTCTAGCAAGGTAATGTAGTTCATGAACACAAGTCAAGTTAGGTGATGCCAGTGTGAACTTCTCAACTAAAGACATTAGCAGATAGTAAAAAAACATACCAAGAATGTCAAGTATTTCAGATCAGCATTTTCTGTACCAAAACCTCTTAGATCAAATATTCCAAGTATCTGTTCTTTCCCAGTTGGAAGCTTACTCAATGCCTTCTCAATTAAGAAAACACATAACCTCTCATCGTCTGCGGGGTCCTGCGCCTGTGACATAATTATGCAAAATTAGGCGGTCTCATTCCTCAAATTTAAGATCTATGACACAGAATGCAAGTGTCAATTGCAAATGATGAAGGGCTAGAAGAAACAATGGACAAGGTAAAACAAGGAGAGTAGAAAGAAGCGAAGAATGATAGACATGTTGTTACTAATCAGAGTGCCAAGGAGAAATCATAAATTATAAATAATTACCCTGCAGAAAATTGAAAAACTTTACTTCAGAGAAAGTTTTGGTTTCATGCATTTAACAACATTTATATTCTCTTTGATTTTTTGGTGTAAACCGGGTATCCTCTGCGCGCAACTGCAGAGACTAATCTCTCAAGTCTTGTGAGACCCAAATGGACGAGAAACTCTTCCTAAGAGTTTTAACAATGTTGCATGTCCAAGTTTGGGTTTGAACCCGAGACCTTGGTTAAGCTAGAAAAGACTCTTGTCATCTTATCTAAGCGCTCTTCGGGATATTTTCTCTAAAAGAACATTAAAAAAAGAATAATTTAAAGTAAAATAATATGTGTTGAAATATTAACTACTAAAACTTCTAGTCTTCTAAACTTACTTTAGGAAAATGCTTTGCTGCTACCACCACAAGCACAGGTCTGTCATTGATATCTAGAAAGTCATGTACATATGCTTTTCCAGTTTGAGCAACATCTTTAACAGATTCTTCGGTCAACTTAGACACTTCAAAATCTTGACGCCATTTCTAATAAAGTAGAATGGAAATTAACAAGTACATAAAATTTGTAAACATGGAGTTGGTTGAGTAGGTGAAAATTGGAAACTGAAAAAGGTGGAAAAATTTTGAATTTAAAAGCAATTTAACAGAAATATAATATCATAAGAAAGTAGAAATAGAAAATAAAATCTACAAATTTCACTCATTTTCCAGTTCCACCTCCTCAACAAAGCATATTCTAATTTTCTAAAGGGTAAAGAACACCATTTTAGTTTTTGAAAGTATATGACGCAGTCACTTTAGTCCCTGACTTAGGCAAAAACTCAAATCTTGATTCTTCATAATAGTTTTTGAAAGATACAACTTACTACCATAAAAGTCAAAGATACAACTTCATGTCAAAATAGTTCATGACCATCGAGGATTAAGCTCAATGACGTTCTGATAATTCCATGACTAATTTGAGTTTTTAGTAGAGTAAAGGACCAAACTGACAATGCCTTACACTTTTAGGAACTAAAACGGTTGTTTACCCTTTTCTAAATCAATAAATAAATTGAAAAATTAATGATCATATATAATTAAGAGAAGAAGGATACAATGGCTTTAGTCAACTTAGAAACAGCTTCATCAACAGAAAATTTGCGATCTTTCAGAAACCATAGTATCATATCTTCGTCATCCCTACCATTTCTACCAATGGGAAGGCTATGGTGTTCTTTTTCAAGCTTCTCCTTCACTTCCAAAACTAACTGCAAAGTTTTCGATAAGGAAAAAGAAAAAAAATCACATTTTGATATACCCTTTGAGATGTTAAGGGAGTTTCATTCTGAAAGTTGAGTAATTGTTATTGGGGTATGAATGAAGATATTGAAAAGAGTGAAAGAAAGAAAGAAGAACCTTGCGTGAGTGATTGGGTTGCATTTGAAGTTGAAGGTTACTGCTCCGAACCACGAATTTGGTTCTAACGGAGAAAGTTGAAGCAAGACGAGGAAGAGTGGTGGTTGGGTACACACGCAGTAGTGCCATTTAATGTTTACCCTCTCAGTTTTCTTCCCAACTCTTATCTCCACACGCACCATACTGTATCCATATTGCACATTTTTTCCTAAAGAATAAATAAATTACTTTTTTTTTAGTACATCAGCTTATTTTCTGATTTTATTTTAATCATTTAATTATTTTTCATTTCATTTTAACACATATTCTTAAAAATTTATTATATATTTTAATCTAATGTAATTCCCAATCCCTCACAAACCTAATGAATCAATATATGAGTATGTAATTCCCAATCCCTCACAAAAATTAAAGGCATTAATGTGAAAGTGAGTAATCAAACCCCAAAATTTACCCAACCTGTTGCAGCACTATTATTCTATGATCACTAGGAGAAGGGCTTATGACAACACAAGAAGCAAAACTAGTAGGTCTCAACATTGCAACCATTTGTAGACCTGGCCTCTCCTCTATCTGCAAGTGCACCCCAACAAGAAACTGAATGCAGAAAATAAAATGGATGTAACCAACGAAATTGTTTATATGTGATTGTAAAAACAAAATATTGTAGGGATTATAGTTAGTAGCAATTATTTCATTTCGGGTGTTCTAATGTAACATAATGATGTTGTGAAGATTTAGAGTCCTAAAGAGGTGTGTGATAACATACAAGAGAATCAAGTTTATCATTTAATGTTTTTCTTTGATGTTTTAATTATATTTTTACGTTTTTTATAATAAAATAATAATAATTCGATTCCGTACTTTAGAAAATCAAACTTTAGTTTAAAAAAAAATCTAAACATGTTCGTTGTTTGAAAGGGCTACTTGTTTGAAAGGGTGAAGTTGAGTTTTTTTAAAAGGGTGGAGTTGAGTTAAATTAAAAAAGTAAAGTATATTGATATAGATATATAATTTTAAAAGAGAATATATGTATAATTTTTTTAAAAGAGGTTATCTGAAGAAAAAAAAATACTCAAAGAGTGTCTTTGGATTATGTAATTGAAAATTTTAAAAAAAATAGAATTTTAGGCAATTTAAATGTTTCAATTAAATTTATTTCATTTCTAAATTTTGTTGTTTGGATAAAAAATTTGTTCTTTAAAAATTGAGTTACTTTTATAAATTTTAAAAGTTTTAGGGTAAAAATGAAATATACAAAATTAGAGATGATGAAAAAATAGAGATGATCCTAATTCGGTGAATATGACATCATGTTTTTTTTTCTATTTGTTCCTTAGATTATGACGGAGTGACTATTTCTAAAAAACATAGAAAATATAGAGAGAATCTTAACTCGTTAGGACTATTATCATATTGAATGAAGATTCTTTCTATTTCTCAAAATAAATAAATGGAAATTCAATAATTAATGTTTTGATATAAAATGAATGATATTTGCATTTGTGGGTAGTAGCTAGAAAGAATAACTTACACATCCATTGCCTAAAAATTATCAAAGGACTCATGCATCTCACAAAAATATTAATCTTATTATTATGTTTCTTATCGGTAAAATTAGTTTATAATTGATAACAGTTAAGTAAATTGGAGTGTTTGACAAAATTAATGGTTTAGTTAATTAAAATATAAAATAACATAAAAAGACATTAGTAATTAAACATAAATTTTATCAATTAATGTTTAAAATATTTTAAAAATAGTATATTTATTTATTTATTAAAAATTATCAATCTGATATATAAAAAAAATAGATAAATAAATAAACTATTTTTAAATTTTTAAATTTAAATTATTTATTTTAAACTATAAAGGGAAAAAAGGATTTTAGTTACAAAAATGAGAATAAAATTGA
>JBBPBQ010000002.1:9419112-9517709 GCA_037974755.1 Cicer yamashitae
TTTTTGCCTCGAGTTTTGATTTGTCTTATCAGTTTGACATCATTAATTTTTATGAGCTTAATGATTAGAGTGGAACACTAATGAAGAGCTATGATAATAAAAATATGTTATAGATTTATTACAATTATGGGTGAATAACTATGATTTTGATTACCTCCCATTGGTGTCTGACTCTTGTTTGTGGTTATCTTAGGTTTTGTTTGGGTCTGATTTCTAGTTATGACAAAAAAAAAAAAACTTTTAGATTTACTACTTACAATTTGTATATGGTTATTATATTTTGTTCTAAGTTTAAGTTGTAATTCTTTTAAGTTTAACTTTTAAAGTGGAATATTAATGATTTAAAGCGAAATATTTATGATCAACTATGACAATAAGATAACTTATAGAAGAGTAAGATATTATCCATAGTAGGATTTACAAACAGTTGTTAACAAAACAATATCATTAAAAATTCTTTATCAGAAGCAAAAATTCAATATACATTATCAGGATCATACTCCATCTCATAAATTCTCATTTGCAGTAGACTACACCTAACATATTTGTCATTATTTGCATATTTGGACCGTTCATGTGAAACTGTAAAAAAAACCACACAAAAACATAAGCTGTGTAAAAATTTAAAAAAATTAAAATTGAAGAGCATAAGTAGATTCTAATTTTAAACATTAATAGAAACATAGCATTACATACTCTTAAGAGTGAGTAATGACAGGGGAACATAATAGTTGTTGAAGTTCATGGTTAAATTGATACACCTCTTGTTTGCAAGTGACTTTTTGAGATGGACTGATTATGCAATGGATATGGGCATACTATCTATTGTTTAGTTGTTATTAATGTATTTGTGTAATACTGCAGAGTCATAATAAACGACACTTATTAATGGTTGCGTGGGATTACTAAGAGGTTGACTCTGCAACTTCTTGCCTACTGCAAAGACATAATTAGTGGAGACTGCCTCTGATTCTTATTGTGCATTTTAGGTGGGAAAATTGCTTATGATTTTGCTACTATAGTTTACTAGGATTTAAGTAGGAATAGATTATTTGGACCCAAATTATATGTTTGACAATGTCATTATAGTTAATTTGATTTTCAATTTGTTCTTCTAAACAAATTTAACTGGTTTTAGTAATATCATTGGTTGTGGTTTTTAAATGTATTTTTCGTTAGTTAATTTCATCCAAGAAATTATTAAATGAAAGTACACTCAAAATTGTTTTTTATTTTGTATTAGTATATTTAAGAAGAATAGTGTCAGCGTCATACATATTTAAAAATTGTCATGTCTAATAGTGATTGATTCAATTATTGATATTGAATTAGACTGAATTTTAACGTAGCAAAAGTGCTATTAATTTTTATCACACTTTTAATAAAATATAATCTATTTAAGTTGAAGAATATTTTAGGCACATAATACATATGAATTCTCTCTTTTTTAACCAAATCATATGTTGTAGTATATCTTGTGCAATATGATAATATTTCTATCTATCTTTTTATATATTGACCCATAAGTTAGTTATTGCATATTTCTCACAACCCTTTGGAAGGGTAAAAAAAAAAAGTAAAACATGGAAAATGCAACCCCACTCGTACAGGGTCTGGGTCTATTTTGTGTGCTGGTAGTACTTGATTTTTTCATTGTGTAGGAGCAAAATATTAAAACCACTATATTCTCTCTCTCTCTCTAAGTCAGGACCATTTAGAAAGTTTGTTTATAATTTGATAACAAACTTGGTAGGCTTCTTCTTGGTAACTATACTTCTTCTGTTTTGTATGGACATGAAAGGATATTATTCAGTTTCTTGGACAAAAAAACATATGAAAGACTCATTTTTTTCAGCTCAAACCACAAAAAGACAACACCAATGCAAACAAGAAAATCATGTTGTTGTCTCAGAACCAACAACAACTTCACTGAATCATTCCCTCAATTTGGCTGCTTCTTCCCAAAACACTCTACCACCTATGCTACTACATCTCTTTGTTACTTTGCTCTTGTTTCTTACCTCAATTAGTCCAATTTTGTCACACACTATTGTCTCAGATTCACACTCTCATCCCAATGCTAACCAAACTTTTAGACCAAGTGTTGCATTGCATAAATTGAAGAGAATCAGAACTCACTTGAAGAAGATTAACAAGCCTGCCATCAAAACAATTAAGGTGATTTTTCATTTATTTTTGAAACTTTGACATAATTAATGAAGATGCATATTTTATTTATTTATTGTGATTTAATGATCTGAATTGAGTTGTTTTCATTTTTTTTTTTCAGAGTCCTGATGGTGATTTAATAGATTGTATTATATCTCATCACCAACCAGCTTTTGACCATCCTCAACTACAACGACAAAAACCATTGGTAATTAATTTCATTTTTCATCTAACTCTTATGAAATTTTCCAATGTAGCATGTTTTTTGTCTTAAAAAAAGGACTAAGTTTTTTTTTTAATTAAAGATTTTGAATAGTATTTGAGAGTAAGAGGCTTAAGGTTTACAGGATCCACCAGAAAGACCAAAAGGGTATCACAATAACAATGGAGAAAATGCAACTCATAATTTTCAGCTTTGGACTGATTCTGGTGAAACATGTCCCGAAGGAACTATTCCAATAAGAAGAACAACAGAGCAAGATTTTCTAAGAGCAAGTTCTATTAGAAGATTTGGAAGAAAACCAAGAGGTGTACGAAGAGATTCAACAGGCAGTGGTCATGAGGTTAGTTAATTAGTACTCATAAGTCATAAATGTAATAATTTGTTAATTTAATGTTTCAAACTTTGAAAAAATTAACTTATATTTCCAATTCAATTTAATTTCTATTTGAAGGTAAAATCTCTACTCTTATTTTTTTTTTTCCTTTTCTTCTCAGCATTATGTTTTCAATCACATATTTTTTTCCTTAGCACAAAGAAAAAAATGACCCTGTTTTTCTTTATCCATTTATCCACCAAAGTTTAAAAATTTAGTTTTAAAACTAAAAACATTGAAAGGACAACACTCACAAAACTTTGCCACCTATGTGCCCCTTAAAGTGACATCAAAATCATTACACTCAAAATTTTACATTAGGAGCTAAAAAAATTTGAATTTTGTTTTGAACTTATTGGAAAAATCATTCTTCTGCATGCAGGTTTTTTTGTTGACAATTTTTAACATAAATGTTATTGCAGCATGCAGTTGTATTTGTAAATGGAGAACAATACTATGGAGCAAAAGCAAGCATAAATGTGTGGACGCCAAGGGTAACAGATCAATATGAATTCAGCTTGTCACAAATATGGGTTATTGCTGGTTCTTTTGGTAATGATCTTAATACAATTGAAGCTGGATGGCAGGTATGTCAAAAATAATATTATATAATTTAGTAATTTTCTAGTCTTCAAATATTATGAAGAAATTAATTAACAATTTGTTACTAAAAATAAAACATATATTTTCTTCAGGTAAGCCCGGAGTTATATGGAGACAATTATCCTAGATTCTTCACTTATTGGACAGTAAGTATTCAATGTTATTGAATGTTTATCGTAAGATTAGTTTGTTTCTCATAAGATGGTAAATTCTTATGGTATAAGCGTTTAAATAAATTGTTTATTCAAACAAACCATTAATTTTATTGATGTTTTAATTTGATAGACGGACGCATATCAAGCAACTGGATGCTACAATTTACTATGTTCAGGATTTATCCAAACAAACAACAGGATAGCAATAGGGGCTGCAATTTCCCCAAGATCCATCTATAATGGAAGACAATTTGATATTGGATTAATGGTTTGGAAAGTGAGTATTTCTTTTCCTTTTTTTTTTTACTATTCAATTTTAACACCAATTAAGGATAAAATGATAAAATAATTAAGGTACTTTTAGTTTACACAAAAGGCTTAATGCTTTGGATTTGGAAGGTGGTTTAAGTTGACAAAAAAAGATTAAACAAACATAATCCAATTTAAAATTGAGAAACTTTGAGTCCAAGTGAAGCAATAATTCGTTTACTTTTTTGCTATTACTCCTTTTGTTTTGAAATTTTGTTGGTGTTATTGTTATTGAAATGGAAGATTCCCTGGCTTTTTTCCTTTGTATGAGTGTCCCTCATGGGGTCGAGTTATCTAGCTCTGTTTCCTATCTGTTTTCCTTTATTAAAGCAATCTTTCGTGGCTAACTCATTTCTTTTTTACTTTGGTTTTGCCGTAACTGGCTTCTAAACACTTTTAACAAAAAAAGAAATTATCTTGCTTTACTTTTTCTCACTTATACTTTCTTCCAAAAATATTATTAATAATACTTAACAAGTACTCTAAGGTTAATTTGGTGGTTGGGGTGGAAAGTTAGAGATTGAAGTGATAAGAAAGTCGCGAGTTTGATTCTCACTCATAACAAAAACTAATAATATTAATATTACTAGCTCATGGGGTCGAGTTATCTAGCTCTGTTTCCTATCTGTTTTCCTTTAGTAATGATGATGAGAAATGAAGATGATTCATTATTGTGTGATACAATTATGGCAATACATTAGTGAAATTTAGACACTTTAGACACAAGGTATAAAAATAACAATGTAATTAATTTATATATAGGATCCAAAGCATGGACATTGGTGGCTAGAATTTGGATCAGGGCTTCTAGTTGGATATTGGCCAGCAAATTTGTTTAGTCATTTGAGAAGTCATGCAAGCATGGTACAATTTGGTGGAGAAATTGTGAATTCACGTTCAAGGGGATATCACACTGGCACTCAAATGGGAAGTGGTCATTTTTCAGAAGAAGGTTTTAGAAAAGCAGCTTATTTTAGAAACTTACAAGTTGTTGATTGGGATAATAACTTACTTCCTTTATCTAATATTCACCAATTGGCTGACCATTCAAATTGCTATGATATAAAGGAGGGAAGAAATAATGTTTGGGGAACTTACTTTTATTATGGAGGTCCTGGAAGGAATGTTAGATGTCCATGAACAAATTGTTGGTACTAAAATTACACTCTTCTCTTCTTTATTATAAATATATATTCTTTTTTACTCTCCCAATTTTATTTATATTTTTTTTGGGAATTTTGGTTTTCTTACAAGCTTTACTTATGTGTCTGGCTGTATTTGTTAATTTTGCCATAGTTTTGTTTTGTTTTTGCTAACATGTTCTTGACATATTTTGTTATTAGGGATGATGTGTATCTATGAACAACATATTGTCTATTTATAACATTGAATAGGGGGTGATGTGTTTTTTTTTTCTTCGGATTTCTTGCGGTCAGATTACACATTCACGTAGTCATCATATGAATGTTGGGTCGAGATTGATGGTTTAGATTTCAAGTTTAGTATTTTAATTTTTTTTTTTGAAAAATCAAAATCTCTATTAAAATTCATATATTACAATCTTTTAGTTATTATGTTGATTACTTGAAATCAATGACAACAGAAATCCGAATTTGTTTCTTCCTAGCTATTTATTTCTCAACTTTTTTTATGGAAAAAAAAACATGAATACATTTCATTTACCAATCAAATGAACAATGTAGGGTGGAACAGCTTTCTTTCACTTGATGCTTAAGACAGCTTGAACATTGTCTTTTTGATAATGAATTACAAACATGTACCTTTTTTTACGCAATCAACATATACTATATATCTCAACGGGGTGATGGAATTGACTTTGACCAATAAATTGGTGAGCATAGTATCTAGCTTTTTTTATGAGTGAGTGCATAGTTTCTACGCGGGGCCATAATATTAATTTTCCATGCTTAAACAAAGTCCAATGTAAATTATATAGATTTTAGTGCTAATTAATGCATCCGTTATATGTGGCTATGCATTTGGGGAACTACTAGTAAGCTACAAACAAATCTCGAAGAGATATGGGTTGCATCTTCTATTTTAGAAGTATATTATCGGTTTTATGTTGCACTCTTAACTAAAAAATTATTTTAATACGGTGATTGAGTAAACCCTTGATCAATTAATAAATGGTGAAGAATCGTTTTCCCCGCCAAGATTTTGCTTTCCTATGAATAAACTTGAAGAAATGCTTAAGCACGACTATTTTGAATTTATATACTTTTCTTTTACTCAATTTTTGGTTTATCTTATAATAATAAACATTGTTCTTCTTGATTTGAATTTTGGCTCAGCGTTAATTTGTATGGCAATATCCAATTTTGTTAAGAAATATTAGTATTTTGACAAAAAAGAATACTAATATGACAAAATGAATAAAAAGATAATTAGTCTAAAGCCAAAAATAAAATTCCTCGAAAATATATAAGAGTCAATGTCATAACCGTATTATTTTACTAGTCTAAAGTCTTAGATCATCCGAAACTAGACATAAAACAAGGAGCACATGGGGGTCTTGACTCTTGAAAAAAATAAGGTACAAGGTTAGTTGCATCCCTAATGCATGTTGGTAGCAATACTGTAAAGTGACACAACATATGAATCTTTTTTTAAAAGAATATAATATTTTATTTTATGTTTGGAATATTTGATGCTTCCTGCGTGACAACAAAGCCATCCCCACTACTTTATTATTATATTTACATAGCAAATGAGACTGATGGTCGAAACTTCTCATTCTTCAAGTGAAAATATATTATTCTATTTTGAAAAAAAAAGGAACCTGATTCAACTTTGTTAATCGAATTTAATTTGATAGTCTAAGACAAAAATGTCTAAATGGAAGAATATTTTTTATTAGGAATTAATTGGGGATTATGGTGACTCAAATTGGAAAGGCCTATGAAAAGATGAAATCCACTATGAAGCATGAGAAGAGCACTTTCTTGTGAGACATAATGAAATGTGAACAGAATGCAGAAGTAGCAAGCAAGCAAAAGCTATTTTCATGTTTCTTAGAAGGGAATTACGTATATATGTGAGTTTTCATATTGTGACAGACTGCCATCATTTAACCATCTACAATGAAGGAGACGTTTGCAACAACATGAGGGAGACCAAATTAACCATGACACTCAACTTTAATCATTGTAATTGTTCACGAATTTGCTACATATTTTTTTAGATATTTCTTGTGACATAATGAAATTTTTCACTTTTAATATCAAAATAAAATTTAAATTCATTTACATAGCATAGAATCTTACGTCATTCATCGTACATTTTCAAATTATGTCAGACTCAGATCTTAAAAATATAATCTGACCTAATTTATTTCTTCCCCTACCTACAACATATATGAATTGTTTATCTGTCTCACAATAAATGTTGTTTAAGATTTTTGCACACATATTAAGAAACACAATAATTAGAATAAAGAGAGAAGTTATTTTATCAAATTACTTATTTTAACTATTAATGAATTTTTCACTATTATCAACGTAAAATATAATAATATTTTAGAAATTGTCTATATAGCAATAATTGAAGGATAATATAGAAAAAAATAATTAAAATTGCATTGAAAATTATGAATGACATTCATTTTTAGACAAATTTTTTCGTTAAAGTGACGCTCATTATGAGACGAAGAAAATAGAGTAAAAGAAAAATACACAACGCAGTCTTTTATATTATTTTATTGTATTTGATTAATCTTTTAAGTAGTTTTTGTCTCAAATCATTTAAGTCTCAAAGTATGAACATGCTGTCCTTTATTTAGATTTTATGTAACTTTATTACATAATAAAAAATAAAATAAAAATCTTCCTTCAGTCATTATTATAAGTAAAAATAATTAATTTGATGATAATTTAAAAAATTAATGATTAAAATTTGATATCACTTTTCACATATAATTAAAAAAAATGTATCTTTTAGGTTTCAAAATCATAAATTAAAAAAAAAAAAAAAAAAAAAAAAAAAAAAAAAAGACAACATGTGAACATTTTGAGGCTAAAAAGATTTATATAAGACAATAAAAAGAGCAACTTGATTGACTTTTCAAACATTGTGATTCTACTTGATCACCTAGATGAATCACAGATAACATCAAAGCAATTAAAAGACATGCATGCAGAGTTGATACCTTCATATGGTAAATGAATTGCATTTTAAAAATAAACCCCTAAAATGCTATGACAGTACTCCCTGTTCTAAAATATGGTTGACCACTCATCAAAAAGTTATAACTATCGTTAGTTATGAAAGTGAGATTTCTTATTCTCCAATGTCAAATCTATTGAACAAAGATTCCCTTTATTTAAAAAAATATATATAAAAAATAACTTCTTTACTGTAATTGTTGGTATATAATAAAGACTTGATTACATCATCTTTTTTAAAAAAATAATCAAGAGTTAATTACATCATCAATTCTAAGAACATGTGTATTTATATACCTAAATTATAATAAAAATTAAAAGAAATGAAGAGAATACATACCCAAATTCAATAATATTATATTCTCAATTAAATAATTGAATTAGAATGATTAATAAACTTTAATTAAAAACAAATTATTTAAAAGAATTCAAATTCAAATTAAAATAATTATTAATCAGATTTTATTTACTTTTAAAATCGAATAATTAAGAAAAAATAATAATTGCATTTCCATTGATTAAAAAATCCATTAATATGTTGTCAGCTTCCTAGTTTGTGCTTTTGTTGTAATCAACTCCAAATAATATGGCTTGAACCCGTTCGGCTTTGTCTTTTACAGAAATTAAATTCATCATCTTAGTTCGTGAGCACGTACCATTGGGCCGAAAGTTAGGCAAGCGTCACACCTTGATTTGACTCTGACCATTCTCGGTCATTACTCTGAGAAAAATTTTATCCTTAGTATACTCCTTCCCCACAAATATTATGAAATGACATTTTTACCTTTATATAAATATTAAAAAATTTCATTTTTTCTTGCAATACGATTTTAGGTTTTTGATTAATAAGTGAGTGTTAAAATTTTATGTTTTTTCGAAAGTTTTTCGATACATAAGTTATACTCCGAAAAAAAAATTTCAAATTTTTCGGTACACATCTTGTTCCGGAAAACTTAAAACTCACGAGTTTTTCAGAAATTTAAAAATATTTTTTTTTTCATAAAAACAATGTTGTAGAAATTGTTTTTCAAGTTTTCGGGTACACAATCTATTTAGAAAACTTGAAACCTCGAGTTCTCCAAATATTTAAACATAATTTTTTTCAAGAAAAATATATTTGTACCGGAAAACTTTTTTTAAATTCTCCGGTACACAACTTCTTCCAGAAAACTTGGAAACTTGAAACTCCAAATTTTCCAGAAATTTAAAAATAATTTTTTTTTAAAAATGGTATGTATCAGAAAATTTTTTCACAAGTTTTCTGATACACAACTTGTTATAGAAAACTTGAAACCCCAAGTGTTCTTGTAGTTTAAAAATAAATTTTTAAAAAGAAAAAAATGTGTACCGGAAAAACTTTTTCGCAAGTTTTCCGATAGTTTAAGTTTTCAAACTTTTATATCGAGGAACATAAATTAAATTTTCTGAAAAACTTTTGCGTACCAAAAAACTTAAATTAGTTGTTCCAGAAATTTTTAGATGGTGAAAAAAAAATTGAGTTTGTAAAATAATAAAAATATTTCAAAGATAAAATTGACATTTTAAAAACTTATAGGGTATAAATATAACAGTAGTGGTACAAGGTAAAGTGTTCTAGTCTTTGCTAAGGCAAATGCTAGCCCAAAACTAACAAGTCATGCGTGCAATCTTATACCCGAAAGCATAAATAATTCAGAAGCCAACCCTTGCTTCTCTCTCAAGTGTTGCAAGACTATACATTGTTGGGAGTATCAAAAGTGATGAGTCTACTTCAAGTGCTAGTCGAGCCACGTTATAGGAAATTTTTTTCAAGTGCTAGTCGAGCCACGTTATAGGAAATTTTTTTCAACTACATCTCTTTTTTAAAAAAATTAATATACTCTAATTTAAAATTAATAAACAAAAATATTCTTTTTTTTTTTTATTTTAAAGAAATTGTGAGTGAAATATTTTTTTTTTTATTCTTTCTGAGATTGTATTATAGAGATGCGACCATGTATTGATTGATTTATTTACTTTTAACAAATGAGAAAATATTAATTTAATAAATAAAATATAATAAAAACAAAATTATATTAATAAAATCAAATAAAATATATTAAATTAGAAAGAAAAAAATATATCAAAGTTAATATTTGGACAATGTTTCATAATATGATCAGAGACTCGACATAATCTGCACTTTCTTGATACTCGTATCGTGGTGGTTCAATTATTTTCTAATACGCTTACTCTTTGGGCGACCTTTTTTTACTCTTCATTTGAGGATTGCGACACATTCTAACACTTTCATATTTAGACCAATATCATTTGTTTGTTATATGTTTGAACGTTCGTTGTAGAATTTTAGTGATGTTTCCACCTTATATACATCAAATATAAGCGTTCAAAAATCATACTTTATGTTAGAACATGTTGTTATCACATGTGAACAATACATATGTATAACGTTGATATTTCTCACATTCGTACCACTTGTTGGGAATGTTGACAGTGAAATGACAATCGGTCGCCCTTCTTTTAGATTTATCGTCTCGTGAACCATTAAAGTATGGTTGCTTCGATCAAAATCATCGACTTTATGACAATTGGACTTACGTATTTTTTGTTTCATAAAATTCATGCATTGTTCTGTGTATACTTGACTAGAAGCTAAAATTGTTGCTTGTACTTTTTCCATAGTTGGAAATAGTGTACACATCTTATAATAAGTTGTTTGGACCAAAGTTGTGATCGGAAGATTGTGCGTGTCTTTCAGTACTCCATTGATTGACTCAATAAGGTTGGTTGTCACGTGACCCTAACGACTACCTTCATCAAACACTTTAGTTCAATTTTCTCGTGATATGTGGTCGGGCCATTTTATAGCCTCACTCATTAATTTAGTAACCTATATTGACACAAGAAAAAATGTATCAAATTTTGTAGAAAAAAATTGAAATTACAATAATTAAAAGTAATAATGAAATTACTACACAGAAACAACTTTTTTCTTCAATGCGTTATCCTTAAATTCTCTCGCAAATTTTGTGAAATATGTCGGACGCAAAACACACGTTACTGGCACATCTACTCAACCACATTAATTTTGATGTATATTTTTCTTTTCAATTTTATATATTTTATTTGATTTTATTAATATAATTTATTTGATTTTATTAGTACAATTTAGTTTTTTTTATTATATTTATTAAATTAATATTTTTTATTTGTTAAAAAAAATATAAATCAAGGGGAAATTGCATTTACCTAATCTGAAGTCACCTTAAATGACACTATCATCCCCTCTAGTCTTGAAAGCACACGCATCTGCCTTACACTCATTAAAAAAAATTGCATCTAACATTTTTTTACTACACTTATATTTATTCATGTCATTTACTATATGACACAATTAAAGTTTTCGCTTTAATTTGTAAAGGTACAACTATGTATCTGATATTTACAATTTTGAAATTATGGTTATGTTCTTAGTAGCACAACCGAATCGTGTATTCTAGTATTTTTTTAATAAATAATAAATAAAATTGAAAGAGTGATAGAAAACAAAAGATATCCACAATTTTTTTGGTGAGCATAGGGAGGTGAATGTTTTTTCAAAACTAGAGGGGGTTGTCATTTAAGGTGACATAAGGGGAGATAAATGCAATTTTCTCATAAATCAATACATGATCACGTCACCAAGATGCGACTTCTTGAAAGTGTCAACAAAAATTTATTTTACATGGTCGCAACTTGGGGATGCAACATTCTAAAGTGAAAAAAAAAAGTAAAATATTTTCTTATATTAACTTAAAACTAAGGTATATTAAAAATATATTTTTTAAAAGGGATATTATTGAAAAAATTCCCCACATTAACTCAAGAGTCACGATATATAATTATTTTATAAAATAAAAAATTTATAGTCTTTTGAAAAAGCTAATTATTTTATATATTTTTTAAACAAGTTTATTAACTTTTTAAAATTATCATTCAAATTGAACTAACTAAACAACATGTTCTTGTTAGTGTAATTCGAATTTCATTAAAATAAATTTCATAAATTGAATTAAACCAAATCCACTTTTTTGTTATTGGTTCTATTTTTTTTTTCTTTCAAAAACTGAACCAAATTGAATATTTATGTCTCTATCTTTGTTGAGGTTGAATTTCTTTTATATCTTTTTCTTTTTATTTAAATTTTCCATTACACCTTGAAATTTATATATCAGAATGTTCAATTTTTTTTTTATTGAGGTCGCAAGACGGAGATATATTTTTTTTCAATAGAATGTCTCATCTCGGGGATACGACCATTTTATTTTTTTTAATTTTTTATAACAAATGATTAATGGTTAATTTAATAAATAAAAAATAATCAAAAATAATTAAAATAATTAAAAAATCAAATTATATTAATAAAATAAAATAAAAGTTAATGCGGTTGAGTAGATGTGCCAAAACAAATAACGTTATTTTAACAACTCCCTCTTAATTTTCTTTCCACTGTTGTTGCAAAACTGACACTGTAGCAAGAGGAGAAATAAGAGAGATTTGTTAAAATAATATAGTAAATTATTAGTTTTTACACATCTATTTTAACTGCATTAACTTTGATGTATTTTTTTTCATTTAAATGTGATTTGTTTGATTTTATTAATATAATATAATTTTTTATTTATTAAATCAATAATTAATTATTTATTATAGAAAAATAAAAATGTAGATAGTCGTATCTCCGAGATACGACCTCTTATTGGAGAAAAAAAAATAGTGAGATAGTCGTATCTCTGTGTTGCGACTTCTTGGATGTAAAAAAATAGAATATTTAATATATAAATTTTAATATAGGATATAATTGCAAATTTTGAATAAAAAAAATGATATAAAAGTAAAGTATCCCCTTGCCGAACATATGTTTGAAAAAATAAACAAAGATTAAGTCATGTCCAATTGGGTGTATTAGAAATAGAGGTATTTTTTTTACAGGAAAAAGAAAGTACTTTTTATTTAGTCCAAATGAAATGGTGATTATTATTGAAAAACAAACTTCTTTTTTCACTTTGAATTTGAATGTTCTCGAAAGTCTTTAAGTTTTGTCCAAGTTGATTAATTCAAAATTATATTTTATATATTTAAATTGATCAATTCAAACATATATTTTGTATTTAAAAACATTGAGGTAAAAGAAAAAACACGTTATTATTGTCATTTGACTTCTTACTATTGGCCTTGCTAAAGATTTGCCTCGTAGGTTTTGATATTTGGGCCTTATGTATGGGTCTAACTACAGGGAGCGTTAGCCCATATTTTGCATACACGACGAATCAGAAAATTGGTTTTCGTACCTCCCAATTATTGATGTACCCCCACATTTTAAATTTTTTTGAGTGAAATTACCAAAATATCCCTAAAAATTTAGTAAAATTCAGCAAAATTTCTCGTACCCCTCATTCTGAAATTTCCGGAAAAAGTGAGTTTTGGTTTTTTAAGTTTTTTCTCAGAAATTTCAAATTCATTGAAATTTCCAGTACACAAAATACGTACCGGAAATTTCGTTTTTGAAATTTCCGGGAATTGTTCCGGAAATTTCAAAAATGAAATTTCCGGTACGTATTTTGTTCACCGGAAATTTGAAATTTCCGGGAATTTCACCGGAAATTTCAATGTCATTGAAATTTCCGGTAGTTGAGTTTTTAATTTTTTTTTTAAATTTTTTATCTATTGTTTGATTAATTTTTTTCATTCTATTGTTTACAGTGAGGACCAGAGGAGCTAAAACCAGCGGTGAACATTCTAGAGTTCGGCCGCCTACGCAGTCAAATAGGAGAGCGGCAGTTGAGAAACGTAGAAGGCGAAATGAAGAAATAGATGTTCACCAACAGGATCAGCAGGAGGATCAGCAGCAGCAGGATCATCATCAGCAGGATTATATTGATGATCAGCATCAGGATGATTATATTGATGATCAGCAGCATGAGCAGCAGGATCAGGAGCAGGAGCTGCTTGATGCTCCATTATTTCCTGGTGGTCCGTACGATTTATCTGTGCTGAAGAATTATAAGGACCACATAGCTGTAAAAATCTGGAATGGGGAGGTTAGTTAATAATATTTATTATTTTAATTATTTATTATTTTAATTATTTATTATTATAATTATTTGTTATTATAATTATTTGTTATTTTATTTATTTATTTATTTTAATATATTTGTAGTATAATTTGTTATATTTAAGTTTTATAATCATTATTTAAAATTTAATTTATTGTGTGTTTGTTATTTATTGTAATTAAACAGGATAGGCGCGCCCTTAAAGTGGTCTCAAATGGCAAGAAGCAGGCCAAATTTATTGACACCAAAGGTGTATTACCTGCGGAGATTGATCATTGGATTACTATATCTGGACTACGTCCTCTGCAGCGATGTAGTCTGAGTATGATTGACGGTAATCTAATATCAGCTTTTGCCAAGAGATGACACGCATAGACTAGCTCATTTCACCTGCCATTTGGTGAGATGACTATCACTTTGGACGATGTCAGGGGTCTACTCAGCATTCCATGTTGTGGTGAGTTCTTCACCCTTCCAGCTAATTTCACTGAAGACCTGACGATTACTGCTGCCGTTGAATTACTAGGAGTTACTGTTGATGAAACAGTGGCAGAGACCAGGATTAACAGAGGTCCATCGTACAGCTTTGAGTGGTTGAAGTCGGTATTTTATACACAGCTGCGTGATGGACGATACGATTGTGGAGTCAGGGTATACCTACTACATTTAGTAGGGTGTACGATATTAGCAGATAAAAGTTTTACACTAGTATCTGCTAAATATTTGTTCCTGTTTCACGATCTTGATACATGTGGCAGATGGGCTTGGGGACCAGCAGCACTTGTTGTGCTATATGACTATCTAAGAGATAGTACTCTACCGACAACGAAGCAGATCGGTGGATATCTATCTCTCTTTCAGGTACTATTATATTATTTTCCATACTTATTATATTGTTATTTGATAATTTGGTTAATTAATTATTTGTATGTATTTATTATTTACAGACCTGGATATATGAGCACTTCCCTCATATATGTAAAAGGGAACTGCATGAGCCGCTTTCTTTCATGCCTCGGATGTATCGGTGGACTGCTAAACAAACATCCGGGAGCGGGTCGTACTACAGAGCAAAGTTGGATGCTTTGAGGGAGTCTGAGGTTATATGGGAAGTAAATTACGACGAGGACTCTACCACACGGTTTCAGTTTGTTTCGTTGTTTACTGGACATATTCGTTGGTGTTCCACTATGGTACCTTATTTACCAGAGAGGTGCATCCGACAGTTCAGATATACTCAGCATATCCCTCCTACACCACCTATGCTTGTAGTACGTGATGTGGATGTCGAATGGAGTATGTACCGGAACTCTGTTCGAGCCCTTCGTGCAGTGTTGTATCGGGCTACATATCCACACCAGGCTGTTGAGGGGTACATCCAGTGGTACTATAGGATATCTTATCCTAAGATGACCCCTCACGTTGCTGCAGATGCTGCTCCTAGTCATGTTGGAGGTGATACTGATGTTGCTAGTCCTAGTCATGCTGGAGATCATATTGATGCTGGAGGTCCTACTGATGCTGCCGGTCCTAGTGATAGTCGTGGGGAGTGGTATACACGGTGTCAACACATCGGTGGTCTGATACAGGAGAGTTTAGATTTAGATAGATTACCGGGTGATGATGACATGCGTGCTTTATTAGAAAGGGCTTTATACATCTCTAAAGGAGGGAGTTATCAGTAATATTTATGTTGTATTTGTAATATTTAGACTTATTTTTATTTACTTAGTATTCAGACTTATTTGCTTACACTTATTATTTATTTTGTTATTTTATTATTTATTTAGACTTAATTGTGTTATTTGCTTATACTTTATATTTATTGTGTTATTTTATTTAGACTTAATTGTGTTATTTGCTTAGACTTTATATTTATTGTGTTATTTTATTCAGATTTATTTATCTTGTTCAATGTGGTGAATGTAAACTAACTAACTGAAAACAACATATAATATGTATTGAATAAAACTTGTTACAAAAGTGTCAATCATCTGCTAAAGACATATAATCTGATGTACCCTCTAAATCTAATGAACCCCAATGTTGTAGACGTCCTGCATACGCTACAACCCATGATGTAGACTCATCGCTACGGTGCTCCTTCCAATGTCATGCTAGTGGAGGTAATGGACATGTTGCTTTCAATTTAACCTGAACCCAATGACTGTCATTAACAAAACCAATGCTGATAATACGATCACGTGATAGGTCTCCACTGTGTGCACCCGTCAATGGGAAAAAAGTCAAACAAAAACTTTTTGCCAATGTCACAAGAACGAGATTATATTTTGTTGCTATCACGTAACCCATATCTGGAATGCTCAGCCACTTTTCCATTGGTTGGTTTCCCAGTTCATATACAAGTAATGAGTCAGTCACTTCTTGCAAACGTTCCTTGAATAACGCAAGATATAAATCAGGTTTGGACTTAATCTCTAAATACAACTGTCGACGCACAATGCTCCAAGATTCTTCACTATGACCAAGTAAAGCAGCAATAGCACGATATCCACAATTTCCATCTGCTTTAACATTAACTACGTCTATAATATATGGATGAATTAGAGTAGGAAACTCGTCCAAATATTTTCTAACCTGAGGGACTTGTTTGGATGCTTGGGAGACTTGTTTGGATGTTTGAAAGACTTGTTTGGATGCTTGCTGGGAGACTTGTTGGAATGCATGTTCAAAAAATGAAGGGTCGCGATATACATCAAATCCATTCGGCTTATTGCTTTTTTTCTTCTTCACACCACCTTTTGTTTTGATCTTAGATGGTGGGGCACACATTGATGTTGTTTCTGGATATGCAACTTCACGCAACTTGCTCTTCAATGCCCTTCTTCCAACAACATTAAGTGTTTTCCATATTTTCCAAATAACATTCATCTCACGTGTAATGTCCAACTCCGAATCCTTTTCCAACTGTTCTTCCTCTTTATCAGTATTCATGGTTAATTTCCTCCATTGTATATGAATAGCCTCCAATGGAATTGGACACCTTTCAACTTGTACCGTGCCAACTCACATGCACACGGTAATCCATGAGTGTTTCTAAGTGTACAACCACATGCAGCTTTGTCGTTACCGACATACCTGACTCTCTTGTACTCATGATCAATATCAGCTAAAGCGTTCTTCGATACAACCCAATTCAAATTCTCAAAGAATGGATTGTTGTGTATATGCTCTCTGCGACCCTTACTTGTCTCAAATGAACCTTTGATCTTAATAATTTGGTACTTCAACATGTCATGCATACCAGACTATGCCTTACAGAAATCTCCTTTACTATGTTCCAAAAATTTCTTCAACGACCAATGAGCAGACTCAACCCTAATATTCAAACATAAACAAAATTTTATATAAGTATAAATATAACAAAAAATCATACATGTTTAATCATATATAAACAAAATTAATCATATATAAGTATAAATATAACAAATAAAATAAAGTTTTAATGAAGTACCTATTAGTTGTAGTATTTCCTAGATGCAATACTCGATTGGTCCATGCTTGAACAAATATTTCCTTGTGAGGATTCAACCATGTGTCTTTGACGTAGTCAAAGAAAATAATATTATCGACACATGCTTGCTCAAACATTTGCAACATTTCCTCATACTCCTTCTCTTCAGAACAATAAACAATTTTCTTCCACACCTCAAGAATGGGTTCCTGCATATCTTTCTTCAGTATATATTGTTTGCATTTGGCTCCAACATTTTTATTGATATGAAGTTGACAAAGTAAATTTGTTGAAGATGGAAATACAACTTCAATTGCATTCATCAAAGCAAGTTCTCTATCAGTGACAATCACCTGAGAAAATGGAGTGTTTGCAAGAAACAACTGTTTTAACTTCTCCAATGCCCAACAGAAATTTTCTTGACGCTCACTGTTCATATAAGCAAATGCAACATTGAATGTCAACCCAGTTGAAGTTACACCAACAATTTCAAACAATGGTAACCTATACTTGTTGGTTTTGTAGGTGCTATCCATGATCAATACAAAATGGAACATGTTCAACAAAGTTATGGAATCTGGATGCGTCCAAAACATGTCCCTCACAACGTTGGAGTCTCCATGAGTCCTAGTCCAACATGCATACTTCTCATCTTCAAATAATTTCAACAGATGTTGCATATCAGTTCTAGGTCCTTTCAAATTCTTTCTGTATGTGCTTCGACGGTTATAAATTTGAGAGATACTAGTCACATTCTCCTTATCTCGATCCCTCAAAGATGACAAGATATGCCTCGGTGCAACGTGATACTTTGTCAGCTCGTTAACATGATTCTTATCTTCATCGTTTAAGCGCCCCACAAATGCATTATTCTCAAAAGTAGCCACTAACTCATGGTTGTGAAGTCCACATACTAAACTAATAATTCATCCCTCAGCCTCAACATTTTTCAATGGTCTCGATCAAATTTTAAACGGACAACCACACCTTTTTGTTGAAGTACCTGACTCACTTTTATTTGACTGATATTTTCCACCTCTATCACAACCAAGAATTAATTTAGATTTCCTTCCTCTCTGTCCTGTCTCTACGTCGGATCGAGTTATGATAACAGCTACTCGATTTTGACGGCCAACCTCTCTTGCCCATGATATGACAGCTTCCCGTGATTCAAAAATTTGATCGGTTGTGAATGCTTCAGTCAAATCTGTACACACTAGTTGTCTTTTTTCCATACCTATGTCAACAAAAAAGAAAATCAAAATTAACAACATATAAAAAATAAAAAAAATTCAAATTGACTACCGGATTTTTAAAATTTCCGGTGAAACACAACTACCAGAAATTTCAGATCTTCCAAATTTCCGGTAGTACAAATAACGTACCGGAAATTTGGTGGCGAAATTTCCGGTAAAGGAAAATAACTACCGAAAATTTCACAAGTTTTGAAATTTCTGGTAGTTACATTTTAACTACCGGATTTTTGGGGGAAAAAAATACGTACCGGAAATTTTGGGAGTGGATGAAATTTTGGAAGTAAATTTTTTTTACCTTTTACTAAATGGTGAATTGTGTGGGCAATTTTGGGTTTTTATGAATTTGGGGGGATACAACCTCAAATGGGGGGGTACGAAAACCAATTTTCGACGAATCATTTCCACCTTCGTGTCACGGGCTGTAGTTTGTTGAGATTAGCCACATCAAATTTCAGAAAATTGGATTAAAAAAACTCAATTTTGTTTATTTCATTTTCATTGAATCAAAGGTAAAAAAAGATTTACTCTAAAATTTTATCCCTTCACTAAAATTTCTCATAATTGTGTCAGTGGTTACTTATATTCTACAGTAAATTTGTGCCTTGAAATTTTCGATAGTTAATCTTATTCTACCGGAAATTAACTACCGGAATTAATTTCGGTAATTAATTTTCCGTAATTGTGTTAGTAACTTTTTTTTGAAACAGTGATGGAAAAAAAACCATTATATATAGATTTGACTGAAACATTCACAATTGATCAAATTTTTTAGTAACTAGAAATTGTCATATCATAGGTAAAAGAGGTTAGTCGACAAAATTGAGGAACTTTTATCATTACTCGCTCTGACATAAAGACCGAAAAAAGATAAATGAAGGAATGTATTATTAGTTTAATCTGTCGACTTCGCAACCACTTTTTTCTTTTTTTTCAACGGCGGTTCTCTTATTAAGTTGTGTAGGAGGTCAAACTCGAAAAAGTTACTTAATGTTTTTCGTTCCTCTACTCCTTTCTAAAAAAAAGAAAGAATTTAAAAAGTAATATATCAAAAATTTCAAAAACAAAATTGTTAGTTATTTTTTTATGTCGAAAATTTGAATGAAAATTTGTGTCTGACTTTTAATTTTGAGCCAATTCATTAAGCCTTCCGAACTGAAATCAATCACACTAGTAATTTCTAAAACTAATGTGTACATGCATGTGCTATTTTTTATGGTTAAATTAACTGGATTTTAATTTGTACGTGCTACTTTTTACACTGAAGCCATGAAATTATTAAGGAAAAAAGTTACTAGAAGAGACCAATCATAGAGAACCCATTTTCAAATGATCTATCAATAGGATTGCACAATTACTACTCTCCTTCCTAAATGTATGCCTCCTTCAGATTTATTAAATGAATAATGACACCTTTGAAAGGTAACCATAAATTTTAAAATATTACGCATAGAAAATAATTATCAACCTATATGACACATGACCCTGTAACTTATTTAGTTTTCTTACTTTTTCCAAATGTTAATTTTTTAAAAAAAATTAATTATTTTTCAAAATTTTCTGATAAAAAAATTTTGATTTTTTTCTCGATTTTTATGATTTCAAAAAAAAGAATCAATTTTTTTTCATAAAATTTGTCGAGAAAAAATAATTTAAAATTTTTTTAAAAAAATTATAAATTAACAAAATATTGGGCTCATTAACTCTCAGTTACTCCCACAGAAAATAATAAAATAATATATTGGGGATTTAAAAAATTATTTTAGTAAGAGTTCTAATATTAAAGAGTTTAATAGAGGATTTTTTTAAGAGGAATTTGAACTTTGAGATTTTATTGACGGCTCTATTCATAACATATGTAAATTGACTTTTCTTGATGGCCATACTTGCGGTGAACATAAAAATTCTCCTAATTTTTTTTTAATTATATCTTTTTTTTGAAAAAAAATTCCAAAATAACTGATGTATCACAATGTTCTATTTTTTTTAGGCTTTCAGGATGTCACAAGATGATGATGCAATCATGTAAGTTTCTCTCCTTCAATAGTTCACATCTTGATAACGCAACTATCTATTGCTTTATTTATTTATTTAACAAATTAAAAAAATAATAAAATATTAAATCAATAAATAGCCGCATCCCCACGATGCGACCTCCTAAAATAGGAAAATTTTCAAAACAATACATGGTCGCATCTCCGTCCTGCAACTCTTTGAATACCCAAATAAGGTATTTTGGATTTTTTTTTTCATAAAGAGGATATAATTGAAATAAGTCCCAAAAGTAGAAAGACAAAAACAAAAGTATATATATATAAAAGTCTATTACATGGTCATGAACTTTTAAATACAGAGATGGACACACCAATTTTATGAAAATGATGGTATACAGAGATGCTATGCTTAAAATTGTATTTTGGTTTTTTTGTCAAGTTTTCATGACTGTTATAATAACTAAAAAAATTATATAACTTTGGTAATCTATCATTTTCTTTTTCTTTATATGATGGATACTGACATAACTTGTTCACTTTCTTTGTAAAGTAATAGATGGTAGATCTCATATCTGGAAGAAGGGGCCATGCCAAACCACCAAGAGTTTGTATGTACTACTCAATAATCTCTAATACATGTGCGTTTTGTTAGAGCCATTAAAATGCCACCTGAGAGTCAGGGAAAAATCTATATGTACCATTTGAAAATATTGCACCTAAGTCGTACACCATAATACTAAGCAATACATAATTGGAAAAACCTCTTTGAAAGCTAAAAGAAAGGAAGAAATACATAATTGGAAAAACCTCTTTGAAAGCTAAAAGAAAGGAAGAAATGTAACACAACACTTTGCATTTGGTTATTAATAACTATTCAAAGCAAAAGTGAGTTGTTATAGGCTGTAATGTAGTACTATGGCTTATATGCTGAAAGTATATACTACTAGAGATTTTTTGCTTGACCATAAGTGTTCTGGACTTGAATGTAGAATGATCCTACATCACATGGTGTGGACCTAGCTATAGAGTTAGTAGTTGAATTATGAAGACAGGCCAACTCATTTATTTTTCTGTAGTTAGCAACTATCATAAAGGAAGCTAAAGAGGGCTCCAATAAAAGTACCTAATGATAGTTCACCTTCCAGCTCAATCTGACATCTCCTAATTTTACTCTATGGCATTCTCATTAACACCACTCACGTCTCACTTATTGCCCCTCTTTTTAAGAATGGATTGTAGCAACTTCTAATAGAAAGCTTCCCTATGTTTTATGTACTACTATTGCTATATATATATAAGCCTCATCAATCATCATGTACATCTTAAGTTAGTTTTCATGTTAAATTCTCGTGGATGAAAAAATATTGTAAATGAAATAACTTAACTCAGTCCAACATAGTCCGAAGAAACTATATCAGATGTCTGAACTTACGTCTCATGTTCAAGTCTCGTGAATAAAAAAAATTGTGACTAACCCAAAAATAAATTTTGGACCCTTTAAAGGAGATCTCAAGTTCAAGTGTTGCGGATGAAAAAATTGTAGTTAATCCAAAAAAGTAAATAAAAGAAATAGAATTATGTCAATTAACTAAACTACTGTACACTCAACTAACTTTGCCTTATCTTCATCGATTAGAATATGCAGAGCACATTTACAATGCTCACATTACACTAATGTTAACTACTCCAACTAATAAAACTAATCAATCCATATAAATCTAAACAAGATATTATCTATGCCCTGAAACACAGCAATCAATAGCTTCAATTAATATTGAAATTCATGATTGGTTCCTTGGTGAGTGGTATGCTGCTGCAGCTGAGGAAGAGGAATAAGCAATGGATGAGGAATGTGATGAATTTGACTGGAGGAGCAACAACTGAGCCGGGGTCACAGAAGACGACGAAAAGGACGAAGCTTCAGATCTTTTGGGCTTGAGGGGCTCAGCACCGGATGTAGTGTCGTGTCGAATTTCTCTCAATAATGCTGCAACGTCTTTCATGGTGGGTCGATCCTCGGCGCGATTACTAGTACACAATAAAGAGATACCAAGTGCTTGTAACATCTCTTGTATTTGTGTGTCTGGATGACCTTGAAGCTTGGAATCAAGAACCTCAATTGGGTCCTTCTTGCTCTTTAAATGCTCCCTAACCCATTGAATAACATGTCCATCTGGGAATAATGGATCAACAGGTCTTTTCCCTGTTATTATCTCTAGTAGGACCACGCCAAAGCTGTATACATCACTCTTCTCAGTTATTTTAATCATGCAAGCATATTCTGCAAAATTCCCAACAAACACAAGATTATACTCCAGACACATAGGTAATAAAGGAACACACGTTTCTTGTCTGTAAAGTACTGTAACTGTATGCTAGGATGTCCATACTAGTATTAGTTATGCATGACACTCATGATGTTTTGGCTTTTGTGCCGCCGGGACTACTAACCATTATGTCTTGATTATAACTAATCTTGTCCAAATGCATGTGGGTAATTTGTGACTTCGTGTGGTCAAGTACTTATGAATTGTTATGTACAGATGAAAACCAAAAACTAAAAGGCGACAAAAGAAGCAGTGTCATCCTTTAACAGAAATGGCCGTACGGTCCCTATTTCTCCCAATCATACCCATATGCTCCATGAATAATAATTTTCACATGAATAAACCGTCAATCAATCAGCCAAACTCTAGCTATAATTTCATCACTTTAAAGATCTTAGAATCATGAATTGTCTGTATATCAAATTTCTCTTTTAAAAAGAGCAATTTTTCTCTCTCTAATTTTTTTCCACATCTCACGGTAAATTAGTCAAAGTGCATGGAACATAATTTTTATCAAAATCACATTACCATTCATCTAAGCGCTTATGTTTGAAAACAAGTTCAAATCATGGCCGCTACAACTTTCACGTCTGTGTTTTAGCCACCACGAAAACAACAAATGCAAAATTTACCATCAATACAAATATGCACTAATTAAATTTATAATCACAGTTGACTATGAGTTATCACACACAGGGTTGGTCTAAACAAGAATTTTTACTCTAACAAAGTCATAAAATACTTGATGTTACTAAATTGGGTTTTATTAAAAGAAAAGAAAAGAAATTAGGCATACCGGGAGCAATGTAGCCGTAAGAACCTGCAAACTGAGGATTAATTGAAAAGGAAGCATGAGGTTCTTCAACGAAACGAGCGAATCCAAAATCAGCCAAACATGCTTCATATCTATCTCCCAACAAAATATTCTGCGCCTTAACATCCCGGTGCAAGATAGCAGGAACGCAATCGTGGTGTAAGTAAGCCAACCCCTCAGCCACACCCAGTGCTATCTTGAGCCGCGACTCCCATTCAACTGCTAATCCTGTACACCCCTCATGTAACAGCGTGTCCAAATTACCATTCGGTAAATAATCATAAAACAGTAATTTTGTCCTCCGGTTCGCACCCCAACCCAATAACCGCACGATGTTACGGTGACGAATTCGTGCCAGCGTGGCAATCTCAGACGAAAAAGACGAAGCTGAGAATTTCTCCGATGACCTAAACTTTTTAACCGCGATGGTTAATCCCGTTGCTGGCATGTTCACCTTATATACGACGCCGGATCGACCGTGCCCGATTATATTACCAGCAGAGATACATTTTGCCACGTCAGAGATTGATAAGTCGAGCTTCTGGTATAGTGTCACTTCCCAAGGTGGGACCATGTCCACGTCACTATCTTTTCCATTATGCTCGACATCGTTTTCATGGTCCCCGCGTCGTTTTGCTGCGACGACAACGTACAGCGCCGCCATGAGTAAAACGCACGCGGCGCACAGGAGAACAATCATGACCACGCGCGCTTCCTTCGCCCGCCGTTTAGATTTATCGCTACTTTCTCCGGCGCAATGGTTGCCGGAGAAGCAGAGCGATGGATTCCCTGCGAGAACGTTTAATGGAAGCTTCGCGAAGAATTGCGTGTCTGGGACGCGCCCGGAGAATTTGTTGTAGGAGATATTGAGGACCACGAGATTTTCTAAGCCGGCGAGATAATTTAGGTTTCCGGTTAGAACGTTGTGAGATAGATCAAGAACTCCGAGTTTAGTCAAATCCGAAAATTCACGTGGAATGTCGCCGGAGAGTTGGTTTGTGCTCAGATTCAAAGCTATTTCCAGCGCCGGAATGTTTCCGATGCTGCCGGGGATTTCACCGGAGAGTCGATTACTGCTTAAGTCAAGTAACTGCAACTTCTCACATAAACCGAGTTTACTCGGAATCGAACCGGAGATTCGATTCTTCCGGAGAACCAGTTTAGTTAGAGCGGCAAGCGAGCCGAGAGAAGCGCTCAATGCACCTTCGATCATGTTATCAGAAACATCAAGAAATTGAAGAGAAACAAGCTGACTCAAACTTTCCGGCAAGCTTCCGGCGATAGAATTAGAATGGAAGTCCAAGAAAGTGAGATTCCGGCAACCGGAGATCTCCTCAGGGATAACACCAGAAATCATATTATTCCCTAGGTCAAGGAAATTCAAATTGTTGAGATTCCCAATCTGAGAAGGAATAGTACCAGTAATGTTATTATCATTAGCTCTGAATCGAATAAGAGATGAACAATTCCCAATCTGAGATGGAATTTTACCAGAGAGATTATTAGAAAGAAGCAAAAGCTTGTTAAGATTCTTAAGCTGGAATATCCCTTTTGGTATGGGACCCGTTAACGCATTCTGTGACAGATCAATAGCTTCAAGGTTTTCACAATTGGAAAGAGAAGAAGGTATATTACCTTGTAACTTGTTATGCCATAAGAACAACAACGTTAAATTCCCAAGGTTTCCTAATTCGGAAGGTATAGTTCCTGTTATTAGGTTGTTATCAAGCTCCACGTGAGTCAGTTGTTGACAGTTCCCTAATTCTGCAGGAATCTCGCCAGAAATTTGGTTCACACTCAATTGAAGTTCTTGCAGATAAGTTAAATTCCCAAAGCTTTTGGGAATGCTTCCTGTTATTGAATTCATCGACGCGTCGATCACTGTTAACTGGTAACAATTCCCAATCTCTTGGGGAATAGTACCAACTAAACTGTTCTGCCACAATAGCAGGTTTTTTAGATTCTTAAGGTTTCCTAATTTGTTTGGAATGGATCCTGTGAGTGAGTTTTCATAAAGGTAAATGTTTTGAAGCTGTGTGCATTCGCCTAGTTCAGGTGGAATTTGACCAGAGAGAAGAGAAGTGTATATGGCTAATGTTTCAAGCTTCTTTAATAGTCCAAGTGTCGGTGGCATGAAACCTGAGATGCTTGTTTCTGCTAAACCCAACATGACTAAATTGGAACAGTTTCCAATTTCCAGTGGTAAAGGGCCTTCTAGATTCTTGTTTCCTCCAGCTCTTATCACTTGAAGATTCTTCATGTTGCCCATTGTGTAGGGAATTTCGCCACTGAATTGATTGTCATATAAGATCAGCTTCATTAACTTTGTGAGGTTCCCAATTGCGATCGGTATCGATCCAACGAGCTCGTTGGAGTTAAGATGAAGTTCCTCGAGTTTCGGCAAGTAGCAGAGTTCACTTGGGATTTCACCACTCAATGCATTGTCACTCAAGTCCAAGTAAACAAGTTCAACAAGATTACCTATTTCTTTGGGGATCGAACCGGTGATGTTTGTTCCAGTTAAGATGAGACTTGTCAAGGAGAGCAATGAGGTGAAATTTGTTGGAAGTTTTCCAAGCAAATCCACATACCTTAGATCCAATTGTACTATTTCATTCTTCATGTTGCAACTCACTCCAAACCAGCTACATGGTGTGTCTTCAATTGGGTCCCAGTTACTTAAAATATCTAAGGATCCATTCAAGGTTCTCTTCCATGAAAGAAGAGATTCCCCTTGTGGGTTTACTGCAAAAGTTAGAAAAGAATGGTATGGAAATAAAAGGAAAATGGATAAGAAAAAAAAGATCCATGGATTTACAGGCATTACTACAACTATGCTACAAACTCCAATGAAAGAAAAGGTTTTTTGATTGATTTGAGCCTAGGGAGGGACAACATGAAGGAACCAAATCATGTCTTGTTGGGTTACTGCAATTTTTTTGTTTATAAAATATATAAAATGAATGAGTTTTTTTGAGGAAATTAAAATAGCCAGAATCTCCGGATCCAAGAAACAGCTAGACCATGATGTTTGTGAGGAGGAAGATGGAATTTTTATATGGTTGTTTATAAGTATTTGTTTATGTTCAAGTGGAGTGCAATGGTGGGGAGAAATAGGTTATAACAGTTTTTAAAATTGAGTGTGAGCAACAGAGACGGGTGGGTGAGTGTATTTCTTTCTAAATTTTGTTTTAATATCAACTTTTTATCCTTTGATGTATCTTCATTTTATTCATTATAACAAATAAGCTTTCATTCATATATTATTTTCTATTATAGTTGAGATGGATATGATGAATTATGTCCTGAAAATATGGGCAGGCGCATTTTGTCTGCTACCACAATACATTCTGCCAAGGGCCAACTAGTTTTGAGTCTGACTCTCCATTTTGTCACTTTGATCTAAATACGTTTAATTGATAACAAAATATTGCTTGTATCAAAAATAATAATAAAATATAGTTTTGTTAACTTTATCTTAAGAGTTTCATCACGCTACTTTATTTTAAATTTAAATAAGTAAAATTAATTTTACACAACATCAATCATTTAAAATTAAAGATTGTGTGCATAAGCTAGCCAACAAAGCATTTCATCAAAAATAGTTATTTTTTCCCCTTCTATTTTGAGTTAACATTATGGTGGCAGGCAAGTATTGCAACTTTTGATATGATTTTGATTTAATGAACTGAATTGGTACATGAGTACATACTATGTATACATATATTCACAGCTTTGATGCACTGACTGTAACTAGAACTACAAATAGTTATAACAGAAGAAAAATATAACAATTAGCAAAATAGTTAGCCAAAGCGGTGAATTAATCAGAAGAAAGTTTTGGCTTTTTGTATTTCCAATTAAGAGAATGTTAGAGTACATACGCTAGAGTATCACCACTTAAAATTAATAATAGTCAAACCATGAGAAACAAACATGTCGGTACAATGTTTGTTTTTGTGGTAGATATAAGTAAATTAGAAATACATATGACAAATCAAAATCAAGCAATTTGTCCACCTATTACGAAGATGTCATAGAACAATGTCGGTGTTGCAGAAAGCCTGAATAATCGGTTAAGAATCACATTCCAACCAAAGTTTGCTCCAATCCTTTTGAGCAGTTCTCTCGATAGCAGAAGTCATAATGCCTAAATGACCAATTGAGAATCACTCTTCAACCAAAGTTTGGCTTCTTTTACAACAGGCACATGTAAACAAAGTGTCACATGCAATAATTTATTATCAAAATTACCCCTCCACAAATTTTGAAATTTTGCAGCACAACATTAAAAGGAAAATTAAACTTTTAGAATAAAGTTTCTTGTGCTCTCTGTCTTGATCTCAATTAAATTTGAAATTATTTACTATATAGTTTTTTGTGTGATTCAGATGTTGCTTCTATTCAACCTGACATGAATTTAAGTATTTAAATTCAGATCTGAGCCAGAATTTGAAAATTCAAGCCGTGAGGATAGTCTTATTTCTCATGAATACAAAGCCTGCTCCAGTTACTAATTTTTTTTTTCCACATATGATGCGATCTATGACACTGTCCATTTGTCCTAAGAATCTCCTATTATATTATTTAGAATAAAAAAAAAATCTCAAATAAAAACCATTAACAATCCAAAATTTAGAAACAAAGTTTATTTAAAATTTGTTTGAATCTCACTTAATAAGGTTTAGTTCTACTTTCCTATGTGACTTTAAACATTAGTATAAAATATGCAAGCTGTCACGTGATGTCGCGTGACTGTAGAAAATGAATTAATTGAATTTTGGTTTTTTGGTTGACACTGAGATTACACCTAGCCTCGTGATGATGCTGGGATTTCAAGGATATTTATTATATTGGAATTATTTGACAAGTGCGTTCATTAGGAATCTAGGCACGAGTTATGTGATAGATGAGGGCACATGAGAGGGAAATTATAGTCATAAAAGAGCCAAGCCAACCATGACCTATGACAGCTTTATGTAAAAAAATTAAATTGAATGTACAATAGTCTCTTCCACCTCAGTTATAAACAAAAGTATAAACTTTTATATAGTGCTTTTCTTTTTTTGCAAATTATAATACTCATGTTCTTAATTATAAATACCTTTGAAAAAAGTGTTCTTAAATATAAACAAAATTTTTATTTTATTAGGTGTATTTATTATTATTTTTTTATACATACCTCTTATTAATTCTATTAATTTATTTTGAAATATAAAAAATTAAGTTTAACATATTTAAATATAAAAATTATTTTAGAAACATTAACTCATAAAATAAATACATTAATTATTCTATCAATTTTTTTTAATAAGAGTAAAAAAAAAACAAGAGCTTATAATAAGGGACATATGTAGTATAAAGATATTTTGGAATACAATTATAAACAAAAGAAGTACAATTATTAACCTTCAAATAATTTAAAGATATTTTGGAAACAATGTTATTAGACGTGGATAAATTAGTTGATTTTTACTTATAATTTAGATAAAAAAAATTCTTATAGTTAATGTTGGAGGGAGTAGGTCATTTCGAATTCAGGACTTCACAGTTGTGTGAGTTAATTATGGTGTAATTTATTATCTCTTTTAAGACAAAAAAAAATGTTGAAAGGAGTAGTATTATTGAAGTTGTATATGTGTTTGGACACTTTTGTCCTCAATGGCCAAAGAGCGGCTTCTACATGATGTTATTTTTTTGTATTTGTGTCCAATTTTTTTTTATAAAATAGTAAAAAGAATTTTTCTTAGGTTCAAACATAAACACATTCTATTAGCTTAAACTTACTTGTCATTGTGCTTCCTCGGATAATTTAACCATGCTCTGCCACTGTACTACCTCTAATGATAAATATAAGTAAAATTCAAAATTCTATTTATATTTAGGACAGAGATATTACGTGGTTTGATAAAATTCATGAAAATATCTCCAAAGACCAACAAACATGGCCCATACATCTTAAACTTTTTTTCTTTCTATGTATCATGAACTTCTAACTAGGTTACTCCTTGCTATATACTACTACTAGTGTACTACACCTAATTTCATCTTCGTGATATTTCCTAGGGAGTGGTGTGGGGAAAAAATGAAATGATTAGGGACCATGAAAGATAGCTAAGATAGGAAGCAAAATGGGGTTTCATTTATTGAAGTAAGAATAAGAAGTAATAATTTGGTTGTATGCCATATGGTTTGGATTCTGTTGTCGCACACGGATGGGACCTTTCTCAACTGTTTGTTTTTTGGTTTGAGATTTAAAATTCGGAATATTTATTTATCAACATTTAATGTATTTAGATACACAAAAATATATGTTTAAATTAGTCAATTTGAATCTATAAAATATACATCGAGATTAATCAATTTGGATAAAATTTGGAGGCTTTTGAAAAAATTTAGGGTGAGAAAAAAAATTTTCAAAATTTTCACATGATTGAGTCCAACCAAATGATATGTCATTTTCTCACTCAGTTCCTTGGATTAACGATTTGGATCTTAACATGAGCAATTAGGTGGAAAATTTACTAAGAGTAAGTCTACCAAATGTATATTTTCACATATATATATATATATATAAAAGGCCGGTAATGGTCATATGCATTCGGCCTAACTACACAAGACCTCACCAATGAGGGGTCCAACATGATCGTTTTAAACATTTTTGAGACTATGTTCTCATCTTAAAACTTGAGCCCCTAATAAAAACACTAAAAAAACATTTTTTATTTAAAATGTAAATAACATCAATAACATTAAAATAAAATAAAATAAAAACTTGAAAATAACATTGAAAACCTGATTCTATTTTTTTTTCGTTTTTTTGTCAAAAAATCTGGATACTTTCTTTTGTTCCTAAAATATGATTTTGTTTATGGGTTTTGGTTTTTTTATTTATTATTATGGGCCCTATAATATAGGGGAGAACTTTTAGAAAATTATATTTTGTACCTCACAATTTCACTTGTACCCCCATTTATAATTTTTGTTCCTAGACGTCCTAAATTACCCTCATATGAACAATTAATATAAAAATAATTTCGGATAATTGACACATACCCCCATTACAAATTTTAAAAAAAATAACTTTTTTTTTTTTTTCTGAATTTCTTGAACTAGAAATTTTATTTTTCGAATTTTCCCGTAGTTAATTTTTCAGTACACAAAATAACTACTGGAAAATTCGAAAAGTGAATTTTTTCGGGTGAAAATAACTATCGAATTTTCTAGGTTGGAAAAGAACTATCGAAAAAATGAATATTTTGAGTTGTTTTTTGTTTTACATTTTTTTCCGATTTTTTTCCACTTTTTTTACATTGTTAATTTTCCAGCCCTAGGAGTAGAGGAGCAATAAATAATGTAGAATATTTTCGAGTTTGACCTCCTATACAATCTAATAGGATAGCTATTGTTGGAAAAAGGAGAAAGAGATACAACAAGGGGTAAAAGAGCATCATGAGGATTATGTTTTTCATGAGTTTGAGTAGGTAGTGCATCAGGATCCTGTGTATGACGATCACATACAGCTGGAGAAGCAACAAGATCTTGTGAATGAGGATCACATGCATCGGGAGCAACAACTAAATGTTGTGCCTGGTCAACCTCTGTTTCATGTATAGTATAGTATAGTATAGTATAGTATAGTATAGTATAGTATAGTATAGTATAGTATAGTATAGTATAGTATAGTATAGTATATTATAGTATAGTATAGTATAGTATAGTATAGTATAGTATAGTATAATATAGTGTGTGTTATTTTAATTAAACAGGAAAAGTGTGCATTGAAAGTTGTTTCAAATGGCAAAAAACATGACAAATTCATTGACATGAGACATGTATTGCTTGCTAAGATAGATCAATGAATTACTAGATCAAGCTTACGTCCTCTGCAAAGATGTGGTTTGTATATAATTGACAGTAATCTTATATATGCTTTTTCTAATAGATGGCACACAAAAACTAGTTCATTTCATCTGCCTAGTTCATTTCACCTGCCATTTGGTGAAATGTCTATTACTCTTGACAATTTTAAGGGTTTCTTGAGCATATCATGTTATGGGAAGTTATTGACACATCTAGCTAACATGAGTAAAGATTTGGCAAATGTTGTTGTTGTTGAGTTATTAGGAGTGGATGAGGCATGAGTTGTGAATGAGACTAGGGCCATTAGAGGTGCTTCCAATAGTTTTGAATGGTTGAAAACTGTTTTTTAAGAAAGTCCTTGAAGGGTGACTTGACTGTGCAGCGAGGGTATACCTACTTCATTTGGTAGGTTGTACTATACTAGATGATAAAAAATTTATTCTTGTATCTGCAATGTACCTGTTTCTTTTTCAACACCTTGATACCTGTGGTAAATTGACATTTATTTTACATGACTATCTTAGATACGGTATCATGCCTGCAACGAAGTATATGAGATGATATTGATCTCTATTTCAAATACATTTTTTATAATATATTTTATGATTATTTTTTATATTTTTATATTGTTATTTGATAAAATCCTTATTTAATTATTTTACAGTCATGGATTTATGATCATTTCTCTAACATTTGTAAACGTAGTATAATTGAACCTATCACAACCAGAGATGTTTCGATGGAGTGCTAAAAAAACATCTAGAAATGTTGCGTATTATAGAGCGAAGTTGGATGTTTTAAGACCAACTGATGTTACTTGGAAGTCAAATTAAGCTGAGGACGTCACGACAAGATTTTAGTATGTATGTATGTTTGCAGGCTACATTTGTTGGTGTTCCACGATGGTACCTTATTTGTCGGATAGGTGCCTACGACAGTCTGGGTATACTCAGTACATCTCTCCTACATAGCTAGTGCTTGTTGTCCATGATATTGATGTTGAATGAGGTATGTATAGGAACTTTGTTCGATCCCTCCACACTTGATTGCTTTAAGTTGCATATCCACATGAGTGTGTTGAGGGATACTTACTGTGGTACTGTAGGATATCTCATCATCGAATGATCTCTTATGTTGCTATAACACCTCCCATTTTTTACGTTCCTGATGTTGGTGCCCATGGTCCTGATGTTGGTTCTAGTCCTATTGGTCATGGTCCAGATAATAGGTGGTCTTATATATCAAAGCTTGGACTTATAGTGGCTAGATCCTAATGATGAGATGTATGTCTACTTAGAGAGCCTTACACATATCCAAAATAGGGGATTATCATTAGTATTGTAGTTGTATTTTGATTATATTATGTCCCTCACAACATTGAAGTCTTCATGAGTCCTTCTCCTATAAATATACTTCTAAGTTTCATGTAATTTCAGCAAATGTTGCATATCAGTTTTGGGTCCTTTCAAAATTTTATAGTATATGGTTCATCGTTTATAAATTTGAGATATAATAGCCATGTTCTTCTTATCTCAATCTCTCAAATATGTCAATATGTGTCTCAGTGTAACGTGATACTTTGTCAAGTCATCAACATGCTTCTTATCTTCTTCTTTTAAGCGTCCCACAAATACATTATTCTCAAAGGTAACCACTAACTCACGGTTGTGAAGTTCACACACGTTAAACTAATAATTCATCCCTCACCATTCTTCAATGGTCTTGATATAAGTTTAAGCGGCCAACAACACATTTTAGTTGAAGTCCCTGAGTTACCTTTAATTGACTTATACTTTCTACCTCTATTACAATCGATAATTAATTTTGACTTTCTTCCTCTCTTTCCGGTCTATGTGCTAAAACGATTAATGATAACAGTTACTCAATTTTGTTGGCCAACTTATCTTGCCCATCATATGACAACTTCTCGTGACTCAAATATTTAATCAGTTGTGAATGTTTCAGTCAAATCTACACGTAAATGTATTATTTTTTTCATCCCTACTTAAAAAAAATACATACCATATTTTTCAATAATATGAAATTTACGGTATTGTAAAAACGAAAACGTACCGAAAATTTCAATTTTTTGAAAAATCCTTTAAAATAAAATAAACTATCAAAAATTTTAAAACTGAATTTTCTGGAAATTATTAACTACCGAAAATTTATAAAATAAAATTTCCGGTAGTTCGGTACACATATTGAAACTACTAGAATTTTTGGTTTATAAAAAATTCAGTATGTTTTTGGTACGTAAAATTCAGTAATTAGTTTGTGTACCAAATGTTTGGAGAAAAAAAAAATTATTTACCGAAAAATTTGATATGTACGAATTTGGAGCAGATTATCTACAATGAGATGAGTAAAAATGAAAGAGGTAAAATTGAATTTTGTTTTTTTCAAATTTTTGGGGCATAAGTCTTGTTGAGGGGGTACCATCCAACTTTTGAACTATTATATGTTAGTAATTTTAGGGCCCTTTAGTACTTTTAAAAAAACAAAAAAATTGGATCTTGTATTATTGGTCTACCTGCACAGGTCTATGGCCGAAGCTGACCCCAATTCTTTTATTTTATAATATAATAAAATGAGATTAGACTTTTTTTTGTTAAATATGTTTATAATTATTACAAAATTATGACTTTTTAAATTTAATTTAAAAAAAAAATTATTCAGGACTTTTTTTAGGGATTAAAATTTTTTACAAAAACTTTTCAAAATAGGAATTAAAAGCAAATAAAAAAATTTAAAAGACTAAAAAGTTGATAACTTTTTATAAAGACTAAAAAAAATTTATAGGAACTAAAGACTTATTTTATTTTTCTTTTTAATTATTAAAATTATATTTTTTTTATTAATAATCTAAATTTAATTTTTTTTAAGATTATAACAAAATATTTAAAATTATCCTATGTATACTAGTTTTTGTCTAATGTCCACAGGTTTCGCGGGTCATATATATCATAAATTTTACGCAATGTTTATTTAGATAAATTCAACAACAATAATTAAATCATCAACTTAAATAAATTATCTTAAAAATTGAAATCAATATCACGGAAAAAATAAAAAAAATTGAAATTAATATGGATAAAAAAATCACAAAATTGTCTTGAGAGTCATAGTAAAAGTTATACTCATTCCAAAAATATGATACCATATAAATATTTTTTAAAATCAACTACTGAATTAAAAATTACTATCATGCAGATTATATATACAAATTTGAATATTAATTTACGATCATTTCCTATGTCATTAGAATATGTCATGATTAACAGTATATACAAGTACATTATTGACGTTTTACATGTTCTTTGCGTTGTTGCTTTGTCTGAATATGACAAGTTGATTCTCATTCATTTCTTAGACGTTGATTCTCATTCATTTCTTAGACTCCTCAAATTGACATCAGTCAAATTAAATTTTCAGCCATAAAGATAATATGAGAGTCTTTAAATTATACTTACGAGGAGTATCATTGATTTTTATTAGAATTTCGAGTGATTTTTAAGTCATGGTCTATGATTGATCACCTATCAAAGTGGTATACTATAAAATTTCTTTTTTGTTGTTTAAATTTTATAAAAATAGTTTTGTGTCGCAATTGTTCGTATGTTTGATCTATTAGCCTCTTTGGTGTAGTTGTTGCTTCTCTCGATACCCCAACCTTTTATAGGGTCTCTATATTTGGTTGGTTGATCTTTTTCTCAAATAGGGACTATTGATACTTGATGCTGCGAACTGCGACTTATATCACAAACAACTATGAATCTAACGAACTCAATAACAACCACGAACGAACCTGTGAAAACAATATACCGGTGAAATAATACGTGAGACATCTTGGATGATTTCCCTTAAATATTTATCCGCGTAATGAATGCAAATCTCTTAGGGTACAACAAGTTTTTCCCTAACGTGGAAGTAACAGAGCAGCTTGAATTTAATTAATACAGAAAATGTAGCACAGGAACTCAGTATTTTTTGGAGGAGAGAAAATAATTTTTATTTATAGATGATTATATTAAGTGCAAGTATTTTTTTCGTGTCATTCAAAATAGTGTATTGATCTCAATACTCATAGGTCATTTTTAATTAAGTAAAAATTAAAGTTTATTTTATTTTATTTTGTATCTCCCTCGAAACTAAAATGTAATCGATCATGGTGATGAGTAACATAGGTGTGAAAATAACTTTTCAAATGCGTGCAACCACTTCATAAACTAGACTAACAAACTAAAATGAATGTTAATTAACATTTGACCAAGAAAAATTAGGAACATCTGATCAAATAAAAAGTATGTTTAGAAATATTTGACATGTGTAAAATACAATCTATTATTGGATAACTTTTTAAATATAAAATAACTCTAAAAATACAACAAAAACATAGCATAAAACATTTACTCGCGTCCCATCTTCGATAATCAATTTAGTGTTTCCGTATCTCTACTTTCCCTACTACTATTTATACCTCTTTTAATTTAACTATTTTGCTTCTGTGTTTTGTTGTATTGTGTGCGAGTATCATGTACTATTTTCAAAATATATATTAATTTGGCTTAAAAAAACGGTTTGTAAATTAAGTTAACTGCATTGACAATGACTTGGGGGATAGTTGTTGTTTTAGCAAAAGCAACTGTCATGATAAGAGAAATATTATGTTTGAAACAAATTTTGTAGATTTGTGTGAGTAGACCCTTATTCTTAATCAAATCAATTGATTTGGTGCAATGTATCATCAACGCGTTAATCAAACCCAACCGCCTTAACTCTCTTATCATGTTTCTTCAAATGCATTTTCGTGTTTATTTGTAAGGTTTCGCGTCATCCTCTTGTTTGCTAACCACACAACAAATGCGCACATGCAGCTATGGTTGAAGTTTTAAGTTAACAAAAATAGTTTAATTGTCTGTTCATTTTTCTTTTTTTATATAATACAAATAATTATGACATAGTCACTACTTTTAAAAAAAAATGTTATCGAACAGTTGTTAATGTACTTAAAATATAAATTTTATATTAAAATTTGTGTATTTTTCTTTTTGAAAATTATGCATTTTATTTTTAAAATATATTTGTGAAGTATTTAATGTGTGTCTTTAAAGCTGTACAAATCACTTACATCTTGAGCCCGTAGTTAAAGTTTTCTTTATAGAAAATCACTTTAAAAAATAATCATTTTTAAGAGTTGATTGTTTGTTACAATTTAAATAAATGAGAATCTAAAAATTATTTAAAATGGAAAGTTGTTTTGGCTAGTTTACTAAAAAAAAATATGGTTGATTTAAAAAAAATATATTTTGATTATAGTGAACAAATACAAAATTGATTTTATTTTTGTTAAAAACCTCTAAATCATTGAAAGTCAAAACCACTTATTTTTCGATTCCTAACAAACGGACCCTTGAATTGTACCTATTTCATCATTATAATATCTAGTTTGGAATGTTTGGTATATTATTTTTACAATCCTAGGTCTTATTTCTTTTCAATTGCAAGATTGGAGAATTTTTCAATATAAATTAGAAAATATTTCATGAAGTTTAAATTTATTAATTTTATATTTAATGATAATTTTATAAATATAAATTAAATTAAAATTTTTAAGAAAACATATTTTAAGTTATAACAAACTTATAAGTATAATTAATTTATGTTTTCGAAATAATTCATTAAACCGACATATAAAATGAGATAATTAATCTTTTTGGTTAGAATGATTTATTGTGGGTGAAAGGGAGTACAATAGTAGATGTTTATAAGTTTATTTATTACTATTGTAGTTTTACTTTTTTGTGCAAATTAATCCCAAAACTAAGCCTTTTATAAAAGCCATTCATTGAGTCAAAAAATAAAAGCCATCCATTCTTTAATGGTTTTCCATCTCTTTTGTTAAGTATAGTTTATTAAATTAAATTAAATTAAATGGCAGGGTTTCGTCTGGTTGCTTTCAGTTGCCTTTTTTTCTTTTGACAAAGCTTTCAATTGCCTTGGTTATATGGAATGTTCTTCTCTTGTTTCAAGATTATTAATGACATAATATTAACCTTTTCCTCTTTCGGCTGTAAAGTTTAAAGTGAATTATTAATTAACAACAAAAATTACGAGACTAAAAGATCGACGAAGGCATATGAAATTGTTTATGCATGCATGGCAAGCACTTTCACTTTTCAAGTACAACACAGGTTGATTATTTATTTTATTTGTCTGAAATGGCAAAGAAACTTACATACAATTACGATAGTCTGAGTTCGAATCCAAAACATAATATTCAATTTAACAATATTGACATTTGTCAATTGAAAAAAATTATATCGAATAAAGTTGATTATTAATTAAGCAAGAGAACTAATGAACTTCAAACATCGTTCTCATTATTTAAATTGTTCATAGAGTAGAGGTTTAACTAGGGAGGTGAATATGACAAACTTTACTTGTGAGGATGAGTATGACAAAAGGTATATAGATATATTATTTAATCAATCAACGACTTCATGGGTCAAAAAGATCGATATGGGTGAAGACATAAGAAAATGTTTATGTATGCATGGCTTACGCTTTCAATTTTTAAAACCAGCGCATTTGATTCTTGCTTCAGCATGAGAGCTGACGAAGCTTCAAGCAATTGTTCACTCATTATAAATTATATAATATGCTATAAATTAAGACCTAAACCGTGGAAAAAATGGCTTTTGGTCATGGCTAAATATTGTAACCACAATTTTATTTATTTATTTATTTATTTTTATATATGCAGCCACAATTTTACTCAATCATGCAACGGCTGGGTTGCAATTTTTGGCCGAGATTAGCGACGCTTACTTTGAATCATCGTAACCTTATGTTAGCTATGGTAAAAAAATTTTAGTCATACTCTTACCGTAGCTAAATCCTTATCATTATAAAAAACATTTAAATTTTCATTATTTAACCATGGTTTTCCTGTGGCTGAATGATTAAAAAAAATATTGACGGTAAAAAATTAATGCTAGTATAATTCAGTGTATCTTTAGTAGTTCATATTAGAGGTGTTTACATATAAATCAATCTAAAAAAATTGATAAAAAAAATTAAAAATCGCATAAAATCAAATATTATTATATGAGTTTGGATTTTTTTTTGTGAAAATCGATCGGATTGAATTTTGAATTTAATTTTAAAAATTAAACTAAATCGTATTTATAAATTTTAATACTTATTTTTTTATTTATTAGAATAAGATATTACATTAAACTATTATTTGTTAGTTTCAAATAATTTTTAATAATACTTATTTGTTAAAGTTGATATATTTTTATTAATATTTCATATAATTCAAACACAACCGATCTATGTTATTTTGTAATATTAGTTTTTAGTATATTATGTATAATATTTTGCTTCAAACTTGTTACATGTAATTTTATAATAATATTATTAAAATAATATATTACAAATTTTAATTTGGATCAACCGAAAATTGATCTGATTTAAATCATATTAATTTGGATAGAATTTTTTTAGTTGTCATCTAAATCGAATCGTAAAAAATTTAATATTTAATTTAGATGAATTTTTCTTTCACAACCGATTCATACTGCACCGCGAACACCCCTAGTTCATACATACTCCTATTCAAATCCAAGTAGTAAGTCTCAAAATCACATATATAATTAACCGTCTTAATATTTTTTGACGCCCTATTCAAATCTAAAAAATTAGACCATAATAAAAAATGCAAATTTAAAAATTATAAGTTATTTCAAAATATTATATTTTTACCAAATAAAATAACAAAAACTCAAACTATTTTATTTAAATACATCAAAATAAGTAAATTATAACTAACATCTAAATACAACTTCGAGCTAATATTAATCTTCTTGCTATTTAAAAAAAGTTATCCTTCTAACACTTTTTAAAATAAATCGATAATAGATCTAATAAATCAGTAATTGGTTACATTGTAAATATAATAGATTATCAGCAAACGATCTATTAGTACCATTATAAATCACAAAATCAGTAATGAGTTTCTAAAATATAAAACCCTAACATCGTATAAAACGTTAATAGATAACGAGTTCCTAAAATCAATAAGTCACTACATCAACAATTTCAAACAAATTGAGTTTCCACAATCAGTAAATCACATAACCCTAACATCGAGATTCAAGATTATAACATTTGGTGATGGGTGGTGGCGTCTGATAGGTTAACGCCGCTATCACATAATCACAATATTGGGTTGTGGAGAGGAAAGTTGAAAGAAATTAGGTTTAGTCTCTATTTAGAGATAATATAATTTATGTTCACACGAATTATTTATTTTTAGCATAAGGTGCAAATATAATTTTTTTTTTATCATAAAATGGAAATATAAAATTTTAAAGTGGTCAATGTTCAAAATTAAAGATATTAATACAATTTTTCGAAGTTCAAGATATACTATAAAAATCTTTTTAAACCCTCTTTAATGGAAAATTCGTGCCAATATTTTAGTTGCACATATTTATTGTCGGCCACGATAATTAAACAAGTTAACTCCAAAAAAAGTTAAACACTTGAACCACAGTGCAATGTATATGATAACAATAAAATGTATAAACAATTTATATAGCATCATTAAATTCTAACTAAAACCGTTTGTGATCAACAAGACATCCAATATATCCAAGACATATTGCAACAAATTCCAATACAATAAAGTTGGTATATTATTGTAATGTAGATTTGTTTTAAACTTTTTCATTAAAATAAATTAAGATTAACTTTGTGTTGTGTAAATAATGGTATACTTTATCAGTATGACGTTCATTGATATAATTTTGTGTAATACATGAGATAATTGAACATTTATTTTAAAGATTTTTAAATTTCAAATTGATACATCAATTATTTTCTCTATTAAATAGAACAATCTAATTACATGATTAATTAAACAAATATAATTATTTATTTAACTACATATCTCTTTCCAATAATTTTCTTTTATCTTTTATTGAGACTTATACTAATATATTATATATAGTGTTTTCTTAAACATTCTTATTTACACTTTTATATTATTTTATAATATTGTAAACAAATATTTTTAAAGCAATAAATTTATAGCAATTTCATAGGAATTTATATTTTTATTTAAATATATTTATAGAAATAAATTAATCAAATATTTAAGTTTAAGCGGTTAATGAGTTTTAGATACACTATAGTGGATTAATTAGGAGCAACCAAGTTCAAATTTGATTAGAACAACAATTGATCAAACTTTAAGTACATTAATTTTTTAAAATACAAGGAATTTTTATTTTGAAAATTGACAAATTAACACAAAAAGTAAAAATAAATTATGATTTGATCAATTTTTTTTCAATAAATATTAAAATTATTTATGAATAATATAAAAATAATTTATTTTTAATTTTATTATTTATCTTATCTCATATTTTAATTAAGGGTATTTATGTATTTTTGAATTATATTTTTCATTCTATCCTCTCATTTTCTATTCATTAAACGAGAGAAGAGAAAACTTTTATCTATCACTCTTTTATTTTCTCTCACACCAAACAACTAATTAACCATATCACTTACTATTCTCTTTCTTTCCTCGAATTTTCTTTCCCTTTTCTTTCTCTCCTTCAACCTTTCTTTGTCAACCAAACAAAGTGTTAATGACCCGATAACTAATTCATCTCTTTTCAACATTTTCTGTTGAATCTAATCACACAAGGTAAAACACGAGAACGCTTAAACCCTACACCGATACACAAACCCACTCTCTCGCTGTCTCCTACTCTAATTCCAGAAGCAAGAAATGTCTACGCTAGAAATCGAAGCTCGAGAGTGAGTTTCCTTCACTAAACCTAATCCTATTATTATCAACCCTATTCAATTGAAATGTAGCATTACCTTAATTTTCATTTTATGTATATTCTTTCGAAATCACATGTCATTGTTTCAATTTACAGTGTGATTAAGACCGTGCTTCAGTTCTGCAAAGAGAATTCGCTGCATCAGACATTTCAGACACTGCAGAACGAGTGTCAAGTTTCTCTAAATACTGTTGACAGCATTGAAACCTTTGTTGCTGATATTAATAGTGGAAGATGGGACGCGATTTTACCCCAAGTTTCTCAACTCAAGCTTCCAAGGAATAAATTGGAGGATTTGTATGAGCAGGTATTTTTCATGTGAGTAGTAAGTTTATCTATTCTGTGGTACGCGACTATGCCCTAATTTAGAATGGCTTTTAGCTTACAAGACCTTATTCACTTGATAGTTAGGGATTAAGTTTATAAATTATAGGTATTTATGAGTAAGTTAAATGGAAGTGTTTCCTATGAAACACCGACTTCGACACAGACACCTGGCATGTGGACACGGCTAATGTCTAAAACATAAGACACTGGCACTTATACAATTGTCTTGGTTGTTAGACACGTGTCTAATGGGTGTCAGACACCGATGCATGTAGGACATGGGGCTTACCTAATCCTAGAAGTGTCTGTGCTTCATAGAGTGTTTATGGAAAAGTGAGGTGAAGAACCTATGACCCAATTTGAATTAGCTTTTAGCTTACGAGAGCTTATTCACTTGATAAAAATTGATATAAGTTTATATAGGTATTTATTTATGGAAAAGCTAAATGAGTGTGTTTCTGGAAAAATTGAGATGTAGAACCTAATTAATATGAGAAGTTATTGTTTAAATAACTTATAGTTTTGACTATTTTCTAATGTTTCTTTTTCCATAAGTACTTATTGAAAAGTTTATTCAAAGTATATCCCATTATCCCTCTATCACAATCATGTTAATGTTTTTTATATCCTATATATATAAATGATAGTGTTCTTGATCCTTTATTTCCCTACATATGTTTTCTGTTTTTGTGTGCACAAGCTTTTAGGTTCCTAATTATTTGTTGTTCAATTGCCTTCTATTCAATGTCAGTGAGGATGTTTAGTTTATTTTCATTGATATGGTTATGGTTGCAGATTGTATTAGAAATGATTGAGCTTAGAGAATTGGATACCGCACGCGCTATTTTAAGGCAAACACAGGTGATGGGTGTCATGAAACAAGAGCAACCTGAAAGATATTTACGTCTTGAGCATCTTCTAGTTAGATCGTATTTTGACCCAAATGAGGTCAGGAGGATACCTTTTTGTAATTCTTTATATTTATGCAATTTTATGTTTTCCAAATCAAACCACCCTTTGCTTATTTCAGTTCTTGCTATTTTGTTTCTTCACTCTGCTAAAATTGTGTCATCATTTAGCTGTAATTCCTTATAAAAAAATAATTACTACGTATTTGTATGCATTTGTGTAAGTACCAATAAAATTTAGTTATTTTGGAAGATATTTTTTATTGCTTTCGAGATGCATGGCATGCGACGTTTGTTTCATCCTTGTTGTGGTTGTAATGCTTCAAGTATAAATGATACTTCTGTTAAACCTTTTATAGGACTGGGTGAATCAATGCATTAGAAATGACACTTCAGTGAATGTGTTTTTTATACTTGGTTTAATGAGGTACTTCTCATGCTTCTGATCTGTGGGTGGTTGTCAGGATATGCAGCTAATTGGATAATTTTCATTTTAGCGATAAATTATTTTTAATGTCAATTAGAGCTAATGTGGTTTAGATAAGGATAGGTGAAACGATGTTCCAACAATTACTGCTTCTTGTGCTTGTCCCAGAAAGTTTATTAGCCTTATATTCGTTTCCTTTAGAAATTAGACCACTTGTTTCTTTTAGATTTTATGGTGACAATTGTGTGAGTTTTGGTTGGGAGATTATTTGAGCTGTAAATGTTTCTTTTTATAGATTTTCTGGCTTTTCCTTACCAATTTCATCTGTCCTGATTGCATAACTTGTGCTGTAGTTTCTTCTATTCTATTCAAAGGGTTGTCATTTTTGTAGATATTTGAGTGAATGAAAAACCAAAGGTTTGTTTGGTTTGAGAAAATGATTTCTTTTTTTATTTATTGTTTTCACATTTAATTACAATTTACAAAACTGTCATATTGTTTGTACTTTGTTTCTTCTACAAGCTTGACATCTCAACAACACAAATTATTGCTACACACTCCAATAGCTAGTACATATAAGGGTGTTTCCTTGCCCCCAAACTTGATTTGGATTGTATTTTGTTGGTTTATCTTCCGTTTTGTTTCTTCGGTTTTGTGTTCATGGATGATGCTTCAGTGGAATTGCGATCTTTATATGCATTGATTGGGCAGCCTTTTTCCATCCTTAGTTTTCCTTTATTTTGGGGTTAACTTTCAATTTTATTTTAGAGAATTATAAGACGAGTTCATAAATGACTGAGAGATGATTGGAAAGTCACATGGAAATCTTCATTCAAGATATGTCAATTATGGATAATGTTTACCTGAAATGAAAAATTTGCTCTTCTTTCCCCTAACCTCCAATGTCCTCCATCCAAACATTTCTTAATTTGAGTTTATTCTTTTGGAGGGCTCCTATCTTCTTTATCCTTGCTTGCATGCACACACATTATTAGCTGGGAATCACATGCACCATTAATAGAAAATTATAAAGTATTTTAATACCTTTGTTTTAGTTTTAATAAAATCAATATTTTGTTTGGATGAGTTTTAATTTGTACGACTTTCTCAAATTTATTTTAATATGTACTATAGTTAAACTTTATGGTGCATAAATTATATCTTATTTTTGTAAATTCAAAGGAGTGCTAACAGCTAAGTTACATAGGAATACCTGGCAGGCTGTCCTGCTAAACCTCAAAATTTGATTTCATATTCTTGTGTGCTCTTTGAAAAATGAGTATTACAAATTATAGAATGAGTTATGAAGCTTTATGCCATGGACTAGGGATCAATATTTGTTAAATTGCTTGTGTTTGTTTCAATGCTCAAGGGTTTGTAACTTGTGTTTCATGTGACAGGCTTATCAAGATTCAACAAAAGATAAGCGACGTGCACAAATAGCCCAAGGTTTTTGTCTTTTCCTTTCTTGTTCTTACTGCATCTCATTGTGTATGATGCTAATTTAATAATTATATTAAATATCTGTTCATTGATTGAAAATGAAGAATATTCTTTCTTCATTGTTTGAAATACTATCTGTATGGAGGTTCTATTTTTTGTTTTGAATTTTTATTAGAATATTTTTCGTTGACGGTAGTGATTAAGTGAAAAAAAAACTCTTCAATTTTTCCTTATATCCCCAGTTTAGAACATAGAGTGGCTGTCTCAAACCTATAGGGGTATAGTGGTTCATGGAAGCAATCATAATTAAGCTAAGGCATAAATGCATGACAAACAGGTCAATACCAACAAGCATAAAACAATACCAAAAGTGTTTTCTCTCTTTTGGGAGGTCGGCCACACAGATCAAGCATAGTATTATGTCATATATTATGCCTAATGATAATTCGTCTTAATCCATATCCTTCTTAATTTATTGGATTATAATTTTGTTTATCTTCTAAACTGTTGAGTTTTTTTTTTTTACTCTCCTTAGGGTGTGTTTGGTTGGAGGGTTTGGAGTGAATATTTAAAAAAAAAAGTGTTTGGTTCAAATTATAAGAGGGTAGGGGAGGGGTGCAAAATCCCTCATAAAGTGGTTTTTGATCTCCCTCCATTTTGGGGGGATTTGGAGGGTAGGGGAGGGGCTCACTATAACTTAAAAACCATTTAAAATCCCTCCCCTCCCCCTTTTGAACCAAACATGTCTCTACTTCCCCTCCCCTCTGTTGAAACAATCAAACCCTTAGTGAGGTATTTAGTATTTACTGGTCTTTTCCACATATGCATAAACCACCATTAAGTGTTGCTGTAACTTCCTCCTAAATCCTAATCCTATCTTGGCTTATGTGTTCACTCATCAGTTGTAATAGTCTCTTCTCTACAAAATTGAGTTTAATTTATTGATTGCTTTTTTACTCCATTCATTCTATATTACATCACAACTTTTACAAATGTGATAAATTTTGGATTATATATGCTTAGTTGCTGTAAATTTTGTGCATTTTTTGGTTTAAAAAAATAAAAAAAATTGAGTGGTTTTGATTCTGATGAGGGACTAAAAGAATACTATTTTTGTTAAGTACAGGGACCAAAAACCTATAAAATATTTGTAGGGACCAGAATTAACATTTTCCTTTTTTATAGGGACTAAAATATATTTACGTCAATTTTTTTTGCATAAGGTGGAGTGGTACTTTTCTATCATAAATAATACCCAAAGTATTTTATCCATTTCATTCACCTCTCTTAAATCCTTTTTATGTGTCTCTCTATTTCTCAATCATTTTGTATGATGGACGTAAGATACATATATTGTTGGACTTGTATGATATGTTCTCCAATTCATGTTTTTGAACAATAGAACTTCTGTGTTTGCGGTTTCAGCTCTTGCAGCAGAAGTGACTGTAGTGCCACCTTCCCGATTAATGGCTTTAATTGGCCAGGCTTTAAAGTGGCAGCAGCATCAAGGTAATTACCTGGTAATACTGGTTGTAGTTTATTTTTTATTCTTTTGGCAAAATACCTGAGCAATGCGAACCATTGTTCATATCAGCAACTTACAGAAGACTAAGAATGAATTCAGTTTTTAAATTTTAAGTTATAGGGATGCATCTTTCATTTCTCTAATGATAAGTAAGCAGAGAAGAAATTTCTTATTTATGTTTTGGCATGACTAAATTGCCATGTTTGGAAATGATATAATGCTTGCTTACCACCTACGAAGCACCGATATGTGGTTTTCCACCAGTATCTGTATCAGAGTACACCATTGATACGCCGTGAGTGCGCCATTGATTCTCTATAAAATGTCTTGTCGATACACTTGCCGTAACTTTTCATCTTACTTTCCGACTCTTCCCCTTTTTTTGCTTTTAAAATTCTCCTAATTAATTGCAATTTAGTTCACTGCTCAAGTCTTCTCTTTACTTACCCTCTGTCTTTACATAATACACACCCACGACTGATTAGCATAGTTTTACTTACCCACCATCATTTCTTTATCAAGCCAGCTTTCACCTGAAGGGTGCGTCAGATATTGAAAATCATTGGTGTGCCTTCATTTAACCATTTAGTTTATAGAGTATTTGATTCTTAACAGTAACGTTAGTAGGTTTTTAAGGGCCTTTTTAAAATTACATTAATTCAATTAATCAAATTTCTAGTGAATCAAATGGTGTGCGCCACAGAAACAAAACAAAGAAGTGGTTTCTTTGATGTGCACGGTGCAAATATGTAGAGTGTGATATTTCTTGGATGAGTGAGAAAATTTTATTTAGATTGTAGATGTAACATGTAGAGTTTGGGTTTTTGGATGGCAATAATTTGCAATCTCTATTTTATATTTATTAATGTTTTGTATTTTTTTTTTTTTTACTTTTGTTTATATGTATTCTTTTAATTTAAGAAATGACGTATCACCGTATCGTGTCCGTGCATCATATGTTGCCACCATGCTACTTAAAGGATAATTTATATCTTGATGGATATGGTTTCCTTTGGGATCTTGCAGGTTTACTTCCTCCTGGAACACAGTTTGATTTGTTTCGTGGAACAGCTGCTATGAAACAAGATGTGGATGACATGTATCCAACAACTCTTTCTCACACTATTAAGGTATGTATTTATATCCTTCAAGGCATTGTTTTTGTTACGTTTTAATGGATAATGATATGTGAACAATACATAAGGAGGAAACAAGTAACAAAAGTGTGGAGCCAAATATAGTTATGCATGGTCTTTTTTATTTGAAGAATGAATTTTTTGCCAATTATTTATTACTTTCATTATAGTTTTGTTTTTCCTTGTCTTTATGTGTAGAATCTTCCTTGTTTGCATTTCACGTGTCTATGAAAAAGGATATTTCTTTGAGTACATTTTGTTGCTACAAGTCTTTGACATTGTTTTTGGCAGCTGCATGTTGTCTAGCATTAATGTGTATAACTAGGTTGTTCGTAACTTAACTGTTATGATTGGCCATTGGCTCATTTTTGTTCTTTTTCTCAAATTTAGTTGCTCGTTCTCTTTAGGTGGCTGTGCATCTTTTCTGTAGGATGTTTTAATGTACTTTTGTTGGTACGGTCAACGTGTCATGAGAAAATTATGAAAATGAGATATTACCTTTGTCTGATGACGAGGAAGTAGGATGATTATTTAGTTCAATGGATTTTATATTTTTAGCTTTGGAGAGCTGTGGTTTTTGTTTCTGTTCATGGTGTCATAAGGATATTATGCAAATTGGGATAAGGATTTTACATGATTGTATGGACATTGAAAATCAGTGGCTTGCAGTGATCATAGTTTGTAGATTATCTTTGCAGTCATCCTTTGAGCTGAAACCTGGTTCTTTGTCATTGACCTGGTAGTATTTTTGTGATCTGGATTGCATTGATATGTGATAGTGATTGCAGAAAGTGATATTCTATTTCTATAGTCATATTCATATCATACTCAATCATTAGTTATCAGTTGAACAATGAAGTTTATTTGACCTCCTATTTATGTTACCTTATAGAGCTTGTCTTATTATATTCCTATATATTTTTCTACTATTCTTTTCTATGAAATTTGGTATTCATCATTGGTTACCCTTTTAAGTTGAATTTCTCGTGTCTGCCTATGAGCTTCTAGTTTGGGGCAAAAAGTCATGCAGAATGTGCTCGCTTTTCACCAGATGGGCAATTTCTCGTATCGTGTTCAGTTGATGGGTTTATTGAGGTATGCATAGTTGGATTTGAAACTTTCATCATGGGCTGCTTTTTTCCTGATTTGTGGACATATTTCTAGGTCTGGGATTACATAAGTGGAAAACTGAAGAAAGATCTCCAGTACCAGGCAGATGTGAGTTAGTTGTTATTTGAACTCTTTTATGTATCAAGAATTAATGTCTTGTATGTGATGATGAACTTCCCTGGAAAATTTTCTTAGCTTGTTGGTCTTCAAAACACTTAGTTTTTCCCAACCTCTATACTTTTATAGGTGCATCGTGCTATCAGACCTCTGTTGCCAATCTGGGACTAATTTAAACTTGATTGCAAAATGTAGTTTTTTGCTGTAACATCAAGTATGATTTGTGGTTCACATGTTATATATAAGAATAAAGAATAAGAATCTATATGCTGATTACATATTTTACTTGTGAGATAGTCTCTTCTTTAATGATGTGATGTCGTGTTCTCATGATCTCTCTTGTATTTTCTGTGGCTAGTAAGTGTATGAGCATATATCTGCTTGTTTTCTGTTGTCTAAGAGATTTAAAAATATCAAAGTGAACATGGTTTCCACTGGGAGAAAGCTAGTTGTTCGTTAGTTTATCTTTTCTTATAAAAGGAAGTTTCTTAAAATTTATCACAAGTCTTGTCATTTTTTCTGTAGACATTTTTTGACTGTGTGAAAGTGCAGGAAGTATTCATGATGCATGATGATGCTGTGCTCTGTGTAGACTTTAGCAGAGATTCAGAGATGATTGCGTCTGGGTCACAAGACGGAAAGATTAAAGTGAGTATTAGATATATGCATTTATGGCGATAGGAGGCAGCTTTTTAAGAATCTTATATTCATGGATGTACATCTTTTTTTATCTTTACAAAGCTTGCACATATGATCGTTCAACATTCATGTGAAATTGAACTTAGCTATATAGAACAGCACTTGGTTAGTAAATTTGATTTTGCACACCAGTAAAGCATGACGGAGTTATTATTGTTAATAGTGGCAAAATTGTGTTACTCTAGTAGTGGTGTGGGGTAGAGTGGCCTATGGCTACTCTAAGTTCTCTGTCGCATTGGTTTTTGCTTTTTGCAGATTGTTGTTGAGATTGTCGGCTTTTGTCCACGTTTTTTGTCATTTCGTACTCATTTTGTGGGAGATTTTTGCTATTTACATCCATTGTTTTGGCGGCTTTTTGAGTTAGAATCCCTTCACCGTTAAAAAACTACCCAAGTGTTTTCAACTTTGTCCCTGCATCCCAAGTGTTTTTCTGACTATATCCCTTTTTGGCAGCACCATCTCGGTTCTCTGGTTTTTGCTATGTGTCCTTCGCTTCACACTGCATAGTCATTCCTTGCTTTCACATAGCTATGCATTTTTTCAGATTAGTGACAATGTACACTGTCTTCGTTTTCCATAACGCTCCTTGATTTTAGTTGTTATTGACTTATTAAATATGCCTTTAGATCGAAGGCAATTTGTGTGTCTAGATTATTTTTTTTTTAATGATGAGTATATCTTTAATTTTTGGGTTTGGGTAATTTTGTATCTTCCATTTTAAAGTATTATACAGTATGTCACTTGTACATAACAATTCCAGTTTATAAAATGATCAAAATTATTTGTAAACCAAGAACTAATGGGATGAATAGTCAGGTGTTTTACATACATATGACATATCGGTAATGGTACAAATATGACACCGATAGTTACCTACTCACCGCATCCATTTCAAAACATTTATTTGTAATTGAGCTTACATAAAACTTGTGTACTAATTTATGAGAAAAAACTTTAGGTTTCATTGCTTTTGTCCTGAACTCCTCTAAATTGTCAATTGAACAAATATTTCTTTGCCAATACTATTATGGTATGCGATTTTTAATTGTCATGGATGCAAAGCTTTTGCTCGTGTGGAAATGGTTTCTGTAGGGTTGCTTCTTGCTTTGTAAATTTAGTGATGTTATTTATGATGCTTATTTTTTGTAGCTTTTGCTTGAATTTTATTTAACTGGATGGTTTTATTGAAAGCTAGCTATCAAATGCCCAATGCATCAATGTACAGTAATTTTTGTGATTGTTTAATCTTTATAATTTTCTCTGTTAATTGAGCGGCAGTTCTTGCCAATGTTGCAGTTGTAAACTGTTTTTGTTTTCACCTGAAACTGTTAATGTTTAGAGCTTTAATGTTTAAACGGATATTTCACATTTCATTTTAGGTGTGGCGTATTAGGACTGGTCAATGCTTGCGGCGTCTTGAGCGCGCCCATTCCCAAGGTGTCACAAGTCTTTCCTTCTCTCGTGATGGAAGCCAGTTATTAAGTACTTCATTTGACAGCACTGCAAGGTTTTGTTAAGTTAATTTTACGTATTTTATGTCTTTGCTTGAGATAACCATTTGATGGGCCTTGATTTCTACTAAAAAAATGTTCTCTAACATGTTATCATGCCGTAATAACCAGGTGACTAGAAGCTAGTGTCATCAATTATAGTTGGTGGCAAGACAAAAATCCAACATGCCATGTTTTTATTAATTATTGATGGGAGTAGTTGCTCCAATGTAGCTAACACTATATTATAAAAAAATGCAGCTAACACTAGATCAGTGAATAAGCTTAAACTAAAGACCCCATCACACCTTAGACCTTATAAAAAGTTACTCTTAGAGTAACTCTGCTAAATTACTCTGCTCATATATAGATATATGAATGGCAAAAAACTGCAGAATTCAATCATCTTGAATCCACTATGGTGAAAATTTAAACTGTTGGATTAAAACAAAAATTATTTTAGATTTAACATGCCTTCTCTTAGAAGAGTTCTTTGGGTTTGAGGCATGGAACCATGGACACACATATGCAGTCTAACTAATTCGGAAATTTATTTATTTAGAAAAATGGGTGCAATAAGTATTGAACTGTAGACCAAATGATCATAAAGGCTCTAATACCATGTTATGAGCTGACTATTAAAGGCACTAGCCACTAGAGGCCAGAGGGATTGCAAATGAAATTACTGATTTATGTGCAATTCTGTATAGAAAACAACTTGTTTTAATTTTAGCACTTCAGAGTGGCGGTAAATTTATGTTTTAACCTTACAAACTTAATCAAATGTTTTGCAACTGCTGAGTGCAATGGTTCTTGATTAATATAGAATCCATGGCCTCAAATCTGGAAAGATGTTGAAAGAGTTTCGTGGCCATACATCTTATGTGAACGATGCAACTTTCACCAGTGATGGGAGTCGTGTTATTACAGCATCCAGTGATTGTACAGTCAAGGTCAGTTACTTGACAATATAAAAGTGGCAAATGTCTTTTCTTTTTGGATTTGACTCCTCTAAAGTGAGAAGTTAGTAAAGTGAACAAATCAAAGGTTAAGATTATAACTACCTATGATTGGTCATGCATGTGCATGTAATGTCAACCATTGATTTGTTTATCAACAGATGATATTACTCACTTTATTCTCTAAAGTGAGTTGCTCACTTTAGAGGAGCCTAATCCCTTTTTTTTCACTTATGTTTCTGAGACATGTATTTTTCCTCCTTACTGCAGGTCTGGGATTTGAAGACTACCGACTGCATACAAACATTTAAGCCACCTCCTCCTTTAAGGGTGTGTCTTTAAAAAAAGATCATTATGTTTTTTTTTTCATTCAGTTTTTTTATATCATTTCCCCAAAATTTGTTTTGCCTAATTACTGGTTCCTTTGAACTGCTAGGGAGGAGATGCTTCTGTTAACTCTGTTTACATTTTTCCCAAGAATACTGATCACATTGTTGTTTGTAACAAAACCTCATCAATATACATCATGACACTTCAAGGACAGGTAAACTTCAAAGAGTTGATGACTGGAAGTCATTTTATTTATATGTAGTTCTACTGTGTCTCAATATTAGTATATTTAATTCTGCATATTCATGCTGGTTAAATGTGAATATTTACTATGAGACGGCCATGCAGGTTGAACATGGAGAACCTTATGCTATACTTTTTTGCTTTTCTTTTCACTTGTTTCAATAATGAATTTCATAGGATATATAATTATTGGAAAATGTAATGGTACCATAATGCCACTGGATAGGAGGAGGACCCTTAATTGTTTATCTTACCACCTATATTTTTCTGAATTTTGAGGATAATAAGTTATTGCATAACTTATGTTTGAGATTAAAAGATACTTGCTTTATATGATATTAATTTTTTATTTATAGGTACCTCTTCATTTGAGATTAGGGTTCTAAACTTGTGAAAATCTTAAGTTCTCTAGGTTTTGGATGATTGAGCTTGCTGCACCAAATAACTGTTTGGTTTGATATGCAAATGTACTCCGGACATAATGTTTATGCTTGGACTAGTTTGATATTCATAAGGAGCAACCATTTATTCAACATCTATCTGATACACTTTACAATAAGATGACGTCATAAATTTTGCCTTTACCAGTCGTTTTTTTTTATGAAATTAATTTTTCTTTAAATTTTGCATGTAAAATAAATGCAGAAGTGCTGCATCTGTTGGAAATTGAAATTTAAAACTTTCTAGGTTTATTGATTAATGAAGTTAAATTAAATTACTGTTTTTCCTAAATATATTTTTTGAAGATGATCAATCTCAACATTTTTCGAAAATGTTTTTAAAATTACCATTGTAATTATGGCTAATGTTATCTAGTGGTTTCAATTAGACTGTTATCTAGTGGTTTTTAGATTAGTATGTCTTTCAATTGAGTTGTATAATTGGAAGTATCATCACTATTTTTATTCAGCCAGCTTTTCTCTTTCAATTGGTGTAGGTTGTAAAGAGTTTCTCATCTGGTAAAAGAGAGGGTGGAGACTTCGTTGCAGCCTGTATTTCACCTAAGGGGGAATGGATTTACTGTGTTGGTGAAGACAGGTATCTAATTTAATGTGTAGCTTGAAACTGCTCCTTCATGCAATCTGGTAGTTCAAGATGTTAAGTCTTTTCCCACTATACAACATCAATAACCAAGTCTTTTCCCACTAGTTGGGTTTGGTTACGTAGACCAAATGATACCTAATATTCTATTTCATGTCTAATGCTGGATGATTTAAATGTAATTCTTTTTTATTAGTTCACTACAACTTGTATGATCTTTGTATCCACCTTGCTTAAATCCTATGATTGAGGTATTGTCTGTGGACCAAAATACTTAAACTGTGCAGAACTTGTGATATGATTTGTTCTCCAATTTTCACCTTTAATTTAAGGTAAAATTAGTGTGTCTCTGTCTCCTGCTAAATGCAAACTTGCATTGAACATCAGAGTTTAGCTTGATTACACAGCACTTTTACAGAGTTCCACGAGGTTTTCCAAATCAGCCTTTTTTTTAATCAATCATTCTAATCCTCCCAGATTATAATTTGAAATTGTCATATTCTTTGTTCCTAATGAGATCTACGAATTAAATGCAGGAATATGTACTGCTTCAGTTATCAATCTGGCAAATTGGAGCATCTGATGAAGGTATGCTTGTTTATTTAGCGCAAGAGTAGATCTGTAAACTTCTCTCAATCAGGTCTTATTTTCTTGAAACACAGTAGGACTGTTTTTTATATGTAATTATGTATTTGATCTGAATTAGTGTTGTTTTCATAGATATTTAATATGTCACCTGTATATTTGAACAGAATTTAAAGAGAGGATTTGTGTAGAATTCGTAAAATCTGAACTAGAAATGGAATGCAGTCAAATTTCAAACTCATCTAGGCCGTGTTTGGAGAAACACCTTAAATGTTTATTCAATTAGCTGTTTTATAAAGAGTTTGGTGAAACACCTGTTCATAAAATATTATGGAAATTTTATTGAATATGTCAAAATTCATTGAAGTGTATTCAAACACCAATGCAAGTGTTTTATATCCTGAAATAAGGCTAAATAAACTCTTATAGTAATGGTCTTCAATTGATGTTATGCACTCTGCATTTATCATGTTTTGGATACTGTGGTTAAATGGCTATGTAGTTTTATTTTGGATATTATTTTCTTGTATTAAGGATGTTTTATTTTGTTAGGATTTAATAAAACTCTCTCTGATTAATGTCAGGTTCATGAAAAGGAAATTATCGGTGTCACTCATCATCCCCATAGGAATCTTGTTGCAACTTTTAGTGAAGACGGCACAATGAAGTTGTGGAAACCTTGAATTTTTCTGAATTTCTATGTCATGAACTTAAATGAACATCTGTGCAGTTTGAGTAATGTATATTCTGGAGCTTAATTTAATGCATTGCTAGGAAATTGTTGTATACCATTTCAACTGCAGGTCGCTCACAACTCAGATGCAAGTTTCAGAGAAACATCAAAATTGTTTTTCAGAATAACTGTAAACTACTCAATTTAAGTGTGGCGGACAGAGATTCAATGATTACGACAGAATTAGAGGACAATTAAGTAATCAATCTATCATATTAGTTATGCATGCACACATAATATCAACAATTCATTTGATCTGGTTGACAATCTATTATAATCACAGATTTGACTCTTCTAAAGTAAATTACTCACTTTAAGACCAATATCAACCACATCAAATGAATGGTTGATATTATGTATATATGTATAACTAATCATAAGTGGTTATAATATTAATCATTGGTTCACTCACTATATTAATTTTTTATTTTAGAGGAGGCAAATTCTAGAACCACAATCACATATATTATTACTAGTTTCAATTGAGTTCTTTATATTATATTTTTAGTTTCAATTTGGTCTCAATTGAGCCTCTTAGAATAGATTTTAAAAATGATTTTGCAAGTTATGTTTTTTTACATAAATCAAAGTTGATGTTTATTTTTTTAAATAGATCAAGGATGATAAATTGGCAATATATAATCATATAATATTATTGTTATTGGGAGTAAATAATCAAAGTAGATTGCCTAAAAAAGTAACTAGATTGAAAAACGTGTGCAATAAATACTACTTTAATGAGCTGTCTCAAATTAGTTTTAGGTAAAATGATTATTTTTTATTGTTTTTATGTTATTGATTTATTTTATTTTTTTAAAATTAATTTAAAATTATATTTTTAGTTCTTTATGATTGATCTAATTATCAAATAGGATTTTATATGTTTTTTTTCCACCTAGGTCATTTATATAAGTTTTTCTATATAAGTAAAATCTTTTTAAGTTAAGTTTCATTAGTATTGTTAGTAGTTTTTTGTAACTAATTATTAAAAAAAGACATATTGCTAAAAATATATCAAATTAAATTAAATTGCTATCAAAATATAAAAAAACCTAGACACACGTTTTCCCCTCATCTTATCTTCATAACATATTTGAACGATTATCATTAAGATTTTATTTTCAAACTCCTTCATCATCTTTAAGACCAAACATTCAACAAATGTTCATCTCTTTAACTTTATATGCTTCCTTTTTTTATTTTTTTTATTTATAAACATATTCTTCCTTCTTCAACTCAAAATTCACCTACAAATTCCATAAAGTTTGAACTTAAAAATCTCTTTTTCTTTGTTGAATTTTTTTTCTCAAATTCGTTCTTTCCTCTTTAGTTTTATTAACATCAAAACAAAATGCAATTCACGCCAAAATTTTTTCATGCACAAGTCAGTGAGCATTGTAATCAATCAAAAAAGAAAACAAAATCACAAAGAAGTGAAATCTCACTGGAAAATTGATTGGAACCCACAAAATTTCTAGATTTTGATTCTCCTTTTAGGGTTATAATTTGCAGCTAAAATGGAGTCTATTGAATTTCAATTTGCAGTTTAAAAAAAAAAAAAAGTAAATTTGAAGCAAAAATCCATAAAGTTGAATGTGTATATGATGAAGATGGGGCAAAATATATTTTTGATTTATTTAGATTTGAAGAACCCTATCAATTTAATTTGAATTTGATCTTTTTGTTACAACCACATATACATTTACCGGTCATATAACTTTTTTTAACATGACTATAAAAAAAGGATAATGTTGCAAACATACCATAACATAAAGATTAACATTGTAAACATTACATAACATAAATGACTAATTTAGAAAAAAAAAAACTTAAAAGTGTAGTTTTGTCAAAAAAAATTACCAATCTGATCACTAACTTAGGGTTTATAAATAATGTTATGAGTTGCTACTCTTGAATGAATTGACAAGTGGTAACTATAGGTGACTTGCTATGAGTTACTACTCTTGAATGAATGGTAACAATAGGTGACTTAGTACAAGTTACTTTATGTTTAATTTTTTTTTCTAAAAAAATTTAAAGATTACTTCTTGGCGTCTCGTCTTAGGAACAATTCGATCTCATCTTTATCTCGTCTCGTCCTTATCGAACTCGCAACTCATTGGATTTAGTCGAGTTAAAAGACGAACTAGGGTCTAAAAATTCTCTGATCAAATGTTGGGATCGGGTAAATGACACATCGAAACCCAACCTAACTTGTCATTTGCACACCCTACTTCAAATCGTAATTGTTAGGCAAATTGGTTTATTTTACGAATTGATAAATATATCTATGAAATTATAAAGTATCAATTAAAATAGTTTTTTATATTTCAGCAAAAAAAAATAGTTTTTCATAAATTTTTTATGTTAGAGATTATGATATAACACATTAATTGAATATGTGAACTCTTCATATTGAAGATGTCCTCGAAAACTAAATTGCATGTCAAACTTAATCATCTTAAGTACAAAATTGTCAGCAATCATAACTAATTTCTGATTAATTAATCGTCAAAAAACTTAAATTTAATAGATAAATTAATCTATATAATAATGACATTAATATATTGATCAACATGGAGAAACACTATATTCAATTAACACCTAACATCTCATATCTAAGTCTATATAAATAAAATTTTAGCAGCAATGTTATTTAAATACAAAAAATGGACAGTTGACATCGTTTAAATATAACTTAGATATGCTTATCAAAAATAAAATAAAAGAAATACAACTTAGATATCGTGGCTGATGTATGTCGCACAATGAAATAAGAGAACAAAACCATTAAAAAAACCACATATTGTATGCATATATGGTGTCGGTATTAGTTGTGTTTGTTAAAATTAGAGAAGAATTATTATTTTGATTCATACTTTCTAATTTTATGATTAATTAATTTGCAAAATTTATTACTAATTTAACGGATTTGAGTAATGTTTATAGTTTCGATCAGGGTAGTGAAAACTAGTTTGGATTAGTCAATTCGACTGGTTGAATCAGGATTTAAGCGTGTATCCAATTTAATTCATCATGAAAAACGCTTGACTGGGTACCGGCTTAGAAACTATAAAACCGGTTGACAATCTAATAATTTTAGGCGGTCGGATCATTTTATCTTTTTGTACTGTCTTGGTCAGATTTTTTTTTTGAAAAAAAATGTAGGCCTCATAAAGTGGGCCTCACTATATTGTTGTCGCAGATTTGAGATTCCAGAGTACAAGCTTCTATTTTATAAGCAAAATTATGTGTAGTGTTTCAAATTTTCGACGTGAAACAGCATAAACTTCATGACATTTCTAAGTTTCTTTGGTACATTCATGTTACTATTTGGATGGTGTCGATGCTGCAGTGTGAACCAGTGCTGGAAACCATGCAGTAGACATATAAAGTAATATGCGTGTTCAAGGAAAAAAGAATGAATTTAATTTATATATATTAATATAAAGAGTTTTTATTCTGTCAATTAATTACAATCGTTAAATCATTGATAATATTTAACTTTTGTTATAACTATTTATAAAATTATCTATATAATTGATCATAATTTTTCAACTATATAAAATTTTTTACACCGACAATTTATGAAAATTAAACTCAAATAAAATTGAAAATTAAACTCAAGGCATAGCTGGGTTTTTTTACTTTAATTTGCACTTTAAGATGCAAAAGTGAGGGTTAATTATCATTTTAAATTTATGTGTGGCTGCTATATTATTGAGTTTGTTTGCCACAAAAATCAAAGTATTGAATTTGTTTGTTCAGAATAAAACATATCTGTTTTTGAAAATCTAAATTAGATTGTATATCATCTAATTTTTAAAATAATAATTAATTTCATGAATTAATAAGAATAGTGATAACGAAAATGTAGTTAAACAAATATAATTTGCACAACCGCCCACAAGGTTTGAGTTGATTGTGATTCACTCGTCATTCATAATAGCCGTTTGCGAGAATAAGCGGTCTCTGCAAAAAGTAGAAGCATAAATGGCGGGCTAAATTAAATTCTACATTCCAAAAAAAAACTCAAATTAAAGACTGAGATTCAAAGGCCAGAGAGAGAGAGAGCTGAGAAATGGAATCCTCAACTTCAAACTACGACACAATGATCACTCAACAAATGCACAACATCGATGCGTTCACAGCTTCTTTCACCAAATCCCTTAAATCCCTCACCGACACAGCTCAACAAACTGCTCAATATCAAGGTGTTTACTTCCCTTCCATATGCTCACTCGCTTCCTTATAATCGATTAGGGTTTCAATTTTCAACTCATTCACTCAATTTTTGTTCTATTTACTGTTTTCGTCTTAGGGTTTTCGTTTAAATTCTCTCATTTTTTCCCTTTCAGTTCAATTAGAAGAGGTTAAAGGAAAACTGAAGGAAGTGGAAGATGATTTGGTTAAAGTACTCGCAGGTCACTTCAATTTCCTTTAATTTTATTCGGTTTCGAGTGTGAATTGAATTCCGTTTGAGTTTCCTCGTTTCAAATAATGGAAATTTGTGAGCTTTTGGTTTTTGACTTGCAGTTAAGACCCGCAAAGAGGCCAAACGAATGGCTTTGATGGATGATATTGCCTCTGCTAAGGCCAGAGTTGAAAACCTTAATACATGTATTCAAGAGCATCGAACCAGGAAACAAGAATATACCTCATTTTTATCTCAGCAGTATCTTGGTAATAGATCTCTTTTTCTTTTATTTTTTCTTCCTGCAAATGTGATTATTTATTTATAGGTATTTAATTATTTTATTTTATATATGGATATGGATATGGATTCCCGCAGCTGCTTGATGCTTACACACACACATTGTTCAGTGTTGTCAAATAGTGATGCTACAGTGCTATGGCGTAATGCAATTTGAACAAACTGCTATTGTTTTGCGATAGTTATATAGTACAAAATATTGTCAAATAGCAGCTATAGTTGCGCTGTAGCATAGCGAAATTTGAAATAAATGATATTTTCCGCCATATGCGATTGATAACATTGACATTCATTGGATTATCTAATTACTGTTTGCAAAAAAGTGAAGGGACTTAACATCAACTTAATTATTTCTTATTTACCTGGCTGTTGTCATCACAAATGGACATGGTTGTAGCTTGTGCTCTTTTAATTAAGTCTACATGTTTATTTGTTTACAGGGCATATATTTGATGATTGCTTAATCTATATGAAATCATGCACACAACTTATTTTAAAGTAGCCTATAGCCATTTTGCATGAGTATTGAGATTACATCTACTCTGAGGTTTTCACGTCTAGATGCTAACATTGTTCTTAATAGCTGCTTCAACAAGTAATCTGTGCCTATTTTCTGGAAGCAAAGAACTAGTAAAACAGGGATTATCATGTAACATGTAAAATCATTTTTGAATATTTTAAGTTTCACCTGTTATAAAATAAGATTTGAATGACAGTTTTTTACAATGGGTTTGTCATGACTCATGTGCTTCAGTAATTGCTTTTACAGAACATAATTTGGAACTTTTTTTTCTCCCTTCCCTATTATCTATTGTATTTGCTTTGTTCTACTTATTATACTTTAAAATACTGCATTAGGGGTAATATTATGTACTATTCTAAGATATCCTCTCACCTTCGCCATCTTCTCTTTTCTTCCATATGAAGCTTTGGCAGCATCTGAAGGGAAGTTAAATGAGAGCGCTGTGCATTCAGATGAAACACTGGAGGCCATCTCTTGGTATAACAGGGTCCTTGGTTTTCATGTCAAAGGAGGACGTGGTAATTGACAATTAATATTTTTTTCACAAGGTTTCTTCTTCTTCTCAAAGTTGATTTCCTTATTAGTTCTGTTCTTCAGGAGTAAAGTTCACGTTCAAGAATATAAATTTGAAGAATCCAAATGAAGAGTACTTTTTTACTGTCTTCCATGATAACAATACTTACACGTGTAAGCAGCATGTATGATTTTATTTACAATCTTGAGATGAGAGTATGCTGATACACTTCATGAAACCTAAACTTTGTCTTTTATCTTTCAGTATTAAGATGTGAACCTCCCCTTGATGGTATCGAAGTGTTGATCACTGAATTAAACAAGACAAATGGTCTGTATAAATTTGTCCGAGCAATGAGGAAAAAATTTCAAGAAGCATTCGCACAAGGTATAACAATGGTTCTTTCTATTTTTTAGATGAGTGGATTCATGTGATGTGGGAGATCTGCATATTTGAGACTGATAGGACCACATGAGTTGTAAAACGAGTGCATTGGCCCTTTATTCAGTCGAATCATTAATTTTTCAAAACCATGATTATTAAAAACCAAAACTGAATCAAATATCTTGAACCTTGGTCAGCCACATTTCAACCTTACGTCTCTAATTCTTTGCCCTCTCCTTAACCAGTCCAATAACTTGGCTTGTTTTTGAAAATGGATAAAAAGGGTGCTTATATTGAATGTGATGTGACTTTCTTTAATTGCTATAAAACAGGGTGCTTAGCTGTACCAACAGTTAAACCTGAAGAATCTGCCTTTATCTCTACATCTGCTCCTGGTGCATCTGTTATAAGTGATTCTACGACCAGGGAAAATGAGCATCAAGTGGAACTCTCTGACGGTAGTGCAAGATTAAAGAAAAAAAATATTCGTAGAAGGGTAAACTCAGCACTTTTTACTCCCGAATCTGCATCATCTGTTCGCCAATCTCCGCGGTTGAAGGTATATCATCTGTTGTATTTCTTGAATTGTATTTCCTGTTTTCTCACCAAGGTATAAGTTTAGGATCACCACTTATTTAGAATACGCGAGTATCATTATGATTTCTTAGTCATGCCATTTGGCCTTACTATTGCACCTTTTACCTTCTAAAAATTGATGAACGAATTGTGAAGCCTTACAAAAGGGGTTCGTTCTTGTCTTTTTCGTTGACAGTGTGTAGTAGAGGGCTGAAAGAACATGCTGAGCACCTGATGAAGGTTTTTCGATTAATCTGGTTGTCTATAGGAAAAGATGTAATCTTGCCAAAGAATCTGTAGAGTATTTTGCCACATTGTATCACAAAAAAGGGGTCGCTGAAGGTAGACCCCTAAAGGTTGAATCAATGATGCAGTGGCCAGCCCCTAATATGTGAAAGCGTTGAAGATATTTCTGGGGTTGATAGGATACTACAGAGAATTTCTAAAGAACTAAGGGTTAATTGCCAAATCGCTTACTGAATTGCTTCTAATGGTCTAAACAAACAGAATAGCTTTCTAAGCATTAATGCTATAACTTCACTGCCTCTCTTAGCAATAGGGACCTTCTCTTGCTTTCCTCAGCTAACAACTATTAGGGAGGGCATGACTGAAATCAGTTTACAAAAGAGTGTTAATTGCTATAATGCTGGACTGCTGGCAGTGCGTAAATGGAGGCATTATCTAATGGGGAGCCACTTTAATATCCAAAATAATGTGCATGTTTGGTTTCGTGGTAGGTTTGTATTGTAAAAATCTATTGAATGATTTTGTAAAAGCTAGAGTGTGCTATTTAGAATACATGAGCAAACATTATCAATTCTTTGGATTTTGCATTTCCAGATTATGGATTAAAAGGATTTTCAGTTGCGAAAAACAAAAATGATAAAAGAATGGTAACAAGCCTTCAACCTAAATCGAGATCCTTTTGGAGGTTTTATTTTGACTCATTCTTGGGTCCTGGGGTGCTTTAGGTGCAGGGGGTCATTATTATCTGTGTTCTAGTAACATTTAATTGTAGATAGTTTATAATGGCAAGTTTTCTGAGTGATTTTTTTATATGATTCTTGCACAGAACGTCAGTTTATGTTGATGTCTCTTATATGTGACAGGCTAGGAAATAAAATACAAAGGATGTTTGCCATCTCATTTGATGATATGTGCTGATCTCCCTGAGGCGCTGTTGCAGGCATAACTCGTTTCACACATTTCAGACATTATCTGTTGGTTCTAAGTTACTTTTATAAATATGTATTGTTTGTGACCGTTTTGTTTTGTTTTGTTTTTGTTTTTTGTATAGTTCTTTTTAATTTTTCTCATTGCAGCTATCGAAATTATGTAATCGGCAGTCATTAGGAACAGGGTGTTGATATCATTTACTAGTATTAGCAATGCTTTGGAAATGGATTTCCATGATTTTTTTTTTCCTCTCGTGTACAAAAAAATCACCTTTCGGCTGAATCTTGTTGTAATATGTCGAGATTACAAATGTTACTAAATGTATCGCACCGCTTTTCTAAAATTATCTTTATGGTAAACAAGTTTATTTATTTTACACACGTTTCACATCCTATGGTAAACAACTATATATGTTTGCAGCATTACAGTAAGCATATTTGTACTATGTCATCTTCAGAATTACAGTAACTATAATTTTTATCAAGTAAAATTAGCATTAGTTTTAAGAAATGAAAATAGAAAATGTTTGGTAGCTTGTTTTCACACTCCTGTAATGCTTTCTGGATTGACCTATTCAGATGTGTATTTTTAAAGTGTTTGAAGACATAAAAGGTGAAAAAAGAAGTTATCAAAATGTTTTCTCAAAGTAAATGGACCTAAAAGATGCGATTCAAGCCACTATGGGCTTGACTTGATTTTTTTTTGTTTAATAAAAAAAGTGCGTGCATTCTCATGATTATATGGATGTAAAAAATGATAGAGATTTGCCATTTGATAATGTGGATGCAGTTTTCTCCGTTTCCATATTTTATTTTTTAGAACACATCAACCCTCACTTTACATACATAATAACACGGATAAATGGATTTATGCTTTATATACTTTTATTTGTACAATAAAATGAAAAATGAAATGGATGTATCAAGTATACATCACCAGCACCTATCAAGCTATGAGAGAATTAAGGAATTATTACTCTAGAGCCTCTTCCTCTTGATTATGGTATAGTTTTAATTTGCCTCTTAAAACTCTCTAGTATTGGCTTCTACTTAGCATATACAGATAATTAATTATACACACATGCACGTGGTGTTTAGATACAGGGTCTAGAAAAGAGGGAAGAAGAACTTCCAATTGCTGCTTGTCTTAGTCGTTTGTGAAGCAATGTATTTGTATTGTTCCATAGCTTTTTAGCTTCGGATTCGTCGTTTGCAAGACTTGAGCAGTTACTTTCGTTACAATCAGCAAAGTATTTTCCACTCACCCCTTCTGTTTTTCGGCTTAGAGCTACATAACAAGTTGTTGATGCACCCTGCACAAACACATTCATTCATTCATATAAAGTTGGAAAATGTGATGTATTTTTTCACCGATTAAGGGAGGAGTTAAAAAATATACATTACTTTTAACATTAAAGAGATTAATTGACATAGACTGTCTTTGTAAAATGTTTTAATTGTCAGAAAAATCACAATCACTTATTTATGACTTTAAAAGTAGTTTATATAGAGTAATGTACTTTGCTTACAAACCTGTGATATGGATTTAAGCAGCTTTGATGCAATGAAATACAAGGAATCTGCATGGAATTTTAAGGAATATGTGGCTTAATTTTGACTTCAACCTTATAAAAGTGAAACAAGGACATGAGTTGACTATACCAAATTATTTAATGCAAGATTAATTTGTACATACCCGTTATTAATCCCTTGTGTGCTTTAATAATTCCTGTCCTCACAATGCCTGGATGCACTGCATTGATAGTTACTCTTGCATTCCTCGCCTATAATTATTTCCCAATTTCCAAGAAATTTTAGTGGAACATACAAGGTTTTACTTTAGGTGGATGCTACGGGGACTAGCGCTAGATTAATATTTGAAAATCATTTGAAATTCTAACAAAGATTGACGTCTAAACCCTCATCGTCTTTACGGTTAAAACAATAATTCGATCGTTGTTTTTTTCCGATAAAAATAAGATAAAACAAATGTGTTTATGAAAACTCAACTCATCGAATTAACATCAAGTCTATCACTGATAACCGGACAGATGACAAAGACCGTTAACATATACTTCTAAGAATGTTGTCAATCGTCCTTGAAATTTCAATTAACTTTTATGCATAGTGCCCAATAGTACGTCCATCTTAAAATTTGCCTTAAGCTAATTTTGAGGGGTTATTTCTAATTTCTAACCTTGAGTTGTCTAGCCATTTCCTTCACATGTAGAATCATGGCTAATTTTGATTGAGCATATGCACGTGTCCCATTGTAACTGCAATAATTTTGTTATTTCACAGAGTTATATTGATTAGTATCCAAAATTTAATCAATGTAATAGAACTTGTTCGTAATTTTGTAGAGAAAGGAAGCAAACGGTGATTGTACCTTTTTCCATTGAGCATATCTTTGAAACAAAAGCAAGTTCTTTTCACCCAGCTATGAATTACCGAAGAAACATTTATTATTCTTCCTTGAATCCCTGTCTTGTTTGCAGTATCTATCATTTTGTCTAGTAGCATTTTTGTTAACAAAAAATGTCCTGCAATTTAAGATGAAAAGAAACAAAATAAATTATTCATACATAATAAGTCTTTGAATTTGGGGACTTGTGCATAGTGCCATCCAAATTTAATGGTAGTAACTTAGGACTCTGTTTGAGCCTAATTTAACTATATTTAACTTTGCTTTCTTTGATTTGTGGCATTCATATTATGCTAATGTATGTAGTATAGTAGTCAAATAAATATTTATCATTGTTTTTCAACATCATATGTAAGAATGAAAAAATTACCTAAGTAATTTGTAGCAAATGTCATTTCAATTTTCTCTTCAGAGAATTCAATGTTCTGAGAGTATACTCCTGCGTTATTTCTGTAAAACAAATTTTATTAATTCCAATAAACTATTACCATAAAAATTTTAAACAAAGGTTCACAACCACGATCTCAACTGCAAAACATTTAATAAAAACACTTACATGAGAATATTAAGAGGCAATTCTAAAGCTAAAAACTCTGAACAAAATCTTTGTACAGAAGCAAGGGAGCTAAGATCAATTTCCAAAAGAATTATCTCAGCATTAGGACTCTCCTTTTGGATTTTGTCTCTAACTTCACAACCCTTTTTCAAGTCCCTAGCACCAACCACAACTCTCACTCCTCTCTTTGCTAACACCCTAGCTGTTTCAGCTCCAATACCTGAAGTGGCACCTTCAATTAAAAATTCCAAAACAAATAAAAAAAATTCATTAATTAATACACAATGTGGGGTCATCTAGTGTGAACAAATAAAAGAATAGAAGAACAATATATACATGCAGCCAAAAAGAACCACACCATCTCAAAGTTGTGTGCACACGTGTGAAAGTTTACAGAGTAAACTCTTGAGATTCAATCTTCTCAATGCCACATAATTAATAATTAGTAAGAAAACATCTCTGTATTTTTTTTAGGTGAAACTACTTTTGAAAATTTGAATTAGATGAAAAAATTAAAGAAAAAAATATGAAATCCGCCAAAATTGGAGATCAATTTAATTTTGTCTTAAATTTTTGTCCATAATTCAACTTTTTTTTAATATAAATTAGCTCACAAATTTCTATTAAAATTTAACAAAATCCCACGGTAATTAAAAACTTGGACAGAAATTTCTTATAAACATAAAAAAAAAATGCAGAAGAATTCTTCAAGAATTTTCCAAAACTTACACTGATCAGCATCTGGAAAAATAGACTCTAAGCCAAAAAGAAAGATGAAAAGGCAAAACACAGAACAAAAACTCTATGTGACAAACATTTTCATGCTACAATTAATATGTATTAATGTTTTCACTTCAAACTTTTATTTTATTTTTACTAAAAAAACGATATTTATTCGTTCAAACCGGTAGAAATTATATCATTCAAGTTTATACGTTAGATTTATTAAATGAGTTACTTACCAGTGATGAGAGCAGTTAGATTTGGAGGGAGGAAAGAGCAATCTTCAGTGACTTGCTCTGCAGTTGAATTTGAGCCAAAACCACTAGGCCCTGCAATGCCAGCTAAGTACCTTATTGTTTCTTTCATGAATTTCTTTGCTTTTGAAGATCACAAGAAACTAAAGCATTCGTGGATCCAACTAGTTTAAACCACATATATTACTTGATTGATAGTATACTATATCTATATATATAGTATGAGTCTATGAGACATGCTTACTTAAACAATAGATACGGTATAATTAATTACCACAGAGTTTTTCATGTATTAAGAAGAGGTTAATTTTTATAAACGGTTGGGTGTAAAACATTTTTATATATGTATCTTATCAACTTACATCATAGTATCACCTTTTTAAGTTACTTATTAAAATATCTTTACAAAAATATATATAAAATGATTTGATTAGATGCATGTAAATTTTTAATGGTGGATATATACAAATTAAATCCTATGACTAAAAATTAAATAGTATATTAAAATTTTCTATTTGTGTGCTGATGTTATGAAATTGACCTTCGATGTTTTAGTTAAATAATTACGACAAAAAGTAATAAATTAATTAACAGTCTTTTTCATTAAAAAAATTAACTAATATTCTTAGCAATAAAATAAACTTATATTTAAGATTTTTTTTTAAATGATACTTATATTCAAAGGTGAAGTATTAGTTATTAATTGCCGTGGTTGTTAAGGAGTGTTTTTTTAAGGTGTTAATTTAGGGAAAATAATTGAGTTGGCACCATTAATAAATAGTACTTCCTCTTTTTTTTTTTTTTTTTTTTTTTTTACAGAACTTTCTCTACCTTTTAAGTGTCAACGGTTTGTTTTCTTTTTCATTTTTTGTCGTTTTTATTTTTATAATATTAATTATTATTTTGTTGAAAATATTTATGACTATTTATTGGAAAGAGAGAAAAATATATAAAATAAGATGTTAATAATGAATTAAGTGTATTATAAAAAAAGACAAATAATTTTAACAAAAATAACAAAATTTATTAAATTTTGTTATGCATAAATAATCTTAAAATAACTATTAAACAATAACAGATTTAGTACATGGTTTTTTCGCCTTACACGTCACCTATCGGATGGTCCACAAGTTTTAACCTATCAAAATTGTTTGATATGATTAACTGTGTTAATTAGCACTTAATTATTTTATAGTTATATATCTAATAGCAACTCCCTCATGCTCATTGCATTTTCCTCCTTTTTAGTATTCACTTTTCGGGTCCTCATTTCTCATAATTACTGTCTCTCTTTATTAAGTGGCTTGCATTTTCTAGTGGGCTGTGTGGACTTTGGTGTTTTCTTGGTAAAACTTAATTTCGAGTACGTAATAATGCATGGTTAAGAGTAACAATGAATCAATTAATTAATTATAATCTGAAGATTACTTCTGAAGTAAAACCAAATTGATCATACATGCCAAGGATGTTTGGTAGTTTAGCCTTTTACAATTTTCTTACTTTCACTTTTTCTTGTGGTAATAATTTTGTTAAGATCATTTTGCTGTACTTTTTATTTTTCATCTATAATAATCATTATCTTATCCTCTTTGTCATCTTTCCACGGCTGGGATTGGATCAAGGTACTTTTGCTTGAATAAATTAAGTCATCAATTTGATCCTTAAATAATTTAATATATATAATCTAAATTAAGATCAAATATATTAACTTTTAGTTTTTTTATTTATATTTTATTTTAAAGAGAATATATTTTTTAAACAAATAAAGTTATTAATTATTCTAGGATTTTTTTCCTCCATACAAGTCTAAATCAGAGATTTCCAATTCCTAAATCCATAGTTCAAATCAATTGAGTTATCTTTCTAGAGAAAATATTACTCTAAAATAAATATATAAATGATATCTTATATAAATATTATAAGTGGTATCTTATAACTATTATTATTAATTTAGTCCCCTAACTAACATGGTGGATTTAAGGGAGGGGGAGTAAACGTTTTAACCCTAAGTTAAAATACATCAAGTCAGCAAAGAAAATGGGTTGTTGTCATAATGTGACACCAAAGTCGCCTCTAAATTCCTATAGATTTTCGAAATTATTAATGGCTAAGAGGACAAAAGGCAAACAAAAGATTCCATCAATTAAGCGCCTTCATATTACAATTTTTTTGCTAAACTCCTTCATATCTACAATTTGTACACCAGTGAAAATAATAGCAATATAATACTATGGTTAAATGAATAGTCAGAATATTGAGAATGCGTGGTGAGGCATAACTTACGTCTCATTACAAGTTACGATTTTTTTAAACCTTTGTTGTTAACTGAATATATTTTAGAAATCAATTATTTTGTTATATATTAAGAGTTCCTACTAGTATATAAAAATGTTATATCATATGAATGTGATCTTGTGGAAAGAAAGATACCATATTATATTTATGTGACTTAAGTAATATACAATTGAAGAGACAAAGAATTTAATAAATAAAAAATATAAGAGACAAAGAATAATAGACAAGATATCCACTCTCTGTTGCTCATCAAGATATGTGATCTTCTTTGCCTAACTCCTTTTCGATAGGCTTTTGACGTTTAATTTTATTTATTATTTTTTACAAAAAAGTTTTTTTAGTTTATTTAATTAAATCAAAACACAATGTTGCCATCACCGCCTAATTTCTTTCATACTATCAATAAGACAGTTTGTTCATCTATATTGTACCATGTGATATACATGGCTCCATTATCTTATATGTAACAAAAAAAACTATCTTTATATTTTTTAGAAGAAAATATTCTTCTTAATATAAGACTCATTTCAAATTACTAGAGATACATATCTATTATTTTTAAATATATTTGAGATGCAACATAAGAGTTGTATACATACAAAATATATAATATTTTAATAATAACTAAATAAATGTCATTATTAGTTGGTTTTCTCGCATACGGGTCACTGAACAATTACATAAACAAAAAACAATGACACAACACATATATATACGAATTCAAAATTATTAGTACTCTTGTCAAAGAATTGAATTCATATATATATATATATATATATATATATATATATATCCATGTTAATTTAAGTAATGACAATTAATTTCTTAAATGATCCTTAGTCCACAGATGATATTAATTGCTTGGATGCACTGATGAAGAATTTAAAGAAAGATATATATCTAAATAGATGGAGTATGAATGAATGTATATATATCCTAGCACGTGTGCATCTAGAAAAAGCAATGATAGTATCTAGCATGCAATGAGGGGATTTGAATTTCAATAGAAGGAATCAAAACACTTAGATAAGAGACAGATCATATACGCATTTGAAGACAAAAATACTTTAACTGCGTGCCACTCACGTCTTTCTTTTTACAACATAGTGAAGAGAACATAGGGACCAAAAAAATTATCTTTATCCTTCTGTGTGGCTCTTTGAGAATGATGAGGGATGTTGGAGATAATTTGACTTTGACGAAGCAAAAGTTAAGCATTGATAACGACCCTTCAACAATGGAGTGTTGCATAAGGGTCCCATTTTGTTTCCCAACTTGCCAACACCATTCAATCACTACTTGTTGTGTTGTGTGTATTCTTCTTCTCTTTCATTCCTTCATACTTTTGTTGCTTGCCATGCGCCTTAGAAAAAGTGTTCTTTAAAGTCTGAAATATACATAACAACTTTATATCTATATATACTGCATGCATTATGCATATGCTGACATACATGCTTGGATTTATACTCCATGCATTATGCATATATGCTGACATACATGCTTGGATATGACAGACACTAAAAGGCACCTTCTTTCATTATTCAAAAGCTAAAGTGCTTAATCATTACTTGTACCGTATTTTGTTTTGATTTTAGGTAAATATTCTCAACTGTCGTGGGAATTTCAATAAGTAAATGTTGGAATATAAATTACCGCGCGTCCTTGTTTGAGTATCTTTTTAGTAAGGTGGAAAATTTTCTTATAGCCAATGTGCTTGAAGTTGATTGAATTGAATCAAAAATTTAAGGTTATGACATTTATTTGTAAGGAAAATGTTTGGTGCATGTATACTGATCTTATACCTTGGAAGAGAAAGAGATAGAAAAAGTGATATAAAAATCTCATATATTTGTGATATAATAGAAAAAAAGAAATAAAGAAGAAATAAGGTATGAAAGTTCAAGACATAAGGCTGTCTTGTCATTCCAATTATATAGCACCAATATTAACTACTATATTTTAAAATCCTAATTATTTTTATTATTGGGTATCAGTTATCAAATCATGAAACAATTCACTTTATTTGTGTTAAAATTTATTGGTGCGAGCTTATGCAAAACCCACGTTCCACCTAGTCTAGCCATAAATATTTTCTTACGGTACTATAATATACTTAGTCTTTAAATATAAGCTCATTTTGAATAAATCACATAAATTAAAAAAAATTGTTGTAGTAAATGGTTCATATTTTTATTAAAATATTTAAAAATGAATTTTATGAAAAACAATTGTCTTATAGAAAGGGAAAAGGAAAAAACTCAAAGAGGATGATGTATTAGAGGTCGGAGGTAGTATTTTTATTTTGCCAGCTTAAATGGTAATTGTTGGAACAGAGAAAAGTTAGAATGAGAAAGCTATACAAAACTACAAGCAACGTGTGTCACAAGTCACAACATTGGCCACTACAATAATAATAATCAAAATTTCATCCGCGAAATATGTATACCTTCAACAATTAACAATGCCGACAATTCCTTAGCTTTCCCTCCGACCAATTATAACAACCTGTATTGCTGACTTGCTGTGTCATCCATCCATTGAACATTAACAAGAGATTAGTGATGAAAATAGAGACTTTGTAGTTTTGTATCATTTTCATGTGTATCATTCACACGTGTGCACCAATAGGTCGATCGACAGTGACATATGGTAAAAGTCTAAAGTGAATTTTGAAATGTGACATTTTAAAGTAGGAGATGGTTATTCAAAAAGTAAAAAGTGAAAGATAATAAAATAAATACTACAAGTTTACATAAATGTTCTAAAAAAATTCATTGATTACATAAAATAGAAAAATGAAATATTGTTTTTAACTGTCCATAATTTAAACAAAAAGAAAAAAATAAAGGGTCAAGTTCCAAGCAACTAAAAAAGAACATCGTTAGAAAATTTTAAAGACAATTAAATGTTTATCTATCAACGTAACGAAGAGAAAAAAATCATGAATTATATAAAAGCACAATCTTTTTTAAAAGAAAAAAGATCAAATTTAACAAAAGTATTTTCAATACTTTATTTCACGATGGATATGAAATAGTTTAAAGTGGTCAAACTTTACAAATATCTCTTTTATATTTGCTACAAGACCGTAATATAAGTGTCTATTAGAATAATTGTCCATAAAAGTTATATATCCTTTAATTTGAAAAATTGTATATCTTTGAAAGAAGAAAAAAAGGGTGACCTAAACTTTACACACACACAAGAACATAACCCTAGAAATGAACCGTGTAAATAAAATTAAAAGCCTTGCAATCTACTATCTAAACTAACAAATAAGTTTTAATATTTATTAATATTAAATAACTTTTTTGAAGTCTAAGGCAAGGGGTTGTCTAGTCCTTGGGCCCCCGCCTTACAAAAGTTAGACCCACATCACACGAGCTAGTCACGGAAGAAATAGTTGGTGGGCACCATGCCAAGACTAGTTTTTCACCTTCTAATTATATATAACACCACTTATCTAGATCATTAAGGAGAGGATATTAGTTTTGACCAAAAACAAAAAGAGGGAACATATTAGTAACTTAATCTATAATATTGAGTAATATTTCTTGTAGGAGGGACCCATACATGTTCATATTTGAACTAAAAGGTTTGTCTTTCATCGTCATGAAGCAAGTGTGTAAACAAAGAGAATATGTTTGCATAATCCATTGTGAAAGTTTGATCGATTGTTGATTATAGTATCTGGAAGTTGATTGAGGATATAAGAGTAAAATAATAATAAAATGAAACAAATTAATAATATTAAATTATTAAAGAATAACATTTATGGAATAATAACAAATTAGTGTGTAATTTGTGCCTTCCGTGGTGACAAATTATATTAATAATAAATTCTTTTTTTTTACATAATAATAAACTTTTATTTAAAAGAAATATAGAGCGCATGTATTTGATAAAGAGATATATATTAGATTTCATCGTCTAAACACATGTAATATAAACTATCAAATTTATCTCTATTTAATATTTGTGTATATTTACTCAAATATACAAAATTGAACGTGTCTCTTATATTTGCTTATAAAGAATTCAAGCAATTTTTAAACAAAAGTTGAATAGTAAATTATTAGTGTGAAATAATAATATTAAATAACACAATTTATTACAATAAAATTCTTAAACAGAAAGAAACTTGCAGTTCCAAATCATAATAAAATTAGATATTACAATAAAAATAAAATTCTACAGCTAATCATTGGTCTAACTTCCATTCTTCAATCCTCACAATACCGCAAAATAATCTATAGATATTAGTGTACCACTCTCACAACATACCGTAGAATTAATTTAATATGAGTAAAAATTAAAAGTCTCGTTAGCTGCAAAAATTCAGCACAAAAAAACTAACTAACAATAGAATATTTAATACAATTTTTGAGGTAAAATGAAGCTAAATTTTTTCCCAAAATGAAGCTTCATTACAATTTTAGCTGGCATGAAGAATCAAAAGAGACTTATTTTTTCTAAAATATATAACAATGTATTTTTTATTACCCATGATTACGTTAGAAGATTGAGTGGTGGGGCAAAAGGAGACATGCTAATTGATCAGAACCAAATTTTCATAGAGACAGAATAATGTGTTTGCCATTGCCAAGTGGGTTTTACTGTGGAGTGTGTAGGGTTGGGTGTATACAAAAGGAAAACAAGGGTATGACAAATCTAATGACTAATATGCACAAAATATTATCGACGTGGATGTGTTATTTTTATTTGTACATTTTTCTAGAGGATTTTGCTTTGTATATGATAAGCTAATTAACTATTTTTTCTTATTAATCTTTTTTATTTGGTGGTAAGAGAAATTACATGCAATGAGATAAATTTATAAAATAAATAAAAATTGTATAGTTATTACAAATTAATATTAAAGAAAGAAGAAAATGAATCAATTCATTATTTTTTTGAAGAAAAAATTGATACAATATGATTTACCAGCATATGTACTTCCCACGAAAAAAATAACTTTTATTTTATTTTTCTTAAAAAAATAACTTTTAACTTAACAGTAAATTCTAATTACAAAAATATAATGGGTAACATGGAAATTACAATCAAATATATCATCTTTATTTTGTTTTGTATTGGAACCGAATCACATGTTATTTATCTTTGGATCAAATGTCTTTATTTCTTTAAAATTGATCCAAATCGAACTATTAGATAATAATGATTGTAATTAGTTATAACTAGGTGTTACTTGTTAGTTATCTAGTTAGTTAGGTGGTTGATACCAATCCCTTAGTAAAGTAGTTAGAGTATCTCCATATGTGAATTCAATATGAGTTCATTAAATGGAGTTCACTTGCCACCTCTGTACCACAAACAAAACCATATTAGGTCCTACAACTTTAATTTATACATTAATATTTTATATTTAATTTTATTACAACTTAAAATATTAATTTAAATATTTCAATTAATATTATTATACATTATTTTAATTTAAAATAAAATTGAACTTAAATTTTTATTACAATAATAAAAATTAAATGTTAAAATACATGACTTAAATAATTAAAAATGATAATAGTAAACAATAATAGGGTAACAGTCATAAATTTATTATTATTAATAAAATAATAAAAAAGGTAACGAATATAAATTTATTATTATTATTAATAAATTAATAAAAAAGGTAATGGTTATAATTTATTATTATTAAATTATAAAAGTACTGTTCCTTCATGAGATTGCAGTTTGACACAACTCCAACGGTGAATTCCCAAAAAACTCATTTTTACATCACTCCACACTGGCGGACGAACTTATTTTTGGAGATGTTCTTATCAAGCTTAATACTTTTGTAATCCTTCTCTGTCTTATACATTTTATCATTTTCAATAATAATGGTACACTATTTATAATACTTTCAAGACCCACAGAGTTTGTATTTTCTCCACCCTAGTTAGAATTTGGGAGTCATCTTTGTTGCATGCAATGATACATTCTACAACAACTAGAGTATAGCGATGGAACGAGTTTTTATGATAAAGTAAAGTTGAGCTAGACGAATAATGCATGTTCAAATTTTATGGCAACATCTAAGTTAGAAGTGTTTACATTTAATCTAGTCCAAGATGAACCAAAAACTGATTAAAAAATTGAAAATCCCATATTATGCAAAAATATAGGGTATAATTGAAATTATGAACTGTTTTCGCATATATTTTTCACTTATATAATCTTTTTGCATATATTTTTCACTTATATCATATTTTTATTCAAATTTTCTCATTATACCCTATATTAAAACTTATATATCAAAATATATATATATATATTTTTATCTTCAAGAGGTCGTAAGCATTTTTTTTCCCTCTTTGTGGGGATGCCTAGGATGCAATCTCTTGTGGGAGAAAAAAAAATTCTTCAATACCCCCGTCTTGCGACCTCATGAAGGCAAAAAAAAGTAGCAGATTTTAATTTATAAATTTCAATGTAAAGTATAATAGAAAATTTTGAATGAAAATACTGTAAGTGAAAAATATCTTATTTTCTAACCCCCAAATCTTTTTAAAACCTCTCAAATTGTTCAATTAAATAGTATATTTAAGAATGTATAGATCTAAATTGTTCAATTAAATAGTATATTTAAGAATATTAGGAGTAAGAGAAGAAACACTCAATTTTCTTTTGGTTTGGATGATTCCTTGGCAAAACCGATCCAAAGTGATATGTGCCGAAGCCCAAGCCCATTTTCGCTTCCTTCGGACAGGTTTGACTTATACGCACTCCTTTAAACAACAGCCTTGCCATTTTCTTCGTTTTTCAACGTAGCATCTGAAATAAATAATCGTTTTCCTTTTCTTTTCTACTCCCAGTACTAGTTGCAGTAGCTACGTATTTCGTTCGTTCACTCTTTATCCCACTCTCTCCGATTCCTAGGTTTTTTGCACTTCACTATGGCTTCCCCAACTCATTTCGACGACGTAATTCTCAACTCTATCGTTTCGCCCTTCGCTCTTTGCTTTTCTCATGCGTATTTTACTAATTTTTTTTTTTTTATTCTTCTTTATAGCAGGAATTTGATTTTGGAGGTGGATTTAACGGAACGCGTTCAGGTTTTGCTTTTTTCTTATAAAAAATATGCACATGTTATTATTTATTCAACATATTCTTATTGTTTCATTGTTATGAATTAGATACTATAGGTAATAAGCGGTCATCCCCTGATTTCGACGATGGAGATTTTGATAATGATCGTTTCGGAAAGAAGAAGGTAAAATTTGATTCATTCAATATTATTCAAGTATTCGTTTTTTCTTAAAAACCTAATTAAACTGCAATTTATGGCGAACCTTCATATTTCAGGCCAAAAGTCAAGCTGAAGAAGAAGCTGCTTCTGGTGTCACAACTGGAATGATTTTGTCTCTTCGTGAGAGGTATGGATATCTGAGTGTAGATGATATGAAAATTATGAATATTTTGCTTCTCAAGATTGCATGAAGTGAACTATTTGAGCCTGAAAAATTTCCCGTACTTCGTTTTTTGCAGTCTTCAGGACTGTAAGGATATGCTTGCCTCGTGCCTGGTACGTTTTTTTTTTTTGCTCAAAGAATTTGAAATTCTGTTATTGATGGAAGTGGACTGTTGTTATAAGTCATTTGATTTATACTTTATAATGTTTTTTTTTACTACTGACCGCTGCATGTATCATAGACACGTCCAATGCCTATTGATTTAATGGGCATTTAAGCGATTCAAATGTCAATCCAAACATGCCATTAAGTGTTAGATTCATGTATGGCTTGGCTCACAGTAAATAAGTTATGTTTACTTATTTTTAATGTGAACACTTTGAATAATGTGGGAGTGGGATATAGTTCTCATATATCCTTACTTTGATAAGTTAGAGAGAATTCCCATAACCGAACCTAAACTGTTGGATTTGAGTTTTCCTACTCCCCTCTCAAAGTTTCATATATATGATAGTCTAGGTGGAATCGGATCATATGCAGTTGGAAAGCCAAGTGATTCTGTTTGTTTACTTCCATATTTTTCGTTTTCTTATAAAATATGTCTTTTGAATGTCTCTGATTGTTTGCATTTAATTTTGACTGCAAACAATCACAATTTTACTCTAGGTTGAGTTGTAGCTTTTCCTTTCCTTAATTTTTTTACTGGATCATTTGCTTATTCCAGAATGAACTTGATGATGCAAATTCCGAAATTCAGAAATGGCGTTCTTCATTTCAAAATGAACCATTCATACCTGCTGGGACCACACCAGGTTAGTTTGTACGTGAATTGTTTGCTAGTAGTGATATATCATAGATGTACTAGTTATTCAAGGTTTAGTTATGTTTACAGTTGTTAGGGTATGAAATATACACCTGAGCAATTATTTCGTATTGATGCTTTCTAGTTCCCAAATTGGTGATTAACTATCTTCAAGCACTGAAATCATCGGAAGAGTCCTTAAGAGATCAGGTTCAGCCATTAAGAATCTAAAATTCTATTTTTTTTCTTCAAAATGATTCCTTATATACACTGATCATATTGTATTGATCCCTTCCACATTTTTATTGGTTATCAGCTTGAAAAGGCAAAGAAAAAGGAAGCTTCATTCATTGTGACATTTGCTAAACGTGAGCAAGAGATAGCAGAGCTGAAGGTAGGTATATTCTAAAAATCAGGTTCTTGATCTTTATGGTATCTGGATGTGAATATTCTAAAAATCAGGTTCTTGATCTTTATGGTATCTGGATGTGTTGTTTTATTTATTTTGTGTCTACCTAGGATTCTAGAGTAAATCCTTTATCCCGCTAGGAGAAAATATACAGATAAAAAATAAAGAAGAAATTGGAATGTAGTTGGTATTTTCTCTCACTCTCATTCACATCTAATGACTTACACATCTGATATTCTTTATCTATACAAGGTTTTATTTATCCCAAAAAATTTGTCTATTTGAGTTTACTATATTTTGCTTGAGATGTTCAATGCTTCTTTGATAGAAGTTTCTGCAAAGCTTTATAAAATCTAAAATCATGAATGGTTCAATATTATTTCATCATGTATCTGTTTCCAACAACCTATTTTTTGGTAACTTACCTATATACTGTCAACCAGTAGTGATAATTCTTCCTATCACAATCATACTGATAGTTGTTTTCATATCTTGGCGACAACAACAAGCCTTACTGGTGATGAATTCTCTATAGACTCTGATTTATACCCTCCTTAATTTTATCATCCATGTTTTTAGTTCTCTTAAATTTCCCTACTCATTGAAGCTTCTAGATATTGTTCTTCTTTAGCTTGAGGAAGTTTTACTTCTTGCTATGTACTATTGCTTGCATCTTTATAGTGAATTCTTTTCATCCTTGGCTATGCAATATACTAACTAGCACTTCATTGTAATGATCATTCAAGCCATCTTATTGTCTTATCTTTCAAGTAATACTTATCTCTATGATGTTCATTATCCATATGTTCCCTTTCGATCTATGTTTTATGTAGCTCACTTTTTTTGTTATTTTCTTTTTAAAAAGCATTCATTTATGACAATCTTAAATCATAAGCGTTGGAACATCACAAAATGTCTTATTACTATATCTTTGTTGTAAATTAAAGTATAGTAGAAAATCTTCGAATATCTTTCAAATATATATTGTGGTTTCAATTAGTCATTTATTGCGAAAGCAATTTTAGGAGTTGTTTCTTGATTTCGTTGTTTATCTTGATTTGATTCCTTATTTAGTTTGTTATTACTTACTACTTAGTAGTCTTGTTGTATGAGTGGACTTCGGTTTGTATTGCTAATACTATATACTAGTAATCTAGGAGTTGTCTTAAATATTAGTCATTACAAAAAGTACATCATTGTGTTGGTATTTTGTACTACGTTATTACACATCTATACCATAATTTAAAGAGAGCTCTAGTAACTAGTGGATATTTGTTTGTATACATTAAACCGTAACAATACACTTCTTTTTCAAATTTAAATTTAGAAACATACAACATGAGTATTGAAGCTGAAATTTAGATAAGTTCATATAACATAGTTATTTTGAAACTGAAACAAGCGAATTAAATTAAAATGCACAATATTGAATATAACACAATAAAAAATATATACAACATCCTTATAGGAATGTTATTGAGAGCCTTATTTCCCTCTCTTCTCTATCTAAACCCTATAATTCCGACTCATTGCACAATTCCTTATAGGAAGTGAATGAAGTTCAAGAGTTAGGGAAATTTTGAAACTGATTCATTGTGATTCTGATCTGAACATTTTAAACTTCCCATACGTTCTTTAAGTAGTCTTATCTTGATCGAAAAGTTCAAAGCTACTTTCATTTTATTGATGTGTGGTTTGTTTCATTATATGTTTTTCTAATTTTATTTTGTTTTATGTCTTTCTAAACTTTTCCAGTCAGCTGTACGGGATCTCAAAGCTCAACTCAAGCCAGCATCAATGCAGGTATTGATTACCATATAAGTGTTTGAATATATATCCAGATAAATTTGTTCATTGATGATTCTTCATTCTTATTCATGCATTTTTGAAGGTCCAAATAGTTTTCCAACTTTGTTGAGCCACTTAGATATTGTTTATGATTTGTTCATTACATGTATTTCAGATTATTTATTGCATTTATGTTGTACAGTATTAAATAGGAGAAGTCGTTGCACAATATTATCGGGTGCTTTCATGCTAAATAGAGACATCAAGTTTAAATCATGAATATTGAACTGCATCGTTTATTTGATCTATTTAAAATTTTGATTAAATCCGGAAACTTGTTTTCCTTCATGGAAATGGAGACACCATTCCCTAAGAAATCCACTGCTAGTTGAGCTTTATTATGTTCTGCAGTAAATAAAAAGTGCAAAGTTTCCTTGGTTGTAATAATGTAAATACTCTTTTATTTTAGATTCCCCCTTATCTTTTGGACCATTTATGCTACACCAACTCAGTTGGTTACATTTATAAAAAAACTCGTTTTTTTTACAATATTTTGTATTACATAGAAAAGCTACATCCTGCAAGGTTGAAATGCTAAGAGCCTGTTTAGGTTGAGAAAACATTTTTCTGTATTAATTTCTTTTTTTTCACTTCCAATTGCATGTCATCATTTTTCTCTCCGCTTCTTGTTTTAAAAATCAAACAGGCCCTAAATACCTCGGTCCCTTTGCAGCAGCTCCATAGTTTTATCTTATTCATCTTTCTCTAATGCACAACACAGGAGGCCATTATTTATATATTTATTTATTTATCTATGCACTGTATACTTTTTTTTGGGTATGCGGGACTAAATTGTCTATTTATTTAGATCATGTATACAAGCTGAAAAAATCACAACATGCCAGTTTGCTTTTTTTCTAATTCAATTTGCTTATTTGAAAACAACCCTGGTACCGACTCTAGGGAATAAGGATAGATCCTTCTGGAATATTATTTCTTTATTAGATGAATTCAATAGCTGTCACAGAAGGAATATTGTACTAACTCTGGACTTAATAAAGGTGGACCTGTTATACCTTTACACCTTAATTGTCTATATTGTTTCTGTGACTGTAACCAACTCAACTTAGAGAGAAAAGACATTGATTGTTGTTGCATGTGTGCGGCAACCTTGTTACATGTGTAATGGTTGAACTTTAAAACTTCCATATCAATTTTGGTGTATGTTGTTGCATTTGCATTTGCTTTTATTCCTTCTTGGGTTCTCCCCAAAATATTATGACCTATTTTTGGCTGCTATTTAAATTGAAGGCAAGGAGGTTCTTACTAGATCCGGCACTTCATGAAGAGTTCACGCGATTAAAGGTTTGTTACTCAACTTTTTTCTGGCTTTAAATCAAAGGTTGATTTTTGACACATGGAAGTAGTGTACATGTTCCATGTCATAGAGTTCTATTTGTTGTCGACTGCCTAACACAACCCTCTCATTTTATTTGGGCTTGGGACCGGCTATGTACATCAAAGCTAACATAGACAAAATTGTTTTAGGGTACACATTCTATAATTGAAATTATTATGAAAAAGACCTAAAGATCAATGAGTTAAATAGAGATATGTTATATGACAATATTATGACGTTTGATCGATGTAGTCGACCCTACTTAGTGGGATAAGGCTTGGTTGTTGTTGTTGGAGGTAGGGTGTGTGTCTTTACTCAAGTTGTACTAGGAAAATGTTAGACCAAGTTGTCATTGTTGTTTTATCAACCCAGAGACAAAGGGTCCATTTGGTTGGAGGGAATTGGAAGACAGGGGAAGGGATGAGACCAAAATCACTTAAAAACCATTTAAAATCCCTCCTCCCCTTGAACCAAATGTTAATTTAATTAAAATCCATCTTTTCCCTTTTATTAAACCAAACATAACTCTATTCTCTTTCCATTCCATTCATTTCCTCTTCATTAAAATCCCTCCCCTCCATTGAACCAAACAAACCCAAAATGAAGAAACATATTATCCTTTAGGTTAAATTATACTTTTGGTCCTCTAAGTTATTTTTAGGTTTCACCTTGGCCTCTTAAGTTTATTTTGTTCTATTTTGGTCTCTTAAGTTACAAATGTTAGTCACTTTGGTCCCTTAAGTTACAAATGTTTGACACTTTTGTCTTTTTTTTTTTTTTTCAGTGTCTTAACATTTGCAACTTAAGTGGTCGAAATGTTTTATGTTTATAATTTAAGAGGCCAAAGTGTCCAACGTTTTTAACTTAAGAGCCCAAAATGAAACAAAAAATACCAAAGAGACCAAAGTGTCTAACATTTGTAACTTAAGCGACCAAAATAAAATGCAAAAAAATCAAGCGACTAAAGTGAAACCTAAAAATAATTTATAAGGGAGATCTTGGTAAGAGATTTTACTGGCAGATGGTAGTTTCATCACCTAGTAACAAAGTGTCTGCTTATTTCATGATGGTAGTTCCATCACTTGTTTTCTGGGAGATCTTGTTAAGAGATTTTACTATTTTGTATATTACCAAATGAAATGGAATCATTTTATTTTGAGAAACAAAAGATAAAGTAGAAGAGGGTAGGCACACTCTCTAGTTTGATTATCTGGTTTAAATACAAACCATCCAGCTGAAAAGGATAACTTCTAGGGTGTAAGGTGGTGTTAAATGTAAAATGGGTTTTTAGCTGACTACTATTATTAGCTATCACTTTCAAATTTCAGCAATGAATTTGAAGGAAACTTAGTAAAGATTCTGAAGTGTGTTAACCTTTTAGACAAGCCTAATATTGACGCCATCATGTGGCTTACGATATTTTTATTCTTTAACATGTTTTTTGTTATTGCAATTATGCATCATATGCCTTCATTTCTTACATATATTATGAATTAATTTTATTAGTTTAATTACATTATTCACATTGATGCTATTACTAGTCTTTCTTACAAGTGTTCTAATCATAGAATTTAGTTGCGGAAAAGGACAAAAGAGTAAAGGAGTTGCAAGATAACATTGCTGCTGTAAACTTTACAGCCCAAAGCAAGATGGGGAAGTTGCTGATGGCTAAATGTAAAACTCTGCAAGAGGAAAATGAAGAGATTGGGAATCAAGCTTCTGAGGGCAAGGTACTGCTATCTTATTTTCTTCATGCTTCTAGGGTTAACTGTCAATTTTTTTCCTTTTTTTTTCACATCATTCATTTGGGAGTTGGTTTTCTCCTCTCCACATTCCATATATCTACTTGTTTGAGAGAAATAAAATTAATAATAAACATTTCATATGTTGTCTAATGAAACAAGTTTATGTTATTTAGTGACTGGAAGTAACATTACACAATTACCAATTAACAGATCTACACATTAATTTACCGAATTTATTTGTCATTATTGTTAGTTTCTGAGTTGGTGCTGATATCATCTTCTTTTTGCACTTTTTTTTATTGGTCTGCAGATCCATGAATTAGCAATGAAACTTTCATTGCAGAAATACCAGAATGCAGAACTCAGAAATGAATTTGAAGGTTAGATGTTGAGTGATTTCATCTCGTTATGGTGTGGCATTTTTTGTGGTAGGACCCTTTACACAGGCTACTTAGTGACTGTTTGTTTCCTCTGTCACCATACTGGATTCATCAAAGAGGTCCTTTTGTAATTACTAGTATTATAGTATTATTCATTTGCAATATACTAACATACATTGGCAATAATGTTGCAAATATGCTTGCAACACTATTGTGTAGCAAAATTCATGTGGGTCCCTCTATTTGGGGATCGGGTTCTAATGTTTAGAGTGTATTGGTAATATTCTTTATAGTATTATTGTAAGGAACTTGGGACGTTTCAACCTGTTAAGTGTTCGGCAGGAATCTTTTGATCTATTTGTTTATAAGATTGAAGACTAGGAATTTAAAGTTATGCAATTTTGGTCTATTATTATTTCGCATCAGCAATTTTTGTAATCTTAACCCTTAAAATTGGCTACAGGGTTGCAGAAGCATATGGATGGATTGACCAATGATGTGGAAAGATCCAATGAAATGGTTTTCACTTATCCCTACTTTCATATTTTACTGAGATTTAAAATTTCACTGCATGTCTGTGTCCACCATTATGCTTTTCTTTTTTCTCACTTAACAATGTTTATGAGAAATAGAGATTAGTACTGTTGTAGGAAACCGTTTAAAGACCTCAACAAATCTTTTGTGGAAAAGGCCTATATTGTTCACAAATGCTAAATATAAAATAGGTTAATGGGTGTGTAGATTAAAGAAATTATTTAATATCTACTAGTATGATTGAAAAATTTAACATTAACAAATTTCAATTAATCTCCGATGAGTGAAAATGTTGTCATTTAGAGCTTTAATTTTTTAAAATGGTAAAACTGATAATAAAATGTTGCACTCATATTTTTTAAAATAATAAGGGTTTGAATATTATTGATAATAGCTTAATGCTGACTTAATTACAAAAGACTCAATACTAATCTCTATTTATAGAGAAACATAGACCCAATTCTAAATCAGGAACAAATCATAATAATAACGAGAGATATCTCTATGATTATAAATTGATCATATGAAGTAACTTAAAATACTCTAATATAATATAAAAGATATTTTCTAATATTCTAACAGTTTTAATGGCTTAGATCTTTCTAAACTGTCGAAAATAATATAGTTATCAATAGCTCAAAAATATATAAATTTTTTGAATTCTTAAACTTTAAGGATGGTAGTTTTATGTACTCTGATATTCCTTCTTTTAAATCTTTCGTCATTACTTCAAATAGACTATGTTTTGGAACTATCGCATTCTTGGCTATTTGTTCAAGGTTGTATGTGTATTCATTGGGTTTTCCTGCAGGTTTTTATCTTGCAAGATAAATTAGATGAGAAGGATCAGGAGATCCAAAGACTGAAAGATGAGTTGCAACAAAAAAGCTTTGCAGAGAACGGGGAGAACAGAGGCAGCATTTAGTGGGAGAGATTGATGAGATGATACCTACAGAAGATGTTAACTGATATCACTCTAAACTTCAAAAAATTTGTTGGAAACTGTTAATTATATGTGGTTTCCATTGGTAGTTCACAGCTGTATAGTGTATACAATTTGTTTATTCGAATTTTTGTGGCACAAAGGATTATTTTATTACTGCACGGTGGTTCTTATGGAATTACCACGCCTGTATTAACCCCCAGATGCCATCTCTGCGCCTGGAATTTGCCCCAATCACGTTTGGAAAAGGTATTTTAGCTGGATTTGAGAACAATGGTGGAGAGGATAAGCGTAACACAGAATGTTAGCCGAAGATGTCACGTGATTTATTTATTTTTATTCAAGTCAAATATAATCTGACTCTTCAAATCTAATCAAACAGTTATACTGAAATGTTTTCATTTCTCATAATAATTATGGATGTTTTTATGGGCACATCAATAGTAATATGCCTTATGTTGTAAATGTTTCCGTGTCTTTACAATTGCATGCCAGAGTGTCGCCTATCCGGTGTCCATGTAGAATTTATCCAAGGTTAGTTTCTTGTATTGACAGAAGAAAAAAAACGAATTTAGGCCGTTGAATTTAACTTTTTGGTTCAAAACGTTTTGAAATTTAGAGCATAGGATCCCCCCTTTTGTGGACTATATTATTGAGGCCCAATTCACTTCGAGGCCTCTGCAAGGAATTCCCTTTGATAAAAAAAGACTCTGCAACGGTTTGTCCTATTGTAGGTTACTCTTTCTTCATGAGAAAAGGTTACGTGTATTTCTCTTTTAAAAGTAGAGATTAATGTTGAGTGGACCGACTGAGTTGAGCTTGGAACTTGTTCATTTAGAAGTCACACGTAGCTTGTAACGTGGGTGGCTCTCAAGCTCTGCTCTCTGCTGCATTTTCTCAGTCGAAAACACATTATAGACACGCCTATCACCTGTTTGATGTTACGCTTATCCTTTACTCATTTTAGATTGAATTGTTCAAACTTTCCCGAACACTCTTCACTTTTCGGTTACCTTGCCAAATTTGTTCCGTTTTGTGATTCAATCAATGTCATTGACTTTTGTTGTTATCCTTCCTCACTTCGTTTTTTTGACACCGATCATGTTGATCTCTTGAATTGTTTTTATTCTATTTTGGTTCTTTAAATCAATAAATGTCTAAAAATTTATCTCTTAAGTTTATTTTTTATTTATTTTATGTTTTAGTTTTTTTAAAATTATAATATAAACATTGAATTTAATTACTATGTAAATGACATTTATATCGTCTAATATATACAAATTAAATCTATAAACATTTTAATTATTTCTGTCATTTTTTTTAGTCCGACCAATATTCTCTAAATTCATAAGACTTTTTAATGACTAATCATCTGATCGAAAAAGAAGAAATATATATAAGAAATATTTGATAGACTCGATCAACAAATTAATAACAACCAAAATGAAATTTAAAAGAACAATATAAAATCTAAAAAATATTTAAGAGATTAAAATAAAATGAAAAAGATTTAGTAAATCAAAGTAAAATTCAAAATAATTTGGAAATTAACTGTATAATTTAACCAAGTATTTATTTATAAAATATTATAAATTTATAAATAATGAAAACATTTAATATTTTTCATATAAGTTAAAATAACTTTTACTCAAAATGTTATGATTTGAATATTTTTTTTTAAATTGGAATTGATTTAATTGAATATGATTTTGATTGAATCAATTTTCGGTTGATATTATAACTATAAACAATTCTATTAATACTAAAACTTGTTTGATGTATAATATAACTTATAATATACTAAAAGATAGTGTAATAAAATAATAATTATATTGATCGAGTAAAACACATGAAATAAGATTAAAAAAATAGATATTTTTGGGTGTAATTTTTTATAATTAAATCAATAAATATTATTAGAAAATTTAAAACTAATATAAATACAATAACTTACACTAATGAAATATAAATAGGTATATATAGGTTTAATTTTCTTTTTTAAATTTAAAATTCAATTCAATTCAAACCAAACACATTTTACAAAATGAGATATAATGCCACACAAGAGTTTATAAAAAGATGCACTATTCATCTTACAAGTTGGTCGTGTAAGGATGAATTAGATTTAAAATAAAAGCCTATCGATTCATGTCACCCATTATTTATGTAGACGTATCAAGGTCAATAGTGCTGGACATGAGGGGATGTATTGAGAAAACTCAAATCCCACACATATTAAAGATAAGGTCTCACAAGAGTTTATAAAGAGATGCAATTCTCATCTTATAAGTCGATTTTGTAAGAATGAGTTAGGTTCAATATAAAATCGAGTTCGTTTGTTTAAGATTTTTAAAAAGTGATTTGACATTATATTTAAAAAAATGATTTGTATGATGACTTAATTAAAAATAGTATAAGTTATTTTAAATTCATTTGTTACCTATTAAACAAATAATTTTGATATTCAATAACTTAAAATTCATTATTAGATATTTTAACAAGATACAAATTATTTTTTAAAAAAAAAAAATTATAAAAAGTTTCTCAAAATATTTTTAAAAAATTATAAAAAGTTTCTCAAAATAGCTTTTCATTTCAATTATTTTTTTAATTTTTATTATCCAAAAAAAATTGTAGGAAATAGATAAAATATTTAAAATAATATTTTAAGATAAAATATTTATACCAATTTTTTATTTGAAATTTGATTTAATTTTATAAAAATAATTATAAAAATAAATAAAATACAATAAAAGTTATTTTAAAAAAAAATTAAAATAATAAAACATTTATTTAATCCAAACATTGGATGCTCTATGCAAAATTAACTAGTGTTGTATTACAATGACGTATATATTTCATTCTTGGTCTTGGTGAGCTAGGAAACTCAGCTCACTTAAATTGTTTGTAACAAAAAAACGAAATATTTAACTGCATATATTGATTAATGAAACTCCCAAACCTTTCTTATCATCAGCATGGCGCCACCAAGCTTAACCACCGTAAAAGAAACAAATCTATTCCATGCTAATTCGCTCCCATCCATAACATTCCAAAACTCCACATTCCTCGCTAACAACAACCCAATCCTCACTCATGTTCCACCAAACATAACCGTCATTCTACCGCCTCACACCAACGTTAACACAGGCTGCTTTGTCGGTTTCAACGCCGACGAGCCACGCAGCCGCCACGTCGTTCCTATCGGCAACCTCAACGGAATCAAATTCACAAGCATATTCAGATTCAAACTATGGTGGAGCACTCAATGGACAGGTACCAACGGAAACGACATAGAACACGAAACACAAATGATGATACTCGAAAACGACACCGTTAAACAACGCCCTTACGTTCTCTTCTTACCACTCATCGAAGGTTCATTCAGAGCTTCACTTCAACCAGGACACAATAACTACGTCGACATTTGCATGGAAAGTGGGTCCACACGTGTCACCGAATCAACCTTCAAAACATGTTTATACATTCACGTTAACTTTGATCCTTATAATTTAATGAACGAAGCTATTAAGGTAGTTCGAGACCACTTAGGAACTTTTAAGCTTCTAGAAGAGAAAACAGTACCTGATATTGTTGATAAGTTTGGATGGTGTACATGGGATGCATTTTACCTTAAGGTGGACCCTCAAGGAATAAAAGAAGGTATTAAGAGTTTAGTAGAAGGTGAGTGTCCTCCGGGATTTATAATCATTGATGATGGTTGGCAAAGTTTTTGTCTTGATGATGAAGAACCTTTTAACGGTGGTGATTGTTTATTAAGCTTGAATTGTTGTGTACCTGGGGAACAAATGTTGGGAAGGTTAATAAGTTTTGAAGAAAATAAAAAATTTAAGGAGTATAAATCTTGTAGGGCGGAAAACTGTGATGAATTTGGTTTGGGTGGGTTTGTGAGGGAGTTAAAGGAAGATTTTGGAGGTTTATTAAAGGAGGTGTATGTGTGGCATGCTTTATGTGGGTATTGGGGTGGGATTAGGCCTAATGTTGAAGGGATGCCGGAATCGGTGGTGGTGGTTCCGAAGTTGTCACCGGGGGCGGAGGTGACTATGACGGATTTGTCGGTGGGGAAGATATTAGAGAATGGAGTGGGATTGGTAAAGCCACAAGAGGCTTCTAGTTTGTACGAGGGACTTCACTCTCACCTTCAATCCGTTGGAGTTGATGGTGTCAAGATTGATGTCACACACGTAAGCCTTTCATTCATTAATTCTTCAATTTGTTTTTTTTTGAAAAATTAATCAATACACTCTTTTACATTATATTGAAATAGAAATAGAGATAATTGAGATAGAAATAGAGATAATGATATTACATGTGATTTGTTGGTCATTTGATAGGAAAAGAGATAGTGAGAGAAAATAAACTTTTAAATATATATAGAGGAATCATGAGAGTTCATATATCATTATTTTTTTTAGAGATGCACACACAAAAAATCCGACACTATACAAAATATAATTGAGATGTGTGTGATATAAAAAAGAAAAATATAACACTCGAAATAAATACTCTCATGATCGTCTGTCCTTTTTTTGTATTATGTACATTTTTATTTATTGTGTTTTCTATAGTAGTATGGTTTTATTTTAATTTAATTCCTTGAGAGTTGTAAGTTGTAATGATCACTATTTTATGAGGGGAATATTAGAATGATATAAAAAAGTACTACCAAATAAATCTATTACCAACAGATTTCAGCGACCCAAATTTTCAAACATCTATTTAACTAAATTTTATTTCTTGGGATTTAATTAAATTTGATATCCACAAGGTGGAGACCATGATTAATTATAGAAATCAGAAGAATGAATACTCTGTATTACTAGCTAGTATATTTGTGGTTATATGTGACAGATTCTAGAGATGCTGTCAGAGGAATATGGTGGTCGTGTTGAACTAGCTAAAGCGTATTACAAGGCACTTACTGATTCCGTGAGAAAACATTTCAAAGGCAATGGTGTGATTTCCAGCATGCAACAGTGCAACGATTTCATGTTCCTTGGTACACAAACCATATCACTTGGACGAGTTGGTACGTTATTATTACTCATTGTTGTCACATTGATTAATATTATTATATTACTAATTCCTCATAAATGCAGGTGATGATTTTTGGTGCACTGACCCAGCTGGAGATCCAAATGGTACATATTGGCTGCAAGGATGTCACATTGTACACTGTGCCTATAACAGCTTATGGATGGGAAATTTCATACATCCAGATTGGGACATGTTCCAATCACATCATCCTTGTTCTTATTTCCATGCTGCTTCTCGTGCCATCTCTGGTGGACCAATTTATGTAAGCGACTCTGTTGGAAACCACAACTTCAACTTACTCAACAAGATTGTTTTACCTGATGGATCCATTTTGCGGTGTCAACATTATGCACTTCCAACTATAGACTCTTTGTTTCAAGACCCTTTACATGATGGCAAAACAATGCTCAAAATTTGGAACCTCAACAAAGTAAGTCATAGCATAAATTAAATTGTGTATTTTCATATTGTCTAAACCTATGAAACACTAACAAAGATGCATTTTTCCATTGCGATGGCTGGTATTGTCGTCGTTTTGGTGTAAAATTATTTTTTAATAGTATCAAACTTGATAATTTATTATTTATTCTATTTAGATATCTTTTATTTCCTTTCGATAATCTCATATCTATTTCATTATGATCATTTTAAAATATGTCAAATTCTTTAAAATACTCTCTAAATTTATGATATATAAAGTAGAAAGGAAGATATAAAAATAATTTGTGAATATTGTATTGTTTGATACGGTCTGATGTGACATTATGATGCTGATTTTTATGTGATTTAGAAGGACATCACAATTGTGGATACCTCATCTGTCGTAACTGCAATATTGCAGCCTAATTTAAAACACCGTTGTAAACAATTAACTATATATGTGTGCCAGACATCGAACACGACTTCAAATTTGAAGTTTCGATGCTACATAAGCTTAAACCATTATTCTGATTTTTGTTTGTGTTTTTGCTGCTAACAGTATAGTGGAGTTTTGGGTCTGTTCAATTGCCAAGGAGGAGGTTGGTGCCCTGTGACTAGGAGAAACAAGAGCGCCTCTGAGTTTTCACACTCTGTTACTTGCTTTGCAAGTCCTAAAGACATTGAATGGAATCAAGGAAAACATCCAATCTGCATTAAAGGGGTTGATGTATTTGCTGTCTACATGTTTAAGGATGAAAAATTGAAGCTACTTAAGTACACAGAGAGTATAGAAGTTTCACTTGAGCCTTTTAGTTTTGATCTATTTACAGTTTCTCCAGTGATGGTCTTACCCAAAAATTCAATCCAATTTGCTCCAATTGGATTGGTGAACATGCTTAACTCAGGGGGTTCAATTATGTCATTGGAATTTGATAAGCAGGAAAATTTGGTGAGAATTGGGGTGAGGGGACATGGAGAAATGAAGGTATTTGCATCAGAGAAGCCAGTAAGTTGTATGATTGATGGAGAACCTGTGAAATTTGATTATGATGATAGTGTGGTAATGATTCAAGTTCTGTGGCCTGGTTCTTCAAGGTTCTCAATGGTTGAGTATTTATTCTGAATTATAATTTGGGGTCTAAGAGATTCTTGAAGATATGGAGCCAATCAATATTTGACTAAAATGATAGTACAAATATATATACATGGGACTAGAGTTCTATATGTTATTCTCTCCGTAATAAAATATAAGTAAAAGTAAGTCAATAAAAATTGATACATTAATTTTTGTTGATCCACTTTTACTTATTGTTATATAAAGAATTGATACTTAAATTACTATAAATCATCACTATATTTGACCGTTGTTATTATTTATTTCTCTTCTACTTTTATAATCTAAATCATTTTTCTCTTTTCTAATGCACAAGAGCATATAAATGAAACATTTTTCTATAGATTATTTGAAGTATTTTGAACGAGATTAATTTTTCATCTCATTTGCATTCATATACATTAATCTTCTTTATTTCATCTTGTTCACTATATGATCCAATAATTTTATACACATTAAAAAAAGTGGTAAATGAATGAATGAACATTTGAGTTTTATAGACAAAATAATCTTCATCTTCTTTATGTTTGTAGCTCAAAGTGGAAAGTGGTATGAAAATCACTCAGCAGTTGTATTAAATATTAATTAATGGATGCAAAATAGAAAAGTGGTGAAAGATTGAACTCATTGAACGGAATAACTGGATCGATCATTAAGCCCACAATGTTTAAGTGGACATAAGTTCCGTAGCCTTATCCTATAAATAACTAGGAAAGGGTTGGCATTCCGCTGCTGCCATTTATTGAGTTTTTTATGCTGAAAAACAACAATGACAAAAAATTATGGAGTTTCACATTTTCAGTTGAATTTTAATATATATTTATTATTTTAAAAATTAAAATAATAATATAATAAGTGACATAATATTTTATTTTTATTTTTATTTTTTTAAATATTATATATATATATATAAATAAATAAATACAAACTTAATCTTTTAAAGTCTTTTCTTCACAATTCTTCAAAAAATCAATTTGTAAACACAATTCAAAGTGACTGCCACGCGACAATTTGATGAATTAATATCATGGTTCTTTTAAAATTGAGATTTAATTTGTATGTATTAATAGTAAAAAATATTTTATACAGTTAATTATAATTATTGTATCATTAAAATCATTTTATTATATTTATTTTTAATTGTGATATATTAATTATATAAAAAAATTTACATTAACCAGATGCATGACAATTAAACTCCTAAAATTATGTATTTTGTAAGTTTTAAATATAAAATGTCAAACTAATTTTTTTAATGAAAACATGAGTCGCAACTTTGACATTTTTTTAAAGTTAAGACCAACACATAAAGAATAGGAAAAGATTCAAAGTTTTTGAGAGTGCGTATTTCTTTTCTTTTTTTTAAAGAAAAAATTGCTTATTTTGGATAGGTCAAAATATCCTCTTTCTTTCTTTATAAAAAACAATATTTCATTATGAAAAGATAGAAATTAGTCTTACACCTATCTTTTTATTAAAAAAATCTCCATAAACATCTTATTAAAAAACTTGCAAATTTTTTCTTAAAAATACAACATTAATTTAGGAGATAGAAAAATTAAGAAGTGAAGTGATAAAGTGATTTTATTGTGGTACAGTTATGTATGTTTTTATCAAATATGTGTGAGTTAATCTTTGACTTGCACAAATTTTATTGATTATAATTGGTGGTGATCAATATAAAAATTTAGTCTAACTAAAATGCACATTCAAACTAAAACAAAAGAAAATAACTCATATTAAAAAAGAAAATAGTTAATTGGGATGGAATATTCTATGACAATTTTGAATTTCTGAAATTTTGAGGTCAGTAAATTAATCATAAAATGCGTTAAACGATTCAAGTATTTCATGAGCTCATTCCACTTTTATGTACATATCCTTTTATTCAATGAATAGAATGCTTGTGCTCATGCCACATGTAAACACATGGCATTTACTCATTAAACTTATAAAAAGCACACTAAGAAGATAGTTGACATGAAAATGAGGACATATATACCCAATTCAATGGAGCCATCATTGTGTAGTGTTATTTGTGACCAATATCAGAAGTCCACATCCTACCTTCTTCTCCTTCCGTTTCTCTTTATGTTTGTTGGTTATCATCATTTGTACGTGCTTGCGTAGAAGATTTTTAGTGGACTCTTGTCAACTCAAAATAATATGAACTAGCATAAATTTCACATGCAAAATAAATGCATGATTTAAGTTTACTTATCTAGATTCTATTAAAGAATTACTCAAACGCCTTTTCTTAAAGTTTAAGACCCACGGCCACAGTGGAGTAACATTTTTGTCAAACTCCCAAAGTTAGCATGGGTGTGAGACTATGAAATGCAATATTATTAGTATTAGTATTTTATTGAATGTAAGATCAAATTTTCGACTTTTTTATTACTCTATTTTCTAACTTATTCTACTAAGTCAATTTTATATTTACTAGTATATACTAATGAATTAATTAACTATGTTATTAATATTTATATTTCAAAAAATAACTTGTCTCTTTAAAATCAATATTTCTACTTTCATGATCATCTATGAATTTAATTGGAGTTGATAAAATCAAATAACAGTTGAGACAACATTTATTTATTAGGCGAAGTCAGGCATATTCTGAAAAAGATATCAATATTAAATCAAACACGCAATAAATTTAACTACAAGAATATACAACTTGAAAAGGATCAAGCAATTGATTGACGGTAATGAATCATCTCCACATTTTATCCTCTCTATTTCTCTATTTCTTTTATGACAAATATTAACAATTGTCTAAAGGGTATTTGATAAACAATTAAATATAGAAATATAATTTTGGAAAAACTTTGATCTAGAAAAAGGATGTGAAAGTGGAGGAAATAAGTAATATATTGAAAGTTTACTTTATAAAGTGTGTGGATAGATCAATCTAAATGTTGAAATCATCTGTGGATTGGGTACCACTATCTCACTTGTGCATATGATATACATGGACAAAATTAAATATTCAACTTATACAATTTTAAAGTGATTTTTTTCTCTCACCCTAATATTTTAAAAAGTCTTAAATATACATTTGAATTGTCTATTTCGAACACGTATTTTATACTTCCGAATTAGTCAATTTTAACACACATTGAATTTTTTGGAGTAGGTAGAAGAATAAAAATGATTATCTAGTGATATTAAAAACCCCAATTTTGGGGTCCAATTAGAAAATGGACCACTATTTAGTACTTGGGAGGGAAGATAAAGACTAGGCTTGATTGCAGCATAAATGAAATGAAGTAAGGGTTTTGATTAAAAATGATACCTCGAAGATTGATTAGCATGATTGAGGCTGCAAGAGTGATGAGTGGCCAGAATAAAATTGGTCCCGGGGGCTTGTACGCCTCCATTGAAAGGGCTGATTTCGTGGACCCAAAATCTGCCATAGGTCCAGGCCCTTTGTTCTCTAGGAATGCAGTTGTCTTATCTCTTTCATCATAATTCTTGAGAGTGAAATGAAAGAATGAATTAAAGTTACAACAACAAAAGCATCAAACCCTTCATTTCATGCCTAAAACTGGACCTCACTGGGCCAACACCACAACTTGCCTGCTATTCCCAATATTTTTGGTGAATAATAAATTGTTCAACATCTATATATTATATCTGTCCATTTTTTTATAGTGCTAACGTGTAATATTATTATTATTATTATTATTATTATTATTATTATTATTATTATTATTATTATTATTATTACTTCTTAATAAATAAAAAAACAAGTGAAAGGTATTTTTGTACAAAAAAATGCTTCACCAAAAATTGTGTATCACCTTTATATATGTTATAGATATTGCTTTTAATTGTATGATATTATTATATTTTATATTAATGAGTAAGTTTATATTTTATATTAATGTGTATCACCAAAAATTGATTTTATATTTTATATTTGGATAAACTCAAATGTTCTATCATCATAGTAAGTTTCATATTTTATAACAAAATGATGAGAAATCTATCACATATGATGATCAATAATAACAATTTTTTTCATAATATTTTACTTTCATTATCCAAACCATCTTTTTTCATAATATTTCTCACAATACATTTAACTTTTCTTGACGAAGTATGGATGGACTTTACCTAAATTAAATTTAAAAATATATATATACATATAACCAATGTTATGACAACGTAAAAAGAAATTGACAAATTTTTATATTTAATATTAAATAGCAAACGCAACTATCCATTTCGCCCAAAAATCAAATATCAATTAAAACATTGACAAAATGACACAAAATTTATCAAAAGAACCGTTACTTGTAGTAGCATCAATACTCACCAAAGTTCCAAGACTATTATTAATGACAGAATTTTTCAGACGCTGATATTCTTGAGTCAAGCTAAGAAACAAATCCAATATTAACCGTTGTTTGTTTATGTTTATTAAGATTGAAATCTAGAGACAAAGCAAACAATTTGAGAAAATCATATTTAAAGCTCCACGAAGCCACCACACTAGAACACTACGAACATCTTCAATAGAAGATAATTCAAATGCATTAAATCATTTACTCAATAGTATAATTTTGTGATTAGATTTGATATTTGCCACCCATTTTCCCTCTTGTTCTTAATCATTGGTTATAAGTGGTTTAAAGTCGTTTTTTAGTCTAAAATCACCCTTTAATTATAATTTTTTTTCTCATTTTATTTGAATAAGTGATTTCACATATATTAAAATTCTCTTTCGTATTTTTTTTTTTAATTTCATTTTATTAGTGCAATGTTGTTTTGTTCACCGTTTTAATGCGATATTGTATAGTTTCTCATCTCGTTACAGTATTTATTTAGTTCAAATTGACATGTTAGCTTTACCTAATTTCCTTTTCAATTAATGACTTGCAAATGTCATTAACCTGACCATTTTTTATTATATTTTTGTATTATGTCTTTTTCCTCGCATGAAAAACAAAGAGTAACCCACCATTTTTGGTTATGAAATTATAAACGTCACTTAAATTTGTTACCTTAAATTTATGAAATGGCAAGTTATTCTTTTAAATTGTCTAACATTAGTCAAAGTACTACTTAAACTTTCAAATCTATACGAAAAATGCTTCTTAAAATAGTTAACGTCAGGAGTATTTGAACTGACTTTAAACAATTTAAGTGAGCGATTTGATATTTTATAAAAGCTTAATTGAACTTTTGGCCCCTCAAATTTTTTTAATTGTATGATTTTGATCCCCTAACTTAACACGATCAATTTTGGTCATCACATTTATCCCATTTCTTATTTTGCAACCCCTCACTTGTTTTTCTCATTATTTTTAGCAATGTGGCGTGATTCGGTGGACTTTGTAATGACTTGACATGATGAAAATTATTTTATTTTAATGGATTTTTTACATAATAGAAATATTTTAATTAAATTAAACAAAATTATATTTATTTAATTAAAAAACGAAAATTAGAATCCATAATTTCAGTCACATTCCATTTTTCCTCAGTTTTGATTCAAAGCTCCGCCAAAAAAAGATAGAAAGCACAACGATTCAAGGAGGAAATCAAGAAAGAGAGAGCTTAGATTTCAATGGTGTTTAAACGACAAATGAAAAAGAGAAAATACATAGGAGATATAATAGTGATTTTAATTCAAACTTTGGTTCAGATTTGGATTCATAGAACGATGGGTCTGAACTATCTAATTCGGATTTGGAGTGCAAGGAAGGAAGAATGGAAAAAGAGAACAAGGAAGAGAGAGAAGAGAAAATGAGGGGGAAGAAGAAGTTGAAAGAAGAGAGAAGGTAGAAAAACAAAAAAAAAAAACGAAGAAAATGGTGGATAAAATTTTAGAATTTGATCAAAAAATGTTCAATTATAATATTTAAGAGCACTCAAATTGATTATTGATGTGCTTCATATAGAATATTAGAGATTCTAGTTTTGATTTATTTATTTGTTTGTTTTAATTAATTAATTAAAATAAATAAAAAATTATCATGTTATTAGAAATCCACATTTCATGCCATATTACAAAAAACTAAAAAAAACGAATTGAAAACTACAAAATCAGAAAAACAGTATATGTGCAAAGTTAAAGTCATTAATTTTAAATTAAGAAATTAAAATTACACAATTGAAATATTAGAATGGCCAAAAATAAAATTAAATCTTTTATAAATTTTAAATTCACCTAAAGTTTATAATTTCATAATTTAAAATGTAGTTTACTCGGAAAAGAAAGGTAAAAGTAGGCATGCAGCTTTTTGCCAAAACCTTTAGCTAGCTCTAGCCTGAACAATATTAACCATTGAAAATGGATTTACCATATTTGATGTATAGTGACTTTAGTGCATCTATGTAAAATTTGTGATTAAAATAAATGTTTAATTGTTGTTTTATTTTTTTATTTTTATTAATTTATGAAAATAATTTTCTATTTAAAAGTAACAATTTTGATCGATTTTTCTAATTTTTTAATAGAAAAAACTAATATAATATATTTTAAATAATATGATATATAATATAGTACGTAGAATGATTAACATCTATAAATAATATAATATATAATATAATAACATTCATAAATTTTTCATATTTGTAATTTAATTAATGACATGTGAATAATTAATTCATCTAAATAATTCTATATCATAAAATTATATGTCACGTCATTTAAAAAATTATATTAATTTATGATTTTTTAATTTTAAAATCTAAATTAAAGATCAAAATTGACAATTTTAAAATAAGAATATTAATTTAGTGATCTAAAATAAAAAGATTAAAATAAATAAAAAGTTATCAAAAGAAAACAACCTAAAAGTAGAGAATTCCGAGGCATCAAACATTATACAGCTACTGCTACACATAAGTACAGTATATAGCCTTTCTTTTTCCTGGTAATGCTTCACAGTCAATTCATAATAACTACTCTAAAGAGCTTCACACTTCACTATTTTCAAGATCTTGCGTCAGAAACCGGTGTTTTTCCGGAGGAAGCTGACTCTGTATTTATTTGGCTAACTACGATAATATCCGGTATCATACGATATACATATAATTCATCCTTAAATTACTTTTTTTTTAAGTTAAATATATTTTAGTCTTTATATTAATTTTTATTTTTAATTTTTTATAAAAATTCTGTAAATTTTTGGTTCTTTTAAGCTTTCCTTATTAATTTTAGTCACTGATTTTTACAAAAATTCATGTTTTATATTGCAAGTGATTTTTTTATGACAAATTATTAATAAGACTTTAAAATATTATTAATTTAAAAAATTAACTTTTTAATTTTGAATTTTTATTAATTTATCTATAACTTCAAATTAAAAATTAAATTATTAAATTAAAGATTAAATAGTTAAGTTATTAAATTAATAATTTTTAGTCTTAACAATAACATATCATGAAAAAAAGTTAATTAGAACATACGACATTAACTTTTGTAAAAAAAATATAAACTAAAATTAGTAATGAATTTTTTTTAAATAATTAAAAATAAAAATTGATATATTTAAAAAGACTAAAAATATGTTTAATTTTTTTTAAACATCCTCCTTTTTTAAGGAAAACAAAATCCAAAAAAATCAAAAGAAAAAAATCTAAATAAAAAATTATAATATAAAGAACACTCACATCGATCTCAAATATAAAAAAAATATTAACATTTTGTTTGTCTAAAAAAATT
>JBBPBQ010000002.1:9517958-9532580 GCA_037974755.1 Cicer yamashitae
ATTAAGATTATCTAAAAAAAGGAAAGAAAAACCTAATAAATTTATAACTACATATGCAATGTATATCTATTAAAATCTACTAATAATCTCATACCCTAGTTATTACGAAAGTCTTGAATTATTTAAGAAATTTAAAATAAATATTTAGACTAATAAGTTATAATTGAGTTCGTAATCTAATTGTTAACTATATTTTGAATTAAATATTTGGATTTTTTTATGTATATTCTCTTTTTTAAAAAAATTATCCATTATACTCTATATTAAAATTTATATAAAAAAATCATTTTTTATGTAGTTATAGGACAGAAATACGACTTCGTAAAAATAAAAAAATTAATATATAAATTTTAATGTAGAATATAATAAAAATTAAAAAAAAAAATTATATACGTGTAAAAGAACTAAATATTTGTATCTTGTGGAGGACTTTTAAATAATATATCATTAGATGCCTAAATCTAATAACCTAATTACTAATTGTTTCCAACTAGGCTAAGCCCAAACAAGAAAAATCACATGCCTGTCACACCTAGCAAGTAATCACTTCGAATGTGATCAAACGACAATTCATTGATAATTTACTAACAAAATTGACGCAAAATCTCATGAATGCCTCTGCCATATAACAATCACTACCCTCAAAATAAAGTTGCAGACTATTAAAACAATCTCTACCTACAAATCTCATGTTTGTAAGGTACAACATCCTTCGTTCAGGAGCTCGTGTTATCGTCTTTCACCGATAAGTATTTGAATCATTGTATTTTATAGCGCTTATTTTAGTCTTTTATCACACTTATAAGTGTTATTAATGCTAGTTCTATTAAAAATAAGCCGCCCTTTATAACACTATTTTAGATGTTAATAAACATTATACGAACTATAAACGATGGTCACCTATAATAACACTTAACAACCAATATTATAATAGTTTTTTAAAAAAAAAATTGACTAAATCATTATAACCGTGATGACATATGCGCTATTGTAGCTCGATATCAAAATTCAATATTATTTGTAATTACTATACTTTTTACCTTAATTAATGGTGGTGATTTTATTACTAATATTTATATATTTTTTTAATTTATAACAAATGTAAAATATGTAATAAATTTATCAAAATGCTCAAGCTTTCATTAAAAGTATAGCCATAGTAACATAAATGTACTTAAAGTATAAAATGTGATAATACAACTCTATTCATAATAGCTAAAAATAAATCTTATTCTAAGGAGAATAAAAAAGTGTTGCTAGCACCGGATAATCCTCTTACATCCTTGAATGAAATAGACCTATTTGTAGCATCCGTTGACTGAAATAGCAAAAAAAAAACAAAAAATTAGTTAAAATACTCTAAATTGTAATTAAGATATTTTAAAGAAAAAGTTTGACACAATATTTGAAACCATAAATATAAAACTTCACCCCATATGCTTTAAGCTACTTGTGTAAGACATAATATCATATGTTTAAAGTTAAAGAAAATATATCATCACTAATTATTCAAACTTTTCATACCATTTATGTCATAGAGGTATATATTTTTTATACCAACTGAGTCAAGCAACTACAAATTTTGATGAATATTTTTACTCTCTATGATAATGGCAAGCTAATATAAAAAGACTTGAATTTCTTCAACACTCCATAATATGTGAAAACATCAATCAACATAGGAGCATACACAATCTTACAATAATGAACCCAAAATCAAATGAAATACATAATACCTAAAAGTGAGAATAAGAATTAAGATATTAAGAAATTTTCTATCCTTATATTTCTTGGACTATATCCAACACCAAAGTATTGACTCGTGACTCTTAAAACCAATTAAAAAAAACAAATTATCATATCAATATGCATAAAGCAAAAGGAATGAGTTGCTCAAGCTTGCAATGAAAAAATAAAAATTTCTAATGAAATGACCCTAGCATGATATTCAAGTATCTATATAGGCATAAAATACACAAACCAACAAAATATGCAAGTCAACCACATCATCTTCACAAAAATTCATAAATCAACTAAAAAACTTACAAGATGCTAAAAATCTAAAACATCAACACCAACATAATATACTTGATTTTATGAAAACTCGAGAAAATGTGACATGATTTCAAACACAGAAGTATAACCTTTTGAATAGCTCTCAAAAAAGTTTCATCCCTTCTATGAGGTTTGGGGTGGACCACTTTTGAATGATTTATCCATAGATTTTTTGGTTTCTAATAGTAACCAAAAGATTAAATAATATATTGAATTCAAAAAAATCTCAAAGGAAAAAGATAACAAGGAAATATTACCAAATTAGTATGAGTTTTTTTCACCTGAGGATGGATACAAAATAAACTTGGTAAAACAACTTGGAATATATTAAGCATACTATGTAGAATGAACACTAAAGAGCTTGTCGAAAATGTAGCACCGACACTTCTGATCGAAGGCGTATTGTAGTGTCAGACATGTGTTCATGACCAACACCGACATGAGACTGACACCTTAATCACATTCAATTCATTCATTTTTTATAAAATTATTACCAGTGTAAGACGTGTTAGTGTTATGCCTGGAGTCCGTGTTAGTATTTATGCTTCACAACTTACCGCTCTTTGTATAACTAATGAGTTCCATGGTAACTTATGTTTGATTTTCAATAGCTTATCTATTTTTTCTCACAGTTGCACGATCGATTTCAAGTCCTTGTAGAAACCCATATCACAAAATAGCATATAATTAAATACCACATAATTTTGGCATTGTGCAAAAGTCTTCTAGATTCCTTTCAAGTGTATCAATCTTTGAAAAAGAAACTTGAATTAATATAAATGACTCCCATGTCACATTAGTATACTTGCATGCAATGCAACAATTTCACATATTAGTTTCCAAAGTGTTTTGATGATTTCAATTTTCATTGCAATGATATATTTACTAACTTAAATCATATATATGTATGTACCCACAATTTCTTTCCAAGATTTCTTTATGAGTATACTTTGTAAGCTCTAAGAAGCTATAAGAAGCAAAGATATGAAAATTCAAATAAAAATTTACCCTCATATTCATATATGTCATCTTTAGTTACAACATTACATAAATTAATAATCAATCTCACAAGCAACTTTGGTGCACAAATTTGTCTCTGCATTTTTTGTTTCATTATCTCTGCTTTTGGGTATGCACAAATCAGTCTCTGCATTTTTCAGATTTGAGAGGTAAAGTTTATCAATAGATTTATTTGTTTTCGTTAGTTTTTAGATTTGCTGATTTTATTTTATATGACTAATTTATTTTGTTTCATTTTCCATTTCTGCAAGGTAATATTTTATTTATTTATTTATGTTATAATATTTATTGGTTTGTTTTTTACCCGCTAATGAAGTGATTGTTTTATTTATTTATGTTATAATGTCTGTTTTCAATTGATTTGCTTTTATTTTTTGCATTTATAAGTGATAACTATTGATTTCTAACCAGTGTTCTTAGCTTGTGACTTGGAAAGACGGATCAACGAGCAAGAAATAGTAGCAAGTAAGGGTGGTTGAAGAACAAGAGCACTATAAGTTTGTGCTTCTATTTTTTTTTTCTTCAGTTTGATGCTTAAATATTTTTTTTTATGCTTCGCTTTTATGTATATACATATCTCTCAAATGTACGCTATGTTTTTATGCTTATAAATATATGTTTTCTTTTAAAGTTGAGTTTGAAGTGTACTTAATTCAGATGTATGTCTCATTTTTAACTTGTGCTTCAATTGTATGCTTTACTTTTAACTTGTAAAAGTATGTTTTTTCTTTTTCTTTCTAAATGTAACTAGTGCTTCAGTTTTTCTTAATGCATGCTAATTTTTTGTAAATATATTTTTGTGTAATATACTTTTTTTATGTTTATGTTTCATGTTTATATATCTTTCAAATGTAAGGTATCTTTTTATGCTTATAAATGAATGCTTTCTTTTTAATTTGTACGTTTCTTTTTAAGACATGTTTAAAGTTTATGTTTCTTTAATTCAAGTATATGCTTTCTTTTTCACTTGTGTTTGATATTTATATTTTTTCTTCAAACGTTTGCGTCCTTTATATGAATTCTTTTTAATTTCTTTTTACGCTTTATTATTAACTTGTAAAAGTATGCTTCTTTTTTCTAAATGTAATTAATGTCTCCCTTTTTCTTAATGCATGCTTCTTATTATTTTTAATGCTCCAGCTTTTCTTAATGTAAGCTTATGTTTCTTTCTTATACATTCTTTTAAATTTCTTTGAATTCTTTATTTTTAACTTGTAATGTATGGTTACAAAGATATATGCTTTTTCAATTTCTAAATGTATTATACGCATGCTTAAGTTTTTCTTGATGCATGTTTATCAAATATATGCTTATTCTTTTTCTTAATGCTTCTTTTTTTCAATATTATTCTACTGTAGTTTAATGAGTACCGTGTGCTAGTTACACACTAAACAATGTATTATAGTTAACCTCAATGAGTTGAATAAGTCTAGTGTGTGTGAAACACACTAGACTGGTGACTTATAGTCACTTGAATAAGAATTCAATCCATTTAATGTTAAATTACAGCCCCTTAAATATTTATAACACCCCTTAAATTTTAAATTACAACAACTTAAATAATAATATAGCTCCTTGAATGTAAATTACATCCACTAAAATTGTAATATGATATTTTGAATGTTTAATTATAGTCCCTTAAATATTAATACATCCCCTTAAAAGTCAATAAACTTAGAATAAAATTTTCAATGTGGTTGGTATTTGGTGATTAAGACTCCTTCAAGATTTCAATGATGAACCAACCTAGTTAAAACTTTCCAACTTTAAGTATCAACATAATGAAGTTGGTGCAACAACAATAGCAAAAAATAAAGTTGTTGGACTTGAATTGACTAATGATCAAGCTAAAAAGAAGCGAAAAGTTAATGCAAGTGGTGGTCATAGGCGTCAGCAAAATGTTGGGAACACTTCAAAAAATTTCCTTCTAGTGAAGTTGAGGTACAAATTGCAGCGTGTAAACACTGCCACAAAACATACTTGTGACTCTCAAACTCACGAAACCTCCAACCTCAACTACCAGCTTACCAAATGTACCAAAAAACCTATTGTTGTATCTAGTTTGGTTTCAACAAGTAGTAACTTTAACCTTCAAACATGTCGTAGGGTATTTTCCTTTTTTCTAGTTTTGGATGAATAATCATTCAAGATTGTGGATGGTAATGATTTAAATATATGTTGAGAACATTTCAACCACAATTTACAAGACCGTATAGGCAAATTGGAGCTAGGGATAGTTTTCAGTTGTTTTTGGATGAAAAAGAAAGGTTGAAAGCTTTTTTTAAGTTTGATTGGAATATGGTAGCTCTTACAACAAATTGTTGGACTTCAATCCAAAACCTTAACTATTTGACCCTTACAACACACTTTGTTGATAATTATTAGAATTACCAAAAAAGGATAATTAGCTTCACATTAATCTCAAATCATAGAGGTGGCACAATTTGTAGGAATATTGAAGAGGTTTTAAGGGATTGGGGGATTCGGAATGTGGCAACAATAATCGTTGATAATGCATCATCTAGTGATGTAGCTATTGTTTTTTAGAAAGAAAAAAAATATGAATGGTTTGATGGGGGATCGAGAATACTTCCATATGAGGTGTTTTGCTCATATTCTGAATTTGGTTTTAAATGATGGCTTGAAAGAATTTTTTATGAAAATCTCTAACATTATAAATGTTGTTAGGTTTGTAAAATCTTTCTCTCATAGGGATGACAAGTTTAAGGAATGTATTGAATTTGTTGGAATATCCAGTAAAAAATTGGTATCTCTTGATGTCTCAGCTCATTGGAACTCGACCTACTTGATGTTTGAGGCTGCGGAGAAGTTTCAAGTAGCCTTTTAGAAACTTGAGGTTGCAGATTCAAGTTATAAGGATTTCTTTGGAGGTGTCGGTCCCCCAACTAATTCTGACAAGGATACAACTAGGGCATTTGCAACTTTTTTGAAGTTCTTTTTATGAGGCAACTAGGGTGTTTTCCTCCTCATAACATGAGAGTATACATGCAAATTTTCACTAATTGTTTGCAATATATTGTGAGCTGCAAAATGCCTATACGAAATTGAAAACCATTTTTGCTAGTGCGGTTGGGGATATGTTAGCAAAGTACGATAAGTATTGGGGGGTAGTATTACTAACATTAATAAACTGCTGTATTTTGGGGTAATTTTGGATCCACGCTATAAGTTGAGATATGTTGAGTGGTGCTTTGAGGATGTGTATGCATCTAAATCACGGGTGGCTACTGAATTGGTCACATTAATTAAAGAAGATTTTACTAAAATGTACTATTGGTATAAGCAAGTCCTTGACAAAAATAATAATTCACCATAGCCAACTTCCATGGATATTGACAATGCTTCCCACGATCTGCTGCTACTGCCCATATTTCACATATGGCCATAGCACAAGTCTTTGAAGACCATTTGAAAGTGAAATAATTCATTGAACAACAAAATGAGCTTGAGGGATATTATTTTAGTAAGTATATGAAGATGAGTGAAACGTTTGATATTCTCGCTTGGTGGAAGCATAATGCAATTGAGTACCCAATCTTACCAAAGACATTTTGGCAACACCACTGTCTACAATTGCTTCTGAAAGTGCTTTCAGTACTATGGGAGAGTCTTTAAGACCTTTAGGATCTCTCTAAAGCTATAAATGGCAAAAGCATTAATTTGCACCCATAATTGGTTGAATCATTCACTCATATATTTCAAAGACTTAAATCTTAGTGAAGATGTTGATCTTTCTAAAGAAATTATAAAAGGTAAAATTATTTATATATTTTTTAAGAGTTTAAACTTCCTAATATATTTATATATTCCTAATATAGTCTATTGTTTATTTTGTTAATTATTTCATAGTTTCAAGGAATGTTAGTAAGAAATGCAACTATAGCTGGTTCATCATCAAAGTCACCTGGCTGTATTTGAATAAAATTATTGTATGGCATTTTCCTTTTTCTTGTTACTAATTAGAAATGATTTTGTCAATCTTGTATTTGTACTAACTAATTATGCCAAACTTTTCACATCTAGACTTTTTTGGATTTTTTGAAGTCACATAAACTTAACTAAAATATTGACTTTTGGCTCTATGACAATATTAACACAAGTTTTTTGGGAATAGTATAAATTATTGTTCTATCTGTTAAGTTATTATTGTTATATATGCCTATTTGATTTTGTCAATTAATTCATATTAATGTAATTGTGTGGACCAAAACTAAATGTAACGAAAACCTTGAAATGCCAACAAGTGTTAGTAACCACAACTACAATTGTTACTCTAATAGTAATCAAAATTGTCGGTTGTAAAAATACACAGAAATAATAAAGTTCAATAGATATGTCAAAGAAAATATCGTGTTAAATTTTTTTAACAACTATCTCCTATCTAACAGGCTATTCTAAATAATCGCAAATAAATTAACAACTTCATCCAATTTTACCACCAACTCTCTCCTATTTTGTTGTCAATTTTATTTGCAAATAACTATAGCAATTCCCTCTTTTTTTTTTGTTGCTGATATCTTTTTATTTTAGAGTGAGTTTTATTTATTAAAATATATGGTTGTTTAAACCATGTAACACGTCAAAAAAATTTAGCATGTTAATGTTGTTTGTGTCCATGTTATACTCAAATTTTGTTTCTCTTCAGAGAAAAAAAATACATTTATTTATATTAAAAATAAAATAGACGTTAAGAATAAAATACACAAACTATATCGGTTACCCGATAATAATCCACTAACTATATATGTGCATTTTATTCTTAATGTCAATTTTATGTTTAAACAAACATATATGCTAATTTATAATTTAATAAATAAAATTGACTCTAAAATAGGAGACGTTTGCAAAGTAGGGGGAGTCGTTAATTTTATTTACAAATAAAATTGACACCAAAATATGAGAGAGTTGGTTGCAAATGATGAAGTTGCTAATTTATTTGTAATAGGATACAAAATAAGAGGGAACATAAGAGGGAATTGGTTGGAAAATATGATGAAGTTGCTAAAGTAATTGGAAAAGGCTATAAAATAGGAAGAAGTTATTAAAATATTATAACATGTCTATTTTGGCATATCTATTCGACCGTCTATAACTTTGATATTTTTTTTCTTCCTACTAATGTATTTTGTTTGATTTTATGAATATAATTTAAAAAAAAAGTTAAATTATTTTATCATTCTTTTTCATTAATATAACATTTCTTCATTTATTAAAAAAAATAGACAACACATGGTTGCACCCCTACCTCTTATAAGTACAAAAGTGCAATTTATTATTCTTATATAATTACTCTTCTTCTTTCCAAGAGCTAGTGCATAAGATTCCAATACCTTCTTTCTTGTGGGTTATTTTTTCACTATAGCGTCTTTTGAAAAAAAAAATTCCATTATAACTACATTGAAAATTATATATGAAAATGCCTATTTTTGTCTGAGGTTACTTTGAAACTTATACACGAAAATGCTTATTTCTCTTATTAATCCTATAAGAGGTAGCAGAGGATGCAACCATATGTTGGGTTAAATATTTTTTAACAGATGAATAAATGTTAAATTAATAAATTAAAAAAAAAATAAAAACTAAACTATATTAATAAAATCAAACCAAATACATTGAAAACAAAAATACATCAAAGTTAAAGTTAATTTGATTAAATAAATGTATCAATGCGGTTGTGTAGATATAAAGGCGCTTTAATATTTTAACAACTCCATCAAATTTTGCATTTTAATACAAATAAATTAGTAACTTCATCATATCTTATTTTGTTAATAATTCCCTCATATTTTCCTTGCTATTTCGCAGTCTAATAACTAAATTATATTAGTAAAATCAAATAAAATTCATTAAATGAAAAAAATACATTACAAACAAAAATTCATCAAATTTTAATTAATCACATTCACATAAATAAATTTGCAACTCCATCATATCCTATTTTGTTAACAACTCCCTTATATCTTTCCAGCTATTTTGCAGCCTAATAAATAAAATAAAAAATAAATTATATTAACAAAATAAAAATTAAATATGGAAAACATCTATACACCATCATTCTAATTATTGAATGTGTATCTAACTCAAATCTTAATTATTTTTTATTTAGTAGACTGCAAAATAGGAGAGAAAACATAATGGGGTTGCTAAAATATTTATTTGCAATGGACGAAAAAATAAGAGGAAATTGTTAAAATACTAAAAATAAATATTTAAATATATATTATATATTAAAATATTAAAAATAAATTTATTTTATTTTATTTATAAATGAAAATATTTAAAATCTAAATTAAAAGTATTTATTTTATACAACAATAATTTAAAATTTTAACATATTTATATAAACATTTCTTTTTGTTTTTAATATTTAAATATATAAATAAAATAAATAATAAAACTAATTACAATAATAATGACACAAAAGTTATTTTATCTAAGTCACAACGTTAATTAAATGTCATATCATATAATAAATGGTGGAAGACAAAAAAAATCTAAAAGAATTTGTTAAAAGGAAAACCAAAAAACTAATTTAAGAAATAGAGGAACTAAAAATATATTTAAATTTATATATTCTTTTTGTCTCGTCACATTCAATTCAATTAACCTATATAATACTATTTAAAGTCGGAGGTTAAGTCTAGTGGATATGGATTAGATTCTCAAAAACTTATGTTTAAATCCCTAACGGAAGAGATCATACTCATATTTAGTATCCGACGAGTCTTAAATAAGATTATATTTAGAGGAGGGAACCTATTAAAAACAACAAAATAATATTTAAAGTCGTTTTCCCGTTAAGTAAGATAGTTACATAGACCAAATTTCATAGTTTCTGAATATTTTTTGTCTATATAAGTGATGATAAATACCACCATAAAATCATATACAACTACAAAGTCTTAAATTCGAATCCAAAACAAGACGTCATAACATTAAATATCTTAAGGATGTTTATGAATAATTTATTTGACTATATTTCTAAATTTATATTTTTGAGTTTTATAAATATACACCAAAATTGTAAAAAAATTATAGTTTAATTAATAGTTTTACAAAAATATCCGATTAAATATCTTAATTTAGACTGTCATAGCATTGTTTTCTAAAATATATATTAAACGTTGTTTAAAAAAATGTAAATATCTAAATAATGATACGTGGATGAATAGTTGTGTAAAACTATTTATATTGTCGACGCTTATAAATACAAATTAAAAATAAAGTGATTGGACTCAAGTGATTAATGAACTTCACTTAAGGATAAATTCTTCCAGAGAACTTGAGTTTAAATCCTAATAGAAACAATTGTTAGCCAACCTTTACTTATATTCATATCAAACTTTGGTTATCGGGATGAGTTTGGATCATCTCATTCCAAATCTATCTAAATCTCTCTCAATCATTTCTATTTCTTTTAGTTTTAGTTTTTTTTTTCTTCAATTTGTTTTAGCTGGATCAAAAGTTTATTTTATACATGTCAAATTGTACACAATTCTAAAATCATTTAATATGTTATTGAAACTCATGAAAATTAGCGATGTTCAATAAAAGTGCACAACAAGATATTAATTTTGATATATCTCAATAACATATCAAATGATTTTAGATTTGTGTAAAACTTTACATGCATGATGTATATGATATAAATTTTTGATCCAACGTAAAAAATTGAAAATAAATGGTTGAAGTATAAATAAATAAATTATAGGTTTAATTGCAATTTTGATCCATTTGTTTTTATCAATTCACGAAATTGATTCCTCTATTTTAAAAGTTGAGAGTTTTTGTTTCTCCTTCATATTTTTTAACTAAAAATTAGTGATGTAACAAATTTTAAGCGATGTTGAATGATTAATACACATGAAATTGCAGACTCTAAAAATTTCATTTTCAACTTATGAAGTTATTCGTTTTTATAATATAATAAATAACATATAAATAATTAATGCAAAATGTTCTATATCGTCAGATTGTATGCCACATCATTAAAAATATCTCAAAACACCAATTTTTAGCTAAAAAATTTGGAGGAGGGATCAAACCTGTCAACTTTTAAAATAAATTGACTAACTTCATGAATTGATAAAAATAAGTGGACAAAAAATGCAATTAAACTTATATTAGGGCGATCATATCTCACTATGATACCAAATAAGATACTGGTTTGTTATTCGTAAGATCTAATTCAACTGATAAATGTTGGTATTGTTAGGCTATTGAGTTTAAACCCAGAATCTCAGTGGAATATGTGAATTTCTTTACAATTTAATTTATGGATAAAAAATACTAATTTGTTAAACTCTTTTTTTTTTCTTCCACATTTGACCTCTTTTCTATTTTTAAATTTTAAATTATATTTATATGATTTCTTTATCTCTTATATCAGTTTTTTAACATATATTTCAATTATTTAGAACAAGATTCAACTGTTGTATGCCATGATATTTATTATTATATCTTATTTTATTGAATTTAATTTGTATATACAAATTACATAAAACTAGTTTTTTACAAATATATTTAATCAAATTATCGATTTTAGATTTTTGTGAAGATATTTTAAAAATTAATATAAAAAAATAACTCTATAATGTGATTTGATTAGATACATATATAATCTAATTAAATCATTATTTATAAATTTTTATAGAGATATTTTCATAAACTAATTTAAAAATGAACGCAATCGTGTGATTTGATTTGATTCAGCATACAAATTAATATCCAGTTCGTAAGTCTAGAAATGTCGATATTGTTAAGTTAAATTTTATCTTAAATTCGAATCCAGAACTCAAAGTTATGTGAGTTAATAATGGTGAAATTTATCTGTTTTTTAAGATAAAAAAAAAAATTTATATTTAGTTGTAATATTTTATTTTCTATGTTCAATTGATCACTCAACTTTATTTTCTTTAAAATAAATATTTCTGTGTCCACTGTCACTTATTATGTCCAGGGAAACTGGTTAAAGCCTTTTGGTCTCAAATTCTTAGTTCCACACCCTTTTACTTATTCTGAAAACCAAAGTGTTTTTTAAAAACATGATAACCTTAGAATAGGTGTGTAGTATTAGAATATTCTTTCCTTCATAATTTCAGCCGGTGAACTGCAAAGCTTTAAACGCCATCACAAAAAGTTGTTTTTAATATTGTTTCCATAGCCTAGCTATTACAAAGTAAGCATTTTAATTTGTTGACACAAGTTTTGAAATATTTTTTTATCAAACTTTAACAAAGACTTACCCTTTTTCAAGTTTCACTTCACATATAAATACTAAATTTTTGTTTTTTTTTTTCCTCACAGTGTTCTGTTTTGGTTTCTTTTCGTTGTTTGTAGATGATGGCGAATCTACCAACTGTGCTATCGTTGAGGCACTTATTTGTGTTGTCGCTTGCTTTGAATGTTAGTTTGATTTTAAGAATGGTTTATGATGAACAAGGAGGAAACAATAACAAGAAATCGATGGAAGTGTATAATATCCTAAAATCACGTTTGGTTATACCTTCAACTTCTTTTGCTAATTCTACTCGTAAAGATCATTCCGGAGTCGTGGATAGAGTAATCAAGCTTGACCAGTAAGTGCAAGTTATTAAGATTAATTGATTATTTTATTTAATGTTTTTTTTTTCTTCTTGATTATGTCAATGTCTTGCATTAAGTTAGGGTGTCTATAGCTAACTAATTTTAGTGCTATTGTTTGGGTTAGTGATATGCTTTTGAAGATTATTTGCACAACCCTTTTTAGAATTCCTTTTGATCTTCACTTCCACAATGATATATTTTATGATTGTCTATTTAGGAGGGAATGGGGGAGGTAAATTACCGGTAACAAAAGCTAGCTCTAAGGTTAGGGTGACATCAAAGAATTTTTTTCTCCACCAAATCTCTGGTTATACCTTAGCTATAAATTTTTTATTTATTTTTTGACAGTTTTTTTTTTTTAAGAAATTTAATATGATGAAAATCCAGAACAATTTTTATTTCAAGTCCTATAAGGTTTTTAACGTAAAAAAAAAATGTTATAAGGATTTTTTATAATAATCCTGTATTTTATTACTAATTATTACTATATTAATGTAAACCCTATATTTTATGATTAAAAATCTTCATTTTGTTTGTTTCCATTTTTTGAGAGAGAGGGAGAAATAGAATTTCCATTTCTGTTTCATAGGGGGGCTAGTGCTTGCTTACGTTGCTTGTTGATGTGCTTTGCTTCCTGCTATAGTTCCTGGGAGAGACAGGGACTAGTCATAGTCTCTCAACTAGTTATTTTTATACATAAAATTTTGACAACTTCAATTTTTTAAAATTGATAGGTTAAATTATTTTTTTTATAAGAACAAACAATATATTATTGGAAGTTCAAATGAGTACTCCAACCTTAAAAAAACGTTTTACATCTTGGTTTTTATATAACTAAAAATTAATTATTTTTTAAATTATTTAATATTATTATTTACAATATATCCTTTATTGAATCAAAAATATTTAATGACGGTAGTTGAAAATTTAACCTTAAAAATAGATAATTCAGTAAATTTGACATATATTTTACATAAAATTTATAAAGTTAATTAGATTTAATGAAATATTTCTTAATATTTGTGATTTTTGTTTTGTTTATAATAACACTAAATAAAGTTTTTTAAGCAATTGTGATATGGACTCAACAATTTTTTGTTGTTGCCATTTTCTTTCTTTATTTTTTTTATATATAGTGATTCATGTGAAAAGAATTGTCAATGCTCTATTCACATTCTTGTCAAATTTGCTTTAATTTCAAAAAATTATTATTTAAGTTGAGGAATGTGCGTTATGAATTTGTACTTTGATAACGGTTGATTTAACTGACTAATGAAATATTATGTTTATGTTAAAAAGAAAATAGAGTGAACAATTGTAGAGTTACTCCATCAATAAATATTTTGTCATAAATTTTAGATATTTTTTGAAAAAATATGGATAAATTACTTACAATCAATTAAAATTAATTACGTATTCTTCACTAATATTTTTCTTATAATTTAAGATTTGCTCGAAGTTAATGAAATTGACACTCATAATTTTCTAAATACAACCTAAGTCTCACATTATTTTATATCACATCTCTAATAGATATTTCCAACCTCACCCAAAATAGATTGTTGTTTCTCATATTCTAAATAAATACGTTTTCATCATTTTTTAATAGAAAATTATCATTATTATAAGATAAGAAAGGAATATTACTATACAACATTTATAAATTATAATCATCCACTTTTCTATTTATGATCTACCAGAATTTAATTAATAAAATATTATGTTTGTGTATATTTTTCACTTGCTTGCATAATACTTCATTTATTTTAAACTAAACGTGGTTTAAGATTTTTTCACTTATATTTATTCATAAATGCAATGAATAGAAAGAAAAAATAATAATTATTTTATTAAATTATGTTTATTAATTATTAGTGTGTTTCTCTATCATAAAATTTATTTTAAAATTTAAAAATTAAAAACAACATTTATTTTGAATAG
>JBBPBQ010000002.1:9532895-9563843 GCA_037974755.1 Cicer yamashitae
TTTTTTTTTATAGTGAGGATTATTGTATAGTCCTAGTGAGTGCCTAGTACTAGTCTTAACAAAATTTATTAGCTTTCTCAAATCTAAAATTATAGAACCAACAGTATATATCTTCTAGGATTTTTTGAAGACTATATATTGGTGCATTTTTTAAGACTATAACTCTTCCAAGAATGCTAAGTCATTATTAATTTTTTTATTAAGTTATATTTTGAATTCAAACTATTTTTTGGGATAACTATATTTAATATATTGCAGTATTAATAAGCTTTTGACATCGAATGATAAGCACAAATATATGGTAATTACATTGAATTTAGATTCCTTGATTTTTTTTTTTTGTCATTCATGAATTTATATTTGAAAAGATAGATACATAAATAATATTTTATTTATTTTCTTTTTTACATACAAAATTTGTTAAAATTGTTTTGGTCTCTATTTCAATTCAAACATATATTTGTTAAAATATATCCAAATTCAAGGACAACTATATTTAATATGATGGACGCAGATTCCAATCCAAAAGTTTCTACTTCTTTATAATCAGTGTGTTGGATTTGTAGTTCGATTCTTTTAAAAAGAAGGTTTTGACATCAAAATTAAATATCCTGAACTGCACTCTGCAAGTGCACAGCACCCATGATGATGTTTTATCAAGCACTAGACACTATAAAGTGTATAAACAATTGCTTGCTATGTTTGTGCTATATCCTATAGAAACCAGTGTAGCACCATAGGCGGTTACTTGACATTTGACCAATAGGAGTATATTCCTAATATAATTTTTTTATGATTAAATTAATTTTTTAAGAAGGAGAAAGACATGTTAAATGTATTAGTAGTAGTAGAGTATTATTATCATGTTCCTCAAGCCAAGGTAGTCGTGTCGTGGACCTCAAATTACTAAAAATCAATGCATTTTAGGAGCACAATGCATAGTAAAGCAATAATATATAGTACTAGTCTTCAAAACAAAAAATGCAACAATAGTAGTAATAGCATATTCTTGGAAGAGTACCTACCAATTGAGGTGGGGGCCATGTGCTTGATGCGCACACCACACAACTTCAAAGGCTTTGCCATGACCAAAAGATTATTCTGAAAGTGCGCCTTGAGTTATGAAGAGTCGTTACGACTTTGTTGGGAAAAACCAGAGATAATTAGAGATAATTATCTCAATAATGCGGAATATTTTTCTCCCACCTGTGCAGATAAATGGCCAAACAGAAAATAATAATTGGCAGAAAATTAAATGAGACAAACACAATTTTTAACGTGGAAAACTTCTCTCAAATTGAGAGAATAAAAACCACGGGACCGGAGTCTTCCTAATAACAATAGGGAATATCAATCACTCTTCCTAATAACAATAGGGAATACAATCAACAACAATAACCTTATAACAAACTTCCACCAAAGTGGGTATGCCAAAATAACTCTCAGAGAAAGTAAAACCTGAATTCCTTTCCTTTTCTCTGGTTGTCGTTGGTGCGTGCGGTTACTGTTGTTGTTTTGCTTGTTTGCCTTTTTGCCTTAGGGATTTGAGATCCCTTTCCTTCCTTTTATTTTCCTTTACATGGGTCAAGCCCAATAAACCATATATTCCTTTTTTTTTTTTTATTTCAATAATAATAATAATAATAATACTAATAAACTTGGTGGGTTCCACTTGGGGAGTGATCCCACCCAACAAATCTCCCCCTCACGACTCAAGTGGGAAGGTACTGCTCAACCATGCCTGCCTTCTTTCTACAGTATATCATCTTTGACACAGGCAAGGTCTTCGTCATCATATCTGAACCATTCTCATCAGTATGAATCTTCTCAATTAGAAATGATTTCATTTCCAGTGCGTCTCGTATCCAATGATACCGCACCTCAATATGCTTCGACTTTGCATGAAAAGTCGGGTTCTTGCTAAGATGGATTGCGCTCTGACTATCACAGAATAACACAAACTTGTCTTGCTTGAGGCCTAACTCATGTAGGAATTTCTTCATCCACAAGAGTTCTTTGGAAGCTTCAGTTGCTGCAATGTACTCAGCTTCAGTAGTAGATAAAGCAACATACTTTTGTAATCTTGATTGCCAAGACACAGCTCCCCCTGCAAACGTCATCATATAACCAGAAGTAGATTTTCTAGAATCAAGATCACCTGCCATATCTGCATCTGTGTAGCCATCCAACGCAGGTTCACCACTTCCATAGCATAAACACACTTTGGAAGTGCCTCTGAGGTATCTGAGAATCCACTTCACTGCTTGCCAATGATCTTTACCAGGATTAGAGAGAAACCGACTAACGACTCCAACTGCATGAACAATATCTGGCCTTGTGCATACCATAGCATACATCAAACTACCAACTGCGGATGCATAAGGAACCTTCTTCATCTCTTCTTTGTCTTTCTCACTTGTAGGACATTGATCAGAACTCAATTTAAAATGAGTAGCAAGTGGAGTAGTAACAGGTTTACAATTGCTCATGTTAAACCTCTCTAACACTTTCTTAATGTAATTGTGTTGAGACAACCACAATTTATTATTCTTCCTATCACGAGTAATTCTCATGCCCAGAATTTGCTTTGCAGGACCCAAGTCTTTCATTGCAAAAGACTTGTTCAAATCTTTCTTTAAAGATTGAATCTTTTTAGTGTCATGACCAACAATCAACATGTCATCCACATATAACAGGAGAATAATATAATCACCATCAGAGAATTTCTTGACAAACACACAATGGTCAGAAGTAGTTTTACCGTATCCATGTTTCTCCATGAAAGAATCAAATTTCTTGTACCATTGTCGGGGTGCTTGCTTAAGCCCATACAAGCTTTTCTTCAATTTACACACAAGTTGCTCTTTACCTTTGACTTTGAAACCTTCTAGTTGCTCCATATAGATCTCTTCCTCCAAATCACCATGAAGGAATGCAGTTTTCACATCAAGTTGTTCAACTTCTAGGTTCAAGCTAGCTGCTAACCCAAGCACAACTCGGATAGAGGACATCTTCACCACGGGTGAAAATATTTCATCAAAGTCAATACCTTTTCTCTGATTAAAACCTTTCACAACCAATCTTGCTTTGTATCTTGGTTGAGAACTATTCTCTTCTGCCTTTATCTTGTATACCCATTTGTTCTTGAGTGCTTTTCTGCCATTAGGCAACTTAACCAAATCAAATGTGTGATTCTCATGCAAGGAATTCATCTCTTCTTGCATGGCCTTCAACCACTTTTCTTTATCAACATTTGTAATAGCTTCTTGATAGTACTCTGGCTCTCCACTATCAGTGATCATCACATACTCGTGTGGAGGATATCTTTGAGAAGGTTGACGTTCTCTAGTAGATCTTCTCAACTCAAACTCATCTGGTGGCTCAGCTGGTACCTGCTCATCTTGGTGAGGTACATGATCATCAGTTACATTCTCATCATCTACCTGTATATCTCCCCCATCACAAAAGTTTCTGCAGGGGGCATAGGCGCAACATCAATGTAACTTCTGGAATTTGGTTTCTGTTTCTCAACTTTATCAAAATCTTCAATAGTCTGGTCTTCAAGAAATATCACATCTCGACTTCTGATAATTTTCTTGTCAACCGGATCCCACAATCTATAACCAAATTCTTCATCACCATAATCGACGAATATACACTATTTGGATTTACTATCAAGTTTGGACCTCTCATCTCTTGGAACGTGAACAAAACATCTGCAGCCAAACACTTTCAAATGACGGTAAGAGACATTTTTCCCCGTCCACACTCTATTTGGAACATCACCATCAAGTGGAATAGAAGGAGAAAGATTGATCAAATCCACTGCAGTTTTCATTGCTTCACCCCAAAAGGATTTCGATAATTTTGCATGAGAGAGCATACATCTGATTCTGTCATTAATCGTACGATTCATTCTCTCTGCAACACCATTATGCTGAGGTGTCTTTGGAACTGTTTTCTCAAACCTGATTCCATGTTCTCTACAATACTCTTCAAACGGACCTCTGTATTCGCCACCGTTATCTGATCGAATACATTTCAATTTCCTTCCCTTTTCTCTTTCAACACTTGCATGGAAATGCTTGAAGACTCCAAGTACCTGGTCTTTAGATTTCAAAGGAAAGGCCCACACTTTTCTAGAGTGGTCGTCAATAAAAGTAACAAAATACGATGCACCACCAAGAGATTTACTATCCATCATACAAACATCAGTATGAACTAAATCAAGAATATTTTGCCTCCTATGAGGACCAGTATTATGAAAAGAAACTCTATGTTGTTTCCCAGCAAAACAATGAGTGCAAGTTTTTAGAGACGTACCTTTCACAGGAAGAAAATTTTTCTTCGCAAGTATATTGAGTCCTTTCTCACTCAAATGACCAAGGCGCATATGCCATAAATCAGAAGAGGCGTCTTCAATTGCATTCACTTCTTCCTTGCATAGCTTCGTAGGCATCCTATAGAGAGAAGTGGAACTTTGATCCTTTGCAACCACTAGGGACCCTTTGGTGATTTTACATATACCACCACCACCAAAGTAAGTGTGATAACCCTCAATATCCAAGGCTTTCACCGAAATCAAATTGAGACGAATATCAGGAACATGTCTAACATTCTTCAATTGAAGCTTGCAACCAATCCCAGTTTCAACTCAAACATCTCCCATACCAATAATTTTACATACTCTTTCATCTCCCATTTTTACCATGCCAAAATCACCAACATTGTAAGATGAGAAGAAATCACGCCTAGGAGTAACATGATATGAGGCACCCGAATCAATAATCCAAGTTGAATCCTGACATGCAAGGTTTATGGAATTATCATCACAGACAATGTAGACATTACTAACAGATGCAACTGCTGTTGTATCTTTATCATTTTTCTTCTCTTTGTCTTCATCTCTTTCCCTTGATTGATCTCTCTTAAGGAACCTGCAATTTCTTTTTATGTGACCTGCTTTGCCACAATGATAGCATATCACTTCTTTTCTAGTCCTCGACTTGCTTCTTGACTTGCTATGACTTTCAGAGTTGTCGCGTCTATGGAAGTTTCTAGATTGACTTCTCCCCCGTGACTCTATAACGAGTGCTTTTGACTTTGAGGAAGAACCAACCAAACCACGTTCCTTTCTTCGGGCTTCTTCATTCAACATACTCTCTTTAACTGTTGACATTTTCAGCTTTCCATTTGGAGCTGAATTGGTCAATGTCACAACAAGGACTTTCCAATTATCAGGCAAGGAACTCAACAATAACAACGCTTGCAACTCATCATCTAATTTAATTTCAGCGGTTGTCAATTGATTCACTGTATTCTGAAAAATACTCATATGCTCTGCCATTGAATCCCCATCTTTGTATTTCATATTCACCAGCTTCCGAATCAAGAATGCTTTATTTTGCACATTCTTTCGTTCATACAACTCTTTTAATTTTTCCCACATCTTGTTAGCATCTATTTCAGTTTCAACATGTGGATATACACTCAGATCTAACCACTGTCTAATCAACGCCACTGCCTTTCTGTTCATCTTCTTCCAATCAGCATCAGATTTATCTGTGGGTTTAGCAGTGTCACCCTCAATAGGATCATACAAATCTTTACTGTATAGCATGTCTTCCATGAGGGTCTTCCAAAGTGTGTAATTAGAAGAGTTGAGTTTAATCATATTCGGACCTTTATTTTCCTCCTCCATTTAAATGCACAAATCAAATCAACCGAGCTCTGATACCACTTTGTTGGGAAAAACCAGAGATAATTAGAGATAATTATCTCAATAATGCGGAATATTTTTCCCCCACCTGTGCAGATAAATGGCCAAACAGAAAATAATAATTGGCAGAAAATTAAATGAGACAAACACAATTTTTAACGTGGAAAACTTCCCTCAAATTGAGAGAATAAAAACCACGGGACCTAGTCCAGTAAAACCTTCCACTATAATAATTAATGGGTACACCAGAGTCTTCCTAATAACAATAGGGAATATCAATCACTCTTCCTAATAACAATAGGGAATACAATCAACAACAATAACCTTATAACAAACTTCCACCAAAGTGGGTATGCCAAAATAACTCTCAAAGAAAGTAAAACCTGAATTCCTTTCCTTTTCTCTGGTTGTCGTTGGTGCGTGCGGTTACTGTTGTTGTTTTGCTTGTTTGCCTTTTTGCCTTAGGGATTTGAGATCCCTTTCCTTCCTTTTATTTTCCTTTACATGGGTCAAGTCCAATAAACCATATATTCCTTTTTATTTTTTTTAGTTCAATAATAATAATAATAATACTAATAAACTTGGTGGGTTCCACTTGGGGAGTGATCCCACCCAACATATTTGGCAGCTCAAATGCACCGGTATTTTATTAGAAATTTTTTTGGTGGATATCTCATATAAGTGTATATAATTTGATAAAGAAAGAGATAAAAAAATTGATGTTTATGATGCGATGTGAAGAAAGAAATATAGATAATTATATCATTGAATTTATTACTATTATGTTGCTATGTGACTATATACTATTAAGATTTTGTTTGTATTTTTTATAAAATTTACTTCAAAATTTTTAAATGTATTAATTATTTTTTATCAATATATCCCTAATCATATTACTTATTTTTCTATGACCTACAATAAATACTTTAATAAAAGTATAAATTAATTCTTTCTTCTAAAGAATATACTTATAAAACAACACAAATTATCAATAAATTTAATACTATTATAATTAACTTTTTTAATACTCGTAATTTAGTCAACGAGATTCTATATATAGAGATAGAGTAAACAAGTAATTCAAATCTTGAAATCATAAAATTTAGTAAATTTAGTCTCTAAATTTACGAAGTAGCAATCTAATTTCTTAAATCGAAAGTATAAATCAATTAGTCATTTTTTCAAATTTTGCACCACAATTTTAAATATTCTATGTTTGTTTTGATGAAGAAAAGACTATTTTAGTCATGTGTAAGATCCAATTCAACTAGCAATGTCGACATTGTTAGAATTGACATTTTGTATAGTGACCTAGTTTCGAAATCGAGACACCATTTTACGTGTGACTTTACTAGTGGTGTTTGTCACTTTCTCTAAGACCAACAAAACAAAGACCATTTAATTTAGACTTAATTGCAATTCTAGTACTCTTATTTTCACTTATTTCACAAAATTGATCCTCTTATTTTAAAAAATAAAACAGTTTAGGTTCTTTTCTCAAATTTTGTAATTAAAAAATTATGATGTGACATATTTTAAACGGTATGACATATGATACGATGATATTGAATGATTAATATCTATGAAATTGCAATAAAAACCTCTAAAATTTTGAGTTTCAACTTCTGAAATTATTTATCTTTATAATTTAATTAATACTCTATAAATAATTAATGTATTTAGATGGTTCTACATTGCGAGATTGTATGCCACGTCATTGAAAATAAGTTTATTGAGTTTTTTTTAGTTAAAAAGTATAAAGGAGAACATAAAATGTCAGATTTTAAAATTAGAGACCAGTTTAGTGAATTGATAACATAAAAAGATTAAAATAACAATTAAATCTTTAAATTAATATATATATGTCTTTTGATACGTGTTTATTATAAAATATTTTGATAGAGAAATTAAATTGATTAAATAAATGAATTAATTTGTTATTTTGTAAATTTAAAACATTAAATTAACTGTCTTTTATAATTTAAATATTTATTTTATCATATATGTCTTTCATTTTTGTTTATTTTTCCAAATATTTTTTTCTCTTAATCCTATTTGTAAAGTAAAATGCAGTTAAACATGTGTATAGTTACCTGTCTCCACATGGGTCATATACTTTGTGGGCCTTGTGTAAATGGAAGTCGATGTCTAACGTATTTTGTTTTGGTGATATCGTCTCCTATCTTTTAATATTTTCAAAAATCTCTATTATATATTTGGATTGATGAATTTAAATGCATAAAATATATGTTTTAATTTAGATTAATATTTGAGAATTTTAAAAATACTGAGAGGAGAAAAGAAACCGCCTGTTGTTCTTTGTTACAGCTTAGCATGGCATAGCATTGGCCATGATGTAAAATATTCAATGGCTGATATACATGGACGCACTAGATTTTCTAATTTTTGAATTTTCAAATTTATTGCCCATGCAGTCCTTCATTACTCCTCCTTCCCTTTCTTACCTGCCCCACTCTGATTTTACTGTTCTTGCAATCTGCCCTACTCAACATTGCACTACTCTGATAACACCACGTTGTTTCAGAATTCTGATATCATCAGATCATGCCCTACCTATACTTATGGGTCGATTATATTATTTTTGCCACTTTACACTGTGGACTTCAACAGGTGCACCACATTACATGCTCACTCGATACAATCAAAAAGCATAGTGCAAACTTTATTAAAAAATAATAATAATAATAATACAAAATGATAAATATAGAATATAACTATTAACATTTCTGTTAATTAATTATACTACTACTTTTATACATGATATACATTTTTTAAACCCACTAGGAGAAGAGAAAGGCATCCTAATTCTCTGAGTTTGCTTCAGAGTCAGGTAAGGTATGAATTATGATTGTTCTAATTAGAGACTGAATTGAATTCGAATAGTTCCAATTGATTCGATTTTAATTGAAGCTTAAATAGAAAACTTAAACTTGTGGTAAAATATGGGAAAATTTGTTCCACTAAAGTGCAATTGTAGTTGTGATGTCACCGTACAATCTTCTGAATTTGTACACCGCAATTTAAAATGATAATATATAATTGTTTGACTTAATTGTTGTTTTGATGTCTATATTTCACCTGTTGATGGAATTAGTCTCTCAATTTTAAATTCTTCGTTTTTGTCCCCCTCTCAAATTTGTGGATGTAATATATTTTAAATGGTAAAACATACAAAGTTTTCTTACAATATCATTAGAGTTGATCATTCCACGTCGTCAAATTATATGTGACGTTATTTAAAACATATCACATAACGATTGTGAAAATTGAAGACTAAAATTGCAATTAACTAGGACTAATTTTTAAATAGACATTTTGCTGAAAGAATTATTGATGAGGTTTCCAGTTGTGACATTGTGTTGAATAAGATACTGATCATACTACTATATTCATTCAATGGATTAATAAGTTATTATTATTATGCAGTGGAGATCCAACAATGTACGAAAGGTTTTGGCGACAAATGGGAGACAGGAGCACAATAGTAATTCCAGGATGGGCATCTATGAGCTATTTTTCTGATGCATCAAGCATTTGCTGGTTTCTTGAGCCTGAATTTGCGAAGGAAGTAGTGAGATTGCACAATGTGGTTGGAAATGCTGTAACACAAGGTCGCCACGTTGTTGTTGGAACAGGTTCATCTCAGTTAATTCTAGCTGCTCTTTATGCTCTGTCTTCCCCTGACGCACTGGAACCCATCACCGTTTTATCTGCCGTACCTTATTACTCGGTATGTCATGTGTTATTATTCCTAATATATTTATTAACCTAAACAAATAAGGGACTGCATACACTATTATGTCAATATTAATATAGTACTCTTATTTCTGTACTTATAACATGTTTCATTTAGGAATCCACTCATGTGCTCATTAACCAAAAGTTAAATGTCATGGAAAAAAAAGGCATAAGCATGCATTTAATATTTGTAAAGCTTAAAAAGTATGTATATATTTGAGTAATTAACCATTTTGCATCATTAAATGCGTGGAGCTGTCATTTTTCTTTTGCACGTAATCTTCACTTGAAACTAAAACACTTGTAAAATCTAAACGACAAAAAAAGTCCCGATCGATGGTTTGTATGCAATCCAAATCACCTAATATAGTTCATAATATATCAAATTATAAAAAAAAAAATCTTAAATAGATATTTTGCCAGTTACTTTAATTTCGAATATATCTTTTGTTAATTAATTTTATTTTTTAATGTATTTTTTGCTAATCAATTTATTCAAAAAGATATATTTTTATGATTTTAGTACATTAAAAAAGTACTAGTATACCATTTAAAGACCAAAACTACTCATTCCTTTATATATTTATTTTGTTTAAATAGTTTATTAGATTGATTGTTTGGTTTGAAAGGAATTTTGGCATGTGTTGGTTACCGAATCTGCATCTTCTTTTGGCTCTTCTAGTTGTCTGTCTTCATCAATGTCTTCCCCCCTTTTCTCACATACCCTCGCATGCCTGCACCTGATCACATGAAACAGTCACATGTTCTCAGTTTAAAAATATCCTAATGTCTAGCTTTCAGCCTGTCCACAATTTTGAACCCAAACTTTTTGGTCATTATTTATATTCATTAAAAAAATAAAATAAAAAGGAAAAGGGTCATCTTGCTTAATTTTTCAGAAAGGAACCAGCAATATCTCTGGCAAATTTAAGCATTTTTTTAAGTAATTTAAGTAATTTAATAATTAGATTCACACCGTAAGGGTTGAAAAATGAAAAATCTCACATTCTAACTCAGATATATACAACTTATATACAACTTTTAGACAAATATATGTAACATATAGCAACAATTAAAGTGTTTAATATCTTGCATATAGATTTTTTCCTAAGCAGTTATTTTTTTTAAAATTAAATAGACATGATATTTAATGTTTTTAATGCTTCTAAGTAGTATTATGATAATCAATAGTAAAAATTGCATGCAGTCATGCAATCAAAGCATAGGTGGTCATCTATTTCAAATTTCAAAATTTAAGTAGATTTTGTTAATTTTATTAAACTTAAAAATAAGAATTTGAAATATAGACTGTTCGATCTTAATCGAACAACTATAGATGAGTCATCTGCGCGTAGTTTTGACTGCATGCAATTAAAATCTAATATCTGAACTGGGCATTCAACATAAAAAATAATTATGTTACTGGTTCTTGGTTTGATCAGTTGATGGTTTTAACATTGAATTGGCGAATTACCTTGCAGTCATATCCATCAATGGCAGATTACCAGAAATCAGGTCTTTACAAATGGGGTGGTGATGCAGAGAGTTTTGACAAAGAAGTTCCTTACATTGAGCTGGTTACTTCTCCAAATAACCCTGATGGATATTCAAGGCAAACAGTAGTTAACCGAAACCAAGGACTATTGATTCATGACCTTGCCTATTATTGGCCACAATACACTCCAATTTTATCTGCTTCAGATTATGATCTTACTCTTTTTACTCTCTCAAAAAGCACTGGTCATGCAGGAATGCGCATAGGGTAAGCTCATAATACTACACTGTTCCAATCAACTACTATTTTGGATAGATCAATAGCATGGAGTAGTTATATAGGTTAATAGCATAAAAGAAGATTAAGAGAGCCTTTGGGGATTGATTAAGATTAGAATGAGGGGTCATAAGTTCTTTCTCATGTTTATGTGTATGAAAGTGAATCTGTTAAAAGACGTTAATCTCTTAAATGTATTTATGATTGAAATACTAAGTCCAACAAATGATACATGATTGGAAATAGTGCTAAACATTATTTCAAAAACTAAAACTTAATAGATCAGATATAAGAATTTGTTATGGTTTCCATTTCCACATTATACTTTGTAGGTGGGCTCTTGTCAAAGACCGTGAGGTAGCGAAGAAAATGACTAAATTCATAGAGCTAAATACAATTGGTGTCTCTAAGGATTCTCAACTCAGAGCTGCCAAGGTTTTAAAAACAATTTCTGACAGCTCCGAAGAAGAAAACTCCCAAGATGAAGAATCGTTTTTCAAGTACAGCTACAAGATCATGGAACAAAGGTGGAAGCTACTGAGAGCAGTAGTTGATAGTGGTGATTTATTCAGTTTGCCTAAATTTTCTTCAGCATTCTGCACCTTTTTCAATCAGGAGTTGGAGCCTCAACCAGGTATATAAACTATCACATTAATTTTAATACACAGTGCTGTGACAAAATTATTTCATGCATGTCCACAAGTAGATTTTCATGTCTAGATATGAATTTTTATTTACCCAATTTTTTGTGTTGCAGCATTTGCTTGGTTGAAGTGTGAAGGGGATATAGAGGACTGCGAAAGTTTCCTTCGTGGACACAAGATTTTGACCAGGGGTGGTATAGCATTTGGGGCTAGCCCAAAATATGTAAGACTTAGCCTGCTGGATACAGATGAAAATTTTATGCTGTTATTAGATAGGCTATCTACCATACAGCACTGAAAATGGAAATTTGCCAGTCACAATATATTGATACTCATAAAAAAACAATGATAGTTAAAATATACTCCTTCGATCTTTAGTCCTTTAAATATTTTACTGTCTAAAATTTTTAGTTCTTTTAAAAAAAATTTAGTTCTTTTAAAAAATCAAAATATAATTAATATTGTTTTTCCTTTTGTATCCTTAAAAATCAAAAGATATACATTAAATGAATTTTATTTTTATTTAATAAAAAATAAAAAGATTAAATTTACCTAAATTTATTATTTCTTAGAAATTGTACCCTAAATTTATTATTTCTTAGAAATTGTACGGTTATCAAACCTACACAAATGGATAGAAGTGGAAAATTCCGCTTAAAAGAGATTTGGTATTTTAAAAAGAAATTATATGTAAGTTTGATTGGTTATTTCTCATAGTATTTTTAGATTTAATTAGTTTCGGTGGAATATGCAAAACCTTTAATTTTATCATTCAAGACATTTTTAACATGAATGCCTTTGATCTAAACTGAATCAAGAAAGATGATCGGATGCCTTTGATCTAAACCGTTTTCAAAGTGGAGTAATGTCCGCAAATACTTCAATGTTTAAGTAAATAATCGTTTAAAGAGAGTAAAAGATAAAATGATATAGAAAATGATATAGAAAATGTGCGTCTTTTACAATGTAAAAAATGTGGTACAGAGACGTAGGGCCAATTAGTGTTTTAAGGATACCTTTGCGTATAGCTATAGACCAAACTGTATTGAATTTGTGTATGTGAATCACGACGGAACGCACGAGAAAAACAGTGCCACCACTCATCCAAACAAAGGTTTATATTGCAAGTCATTCTTAGTCAAAATCAATTTTATCAAATTCAATTAAAATCAATTTTATACCGTAAAATCATACACATGTATACTATGTACATATTTTGTCACCACAGAACCAAAATCAATTCCCGTGACCAAACTCTCGTTTGGGCAATACTCCATTGTGAAGCCAATCCCTTAGCCATATATTATACATGAATTTAGGCTACAAAATTATTTTCGGTTCAAGGTTAAGCAAGCAATTTCGTCAACAGAGTAATAGTAAGTTTGGAAAAGTATTAAATTTGAAGTCGAGTTGGGATATCCAAGCACATGGCTTGGGAATTTATTCATAGATGCAGAATACAAACTACTTTTACAATGTACATATATAAACGCTAATAATCATAAAATTATTTTTTTTCCCTTTTTTTTTTATAAAAAAAATACTCACTGCTCAACGAAGAAAACAGTCTTCAGAAAAGAAAGAAAAAAAGTACACAGGAAACAGAGAAAAGAGTGATTCCCCACACCATGACTCATAATAACTTATTCACTCAACGAACCAAACTCATGACGTTGTTAATGTTATGTTTTCGTTCTTGGGCTTTTCTACTTGACCTTTATCACTTTGGGCCTTCGTAACCGTTTCTCGGGCCCTGCCTACTAAACGGTCGCGGTCTTCCTCTTCCTCAGTTATATGGGCCTCGTTCAGGCCCACTGTTTCTTCCAAACGTGGCTTTGCATAACGTTTAACTTTAATCTGCTCCAGAAACCGTGAGCGGCGGAGATAGGAAGCGAGCCAAGCGAAGGAAGAGAGCGAGGTGACACCAAAGGCACCGGATGTCAAAAATCCGGCGATGGCCAAACCAAAGACGATTGCCGCGGAGAATAACACCGGACTGAAAAGAACGAACAGAGGAGTGGTGACGGCGAGGCCGATTACGGTGGCGGCGAGGATGAGACCAGCGAGGATGAGAAGAGTAGCACCGAAAGGAACAAGAGTGGCGAGTACAATAAGGTGTGAAGTAGAAGGAGTTCGTATCTTTCTGGTTTGTGATTGGTTGTGTGTTATGGGTCGTTGTTGTTGCTGGTAGCTGTAGTCGTAGTCATCTCGTTGGGGTTCAGCCATTGAATTGAATTTGGTAATTGAAGAAACTATGTCTTAGCTTTGTTTACTATAATGTGTTTTGAGGAAAATATAATAGAGAGATAGTATTATTTAAGGGGAAGGGAAATGATGACACGTGGGTATGGTGGTGAACACTTGGTTAAAGAAGAGGGATGAGTGTTGCATGTAAAGAGGATAGATGTCGTTTGATAGTGTGGAAAGGTGTTGAGTTTCATATTTAATCAGTTAATGGGGTTGCGCTCAACGGTGCATATTCATTCAGGAGAGGAGACTGTCTTTATCGTCTTTTGGCGAAGGGGTGTGCAGGCATTGTCTTGTCATGTTGTCTTACTTCTTCTATCATTTAGTTCCAAGTTTCAAGCTGCTATTATTAAATTTACAAGTATAAAATTAATTTTGATAAGGTTAGTTATTTTTGAATAAAATTAATTTTATTTAAGAAATAATTTTAATTTGAAGATAAATTTATTAAGATTTGTCAAATATATTGTCAATTTAAACTATAACTATTTTCAAATAACACTTTTTTATGTATGTACAAAAAATGGTAAAGAATTTGGTACTATCAACTATAGTAATATTGACATTTTTTAATTGTATTAGACTTTATAAATATTTTTCGGTAAAAAATATAATTTTGTAAAATTCATTTAAATTAAAAAATAAAATGATTTATATTTTGATGCATGTGAAAGGGAATTTGACAATAAATTTAATTTTAAAACATGTTTATAGTAAATAATACAAAGATACTAAAATCAATTTTAAAACTTCAAAATTACTTTTAGTTCTCTAAAAAATAACTAATATGTTTTGTGGTTCTTTTCTTTCTTCTCATTTTTAAATTTAGGATTTATTTTTAAATTGGAGATTTTTTGTTGTAATTATATTTCAATACTGGAAATTTCGAAAATGAAATTTCCGAGAATTATTTTCAATCGAAAATTTGAAATTTTCGGTAGTTATATCTCAATACTGAAAATTTCGAAAATGAAATTTTCAATTGAAAACAACAACCAAATATTTCAAATTACTGGTTGAAAATAACTCCCAGAAATTTCATTTTCGAAATTTTCAGTATTGAAATATAACTACAGAGAAAAAAAATTACTTTTTTGAAAATTTGAGAATGTGGGGTATGACCAAAATATCCGAAACTGTTTTAATTTTTACTATTAACTTCAGAGTATTTTAGTAGGTTGAAAGAGAAAAATTATAAATAAGAGGATACAAGTCAAATTGTGGGGGTACAAAATCCAGTTTTCAAGAAAAAGATACATACAAAATGATTCTATCCACCTAGGGTCGGCCCAATAGATTTTAGATCTATCAACAATGTTTGAAATGCGACCTTTTTAACTAGTAGATAACAAATTAGAGAAAAAAAAATGTTTAGTTTAAAACAATTTTATATTAACATCCTAATAAAATTTATGCATTCCGTCACATTACACTACTATCCTCTACTTTTATAGTTGCGTATATCAAAAATAGATAATTCTCATTGGACGTCAGTGTAAAACAGTTTAATACTAACAGTGCATAACCACTAAACCCAACAAATGATACTAAAAACCTAAAGATCATTTGAGAGGATTTTTTATTCAATGTTAAGAAATTTTTAAAAATGATATATAGTTTCAGTTTGGATTTTGATTTTTAGTTTTGAGTTAGAATTCAATTTTTGTTTTAAGTTATAGTTTCGAATGGAATTTCAATTTTGTTTTTAACCAAAACTACGTTTTATCTTTCTTTAGTATGAATTCTTCAATATAAAAAATATTTATTTATAGAAGTAATTTTAATAATATTAGTCGAAAGTGGTAATCAATAATTATCATAATAGTCGAAGTGGAATGCGATAATAATCAGAAGTTATGAGAAATGGTGGATAGAGTGGTGGTTGATGATGATTTAAATAATGACCAACAAACATTACTGATTATGTGTTAAAATAAAAATAATTATTATTAAATTTATGTTTATGATTTAAGTGAAATTGTTTTAAAATTAAATAAAAAAAATTAATTCAACCCCCCTGAACAAGTTTTATTTTTAGAATTAAAAACCAAAAATTTATTTTTTTTACTAAAGTAACCAAAATCTTAGAACAACCTTAAACGCCCTTAAATTAACCAACAACTTTATCATTTTGTAACTTATCTACTAACCATGTAAAATATAAACGTATTTTATCTTATATGTAAGAATTTCTCATTCCGAGGTTGTCCATTGACGGCAAATATTTGGCACCATCTTTTGAGCCTAAGTTGAGCCGTCAATTAGTTTCAAAATTCAAAGTCTCAAAGCGAACTCTTTAGTCTTTAGTATTAAATCTTTTCTTGGAATAAATTTTTAAGGTCTTATTCAATTATTTTATTATATTTTGTGGGCTTAAGTGAAGAAATTCATGAGTCCATCTTTTGTTCATTGAGATTTTTTTTTTTAAATTTTGAAATTCAATTTCCTCAGAAAAATATCAAAAAAAAATTTTATCACAAAAATAAAAAACTTTATTTTTCTTAGAAAAAATATTTCTTTTTTTATTAAAATATTTCTTGACAAAATATCGAAAAAAATCGACATTTGAGAAACAATCAAAACTTTTTTCTTAAAAACTTTTTTAAATTATTCTTTATTAGAAAATAAGGTGAAACTTTTTTTATTGAAAATTTATTTCATGAAAAAAGTCAATATTTTTTTATGAAAAAGATCGAAGAGTTTTTGACAAAATAATTTTGAAATTTTTTTAAAAAGAAAATTAGAAAAAGTTGGCCTATAGGCCATACTTAACTCACATAATTTTATGGAATTTTTAACTTTGGGGCTACCTTTATTAAGGTCTTTTTAATTAAATTTTTTTTTAACCCTCCAACATATTAATGAGCCCAATAATTAATAGACTTGTGAATTCGATACATATAAGTCAAAGCATCTTGGTATTTTCTTTGTTGGAGACGGGGAGAACTAGGATCGACATTGATTTGCATGAGCATATCTTTAATGTTGGAATTAATTTACTAATTCATCAAGATATGCTCAATATTCATATTAAATATATATTAATACTATAGTGCAGTAATCGAATAAATATATGAGCATGTATATTTTAGGATCTACAAAATGTTTGATATATCTAGAAATACCTAGATTTATTGCTTTGATAGTTTCTCAATGACACATATGAATAATCTCTAAGCATTAATCCAGAAATAGGGAGATGGATGACGAACACCCGTTGATTTGTGGTTCTTCTTAAACATAGACTCTTTATGTCTTAAGTACTCTTCAGATGGGGAGCATATGCGATATGCAGTGTGTCTGATATATTGGTGGCCATAGTATATATATAGAGTGGTGGCCACTTAGAGTTCTCATTATTCTCAAATAGACGATGAGTGACATATACTCATTTTTGAGCCTATATCAATTGATTAAATAATTAATTATCAAAATAGACATATAATAAGCCTTAATTTGATCACTAATCTATTAAGACTCTTAATTGATAAACGGTTAATATAATTAAATAAAAAATAATATTCGAATATAATAATTAAATAAAATATTTAATAGAATATTCAAATTAGGCAATATGTCTTAATAATTATATCAAAGTTCTTTAGGCTGGCATCCGAATGCTATTTATCTTTATATTTCTCCTTTACAACATGACCACCTCATACATCAATAATGAGACCATCGAGGTTATTGTCATTGACTTATAATGTAACTAAACCCAGATGGCCACCACATCAATGCACTTGTTGACATTTATCGATATCGTTGAGTGACATGGAAATTTCATGCGATGTGATCAATATATCATACTTATTTCCAACTAGTTGAACTGAAATCTTTAGTGAGATCAAACTGAATTTCTTGAAGTGCGAATTCAAAATTTTGCACACACGATACAAAAAAGGGTATAATAATAACCCCATAAACTTTATTTCTGCTGAAAATTAGAACACAAAGTCTGTATCAAAAGCAAAAATAATAAAGGAAGACTCTCACTAATCTAAGGCATCCTTAATGATAACAACCATATGAAAGACCTTAATTTGTCAAACCTTTTATTAGCGTGTTAGCTAGCATATAGTCTGTCTCGATATGTTCTATTCTTCAACAACAATAACATGTATCCCATAGTATATTGTCTTTCACGTCAAATATATTTATAACTTTATTGATATAGCTCTTTTGTGTTAATCCAAGAATATCATGAGAATGATCTTTAAGTATCACAATGCCGAATACAAAAGAGACATCCCAAGATTTTTCATCGCTAAACTTCTGTTAGAGATATCTCGATTTCGCGCAAGAAGCATATATCACTGTTAAATAAATATAACAAATTCGACAAATTATACTGGAATTATAAACTTACTCTCACTGACCTTATAGTATCCACAATTGTCTACAATAGTCATCTCAAAACTATCTCATTTACCTTATGATATTTTGTGGTATCGTTAATGAGACTTATCTGTGAACTCATAGATGAATTAAATGAGTTTGCAAATCATTTACTTTGTGCGTGTTGACATAAGGTTTCTTTTTTATTGCACCATATTATTTCATAAATGTTGTCATTTAGAAACACGGTATTGACATCTATCTATGTATCTCCAAAAAATCATAATGAGCAACAAGGGTCATGACTTTCCTAATAGAGCCTTTCAAGAATACCAAATAGAGTTTCTCTTTATTGTCAATCATTTGCGACACCTAATTCTCTAGTTCTTGAGAGTGTTGAGTTTGATCTTCATAAATAATTTCATCAACATGATTAAGAGGAAAAACAATAATATTCTTATGAGGACTAAAATTTGCTACATTAATAACAACTATATGAATTAGTTTGAAACTGATATTTCCTCACTCAATTTTGTTCTTTTTTACCATATATCTCCCTCAAACTCAATATCTTCAAAGAACTATGCATCTTTTGTCTCAAAAAAAGAAATTCTCTAAAGTGAGACCCAAAAATTATATTTCTAAAACATTTCAAATATTATAGATTGTCGCAAGTTATAACTGAATTAACTTTAACCATAAAGATAAAATGAATCAAATGTGTCAAAACAAAACTAAAAAAATAATAATTTTGTTTTGTTTGTAAAGAAGCTAAAACAAATTTAATCAAAATAACGATTCAACCAAAACATCTTTAAAATATAAGCAAATAACGAGAATCTAAAATAATCAAAGTCTTCATCTTTACCAATTTTGTCATTTCTAAATTGACGTGTCTTTTAACATAGTAGACATTTGTTAGATAATATTATATTTCCTTAATTTTCTTTATTCGTCCTTATCTTTTGAGGTATTTTCAAAATAAACAATATTTTATTTTCTCTTTCTTCACTATTTTCTTTGTTGCACACCTCATGAAATGATATTATTAAATTATCATTTCTAACCTTAACATTTATAAAATTAATTGTGTAATTAGCATATCAAATACTAAAATCTTGATCAAATAGACAAATAGTCAAAATTTTAGTGTATTTACAAGATTAAATATTTATACAATGTGCTCTTTATATTTTCTTTGTCTAATAATCTTAATGAAATACTAATTCTTGAATGGTGCTTGTTTTTCGTTTTATTGGTTTAAAAACACTTTAATTGAAACAAATAAATTATGACAAAAATATGTCATCTTAATTAACATCTCTAATATCTTTAAAAAATCATATGTTATGATCAAATGATCTATGTGTTTCTGCGAAAACTCATTTTTCATACTTAATTCTCACTTTAAAAATTCTAAATTGTGAGAGAATGAGAGTTTCTCGATCCTTATACAAGATCTAGATCAAAGAATAATATTGATATTATTTATCTTAAAAGCAATAACTTTAATAACTTTTAACAAATAAAAAATTAATTCAATTTAGTACATACATAAACTATGCTAGGTTGAAGAGAACAAGAGTAGCAAGATGCACGCACCAAAATACCAAGTGCACCATCAATATCAAGTCTCTAGATAATGATATCAATTGGTAGTGATATTTTGTTACAATGATAAAATAGTGACAATTAATATTATTAAACAATAAATCTTTATAATAGTCACATATATATTTACTATCATAAATTTGTGTCAATTTCACAAGTCCATCAATGATTGGCCATTGTCCACATATTGGAGGGGCCAAAAAATTTCATAGTTAAAAAGGCAAAAAGAAATCCCTAAAATTTGTGGGTTTAGTGGAGCCTATGGGCTCACCTTTCCAAAAAAAAAAATTCAAAACTTTTTTTCTTAAAATTTACCAATAAAAAAATATTTTCATTTTATTTTATTTTGTTCCAAAATTATTTTGATTCGAGAAAAAAAATCGATTTTTTTCAAGAAAAATAAATTTTTGATTTTTCTCACAAATTTTTTCGAGAAAAAAATGATTTAAGAATTTTTCCTAGAAAAAAATGTTTAGATTTTTCCGAGAAAAATAAATCTCGAAAATTTTTCAAGAAAAAAATCTCAATTAACAAAACATTGGTCTTATGAGTCCCCTCACTTAAGCTCACAAAAAATAATGGAAAAATGGGTCAGGACTTTAAAAAATTCATTTCAATAGAGGTCTAATATCTAGGGCTTAGTAGAAGATTTTTTAAAGGAGGTTTTGGACTTTGGAGCTTTACTAACAGCTCTAATAACAAGGGTATATTAATTTCGGTCAAATAACTGAAGAATTAAATTACACACATAACATCAGAAGACATGTCAAAAATTAAATATAGAGACATCTATAATTTATCTTTATTTGTAAATTAAAAGGCACAAATATATGATATCAAAAGCATCATTACTCTTAACACAATGAATATTAGTAATAAGTCATGTCAGATAATGAGTGCCTTTCGGCCTACCATCACAACTCGCATCAACAGTTCTATACTACATCTTTTGTAATTCTCATCAAATAAAAAATACGCAATGGAGATTACTTTGATCAACTTGTTTCAACCAATTCAACAAAAATTACTAGATAATTTAATAAATTTATAATTATGTAACTATTCGACCAAGTTGTAGTCTTCCTTCATGCCGACAACAACTCACATAAATAATTTTATATTAGATCCTTTGTAATCTTAGTTGAGTCAAATCTACGCATCAATATTTATTTTTAAATCATATTGTTTCAATCAACTCTACTAAAATTATCAGACAAATTAATCTATTAAATAAAATGGAAAAAATCTTAAATTTACAAGATGCTTCTCACAAATGTAGATCAACTCCTATTATGATACTACTTAATAGTCATAAGACTAATTGACATCCCTCAATATAAGGACTAACTCATAAACAAATAAAATTTGCAAAAATTATAACCAAAAAGCACGATTTAAAAATATCATTGCATAAAATCTAAATGACAATATTCTCTAACATTACAATCATGCTATAAGCGGTATATTCAATTTTAAATTAAATAAAAAATTGAATTTTAAAATGTCAAAAATATTTTTGCTAAAATGACTCACATAGATATTAAAGATTCTTTAAATAAAAGAACTAATAATTCTAAAATCAATATTTTTCAGGCTAAAAGGAAACAAATCTTTACACGACACAATTTTAAAATTCATAATTTTCAACATAAAAGAATCAAAATTTTATTTTCTATACAAAAAATATTCACAATATCTTGAGATTCTTATCAAACGATATTTAACGCATCAATTAATCTTTCATAATTATATACAATAACCAAATATTTATAAAAAATCTTTAAGCTAGTACCTTATCTTTCAAAATAAAATAAAACATTAGTCAAGTACATAATGTAAATCAATTTCAAACAGAAATTATATTACGATAAAATTATTTGAAATCTTTTAAACTTCTAAAGGAAATCAAATTACTAAAAAAAAGTAAAAATAAAAAACCTGATTTTATGACAACAAACTGCATCTTGTATAAAATTTATGGGAAACTTATATAGATCCAAGATTGAAGGAAACAATCACATCATTTGGAAATTAAGTCAATCTGTAGGATTTGTTTCAAAACAAAATCAAACTTAAATTTAAACTCAAATCCTTATTTTCCACAATTACTTCTTTCCTTACTTTTCCATAAATTCGTTAACAAATATTAAACTCTGATTTACACAACAATCGCATAAGAGTTTACTCAACAGACTCTTTATAATTCCATTAAATCAAATATTAAGGCATGTCATTGATATTTAAATATCTTAATCAAATACTGAAAAGAAAAAAAAAAAAACTTCATCATGACAGATCAATTGCATACAAGCCGACAATCACTCGTGAAAATTAAACGATATTCAATGTAAAGGCAATACCATTGCCAAAAATATATTGTCAGCTCAAGCCAAAATAAAATCATAACATCCAATTAATATATCAAACTTTAGAAAATTGGAACCTGAAGAGAAAAAAAAAATGGAAAACAGGTTTTATACATAAAATAAAATCAATTCATGATTGGTTCAAAAATTTCAGTGCTGCAACAACCATTCATATAAAGATGATTTTTACATGTGAGTCAAAAAATAGAAAAGGATGACTTTTACATGTATTAACCTTGCCTCATGCCAAGAGGGAAAAAAAAATTCTAACCCGTTGGAGTGAAATCGAATTTAAAACAAAACAAAAAACACAAAATTTCTTAAAAATTTTAAATTCAATCTTTGTGTAATTTCTTAAGGATTAATTTGTTAGTAATTAATCTTTGTCTAATTATAATTATTGATAAATTTATTTATAATATGATTAAATTTTATTGACAAATTAGTTTATGGTAAGATAAAACTGATGTGAAATCAACGTAGAGAATCCACATGATCAATTAGCATGTACATCATAATTTTTAATGTTAAATTTTACATAATTAATGACTATTTTGACATATATATTTTTTAGTTTTAAGAATATATTTGTTAAATTGCAAAATTAAAGAATTAATTTAATTAATAATACTTACAATTTAGATGATCAAATTGTCTATTTATTCAAAAAAATATAAATATATATAAATATTTATGGAATTTATTTTTAACTAAAATTAATTCATTTAAAATTAATTAAATATATAATTGATTTTACGGTGAGATCAACCGAATTACTAGGACTTACCGAAATTTTATTAATCTAATGTAATTCAAACATGCACGAAGTGAGTATAATGTGTTAGGTAGAGATTGATAAGTTGTTGATTTTTTCCTGTCATTGTATAAAGTAAATACCAAAGATATTCTTGTAATCATTGTATTAAGCACGATGTGTTGTATGTACAATACTGTTTAATATTAGTTGAGGACATATTGTTTACATAATTGGAGTTGAAATGAAACAAGGAGACAAAGGAAAGGGAAAGAAGAGAGATAGAAACCCAGTTTTGATGAGATGACTAATTTGATTATAGCAGAATTGAGGGAAGCTTTTCAGAGTCTCTGGAATATTTTTGAAACACACAATTGAAATTGACACATCACATGTGCACGTATGCTTGTCTGTAAACAATAGACTTATAATGTGACGAATGACACAAGCTTATTATAAGTAGTAGTAGTACATTATTATATATTGTATACAACTCCTAGGACCCATTGTGGGATTTTGATAGGTCCACGAAGACATAAAGAATTTGATAAGATATAGGACCCCTCCCCTCACAATCACATGCCTTGTCCTTTTCTTATAACCTTACCCTGCCAATTTTACCTGCTCTTTGCTTCTTTTCTACGCCTTACAGAGTAAGTGAAACAAGATTGATGTGTTTCATTCATTCTCAAAATTATAACTATTCTATTCATTCATTCACACTTCCTTCACACAACACTACTACTTGATCACAAAGCCAGCCATATTCACTTTTTCCCTAACTCACGCCACCACATCTATTTATAATATTTATCTCACCCTAATTACTTATTTACTAATGATAATTTTTTTTAACAACAAAATTTTAATTGAGATTTAAATGTCAAACTTTTTTTTAATTATGTCGGTAAAAAATAAAGATCATATCACTAAAAATATTTAACTTTCAATATAATTATTTTTAAAATATGAAATTTTTGTGATTTCAATAAAGGGTGAAAGTTTTAATTTGTTTGTTGAGTCATGAAAGGAGTTCAAAAGATCTTTAACATCGAATTAAGAACAACTATACAAATGAGTTGGACAATACGTCCAAACCAAAAACTTTAAACTTTTATAATCTAAGTATAATCAAGACTAAACTTATAACATACAATTGCTACGTAGCACCGGTGACATAGAGTTTGAAACAGAATTGGAGGTGTTAATATGGACGTGACTTATAGCTACCGACTGGCGTTGCTTCTGCTAAGTACTGATAGCCATGTTCATGCTTTTGTGTGTATTTGACTATTTGAGAGTTGGGTTCTGACTTTTTATTACTGTGATTTGTTATACTAACATGTATAGTGTTTGAGAGAGGTAGTACTAGTACTACTACTAGTACTAGTAGTATAGTCTCTGACAACAGAACAGGGTTTCGACATTTGCCTCTGTATATTGCAAACGCACGTGAATTATATTCATCAATGAATAAGAGGAAATAAATACAAAATACGGGTAATGATACGTGGACACATATTTTTTAAATCTTATACGTGGACACATATTCTAACACCTCACTTTGTATAAATTTCGATTTTGTTATTATTTTTTTTTCTTTTGAATAACAAAACACACCGACTCTAGCGAAGTGTATGGCTACGGTATGAGATACGATGTCCCAATTATGTCTATATAACAACACTAAAAAAAAATCAAGAAAATAAGGATTGACTCATGATTTTATAGTCTAATAACTTTTATTTAAGATAATAGTTATTTAAATTATAAACACACTTTTGATACAAATGCATATATAACATATAATTTTGATATTATGTTTTTATACGTTTTTAGAATTGATTTCTATTTTAAATTCTCTCCAATTTTATTTATTTTTTCAATAAAAAAAATAATATGACATACTATTTGATAATGTTAAAATTATTTATAAATAACTATTTATATATCATTAATTAAATTAAAAAATAAATAATTAAATAAAATTTAACTTTAATTTAATTATAATGTATATTATCAATATAAATTTACGTTATTAATAAATTACAATAATTAATTAAATAATCAAATTTAAATAATTAATAAGTTTCGATTAAAGAAAAATCAATAACTTTAAATTTTAGTTGAAACCACTTTACTTATCTTGTTTAATAATAATAATTACGTGATACAGTAAAAAAAATTATAAACCAATGGTATTTTAATTGTAAAATCTTTATAAAAAAGTGAGTGGCCTGTCTTTTCATTTGAAAGATAAAAAGCTTCTTTCAGTGTTACTTTTCTTCAGAGATCTGATCAAAGTGATCCTCGTGGATAGAAAACCCTTACCCTAACCCTATCCCTATTTTTTGCTCTGATTAAGAAATGTTGTTTTTCTTACAGTCAGCTGATTATGAAACATTTTTGTTTTTCTAATGCTGACTCTGAACTCAACAGGATTTGTTTAGAATTACACCTGTTAACCGACAACATATTTGCCCCAAATACCCAAATAAAAGTCAATTCAATTAATGAAAAAGATGTATAAAGGCTAATAGATTTTTCAGTTATTGGTCTATAGCTAGTTCAATTCAATAAAACTGATCATTTTATGTTATATGATAACCTGGATAAAATAATTTATATATTTTCAAACATTCTCATGCAAGTTGCTGTCATTGTAGCAACAGTGTTGGGAGAGAGGAAGATCATACTGTTGCACTAGTGTGTTGTGTTGGTGGTTGATGATATAAGGTAATTAACAGTTTTGAAGTGCTAGCTAGCTAGGGTACATCTTTGAAGAGTAGAGAGAATGAAAACCCTAAAGGATGAACTACTACTGTTACTATTTTATGTGTTCATTGTGGAATCCAACCAGGATAGCGACTGTGCCTCACTATTTAAGATTGATTATTATATGTGAGACACTATAACAACAATAATGCTAAAATCTATTCAAATTATAAAACTAAATCTAAATATATTTTTTGTTATTATAATTTTTTTAAAAAGAAATTTATACACAATTATACAGTTTTAAGGTTAAATTCAAGACATAACATTCAAAATAATATCAAGATTTTTCAGCTACATCTTATAATATTTAATGTTCGAACATGTTTTTTAACAAAACTAATATTTTGATATATTTAAAAACTATTGCAATAACCCTTGACTCATTTTATTCAACTTCCCACCTTTTTTTCACTACATGATGAAAACTACAATTCAAACTTGTTGGGATTGCTTTTCAGCGCAGAGAGATGAGTTCAGTAAAAACACTCCTCGTTTTTCCTGTTAGTTTTTTTCATAAATCTAGCAATATGTGTTCGATTATGATAAAGAACAAAGATTTTAATTGTGTACATGAAAAGGCAATACAACACTGCATGATAATAGCTGAATTGAAGCTAACTTTGTCGTCCTTGTGTCGGTTAATGTGACATTATTGAGGTCAAGAGACAAAACTTCATTACAAAAAGTTCAAAATACATTTTAGTTTAGAATCCGCTAGAGAGATACATGGGTAATTATAGTTAAAAACACATAAATGAAAGAAAAAATTGGGGTAAATTAAAAAAAAAAACTCCACATTTCTAATTCTCCAATAACTATTTAAAATTTTATTTTTATTTATTTTTTTATGACTCTCTATAAAAGATATAGATCGAGTCTATGGATATTAAATGTCATATAATTAAAGTAATGTTATATATTACCCAAAAAAAAAAAATCAGGGTTTTAAAATTGCGGATTATAAATATAATTGTGGATTCAATATTACAAATTTTAAAGTCGTCGTAATAGTTTCACAAGTGTATCGATTGTATTTTTTTATATTTTTTTTCAATATTAAAATTTGTCGAGTAACTATAATTGCAATTTAAAATTATAATATAAATAAATGACCAACAAATTTGTGAACTCATTCCGTTTAACATTGTACATGCATAGTGTTAATTTGCGCTGAATATACAAAAAGAGATCTAGTAGTCATACATTACTATGCATGTTTTACCACCTAATTAATTCAGTCTCTAAAACCACAATTGGTTATATGAAAATAAAACACATGTTAGGAGATATCTATCACTTAAATAAGAGCTCTGATCCATTATAAATTGAGATTTTTTGCACTCACACAATCACAATACATCAATCATCGTTCAATCGAAATCCGAAGACTAAGATTTAAATTCGATGTTGTTAACTATAAAATAAACATTAAAATCTACATTTTTTTAACTGAATTCCTTAAATATACCATAAAGAGCTCTTCAATGCATAGAATCCGAATTTCTTAGTTTATTTGGAATTGCATGTAAAGATACATTGAATTATAAAAATAAAAAAGGCAAGAAATTAATAAAGTTGAATAACATAGATAGACGTTGAATAAAAGACAGTCCAATAAGGGTACATATATATAGCCAGAGTCGAAATAGAGATATATGATATGCCATAAGAATATTGCAGGGCAGGCCACATATATATGCCTGAAAAATAAAAAACCCTAGATGGCTTATTAATAAAGTAAATTCAAAAATGATTTCCTCCTGCACCTTCACTCATGTCCTCAGAAGAAGTATCATTCCAAGGAACAGCAGAATAAGGAAAATCATAAGTATTAGTAGTAGGAGGAGAAGATTGTGTATAAAAGGCTTCATTCCTTGCAGCAGTAAAGTGTGTTTGTTGAGGGAGAGAAAGAGAAGGTGGTGGAGGTGGAGGAATATCAGTAAGAGAATAACGAAGAAGATCAGTGTTAGCAGCATCAAGCTCCTTTTGAAGCCTTTGAACTTGTCTTTGAAGAAAAGAGATAGCACCAACACAACCATAAACTGGATCCCTAACTCGTGCTTCTGCTTCATAGGCAAGTGAGTTAACTGCATCTTCTCTTTGGTGAGGGAGGAGTTCGTTAAGAAGCTTTGTGACATTGCTAGCACCGAATATTTTGTGCACGTTTGCAAATTTTTGTGGCTCTTCTGGTGGGAAGTATGGTGCAAAGATGCATCCTGGCATGCATTTTCTCCTTAAGAATTTGCACGCAGCACATGGAGAATTGTAAGAGCTGGATGATGCCATTTTTATATAATTTCCTGCCTTTCAAATAATATGTTCATTCAGATCTTCACACTTCATCATATATAGGATGCAACCTTTTAACTAATTCTTTACATTCAAACTTCTTTTTCCATCAAGCTCAAAAATTAAAAGGTCATATAATCCTTTTTTTTTTCTTACAGAATTTTGAGGAATATTTTGTACTACTATTTTTATCCTTTTTTTAATATTTTTTATGGAAATATATATTTTTTCTTTGCTCTTTCTCTTTACCCTTTTCAATACATTAGCTAGAGAAAATCAACAATGAGTTCTTAGTTTCAACTCTCAAAGATGAAACTGTTTGCAAAGTGTTGATCTGAAACTCTCCTCACGTTTTGTGGCTCTGACACTAAGTGATTTTGATTAATACCATATTAGGAAACATATAGACTACCGTACAATCACATAAAAATAGTTTAATTAAGTTTCCTCTGCTGGTAGAATTCAGCTGAATGATAAAAGAAAGTACCAAACTATAATTACCCTCTGAAATTTTAATCAGTTGAGTCAGGGATCTGGCTGATTATAGTTGATTGTGTGTATCAAGTAATTACTATTACTTTATTTGAAGGAAACAAAAACAGAGAAAAACTAATTAAGAACTATACATGCATAAGAAGGAAAACGATTTTACCTGTTTGTGATGTAGCTAGGTTTCTTTGCTCAAATTAATGAAGAACAAAAAGGGATGTACCTTTTAGAAGCTCTCTAGCTGAAGTTCCTTGAGAAGCTCTCCTAAGATAAAGTATAGTCTAAGCCAAAGTGAAGCACCCCTAAGAGAAAGCCCTAATTGGTAGAGAGGCGAGATGAGAGATGGAGACAGATATAGAAGAGGGAAGGCCAAACAGAAACAGCATTGAGTGGATGGAGAAGGAATGGTTGCAAAAGACAAAGCTAATAAATGGAGCTAGACTATAGTATACTATACTATAGCTAGAAAGAATAATAACTATACTCTTCTATCTAATCTAATCTAATCTAATAATAATATCACCAATGTGAGGATGTCTTGCATTCTCAACCTTTCTCTAACTATGTACTCAAACAGATTCTACAATCAACTTTTGGGAAAACTTCAAACTTGATTACTTTTTAAACAGTTCTCTTTAACATTAACTAATGGCACATTTCATGCATACTAATCATGCTCTATAGCTAATTAGTTATTGATTAACTATCAAATTTTGTTGTTGATCTTAGCTTCCTTGTTAAATCAGTTATAACACTACTTTTTTTTCATGGCCAATGAAATATATATAAAAAAAATGGAAGGATCACCCAACCTATTACTACCAATGTCTAAGGAAAAACAAGAAACTAACAAGGAGACATAATTGAATTTAAAAAAAATATAGTATAGAATTGTTTATGCAAGTTGTGGTCGATCCGAAAGAAGACATAATTTGATCGGACAATTACATACATGCGATGATAAATAAATGTATGGTGATTATAAAGTTATTTTTTCTATGTGGATAATAGGATATGTCTGGATTGATTATTATTTGACATGATTTATCATTAATATTTCATTCTTGCCTTGAGAGTATCATTAATAGTTAATTCATACAATATGAAGATTGGGAGTTAATAATACGCTTGATATCTTGTTTGAGTCTTTTAGTTTACTAATAAGGGTTAAATAAGTTTTTAGTCCCTTTAAATATACAAACTTTTATTTAGTTTTTTTAAAAAATTCATTCGAACTTTGATCCTTCTCAATTTTCTATTCTCAATTTTAGTCCTATTATTTTACAGAAATTTACGCCGTATGTTTAAGTGACTATTTTTTATGACATATCATTGATAAGATTTTAAAAAATCATTAGTTTAATAATATAACTATTTAATCTTAAATATTTATTAATTTTTATCTATAACTTCAAATTTAAGATTTAATTGTTAAATTAAAGATTAAATAGTCAAGTTATCAAGTTAATGATGTTCTAAAATTTTAACAATGACATATCAAAAAATATAGTCAGTTAATTAAGTCAGACTAAATTTTGTAATCAAAAGTTTAGAAAGACCAAAGTTCGAAAAACTTTTTTAGAAGTACTAAAAATGATAGTTGGTATATTTAGAGGGAATAAAAACATATTTAATCCTACTAATAAAGATAAATTGTGCATGGACATGTCCATTGATGTTTATTAGAGTGACGTAAACTCGTGCAAGTATTTAGTCAAATTGTATCCACGCATATGATGATAAACATGTCATATTTATAAAAATGTATTGTTTAATAAAGTTAATTGTCAATATTTGATCATTGCAATGAAATACCATTAGTAATTAATGTTACTGTCTAAAAGTATTTATATTAATGTTGAAATAGTTATTTTGGTCTGTACATTTTGCTACTATTGTTCTCTTTAAGATAATGTAGTTTAAGTAGATACTATTAAATTTGTATAAAAGAAGAACATTGACAATGATCTTAGATCTATATTGTTCTCTTTAAGATAATGTAGTTTAAGTAGATACTATTAAATTTGTATAAAAGAAGAACATTGAGAATGTTCTTAGATCTAGGTCTTTTTTATAAGGGTGGAGAAACTCATATTTTCTCAAAATTTAGTATTTTTAAAGTGAGGAACAAATATAAAAAAATGAGTATACTCTAAATCACATTGGTCATGTGATTATAAAAC
>JBBPBQ010000002.1:9564123-9608242 GCA_037974755.1 Cicer yamashitae
ATATATATATATATATATATATTGTTTAAATTAAAGTGTTTTTAAAGCAATTAAGTGAAAATAAACTGTTGCTAATAGAGAGAACTAGTATTTTATTAAGATTATAAGAGAAAAAAATATAAAGAGTATAAATAATTAATATTACAAATATGCTAAAATTTCAATTATTAGATAACTTCCTCAAAATTTTAACATTTGATATTCTTATTGTATAATTAAATTTATAAATGTTAAAGTTAGAAACAATTATTTAATAAGATCATTTGATCATAAGGTGCGTTTGAAATACAATGGGGAAGCAAGAGAATCTAAAATATTGTTCATTTGATAAATATCTCAAAAAATAGGGACATATAAATAAAATTAAGAGAGGATAATGTGACCAACAATTATCTAATAATGTTAAAAGAGACGTTCAATATATAGTGGAAAAGGTCGGTAAAGATAATCTGACGGACAAATGTAGGTTTAATTAGTTTATGAATGTTTTTATGTTAAATTGTTTATTGTCTTATATTTTAATTTAAGGTTATTTCTTACGATAATATTTGATATTTTTATAATTAATATAGATTCTAAATTTGAGGGAGAGTCTATTGAAAACCTATTACAGTATATATGCTTGTTGAAGGTTATAAATGAAATTGTGAGAGTCTTAGTTTTATATTTGAGGTTTAATATATTATTGAGTACGAAAACTCTTTTTTCAATTTCGTTTATTGTATATTAAATTTTGAATTGTTCAAGAGTGGGTAGTTTGAGAAAAAAACAATATTCAATTAATTATTATTTATAAAAAATTCAGCCATTGTCTTTCTTTTGATCGGTTTCTATTTTTCCTTAAAGAACGAGTAGTTTATGGCCAAATTTTAGTTTGAAATTATCTTTTAATTTTTTTAATCTCTTTTATTTAAATAAGTAATTTTTACGTATATTTAATTTGAACGAGTAGTGTTTTAGTTTTTTGATTTGTTGTGGAGTTTTTTAGTTTAGATCGAGAGATCAACTTCAATAAAGTGTAAATTCAATAGTAATTTTAGCACAATTATTATTATAACTTCAAATATATTAGTATGTTCTCGATCATTGTAAATTCTATCAATTTAATGAATACTATTTTTATTAAAAAAAAATTATTAATTATTAAATTCTCATAAATTATCTGTATTTATCAATAGTTGATGAAATTTTGATTATATGAATTTCCTTGACTATCTACCAAAAAATAACATATGATTATGGATCAAATTTAAATCAACCATCTCTTCATCACTATTTTCCTCTTTAGCAACCTGTGCCACCACATCTACATCTCCTGATAGTACTCCTTTGTCGTTTTATGACGCTACATTTAACAAATAAATAATTGACGTAAGGAGACTACAAATTTAGTTTCCTCCTTATAGTACTCCTATGATGATGAGGTAGATAGCGATAAAGATAGAGTTAGAGATTACTACTAGGAAAATTAGTATTGTTTGTTGTATTTTTATTTTATCATGAATATTTGAATTTTTAATTTGACTTTTATTTTTTTATTATTGAAAATTTTAATATTAACTTTTTTCGTGAAAATGATATAATATTTTAAATTAAAAAAGACTTTTATTAAAAATTCTATTTTATTTTTTATATATATAGTTTTAGCAGTCATAATTATTGGAAATTAATAAGAAATTGATAAAATGAAAATTATATACCGGGACATACAAAATTATTAAAAATTTATCTTCTTTTCTTATAAATCAAATCTGTCTTTTTTTCTCTCCTCCATTGAATAAAAAGATTATAAGGTTATTTTTAGAAGTTTGGACGAAAGAATTAGAGAGAAAAGTAAAGAAAAAATAGAAAAATTTATCATATTTTTTAAAAGTGTTTTTATAAAAAGGAATAAATAACTATGATTAATATATTTTTAATATTGAAATTATTACAACAATATAAATTAAATTTGAATAATTTATTAAAATATTTTAATATTTTCCTCAAATACAATTTTTGAGACCTTCAAATTAAAGAAATTTGAAAATTTTGTATTTTGAAGACAAATAAACTCCAAAAACTCTCTGCTTTCAAAACTATCAATTCTTTTCACTTGTTATTCCTTTATTTCAAAATACTTTCTTCTCTCCTCTCTTAAACTTTTAAACACACCATAGGAGTTTTTTCTCTGTTCCAACTATTATATGACTCTCAGAAAATTACGTTTTTTCTTCTTATAGAGGCAATTGAAAATGATCAAATTATACTCAATCAGACTGAAACATAATCATTAACCCAAGGCAAAATATGAAAGAGGCAATGACAATTAAATATGATCCTCTTAATGATGTGTTGCAATATAAGTTCAGAGGAATTATGAGATTGCGATATGATATGTCACTGTATCTCTTTCCCTTTCATACATTCCTGTAAGAGATTATGACATTAGATGAGCATTTCCGATGTAACACAAACAGGGTTAATTTGTATAGGAACACGTCTTTTTTTTTTTTTTGGTACAAAAGAACCAATGATCATTAAAATATTTGTTCCTCTAATTTTCCCCAAAACATTATTGACTCTTCACTATACAAACACGTGATGAGAGTGATTCTAAACAGTACTAGTATTATTAATTTTCACAAATCTACAAAAAACAAATTTGTCTCCTTTTGTCAATTATTATCTTCATAAGAAAAGTAAATACAATTCCAAGTCACCTATCACCGGTACCTTTACGAGTGATCCAATGCAAGCTTGCCGGTAGATGTGCATGAGTGCCTTTTATCAGTGAAGTGATTAATTAAAGCAGGCTTTAATCATTAGGGGCATACGGTTTTTGAACCAAATATGAACAATTTAAAAGCATGGGTAGAATAATAAGAGCTAATAACTTCCACTACATTTGTAGCATAGAGTAGCTAAGCCAGCCAAAAAGCGTAAGGTTTCTCATAGCCAGGCTGCTAACATTTCAATTCAACAAGATTCTGATTCCTGTTTTCAGAGAATTAGAATCCCATGTGTCGCATTCTTTAGCTGAGCCAACAATTCCAGCCACCTAATTCTTTCAATCATAATCCACGATTCAAATTTAGCAGTTAGAAACAGCTGAATCGCAAACAATTATCAGAAACAGTAGAAGACTCTTGTCTCTTGTGAATTATCATACTACAAAGTTTTGAATTTTTTACCATCAATACTTGTTAAATTAGTTTTCCAACGGCTAACATCAGAGTTGAGGTTTCATGTCGTTTGTTGGTTCTCATGATATTTTTGTTCTTTTGAGATACTTGTTATGATTACATTGTAGTTGGATTTTTATTTTTTTTACGAGAGGATAAATTTCTCCATGACAATACATAACTCAAAACTATTTGATCAAACAAAGTCTTTATTTTATTTTGAAAAAAGAAAAACCAAGTGATGTAAAAAATTGAAAGTGGTGTCCAATACAAAATGGTCAATGAACACACTTTGATTGACACTTGCTCCACAAATTAAAGTTTACATTAACTAGATTAATAAATCGATTGATGATGATAATGATCTTGTACTCACTAAGGATGCAAGATGAAGGTAACGTGTTTGATTATATTTAACGAGTTCAATGAGTTATATCTACACTTGTGAATGCGTTACTTTTATTGACATTACTAGTCAAATCTTATAAACCATTAATACAATCAATGTTAACAATCGAAAATACAATGCAATAGTTGGAGTAAACATATCATTGAAGAAGAGTCAATGAATGATTAATGGTAATAAATTTTTTAAAGACAATCAAATACTAGTAACTAAAAGTTAAGAGAGAAGTATGAAGAACAACACGGTAGAAGATTTTATTTGAGAGATATGAGTATGATCAAATGTCATTATTTTGAAGAGTTTGGTCACATGCAAATTAAATGTCTAAAATTCATTTAGGATTTGCGAAGTCTATAACAAAAGAATAAAAAAGTTGAAGAAAGCTTATTCTTCAAATGTAGTTAGTCATGAGAATAATATTTTATTTGTAAGGATAAAGTTGATGACGAAGTAAAGAGATGACGAATGGATAATATGTTGTGACACAACAAGTACTTAATCAAGCCTCACATCATGTAGTGTGAAGAAAAAAGAAATAAAAAATTATTACAAATATGGATAATTAATTTAAGTTTTTTCTACGACAACAATCTTTGTCTTTTGGTCGCGTCGGGAGCATGTGTAGTTGTGTCTTTGAGAATGTTTTAAAAAAATGTGTGAAAGTGTTAGTAATTTTCTTTTTGTAATAGTTACAAGTTGAGTAATAAAATATTTCGTTTAGAATTTCATATGTAGATACGGTATGTCGAACTGTTAAATTTGTGAGTAGTATTTTATTTTATGTGCTTTTGTTTGTGTGGCTATTTCTTTTTGAGTGATATGTGTGGCTATTTTCTGTTAATGATTTCTAAATAAATGAGTGTATGGCTAAATTACAAAAAGAAATGTGAAAGTTCATCTTTTTTGGAAGAGATAAATCAAAGATACATAATTTTGGGTATATAAAAAAACAGAGATTTGGATAAGAAAAAAAAAACAGAGAGATTTGGATGGTTGAAAACAGTTGAGTGGTTTATATTGTAAGAATTAAAAGTTCTGAATCAGTAAATGCTTTAAATTAGGCTTTTCTGATATTTTTGGCAGAGGCCAAATTAGATGGGATTTTATTCCAAGATTTACTATAGAGAGCAAAGACTGTTTTTTTATTTTATAAACTTAAAAAGTAAAAACTTGTTTGAAAGGTGTATTTTAAAAAACTGTTTTTAAAAATTATTTTGGAAATTATATATATTTTTTTTTAAAAAAAAAACAAAAGAGCTAAGAGTTGTTTTAGATTTCTATTTTCAGTTTTCTAAGAACACAGAAAAGACATTAATTCATTAATGACAACATTGTTAATTATTATAAATTTCATTTTTAAAAATATAACAAAATATTTGAATATGTAGAATGCAAATTGTATTTTGGCTTCAAAAAAAGAGGAAATCGGTTGAACGAGGTCAACCTAACTTAGTAGTACCATGTACCATGATTATTTCAGTTCAACCATTTTCCATATTATTAAAAAAATTATTTTTATTAACTTATATAATCAATTATTGATGTATTTATTATAGCGGAAATTGCATTGAGTTATTGACCTCGTTGAACACGTAGTGACTCACATTCTTTCTAGTTTTTAAAGTACATTTATCCTCTTGTATTTAGAGAAAAAAATTGTATTAAACATGTTTTTTCTGACACAGTTATTTCATTATCTTTTATTCAAAAAAAATTATAGAATGCACACTTTAGTTGTGTTATAAGAGTGAAACTATACCTTTTAAATTACATATATGATATTTATGATCTTACCTATATATATTTAAGTGAAAACTCTAATCGTATTACATAGACAACAACAAAAGATAACATAAGTGTTATGAAAAATATGTCCGATGCGATTTTTTTAGTGAATATAGGGGAGATGACTGCTTTTTGAAAATTAGAAGAGGGTGAATGTCATTTAAAGAAATGTCGGGGGAGGTTAATGCAATTTTCCCTTATTATTAATAATATAAAGTGAAATATAGTGAATTAACACATAGAATAGTGGAAGATAGTAAAGTGAGAGTAATGCAAGTAGTATAAATTATTTTGGACCAAAAAATACACTTCATTCAAATTGGTAGAATATATCGAAAAATAATACAAATTCAAAGTCATTAAAATTGAAGAAAAAATGAAACTGCGAACAAACTCACAACATGTAGGTTAATAAAATAAGAACATAAAACAACAAAATACGTACAAATATAATAAACTTAAAGTGTTAGGAATGCTCATATTTCCGGATATGTAACATTAATCAAATCTATAATTGATCGAACATAATCTATTAATTTTAACCAAACGAACACTGCAAAAAAGTAAGAAACAATAACGACGCACTGAGACGATAACCAAAATAACACACTTTCAGACAACGAACTAACAAACAAAATGTGAAAAGAAACTAAATATATGTATAAACCACTTATTTAGATAGAAAGAGAATAAAAAAAACGCCGACAATTACTAATAATATTCACATTACTAATATTAGTTGTTAAAATAAATAAAAAAAACTTGTTTAGGGTGGTTTTTATACACACAAAAAACCACTCTCTCTTATCCCTACATTTTCCGTAATAAATTTTAGCTATTATATAAATTAAACTTATACACACATATTGTTTAATTTATTAATACAATGAATTAATATTTTTCTTTTTATCATTCCATTTGCAATTTTATTCATTTTAATAAATGTACTTAACAATTTTCACATTTTAGTTTTCAAAACATATTTGTAACAATCAAGTCATCAAACAAGTTTTTTCTAATTTCTAATCTCTAAAAGAGTTTTTAAAATAGTTTTACCAAACATATTTTTTTATTTTCTTCTAAAAAATAGTTTTCAAAAATTAATTTATAAAATAGTTTTTAAAAACTAAAAAGCAAAAGAAACATACCCTTACCCTCTTCTTCGATTTAGATGAAAATGAAGAAATTGTGGAAAATTGTAATAGAATAAAAGTCCTAGCCTAATAAGTCGTGGATAACAAACTTGTAATGGGATCTTCACACACGCTTTTCTCTCACAATTCCCCTTAAAATAATTGTTTAATATCATGAATAAATATAGTTTGAAGTTGCACAAAAATGCGGTCTATTATTTGTTTTCCATGTATTGCAATTCCTACCATCATGCGATGTACATAATTTACACAAACCACACTGATTAGTTAAAACAAGTACATAATTTTTAATAAATAAATGGTGGAACTCAAATGGATAATAAACTTAATTAAGAATAAATATTCCGGAGAACTCGATTTTCAATCTTAATTAGAACAATACTCAGTTACACCATTTTCAATTGAGAAATTTGGTGTTAAACAGCACTGCCCTTCTTTTTTATATTTCTATTTCCTCTTTATCCCTCTTTCTTTTCCATCACAATCATCGTATTTTTATTTTCTCTCTATTTTTTGTCATCTGTCTTACACTCTTGCATCTCTGAGGGAGTATGAAACAACTTTATTAGCCAGACTCGATCATTGTTGGGTTAGTTTTAACACGTACGTTCAACTATTAAATTTATCCACGATAGATCAGTTCACTTTTGTCCAGACACAGTGATTTTGAGTTTTGTAACGAAATTGTAGCTTGAATTTATTATATTGTTTGATTTGTTTTGAGAGCCGTGAATGAAAGGTTGAAGATAGAGTTATAGTGTAGACAAACTATAATGAAATCGAGAGTCCTAATTGATCTAATAGTCAAAATTAGACTAGTCTATCATGGACAAGTTTGATAGTAGTGTATGTTAAATGGCACTGGTTGTTGATTCAGTGCGGCAAATGCATTAATATGCTTTTTGCTTGATCAACTAGGCAAATAGGGTGCATATTAGCATTTGAAAATCCAAAGTTTAAAATTTCACCATTTTTGGGGAAATTTTTTATTTTCACATGATAAATTCTTCAACTAAAAAGGCATTGTACCTAGAAAATTTTAAAATAGTGTTCGTTCTTTCAAAAGTATATTTTTTATCAAGAACTTTCAAAAGTATATACTAACCAATAAATTCAACCTGATTCCAAAAATATCTTAATGTGTGAATATATAAATACAACTCTTATATTTAAACACCCCTAATTTTCATACACTAATTCAACATATTATTTTCTCTCTATTTCTCTTCCTATCATATTAGCAACATATCACATATATCACATCATTCCCACTATTTTTATCTCTCTCAAGGAGTAGAATGGATGTATGGGTGTATACCAAACTTTTTTTATACAAATAATCCCAAAAAAATAAGGGTGAACCCAATGAAAATAAAGCACCATGATTGAAAAGGTATAACGAAGACCACACCACAAACTAACATCAGTGATGTTATTTGAATGCAGGTGCAAGGAAAGACATGATTAGAGCTTACAACAAGAAATTTGACCAAGCAGAAGGAAAAAGTTATTTCTAAGTTACATTTAAAGATTTGTGAATAATTTACCCAAATCCAATAAAAATTAATCACAAGCAAATTTGCAAGTGGAGCAACCATTTATTTGTGAGTATCACTGATAAATTTAGTTATGTGGCTATTTCTCATTAAATATTGGGTAAATTACCCACTAATCTTCAAAGACAACCTAAGGCCCACCAAAGAAAAAAAAATACCAACATTAAGCGCCAAGTCGCTTACAAAATTTTAAAATGGATTGTTAGCGCCCAAAGACAGAGGTATATTGGTGTCGAGCGCTCATGATTGGATGCATGGGCGCCAAAAGGCAAAAGAGTTCTAATCAGGCAATCTTAAGATGGGATGTTCTGGCACCTAAAGGCAGAGGAATACTAGCATCACGAGCACAAGCCCTCGAGAGAGGATGCTCCAGGAGCCTAAACCTATTGAATGCAATCCTATTCTAACCTGATGGGACAATAAAAGTTCCTCAAAGGATTATTCTTGGATCAAACTACAGGGACCTTCCATTAAGCAATATCCTTATACACTTCATACCTACTTGCGAACCCAGCATGCTTCCACTAGAACAATCCCATTGGCTTCTCATTTTTTTCTGCCAAGGTTCAATGGGAGTTCATTCTTCTCATTAGCGCCATTATGTAACCCACAAATGGATACTGCCAAGCTTAAGTTGCTGGCCAAATTATTTTATGGCTAGAGGATACAATTCCCGATTGAGAAGCATAGTGATGAGATTTTCAGCTACAAACGTTAATGAATTTGGCTATAAAATATTCAGCTACAACTAAGATACAGTGAATTTGGTTTGGACCATTTCCTCCATAGTTATGCCCCTAGTTATAAGAGTTAAAGTCCTACAGAATTCCATATAAAATTCAAACAATTAGTAAGTGCATAGTGAAATGGTGAATAATTAAGCATATTGCGTATATTGCATGTTTACATTACAATTTACAACTATCATATTATATTCTACACAAAAATGGGATTTAACCGTGTCCTTCCTCAACGCACTGAAGAAACGAGGGAATAAGGCGCATATTTTTCAGAGAGGAATAAACACAAACAATTGGTGAGCGTGCGTAAACAAGATTACTAACCAGAATAAGGCGTCCATAAATCAACGTAACATCTCAACGACGATGGTAGCGCGTTCTTCCACGAATCACTTTTAGGAAAATCACCAGTAAGAGCAAGAGAACTATCGTCTCCACGATTCCCAAGTCTTAGAACAAAAAGCTTCTCCCCAAAAACCATTTTCATGGCTTTCAACGTCTCTTCCATCACAACCTTCCCATCTCTAACCTTATTCTCAGCCTCCACGCAACTCCCTCCAACATTCACCATTATCCTCCCACCTTTCTTCAAACACGTGCGAAGCTTCTCCCACGTGGCAGGTTCCTGAAGCTCCGGTATCAAACTCCCCTTCGAGAATAAATCCACAAAAATCCCTGAAAATCCACCTTCCAAAGTCGCCGTCAACGCGTTTCCGACGTAGACAAAAAGCCTCTGTTGGTTTTCCCTCTCAAGCTTTGCAAGGTTGAAATACTCTCTCGCAACTTCAATCACGGAGGGATCGAGTTCCCAGCCGTGAACCACCACGTCGGGGTAAAGTTCGAGGAGAATGCGGGCGGTGGAGCCGGCGCCGAATCCGAGGACGGCGATAGGTCCCGGAGGTATGATCGGAGGGAGAGTGGCGAAGATGTCGAAGTAAGTATTGGTTAGGGTTTTGAAAAGGAAGGAAATGCTGTGGATGTTTCCGGGTGTGTCGAGGAGGAGAAGCCGTGAACCACGGAATGGGTGGTCTGCTTTTCTAGAAACTTCTAGAACACGGATGTAGTTATGACGCGACTTAAATTTTGCTAGGGTTTTTACGTCTTCGATGGGAATTCCGTCGTCTTGGGTTTTGGGTTTAAGAGAGGAATTATAATAGGATTGTTGGTGGCATTTTAGTTTGAAATTGAAAGGGAAGGTGATTCTTGTTCTTGTGGATTTGACTTGGAGATTATATCCACGCCTTAGTGGTGTGATTGAATTCTGAATTTGTTGTGTTTGAGGGGAGGAAGAAAGGATCATCGACATTCTTTCTCCTGGAAACACAAGGTAGTGATAATAAAGACAAATGTTAATATTGACACACAATAAATAGTATCAACACATCGTATATACTTGTCTATGCACTTTTCCACACGCGAGCAATACATTAACACGCACATAGCCTCTTTTTTCTACTTTCGCTCCCTCTTGTTTTTTTCTTTTTGGTTTCTCATTTACTTCTTCAAACAAGCAAGAGAAGAGCTCACTCACAACGAGCTGGCGATGTTGGAGAAAACGGCGGCGACAAGCCTTCCTTAAGCAAGGTTATTTTTTGTGTGTTGAGGGCTTATTTGCCATTTTTGTTAATTACGGTTGTTTCTCCATTTTATTTTTGCTTAGTGTTGCTTCTCATTTTTCCTCCTTATTTTCCTTTTTCCAAAGTTTCTTTCTTTATTAGTTATTTTGCTATTCAAATTTTAAAGTTGCAAATCACTAATTCTAGTATTTATCAATTCATATGAATAAGAATAAGAGAATTGCATAACAAACTGTTGTTAGGAAATGAACTACGAATACTTAAACATTTTCGAAATAGGCAATACTAAACTAAGGAAAACCCTCTTTAACCCTTCTTAGAAGGTGCGGAGAGTGGTATCTAGTGATGCTTGGACTTAGCATTTTTATACTCATTGTTCAACATATTGGTTCTGTTTCAGCCAAGCTTCTTGCTTCAAATTAACCACATATGTGAAGTAGTTAATCAGTTTCAAAATTTTGATATTAATTAAAATTTCACTTTTTTCATTACACAGTTCTTTCCAATAGCATGTGATTGCACCATTTAAGATTTGTATATTGTAATCATTTGAGTAGATAACTACAAAATCCATTTAATAAGTGATCAAAAATAGTGATTAATCCTTTGAACAGATTGGTTAGTTTTTATTTTAATGTCATAATTTTACTCTTTCATTATATAGTTCATTAAATATGTCTTGGTGCATAATTCTTAAACATAAGAAAATATTGTGAAAGCAGTCTTGGTACCAGCCGCCTATACACTTCCAGCTCCTAGAATTTTGGCGAGATGAGGCTCAGAGTTGTTATCGCCCCAATTTTTGACACCATCCCACATCTCCATGTACAGGAAACAAACGTAACTAAATTGGCAGAAAGCAAGCTACATGAAAACACAAGGAAAATGCAGGTATCTTATATGTTGACAAAGTAACAAAAATGGTGTGGTATATGGTTAGAACATGCCAATGTATACAAGAAGAATAAGAATAATGAAAATTCCAATATATACTTGTTTACATATTTTCTTATAACTTGGCATGGCAGGGTATTGAGTTACATACAGAGATGCAAAACAAAGCAACTTCAGTTTTTGCAACACTTGTTTTGCCATTGATAAAAAATGATTTTGCTTTGTTTTACATCTCAGTGTAAAATAACTTTACACTCACAATACATATCTTTTAATTTCTTCTTTTTTCATGAACCTGCTCCATTACTGTCAAATGTAGATTGCAGAGTAGAGAAGCGTGATCATTGCACTTAAACTCCCTGAACTGAAGTACAGATGAATGACTACAACCAAAAGTGCAAATAAAACAGCGATTGCTGCAACTTTATGTCATACATTATATTGATAAAGACCCGCACAACTGATTGAAGGTCATATATATATGTAGGCATACATTAAATCTAACATGTTTGAAATTAATATTTATACTACATGAAAAATATACTTTTTAAAAATCTCCGTACATAATTAAAAAGTTAATTTGCTTTCAACCTTGATATATGTTCACCTGAGCTATAATAATATTTAAATTTCTCTCAACAAATATATTACATCATAAATTAATTTAAAAGTTTTGCTAAGAGTGTTCTTAGGCATTTAAGAAATTCATAAAAGGAAATTTTGTCTAAAAAAACTAAATTAAACATCTGTCAATATAATAAATACAATATTTTTCAATGTAAATTTATAATTTTTAATTGTTTTAACAATTATTCCAACGACACTTATTTGCATTTTCTTTAATATTTAATTATGTAGCAGACAAAAAATTTAAGCATATATTTGAAATGGCGTATGAGCAAATTTATCGCGTCCCAGTGCTTCTCTAACGGGAAAATACAGAGGCTAAAAATTGTAGGGGGCTAATAGACACACGATTGCTTTGTTTTCAACGTGAAAATAAAACATGTGCGAAGTAGGGCTCGCAATCTTTATTTGTTTTGTTGCTATACGTCGGTGCAGAAGAGTATGGTATCCTAGGGTATGTGAGTTCTTTGTCCTTAAGCATCCCTGCATTTATAGAATTAGACATCGATAACTATGTTCTAATTCAAGTTCGTATATTTAATAAAAAAAATTTAAATGTAATTTTGTTTTTATTATTTTTATTAATTCATAAAATTAATTTTTTTTTAAAATTGACAGTTTTGATTATTCTTTTAGATTTTTTAACTAAAATTTATATTTTAAAGTGATATTACAATCTCATAATTTAGAACTATTTAAATATATTAGTTATTTATATATTATTTATTACATTATAAAAATGAATAATTTCATAAATTAAAAATTAAAGTTTTTAAATAATCTTATTGTAATTTCATAGATATTAAATCATTCAACTATATTTTTGTCACATCACTATTTTTTGATAAGAAAATATAATTGACAAATAAAAAATGTTGAATTTTGAAATAAAAGAAATACTTTCGAGAATCGGCAAGACTACGAAAAACTTTGAAAAAATTATATTTTAAACTGATCCCAGTTGTATGAATGTTCGATTTTTATGACTACGACGAATTCGATTTCATCCTTAGGGTCATTTTAGAAAAATTGTGATGGCGACGAGAAAATTTCCAATTAAGTGCATTTTTTCTTGCTTTACTTTCGTCACTTTCTTTAATTTCCAATTGTGATGGGTTTTCCGACACTTTACTTTCGTCAACATTTTGTGATCATCATCACTTTGAAAAGGAAGTTTTATAGTCGGCCTATTATTTTTATTTTTTTTGGTAAAAGTTTATGCGGAATGGATCTTACAGTTCACTAAAGTTAGAAAAAATCTCAAAATTAAAAAATACTGATAGAAGTACTATAGATATAATAAAATTCACACTTAGATTTTTATGGAATTGAAGTGAAATTCTTATCGACTGCACCGATCTATGCTACATTTTATAGTTTGTCTATGGTTGACACGTATGAAAATGACGGTATTAAAAGGAAATACCAGTAGCTCTACACCTCTCACACTCACTTGTTTTTGGGTGGGTGATACGCCTCTTTTGCGAAACACTTTTGCTGCATTTTTATTTTTAAATTTTTATTATAACATTTTACTAAAGAAATGCAGTAATATATAAAATTGTTGTAATTATATAAAAGTAAGTTTATTTGTTTTGATTTTTAAATTGAAAAAATTAAGAAATAATTTTGTAAAACAATTTTTTACAAAGCAAGTTAATCAAACAATTTTAAAAAGAGTTATAATTATTTATAATAAAAAATTGTTTTTAAAAAGAGATATCATTAAACAAAAAAGCTAAAATAATGTTTCAAAGATACTTATATAAATTTGTATGTTCGTATATGTGTGAATTAATTTAACATGTTGTGTGAAAGCAATTTCAATAATTAAACTCTTCTATTATTAGGATCTAGAATAAGTGATTGATATATAGTGAGCGTAATTGTTGTAAACTTAGAAGAGAGACATTGAGGTTGTTGCCAATCATAAAAAATAATTAAAACCCCTCTCAATTTTTTTTTTATATTTAAAACCATTAACAATAATAATTTTACTCTTTTATTCTAATTAAAGAGCCGACGAGTTTACTTGAATTAGACCACAATTCATAGTTCAAAAATATTTTTTAATTAAAAAAAAAATTAAAGTAAGGAAATGATGACCTATTACAAAACATAAAAGACCTTACTTCAAACTTGCATCTTCGTGAGATACAAGTGGTATCCTTACCTGGTTTACCTATTGAAGTATTGATCTAAGTTGCTTATTTAATAATTAACCTCTATTTCTTTTAGTTAATGATTAATATCAGTAATTAATTCTTAAATATATTAGTGAAGAGAGCTGAATTCACAAACTTTTATATCTAGGACTGATCATTGGGTCGGTTAAGTAGATTTTGGGCTTGTAAACCTCAATCTAATGAAAACCAAATAATATCATGTGTGCTCTACTTAATATGTCCAATTATATTATTGAGTATGTCGGTGACGGATTGATTCGTAATGTATATTTGGATATGGATTATCATTAATAATAAATTTATTTTCTATGTCTAATAATTTTTTAATAATAATAATAATGTTAGTAGTATTAGTAGTAGTAGGATTATAATGGACAATTTGTAAATGCAATTGTAATTTGCAAAGGTCAAGTTCATCATAAGCATGCTCATTCACTAAGTAATAATACTCAATTTTATTTCCTTTAATTCCAATTATAAGAAGAAAAACAAAAAAATATCCATACCAATGAACTTATATTTTACTACCACTTTTTGAATATATATATATATATAAATATATCCTCATAAAAAAATGTGATACATGAAATACATCATTTAAAAGTATGATATTAAACGAAGTTTTTTAATGTTACAATTTTTTCTTATAAATAGGAACGACTCCAAAAAATTTCTTATAAGATAGGTAGTAACTAGTGCTGGGTGGATTTGGTGTAAATTATTATAACTCTTATATTTGGAATTTTTATATGTATATCTCTTTTTCAAAAAATTCCAACCAATATATTCTATATTGAAAATTATGTACCAAAATATCGTACTTTCTTTTTTACTTTCAGGAGGTCATATCCCCACCCCGCGACTATCTAAAAGATGACTTTCTTTTCTTTGCAGTAGGAGGTCACGAGATGCGACCATCTATAACCTCCTACTCCAGAATAGTTATAAAATAAAAAAAAATTAAAAGTTTATAGATGGTCACATCCCGGAATTGCGACCTCCTACTGCAGAAGGAAAAAAAAAAAAAGTGGTCGTAGGGTGGAGATGCGATCTCCTGAAGGTCAAAAAAAGTAAGGCATTTTGGTATATAAATTTCAACATATAGTATATTGGTTAGTTTAAAAAAAAAAGGATATATATGAAGAAAAAAACCCTTATATTTTATGTTGTTCTTTAAACTACCAAACCACCTTATAACTACATATTAGTTTGATAACATACAATACAAATGAATAAAGATGGGGTAGTGTTTCTTCGTGAGTTTAATTTCTATGTATTGCAGTGTAAATTGTTTTACACAATTGACAAATTATGACTAATTATGTGGGGACTTTATAATTAGTTACGAGAAAAGTTAAACATTATTAACGATTTATCGGTTCTAATTGATTGACAATATAAAAATATTTACACTGATAGTATATAAGAATAATTATTTATATAAGAATAATTATTTTCCTTTTACATTATTTATTAAATTATTTATTCATATAAGAATAATTATTTTCCTTTTACATATAAAATTAAATTATTTATTCATATAAGAATAATTATTTTCCTTTTACATATTAAAGCAAAGTAATGGATTGAATTTAATTTATGTACATTGTAATTGTAAATAATTTTTATGCTGTCAATTAATTATAATAATTAAATCATTAATAATATTTAATTTTATCATTATTACTTCTAAAATCACACACATAATTAATTATGATTTATTGATCGTGTAAATTTTACACTAACATTATTTGAAAATTAAAGATAAGCATAAAAAGTAATGTGAATATGACTATGACCTACATAGTGTCGCATCGTTGTTTAGGACAAACCCGATGATCTTAATCACATGCTTGTCCTTGGATTTGATGGTAATGCAGGGTGGAAATTGTTGATAGATACATTGATATATACCATGGTTGGTTCGTCATTTTCTTATGTATATAAACATTAAAATCAATCAATAATAGTACATCTGGAAGTAATCGAAATTAATTTGGAATAGTCAACCACTCAAAAGAAAGAATACAGCATTGTTAGTATACTTGGCTTTGTTTCTATATTCCTGCTTATTACCTTTGAAAAGTTCGGCTCATTATCCTTCCAATCTACTTTTGTTAATTCTGAAAGACAATGGAAAAGCACGAGGGGAAGAAAGTCTATGCCAAGGTACATTCTAGTGATGGTGTTGCTAAGCGGTGACTTATTGACACCCCTCCCAAAATAATGGGGTCACATGTGGGGAAGGGAAGAAATATTTTATTTTTGAATAGCAAAAGAAAAAAATGTTTTCAAATCGAGGGTATATATCACCTACTTGAGACCCACAAACATGTGGAAATTACCATTTTAATTTCTAAAAATTATAAAAAGTTGTTAGTCGGGTCCTTAATTTTAAAAAATATTCAAATTAATCATTGTTTCATTAATATAATTTACTATCATCAAAGTTTTTAAAAGATATATTTTAATGTTCAAATAATTTATGACCGTTATGATATCAAAGACTAAACTAACAGACATTTTAATGATTTGAGGACTAATTTGAGTTTTTTACTCAATCAAATATTAAAATGACAACTTCTATACTTTTATATACTAAAATGGTGGTTTATCCCACAAACATTGGAGAGGGAAAATAAAATGTTCATAAAAAAATATATAAAATTGTTATTGCATTCTTTTAAATTTATATCATTTTTTGAATTTATTTTTAAATTATCTTTTGTTTCCATGGTTACTTTCATAAACAACTAACTTATTAATGTTTGTAAAATGACATATTATTCCTTTAGAAAATTTCCATCAAAATTTAAAAACAATACATGTTTCTTGGTTATATGTACAGTTCTTTAAACATATATAATCTTTAAAAACATAGTCACAATCAACTTACCATACTGTTTGAATTATATTTTAACATTTTATGACAGTATTTTGATAAAATTAATAATTACATACATAATTTAATAAAACTGAGAGGTTATTAGTGCAATTTTTATTTTTGAAAAGAAAGATATTTCCATTAAGAAACAACACTAAAGAGATTACAAAAGTTTGAACTAACTTGCAATGTGACATGTCTCCTCCAAGTTTTACAGCAATTCATAAGTTTGAATTTAAACAATTAACAACAATGGCTGCATCAGATGAAATAAATGGTCACATTCGTAGATTGAGGTTGACAACAGGTTGGAGACTCCATCGCACTGTAACAGTGTAAATTGAATGTAACATAAATAACTAATATTGAATCAGAGAATGCATGCATAAAAAACTGATGAATGCATAATTTCAATTACTGAATATGCCTTCATTCTATTGTTTGGTTTGTTTGAAATTACAACTCCTTGGAAAGAGAACTTAGTGACGAAAACAGAGGAAAAAGCTTACGTACATAGGCAATTCTCTAATTGTAATAAGTTACAACTAATTCATAACAAAGGGTGAAACAAACTAACAACTTTAAGATTAACAACTAATCATAACAATTAATTATAATAATAAATTCAAGAAAAAGAACTTAACAATCTAAAAAATTAAGTCAAACTTAAAAGATTATAGATATAATTTTTTTTTAAAAATAAATGTACATATTTCATCGTAAGAGAAAACAATAAATAAAAAAAATGTTACAAACTCCTTTAGTCACACAATAATTGTTATACTAGTTCATTAAGTTGTGATATCATTATATTGTATTGTTCATCTTAAGTTGAAAACGTCAATCTATGTTTTCAATTTGTGAAAAAGATTATATATTATTACTAATTGGTTATAAGTAGTTATAAGTTAATTAGTAGTAGTATTAATTAAAATTTAGTTAAAAATTTATTTAGTTATGATAATGCATCATAAACCTATTATAATCAAGTTTTTTTCTCATTTATTCAATCTTAAATAATCAATAATTTATTTTTCTCTTTATTGAAATCTATACCATATTTCACAACAATATATGCGAGCAAATGAAAGACACTTATAAAAAAGGACCAAGGGAGTAATTAATTAACGCATTGCCTTGATCATTGACTAATTAAATAAAGGAGTTAAGAGGGGGTTAGCAGCTGATATCTCTTAAATTAAGATCAATGATTTATTTTGTCCCAAAGAAAAGATAAATGCTGATGGAGTACTTTACCTAAACTGCCTAGAGAGGAAGTAGTATATTTAAACCATCAATCATGATCTTAAATTGGATTTTAATACACGGGTTGATTTATTTGTCCCCTAGTTTGCTGCATTGGGCACGCATTTCATATATCATAAAGATCTCGTGTTTCAATCCACTTGGAAATGTGATGGAAGTAGGAAACGTGTTTAGAATGAAAGTGAAATTACTCCATCCATATGAATACTAGAGAAATATTTTTTTTTTATAGCAAAATCTCATACTTCTTTTATAAAACCTTTTTTTGACGATTCAATTTATTATTGAGTTACACCTTCAGACTAAATATGAAAGATATATGTAAATGAAAATACAGTATTATTTTTAAAAATAAAAATATGTTTTTAAACATTAATGTTTAAATATTATATTATCGGTGTAAAAATATTATTTTTGATTTATTTACATTCGGTGTAAAAATATTATATTGTCATTCAATCATCATAACCATTGTATTATTAAAATAAATTAACTTTAATTATAATTGTTTATAAAATTACATATATAATTGTTTGTGATTCGTTGACAATATAAAAAAATTTACTGTTAGATTATAAAAAAAAATTAAACTATGCTCTTAAGCATGTTAAATTTGGATTTTTTGAATTTTAAATTTTTTATAGTTTTAATATACTGCTGTAATATATATTGTTGAAAGACTTTTTGTAACTAACACTACAAGAAAACGTGTGATTTCAGATAATTTTTTGAAAGACCCAACCCCGTCAGAGAAAATGTCTTTTCCGACGAATTTTTCACTCGAAAACCATAATGTAGCTATGTTACTTTGTGGAGCTAACAAAATGGACTTTAGCTTGTATACAAGTTTGGGTTTTGTGGGTGTTAGTGATGCTCTAAAGTCTCCTTGATGCATTGGCATTGACTACCAATGCGAAAATAGAAAAAAGTTATCTTTGAGTTGAACTCTAAATTTGTGGTCGACAACCTTAATAGACATACTTTCGGAGTCCTATATCCTTTCACAAGGACAACTTTCATGTTAAATTTATCTGATGGCAAACAAATGGAGTGGCTGATTTCAAAATAAAGTAAGATGATGTTTATGTTTGACATTTTATTCCAATTGTCAAGGCTAATTTTGAAATGAAAAATGTTCAATTCCTTGTCAATGGTTTTGTTCATGCATAGCGATAAATATGTTCTTTATAAGAAGATATTGAGGCTTTTATTTAAAAATTTAATTTAAAATCGGTGAATTATCAATAACTTGTATAGTATAAAGTTAGTACAAACTAAAATAATCAATTAAACACATTTACAAACAATATGTCTTTGGGCCGTATTGTCATAAATGATCTATTGTTGCTTCAAGAAGAACTTTATTTTAAATTAAAATTAATTTCCCACGAATGCCGAAACTCGACAAGGAAAGATGTAGAAATGAAAATTGTAGAAAATGATAGAGAATATAAATTGGGACCAAAGATGAGGGGAAGGAGTGTGGATTGAAATTGGAAGGCTTACTATTTTTATTGGACTCAAATTATTAGGGAACCATTTGAGTCCATTTAAAATTAGAGTGAATATGTCCTTGGAGCCCCCACATCCTTCCATATACCACTGTCGGCTGATTATTTAGTTATTATATACATTTACATAAACTTCAAACAGCTATGCCCAACAACTACGAAGAAATAAAGAAACTGCAAATGTATTCTCATTCGGCGTTGGATAGAAGTAGCTAGCAAGCGAAACACAATTCGCTCATATATGTCGTGTCATTATATAACAAATGTTTTTTCTTATAATTGTATGACAAATGTTAATAAGGGCGCAAAGGAAGAAACTAGTATAAAAATATATTAAAAGTTCTGATTTTAACTATTTAAAAGTTTAAATTTGTTATTTTTAGTGTTATTTTTAACAAGTGTTGCAAGAACTCAAGACCCTTATTATATTATATTTGATTTTTTTAAAAAAAATCAATTTATTGTTTGTGTTTTTTTTTTTTGGCATTTAGCATACATAAACTTGATTGATTGGTTTGAGTTTAATAAAAGAAGTTAATCTCCAACAAAATAATAAATCTATATTTTTTTATGAGTTTAATGACGAAACTCACACGCTAAATTCAAAAAAGAATATTATACACCTCGGTATATCAAATATTTCTATAATTTTTTTATCATTTGAATTATATTTATGAGATTAAAATTGTAAATCTTTAATAAATAAATAATTTATTTTAATATATATATATATATATATATAACTTTTTTAAGTTAGGTTGGAAAAAGTGAGGATGGAGGATGCTTATATGATTTAGAGTATCACAAGGGAGATTTTTCATTTGAGTACTTCAGCAGATTTATTTAAGTATATGATAGTTTCTTAAAGCGAGCGCTGTAAAACACTTTCACTTACAAGTATTATATTATTTTTTCTCTCCAACGGAGTATCAATGCTCATTGGGTTAAATATCCTCATTCTAGATGATCTACTCTTATATTTAATTGAAATCTAAATTATTTAATGTTAATCGGATAAACCCGACTGTACTTTTAACTGCGTCCTCTAAAAAAAGATATGGGGATGATGTCACATTACTAAAAGACCAATGGTGTCATGAGATCATGATTGATACATTTATTAATTAGTCCAATAAAGTGCCAAAGCCCAAAGTCTTCTAAATTTGACATACAGATGTGCATAACGCTGATTATTATTTACTATATGAAGGTTATATTTCAGATTGAACGAAAATGTAAACAGAGCTAGAATTCAGTACTTAATCAACAAGTAAAAAATAGGAAGTACTTCACTCTTATCACTCATACACATACAGTATACTCATATCATAATCTATTTATCGCAGTTTATTTTAAATTTTTTATTAAATATCCCCGTTTATTTTATGGATAAAGTTATACATACGGTCAAATTTAAATGTTTTTTTAAAATACCGATCGACACAAATTAATATCATTAAACACGTTTAACTTTAATTATAATAATTTAATTGCAATTTTAATTTTTTGTCTTTATCGACTTATAAAATTAGTCTCATATTTAAAATTTGATAGTTTTAATCTATCATTATAATTTTTTAACTAAATAATGGCGACACGACATACTTAAAAATAATATAACATATGATAAAATGATATATAATGATTAACATCTATGAAATCGCAATAAAGTTATCTAAAAATTTAACTTTTAATTTGAAAAGTTTTCATTTTAGTAATTTTATTAATGACATATAAATAATTAATACATCTAAATAGTTAAAAAAATATGAAAGAGAGACTAAAATTGTTGATTTTTAAAATAGAAAATCAATTCTATAAATTAATAAAAATAAAGGGATTAAAACTACAATTAAGTTAATCATAATTTTTTTTAAAGTAAAAAGTAGAAGGAAATTATTTTTTTCACCTTAAGTCAATTGGTGTAAGTATTATGATACTTTGCACCCCTATAATTACTATAGTTAAAATGTTTTTACACTTACTTAAAATTAATCTCTTATTTAATTTATTAAATAAAATAATAATTTTCTAAAAATAGTGATATCTTAAAACCCAATCCATTCCAATGCAAAAGCAGCACCGGATTTGCGTAAAACCCACTTGATTGCTGCACCTTCCTCCTCATGAATTCTTTCTCTCTCTCTTAACTTCAATCCTAAGTATGATTAATGATTTAGCTCTCTCCTCTCTTTAAATGAACACAATTAGTTTGTGTTACTCCCTCTTCACCCCACAAACACACACACAATAATAAATAAAAAATGAAAACGTTTAAATGACACAAACACTCAAGGTAATATTTCACGCTATATAGAGACACTCACAACTTCATACTTCACACTATTATTCTTCCTCCAAAAGAACACCAACTTAACAAACATTACCATTCTCACACAAATGGGTCGCCATTCCTGTTGTTTAAAACAAAAATTAAGAAAAGGTTTATGGTCCCCTGAAGAAGATGAAAAGCTATTCAATCATATTACTAGATTTGGTGTTGGATGTTGGAGTTCTGTTCCAAAACAAGCTGGTAACTATAATATGTTTCATCCACTTTCTTGTTTTTATATTGCTATTGCAGCACATAAACATGTTTCATCAAATTAAATGCAGGACTTCAAAGATGTGGAAAGAGTTGTAGATTGAGATGGATAAACTATTTGAGGCCTGATTTAAAGAGAGGAATGTTTTCACAACATGAAGAGGATCTTATAATTAGTCTTCATGAAGTCCTTGGAAATAGGTAACATAATATATATGATTCATCAAAATAAACTAAATTTCTTTTTTTGTTTACATCATTTTTTTCTTCTGTGATTTCTAAGGAAAAGAAACTCTATCCATCCATTTTGAGTTCAATCAGGATTCGAATTCAGATTCTCCTGAACGATTCATCTTTATCTAAAATTCATTAACCACTTTTTGTTATATCATTATGTTGTTTCTTTCTTCAGATGGGCTCAAATAGCAGCACAGTTACCGGGGAGAACAGATAATGAAATAAAAAACTTCTGGAATTCATGTTTAAAGAAGAAGCTTCTAAAGCAAGGGATTGATCCAACAACACACAAGGCTATTACTGAAACGTGTATTAAGGAAGAAAACAAAAGTCCAGAAGCAAAAACACCTATTCAAATACCATCAGCTACATCACAAGGTTCAACATTTCTAATAAGTGATTCAAATTACTATGATAATAACAGCATAATAACAGAAGCTTCAAGAGAAATTTTCACTACCAAATCAGCATTGGATCCTTTGTTCTGCTATGATTTCCAATCTGGTTACAATTTACCTCTGAGTCATTATCAGAACCAATTTGGAGTTAATTCAAGCTATGGATTCACATCAATGCCAAGCCTAACGAATTCGGATCACGGTAACGTGTCGGTGACCGAGTTTTCGGACAACAATTCAGCTTCGAAAATAAGTTCATTGTTCATGAATGAACAAGTGAAAGAAAGTTCAAGTAATAATAGTTCAAACATGAGTACTATTTATCCATCTCAGATGAGAAATGTGATGGAAAATAATAATGCAGGATTTTCTTGGGATGGAGATAACAAATTGGATCCTTTGTTTCAGTTTCAACAAGTCAATGGCATAAAATCTGAAGAATTTGGAACAAGTTCATGGGAAGAAGGACAACTTCAAACTCATAATTCAATAGATTTCACTAGCTATCCTTTAACATCACTTTCAGAAGATTTAACACAAGCAAATTTTGATGTGTTCCATCATATATGAATTGAACTGTAAATTACTAAATTCTTTCTTTCTTTTTTTGATTTATTTTGAACTATTTGTATTGTTCAAAGTAGGAAATATAGAAAGGTGTTGATAGTATAGGAGATTTCTAGCTTAAGGATTTGAGATGAAATTGATATTTGAGATATTTTTATTTTCTATTGATGTATCTGTTTTCATAAGCCAAAGTTTGAATAACGGTATATTCTTGAAGATTAATGATTGAAGCTAATTTTGTTTTGTGATTGTAAATTGTAATATTTTATATTGTCCAACAAATTAATGAATTATAATTACATTACATATACAATATATATTTTCAAGTTTAATCATATGGTCCGGAGCTACCTTTTGGTGTCCTTTAGTGCAGCTGGTCAAAGAGTTAAATACGATGAAAAAGACAAAAAAAACCCATACATTGCAGAAGCAATGCTTACGAATTAAATTTCATTTTCATGGATGCTTCGCTTATAATATAATGTTAAGTTATAGTATATTATATTATGTTATACCACACACGCTCGTGTGTTTTTTAGTACTCATTCATGTGTATATGGCAGGGTTTGATAGGGATATATATATTGGTGCTGGCAAATTTTTATATTGTCATATCATATCATATCGTATATAATGATGGATAGTGTTTTTGCTGGCATATGATCAAAATATCTATGTATAGGTGAATCCCTCCAAAAGGCACAAATTGGCTGCCAAAAATATGCATTATTGGAGAGAGATAATATATGTAGCTGATTAAAGTCTGAGGCTGTAATAAATATCTTCTCTTTCTGTGTAACATTTTCAAAACATATGTCCAAATTTAAACCAGCTTTAAAATCATTTAAAATTTGCTGTCAATACAAACTATCTGGGATTCTGACATTTTCTGGAAATTAATGTTATGCTGTCAAAGTAAAACATGGAGGGGAGGTGACAGTACTAGCAGCTTGCTTATCTGTTCCTTCTGCTCTTGTATATGCATGTTCCCTCTATTTTTTGCAAAAGGTCACCAATTAAAGCCAGTAAGAGAACTGAACCCACACAAGTTGCTACCTCATTCATTAAGGACTAGTGTAGTGACTCAATCACCCATCCTTCTTAAAATTATTTCTGAAATCATAGGTTTTATTTTCTTCCTAAAATTTTAAATATGTCCAAAATTTATTTAAGATTAAAAAATCATCGATTATATTTGTCCTATTTTTTTAGTCCCTCGATTTAGCTATTAAAATTATTATCTCTAAACAATTAATTTAATTGACATTTTTCTGTTTTAGAAATTATTTTTATATATAAAAAAGTTCGATTGTGACGAAAGAATTCACTTTTGTATTCCTAATAAATTTCACGAAAGAAATTAATCATTACTAAATGTTTGGTGAATATTTCATACCTAAAATACAGTTATAAAAAAATGGTGATATTAGATATAAATATTAGTTAGAATTAAATGTAAAAATCAATTAAAATTACTTTTTAGCTGATTAGTTTATAAAATCTCCACTAATTCTATGTAAAACATATATATTTATATTTTTTTCGTTGGATCAATATAAAATTTATTTTGAATTTAATATTTTCTCACTACATGAAGATTCTAAGAGGTGTATTCACTCTTCTTTTCACATAAAACACAAGTAAGCCATAAATCACCATAAAGTTGAAATGAATTGTACAAATATTGAGAGAGAGAGAGTGCATGTGTTTTTGAGCCATTTGACTTAACTAGCATACAAAAAAGTGCGGTAACATAGGCCCAAACGCATCACTCAAATGACCCTACCCTTATTTTACAACTTTTTCAATTATACCAAAATAAGACGGTGAAAGTCATCACTACTTGAATTAGAACAGCTGTGCACTTAGGCATAACCATATCATAAAAGCAAGAGAGACAGTACATGACCACATCATAATAAATTAATTAATTAATTAATTAACTTGAAGTGTTTAAGCTAAGTAGATGCAGCTTATATATCATGTATGGCTTCTTGGGAAACAATTGATCTAAACCTTGAAATAAATGACAGACATTGACAATAAGAAAGATTAATACAAACATTATACGCAATTTGTGAAAGCTCCTGCCGCCAAGCCTCGGTAATTATTCTAATTGTGGAGGCAGTAATAATAATAATAATACGTGTCTCTGGTCAAAGTCATTAAGTTCATATTCATAAAGAGGCTATATATTGCTGTGAAAAGCAAGGCTCAATGTTATTGACTAAATAATCCACTTTATAACCTTTTTTATTAAAGAGTGTCTTAAACCTTTTACAAAAAGGAGAATTCTTATTACCCATAAAAGGCGTCGGTATTGGTACCCATAAGAATAAATTAATTTTTAAGTTAAATTAATTATAAATAATTAAATATAAAAAATTTACTTCACTTCAAATGATAAATTATTGGATACTATAAACGATGAAACTAGTATAAATTTTATCAGGTAACTAAATATTAAAAAAAATTCTTCAAATTAATATATCAAACTTTATTGATTAATACAAAAATTCAAAATTTTATTTAGTTATTAAAAATGTAAATAAAAAAAACAGGCATTAATTATTTAAAAAAGTTGATTGTAATGACTTTAAAAAAATTTAATTCTTCAGACAGATAATATATTTTTCAGCATAACAAAACTAAGTTATTTACAAATAAACTCATCATGTATTTTATTTGAATTTTTTTTTGACAATTTTATTGTTAACAAGACTCTCTTAGTAATTGCATTAAAGATTGAAAGTGAAAGAACAAGATAAATATATTTGAGATAGTTAAATATGTATTATTAAAATAGATAAAAATTTACTTATATGTAAAAAATATTTTTTTTGGATAGTCTAGGCTACCCCATCCCAACACAAGGTAAATGTAAAGATAAAAATTATTATGTATAAGTAGAAAAAATGGGCGTGTCTTATGAAGACAAAGAGATGATCGTTTATAGATAATTTTTAATATGAGACGTCCATTAAGTATTAATATCAACTATGAAATTGATTCCTATAATATTTAGTGGTTACTATAATATTTATCTTTTCAATTAGTAGCTCTTAATATTTAGTAGTTAATATAACCTTCAATTACTAGTTAACTTGGTGGTTACTATAATTTATTTCAGCCTAATAAACTTATCAACCGATAAAATTCTTAGAGGTTGCACCCTAGGTACTATACCAAACAAAAATTTATGATTATGTTCACCTGATAAAAACTACGGTTTGTTTTTTATAACTATTATCTATAAGTAATATAGAAAAGATAAATTAGAATAATTGGATAAATGAATAAAAAGTGTAGTAAATAGTTAAATTATATAAATAGGACAAACAAAATTAATACATCTATGATAGATATTGGAAAATGACATATATAAATAATACAAATTTTTACAACGTATATTATGAAACAAAAGGAGTATAATTTGTGTGATTGAATTGGGATATAAATTAGAAGTGTTAAAAAGAAATTCAAAGTTAATTGATAAATAAATATTATTTATATGATAAAAGTTTTAAAACATTATTACATACCTCTTTTTTATGAGTTAATTTTGATGAACTGCATTTTACATTCTAAATCAATTACAATCAATCTTATGAGTTTTAAAATATATTATGATTGAAGTTAAATATTTTGGATCGTCTATCAATTAAGTTTCTTTGTTTGACTGCCTAAAAAAATCTTTTAACAACAATAAAGATATTAATTAACAAAATTAATTCATAAAAATACAACTAGTCTATGTCATTATTAATATTAGTAATTAATAAAAGAAATACATATGCCGACGCATCTTCTATCTACCTGAGAAAATCTAGCAAGCAGCATTTGAATTCGTCACAAAAGCGAAAAAGTATAATCAACAAAGACAACTCAGTAATGTTAAAGATGGTTGAAGTGAAATACTAAAGTAATGTTTGTAGCCTTTTCTGGGTCAACTAAAGGCGCGAATCCGACAAATGATATCGATGTACTTTTCATGAACAATGGCCTCTGAACAAATTCTTAAAAATATGTGATAAAGGGACACCAAGAAGATGCTGTCGCATGCATGAAAGGAACTAAATAACAATGTTTTTAGTAATATTTATAAAACTTTTTTTATTTTGTGTTCTAACCATCTAAGGACACATATTACACAATATGTTATGCAAGAAAAAATTTATGTTATGTCAATCTAACTCAATTTGCATAATTACATTAGGTTGAAATGATGGCCATCAAAACAATTGATCTCTTTCTTTTGTGATTCGCCAAAATAAAGAGCTCGAGAAATTGAACAAAAATGAAGTTAGGTAGATTAATTCCAATGATGGATTGTGTTGGGCTAAAATCAAATGGATATTAAGTGAGGCGTTGAACTTAACGCATATGCTTCTAGAGGACATGGACCATGGTCATGAGAATGAAAAACTGTGTCAAAATCACATTCTATAATTGCAATTAGAAATGATGAATTTGATGCGAGAATACATTATATAATTACAGGCGCTATTGTAATCAAGATCGATGATATATACAACTCTCTCTAATCTTATATATCTTATATGTAAGAAGAAAAAAAATCACAAAGGCCAATGAAATTCATTTAATATGTTGAATTTTTTTTTTCTAAAGTAACATTCACATTAAATATTTTTACATCTACTAATTTAAATATTAATTATAGACCCAAAAAAAACATTAATTATATTTTTAGTAAAAGTAAAACATTATAAAAGATATTTAAATAATAAATATATTTTTTTCTATTTTTATCTATAAATAAAATTGAGTCAATAAAAATTTGTATATTTAATTTAAATTTTAAATTAAATATATTAATTTTTGTTAACTCGGTTGTATTTTGTATATAAATTTTCTAATACTAAGGGACCAGATGTAACTCTAGTTGCAGTAAAGTTATGATAAAGGAAACATAGTCCGCAACATGATTACAAAATATCTAATAGTAGTGATTATGTTTGACATTTTGCGACTCTTTAATTAACCTGGTAAAAATTAAAAAATAGTGTACTCTTTTTTGGTAATCAAAATTGGAGTACTTTTTTTATTCATAAAAAAAGAACAGAATATTTTGTTTTTTGACAGAATACCTTTACTTTAGTTATTTTGTTGTTTCGATGATATGTATAATTGGCTTTATGGCTTAACAGTGATTATGACAATAACATCGCAAAAAGAAACACGTTGCTTTATTTTGTATTTCCTTTTTTAATTCTGGGCTATTGAGAAAGCGAAGAAACTTAAAAGTACATAAAGCATTTCTTAATTTGAACGTCTTAATAATAGCTAGTTACCAAAGATAAGCTAGGTGCCAATTGACATCCGTAGGAAATGTGTTTTATTTTTCACTAATTGGATTGCGCTTTCCACACTCAAACCACGAAACTTCTAATTACGTATATTCAGTGTGTCTTCTATATACGGATGCTGAGCTGTCAGGTGTGCCCTTCTAGTTTCATCAAATATTCTTTATTAATTTATTACTTAGTTTAACAAGCCCAACTAATCAAAACTTTTATTGTGAATACCCTTTTCACTCAAGTTAATTAATAAGTTGCGTACTAATACAAGCAGTTTAATTGCAAATTAAGCTTGATTCACCGATGAAATTAGTTATCCGAAACTCTTATTCTAGTTTAATCAATTAAGCGATATTTTTCATAAATAAATAAATAAATCAGTTTGTATTAAATTGTCATTGATGTTTACTTAATTTATTGCAGTTGATTATAATTGAGAAAGATGGAAAAAGTGAGAGTACTTATGTGTGGATGAATTATCATAAAATCTGTATACCTTTCTCTTTTGGAGTGGACAAAAGGTTGGTCAAAAACTCAATACCACTCATTTTTTGCTATATACAAGTCTCACATCATTGTCAATTAAGAGATGTCTCATTTTAAACCTCTCACTTAACTCAAAGATAATATTCATTTGAGTGTCGAAATACTTGCAGATCCCATCGTCGACAACTACTTCCGACGCGAATTTCAATAAAAAAACCATTGTTCACAAAGAAATCTTTCATTGATCTATATCACTGTAAAATTCTCTATTTTCTTGATGAATCTGGTTTCAACTGGAACATTGATATCATCGGTGTGAATTACTTTTCGTTCTTGTTTTTCATTTTGCAATCACCGTGGATCGGAAGAAGAAATTTGCTTAGATGTAAAGAATTTATTTGTTTGTGTTCTTCAATCAATGTGGATAACGCTCCAACAAGTTCAATACATATTACTTTATAATAACAATAATGATAACATTCGCTTCGAGTTTTTGTTTCTATGTCTTATGCGAGAAGATAAGGAGCGCAGCCACTCTTCAAGGCCCTCATATCAAGACAAGGGAGACATACATTCCACTAAGATAGATTTATATTCTACTAAGTAATTATGTTGAAACATCTCGAAGAACTTAATCATTTATCATATCCTTACTATTAAATGATTAAATATGATTATTATTTCATATACACTACTTTTGTTTTGACCATTTCAATGAACAATGAATCCCACACACAAGGGAAGAAAGACCATTCCCTCCAAAATCTAACGCCAGACTCGAGCAAAGACTGCCTCGTTCGCCGTTCCAAAAACAGAAGGCGAAGTGTCACATCGATCACAATACATCCTTCTTCTCGGCAAGTGAATCGAGATGTTGCGGACTATGCCGCCACACTCACCTCGATCCAAGATACAATACCTTGGGAGCAGCGAAGAGGAAATACCCCTTGGTCGGTGACTTTTCCTTAAAGACGTTACTAGTTGAGAATCCATATCTCCTTGGATACCTCCTCCCATTTTCCAATAGATGTCGAGTCACACCTTCACAACATGTTGAATTCTCCCTCCTAGATCATACGTTTCGTTGAGAGAGATCTCGACTCTCAACTACAACAAACCAGATTCTCCTGTCGAACTCCCACGCTTGGTTGAGATAGAATCTCAGACTTCAGCATCGATATACACTTGACATAAAAAGTATAGTGATAAACAACGATGTATTTTTATGTTTGTTTTCCTTGCAACTGGGACAACACTCACTAAATCAGGGAAAGCCACGTTCCCCCCTTATTCTTAAGATCGGATGAGAGAACTTAGACAATTTGGTGAATCCATATTTCCTGCCTAGCTCCTAAGCTCGGAGGAGGACTTCAAAACTTCAAGAAATGACCTCGAACGCTCTAACTAGGTTAAATTATGCTTACATATTATTCACTTACATTGTCATATTATTTTAGGTACCAAATATCAAGCTCCCTCCGAGCTCCCATGCTTGATTGAGAATAAAATGAAACAAGTTGTAAAACAACATTAAACATACAAACAAATATCAAAGGACAACCTTTAAAATCATGCATCCAACGAGGTCACGACACAAGGTAAAATGCATCACAACATTTATCGCCCCCATATTCATACATAAATATTATTGGTTTCAATTAACATCGTAGGTTAACACACCACAAACGACTACACTTATAAATCAATTCTCATGTTAGCATAAACAATCGACTTGGGGGCAACTGTTACAGAGTGGACAAAAGGGTGCCTCAAGCCCAATACCATTCATTGTTTTTGCTATATAAGCCTCACAATACTACCGATCAAGGTATACCTCATTCTGAATCTCTCACCCTCCTCAAGAATAATACTAACTTGAGTGTTAGAGTGCTTGCATGTATATGAATATACCCCACCAGCGAGAGTTATTTTCGGCGTGGATTCCAATCAAAAAACCTTCTTTCACAGGGCAATTTTACCACTGATCTATGTCCCTGTGAAATACTCTATCTTTCCTGATAAATTTGAGTTTCAATCGAAACACTTTCTAGATTAACGGTTTGAACTAATGGGTCAATGATGGATCAATCTTTCCTTATGTCTAGGCTATATGTGGTCCCAAACTGCTCGTAAAAATTGAAATTGGATCCAAATGTACTTTTCTTTACCATAGCAAAAAATGCAGCTCGATTTTCCATTACAAAGTTTGGGGAAAAGAGGATTGAACAGGGGTTTCTTATTCTATCTTTGTGAATGGACCACTTTCAATCATGACACATTGAAGGGTAGACATAAATTCATAATTTGATAGTATTAGATACGTAATTGAGCAACTAAAACCTTGAAGTCACGTGCTTGTGCTTAACACTTGAAAACATGACTTGTATTGCAATTTGTAACATTAAAAGGAACGTCTTGGACACTGTTTTCTCAAAACCAGTGACAGTGTCTTCACAACAACAAACTGATTGATATTTAACATAATTGCCGCTAATGGAAATTCAGGGTGCACTACCCTGCTGTCTTAAACACATCACAAGTCTCCACTCTCATAACTATCGTTTTGGACCCTTATTAATGTCATTTTCACATGCATTAAGAAAATAAATGTTGTATTTAATATGAATAGACGTTCTTAACTTAATCATTAGTTAATATTTTAAGTTAAATTAAACAAGAGTAATGTCAATTATATCAATCTTGAAATTACAATATGAATCAATAGTATTAATTAAGAGTATATTTAAAGTATACAACTTTGTGACTCGTAATCGATATGCAGGATTTTCGCCACTTCTCTACAAGTTGTGTGAATTTAGTCAATTAATTTTTATTTAAAAAATAAAATAAAATTAATTCATTCAAATGGATGGAAATTACATATTGATCGACATTACAATTCAAAGTTGTTATAACTATCAAATTGGTAAAATTACATCAATCCACAATACAATTTAAAATTGCTACAACCATAAAGGATGAATATACGAACAAACTCACATCATCTATGATAATAGGATAAAACAACAAAATATCTACAATAGAGACAAAACCTACAAATATGACAAAAAAAGTGAAATGTTTGAAATACAATTGAGATGCCGAAATCATTGATTAAATTTGCATTTGATTGAACTTATTCTATACAAACAAAAACGTTGCTCTAAGACGACGAAAACACAAATAAAAAATTAAATATGTGCCAAAATCATTTATTTTAATAATAAAAAATGAGAAAACGATTGTGAGGGGTGATTTCGGATCAAAACTTAACCCTAAACCATCTCTCTTGAATAAAGAAAAGAAAATGAAATAAAAGGAACAAGAGAAAAAAGGGGCGGCTGTTATTTGATGAAAAAAAGTAATATTACTTTGTACTTAAATATAAGCAAAAATTTATCGTATTTGGTGGACTATAATATAAAACAAAATTAAACTAACTTTAATCTATTTATTGTTGTTATTATAAAAATATCCTTCAATATAGCAAGTTCTTGTACAAAATTAAATGAAAATATGGACAGTTCAAGAAATGTAACTAATATATTTTGAATACATCCAGAAAATAAAATGAAGGTGATCATTATTTTTAATCTATGTGCAATTAATTACTTTTACTTATAATTAAATCTAAAGAGAATAATAATAAAGGATTTGGATCCTCATGTTCGTCATCTCACCATTAAAATGTATTAGACTCTACTTATAATCTTTTAAATTGTAAATTTCAATATATTTTAATAGTAAGATGGTGAACATAATCAAATATGAGGATTCAAATCCAACCAATAATCGTTCTAGTAATTAAAAAAAATGATAACATACATACAATTATTTTAAATAGAAAATATTACGGACGGAGAATGACATTAAATAACAATAAACATATTAGGTCTAATGAAGTTGTCACACTAATTCCAGAAGGTAAGTTGTATCATGACAGCCTTGTGACTGAAATTCATGAAGCTACAAAATGTAAATAACAACCCTTAAAGAGTATCCTTGATAGGAATACCTCAACTCACAAAGGAAAAACAGAACCGCATGCAGCCATCCATGTTGAAGACTAAGATTCGACCTACGCGTCTATTCCCCAAGTCCTTTTCAGAATAAGCAATGCAAAAGCAAAAACAAAAATATTCAGAACAATTTAGCAAATGTACCCGGAGTGAAATAAAATTGTTCAATAAAACTTCGCTTTCATTACAAATTTGTCTAAATATTACTAGAAAGCGAGTTGCAAGACACTAACATATTGACATTGATAATAATTTAAAAGAAAATAAATTGATTTAATGTAATTAAGATGTCGATGTCAGATATGGATATGAACACGTATCGATATCGAAATATGTTTTCGATCGGAAGTGTTGGTGCTACAAAATAATTCACTAGTTACTCTTATTAGTCCAAATGTAATAATCCCTTTGTATTTTGAGACTCCTCTCACCATCCAACACTAAGAAACCTAGCCTTCTTATAAAATATTAATAATAATATTTTTGCTTCAAAAGTCCAAAATTGTTAACAAGCAGCTATTGACCTGAAGCATGCATGGTTTCAGATTAGTCATATATAATCTCTGCAAGAATTGAAGTATCTACAAACGGAACCCTGAGTAAGTGGCACATTTAAGTGATCAAATTTGTCAATGCAAAGGAAAAAGTAATTGAGAAAATTGAGATTTAAATAAACATCCATACAAACAAATGGGATGTTTATTGCCCATTGCAAGCAGATAAAGGCATTAAATTAACATTGTTTAACTTCAGGTTTTATATGAAATGTTTCGCCAAATATATCTGATCTGATTATATAATAAAATTCGTGTAGATGTAGTAATAATATATCTGTTTATATAATAAAATTTGTGTAGATGTAGTAATGTAGCATTAAATAGAACAGTAACACTACAATTGATTTAACTTTGGAAAAATTTGCTTTTAAGTATAGACTTTTTTTAGAGTATTTTTTCAGAAAGCATTATTTTTAACCTTCCAAAAAAAAGCACTAAATAACTTGTCAAGAAAATTTATCTAATTTTAAACATTTTTAAATTAAAAAACCCTCTAAAAAATATGAAGAAACATGGAAAAGTATGAGTCCAAAGGAAGAAATACATAGTGAACTGTTATGTCACATATAAACAAAATTCAAGACCTTATTTTATTTTACTTTTAAAATGAACGCAAAGATCCTATATTAATTTTTATAGATAGTGTTAATGTACATCCTTTACAACAAAGTATAGCATATAACAACTAATCAATATGGGCTCAAACATGTATATATTGTAAACACCAACTCAAAACAGAACATAGCAGAAACCAAATAATTAAGTGTTACAGGCTACAGCATTACTTTAATGGATAGATAAAAGGGAGTGCTAGAAGTCACAAACAAGAGAGAGAAAAGCAGGTCAAGTTATCAAGTCTACAGAAATTTGAGTTATACTATAACTATATGCAATATTTCATGACTCAAATTTGTAAACTACTTGTCTTTTTGAGATAACCAGGCACCAGTCTTATGTATAAATTGGATGATATTCAGTCTATATCAAAATAACAGTGACCGTTATTTAAATCATTTAAATTAATTACACTACACTCTTCCTTTTCAATTTGAAACACTTACAAGGACCATTGTTTTGATCAACTATGGATTATCACAGTCTATATAAAAAACGACAAATCTTAATTATTTTATAATTACAATGCAACACACACCTTTACTTTTCCATTTGAAACACTTACAAGGACCATTATTTTGTTTAATTAAATCAGTGGCAATTATAATAGTTCCAATCCCAAGGGTTGTCTGTGCAATTGAACTCCAGGCTGAAAAAGAGTGAGGTGGTGTATAGCCTTTGCAAACAGTTCCTTCAGATCAGGATTTTGAGCTAGAACAGGACGAGCAAGTTTCTCTAAAGTACTCAAGACACGTTCTTGCTCAAGAACCTTACTATTTCCAACATTTAATGCAAGATAACAAAGTAATTTTAGGCCATGCACTTGTTGATGACCATTTATCTGCAGAAGATTCATTAGCTTGGGAATTCCATTAAGCTCAAGTATAATCTTAGAATGGTCGACACAGTTGTAATTGTCGACACACACAAACTTTACCAATGCAACAACAACTTCACTTGCAACATGTAAATCCTTGTTTCCAAGGTGTGAAACTAAGGGACCAAGAACATGAGGAACCTTACCAGGAAAGTTTCTGGCTAAGGAACCAATTGACTTAATAGCTGGAATCAGCAATGCAAAATTGCTCTCTTCACGAATCACCCTCAAAAGCTGATCCAAAACTGCCTTTGCCGCAGGTGCAGTCAGCTTCAAAGCACCCCTTCGAAGATTAACATTGGACTCAGCCATGGTAGCTATTTCCATAACAGCCATGAGACAATTGAACCTCAATTCACCACTCTCAAACTCAATAATCTTAGCCAAACAAAGCAAACCTTTAGTCTCAGTAATCTTCCTACAAGCCAAAAGACACCCTTTTGAGAGTTTCCAAATAGCCTTAGCACAACTAACTTTAACATCATTCCTCAACTCAGAACTCTCCCCCTCTCTTTCTCTATCCCTTCTATTGTTGCTGTTACTACTCCCTCCGCTACTTCCACAATCAGAATCAACCTCAGACAAACTAAGAACCAACGAATGAATACTATTTCGAGCCGCAACAGGTTCATCAAACACAATATCCATAGACAACAACGACACAACCGGTTTAATCACATTCGCTCGTATAAACTCCTCACGCGCAACATTCTCTTGATCAGCCATAGCAGACACCAAATTAGCAACCGAAACACGCACTCTAAACAAAGCATCCGACAAAACCTGAACAATAACAGGAACAGCTTGATTATCGAGAAGAAATCGAACAACCCTTTGTTGTTGATCATCAGAAACAATATCAACAAGAGCATTAGCAGCTGCAAATTGAGAATCAGGAAAAGCAGAATCTTTAAGAAGCTTTAAAAGAGGCAAAACACCACCTTCTTCCATGATAATAAACTTGTTCCTGTAATTAATTTTAGCAAGGGAACCTAATTCGGTTGCGGCTTCGGCTCGGTCGTTAGGGTTACCAAGCTGAAGGGTATAAATGTAAGTCCACACCCACGCTAAAATTGGGTCATTACTTGCAATAGGAGGTAACGAAAGATTAGTACCTTTAGATTCAACGATACTAAGCAACCAAACTATATCGCCGTTAGAAGATTCTAGAAGGTTCCAGATTTTTCTAAAGTCGTTAGTGTTCCTTATCGTTAACACGTGTGTGAGTACTCCCATACCTTCATGCTTTTTGCATTTTCGCACGAGTGCCAGCGTCTTCTCGAGATTCTTTGATGCTTCTTTTACCATACGACGGATTGGTCTGTCGTTTAGCGATTGGTGGTTCCCTGAGAGTACTCGAACGACACCTCGGAGACTGTCGCAGAGTGATTTGACCTTTTTCGCTAGTTCAAGACACTCTACTTTTGATGATTTTGCTTCCTCTGCTAGTTTTATCACTTGCTCTCCCATTAGGATTGGTATTAAAAGCTCCTTTTCAAGCTTCTTTTCCTCTTCAACCTTAGGGTTAGGGTTTCCCATCATCAAACCACTTTTCTTTCTTTCTCACTCTTCAAAGACACTGGAAAACTGATACTGCAAATATATTCTATTATTAATTTCCGTAAAGAAAAAAACACAAAAACATGAAGTTGAAGAAGAGAGTATTATAATTCCGTACTGTTATACGTGAATTCGAAGGTGATTTCAATGATTGTATGTCACTCCTTCCTTCTCCTTTGTAAACGATGCTTCTGCTTCAAGTACTACTAATTAAATATATATCTCCCACAAACAAACATTCGTAAAAAGCAGAGTGGGGAATTTTCTTTAATAAATTAATTTTAGTGCAACTTTTTTAAAGGATGGTGGTTGTTTCCGATGAAATTCAAGAGGAAATTAGAACAGAGTTAGGACGAAAGTAGTAAGAAATAACAGAGTAAGATCTTGTCAAAAATACAAATGAACAGCGTAACATGCAATGAATCTCTTTAATGATATAATTGACTTGACTTCATAGTCAATGCACACGGGTTCGTTACGTCCACATAACAAATGTCTCATTTTGCTCGGATACAATTCTAGAAAAAATGATTTTGTGTTCACGTTAAAGATGAAATAAGTTTTATTTATTAATATATTTTTATTAATAATAGTCAGTAGCGTAGTTAAATGTGTTAAGATAAAAAATAAAGATTTATTGGTGGAATAAATTAATTAATATTTTTGTTGATAATATAAATAAACAAGTAATTTCATATAAATAAATATTTTAAATCACACTCTAATACGAGAAGAAGAGAGTACATGTGAATGTAAATTTAGATAAAATATCCATAGCCTCGTCATTGACTCGCATGTAAAAGATACTATTTCAATTTATATTAAATGACTTATTTAACCATTTTACAAAATTAAAAAATATATATAAAAAAATTAAAGAGAAAATAATATTTTTATTAAATTATTTGTATATTCACCATTATCATTAATACAAAGTGATATATAATGAATTAAAAGTATATATTTAGAATTAATTAGATAATATAATTAAAAATAATAGTTACTACAATAAAAATTGACAGAGACATTCATTTTAAAATAAATTATTTTTATAAATAAATCATTGGATATAAATAGTATTTTGTATCAAAATTATTGTTTCAAAAAAGGAATGATGAATATTAATATTACAAAGAAATTTCTAGTCGAACCAATGCCAATTAGAAATTGGTAATTGATACTCCCACTGTCAAATATAGTATACATCAATTTTTCTATGTTAAACACTGATGTATTAATTCATATCCATTAATCTATACACATCCGCTTTGTGAAATACATGTACAATTTTTTCATCCTATGCAAGAGATCTGGTTTCTAAACCAAACAAAAATGGGTATTTGTTTTTCATTAAAAATGTATTGCAAGTTAATAAAATAAATAGTCTTATGTAATTAAAAACATAGATTATCAAAAGCTCTCAGTTTTAGGTGTATAGTTTTGCTCTCATGATTAGTCCTCTATTACCTCGTTATGAACTTATAATAGTCGCATCCCTCACTCAAGCCATTCAATAAGACCAATTAAAAAACCACCTTGTAACTATCTAACAAACTTGACATGTCAATAAATAAATAAAAAACTAAATGTTAAGTTAAATAGAAGACAAACAAATCAAATTGCTCTCACCAACTAGCAAGATCATTTTAAAGTTAGTTCCCGAATTGGTTATCATGTTTCACATTGTATTACTTCTTTAATTATTAATATTTGCCTTGTCTTTCTGTTTTCAAATATAGCAAGCAAAAGCATCAATGTGAAGGCAATGATTCCAGCCATGCTAACACCGTTACACCCACCAATCATTTTCCACACACTATGTAAAGACTTTAAAAAATATTCGTGTAAAAGGGATTGAAAAATAAATTTGAAGCTACACATCAATTGCAATTGTAGAGACAAAAACTCTATATTCTAGCTTCCACTTAGAATTAACTCTAAAGGTAAAATCAATTCTTACTCGAATATGGGTCACTCCAACTAATTTACATGCATCAGTCATTTACAGCACATCCCTCTTTGACTTCAGTCACTAGAAGATTAGTTGTTTAACATCCTATATAACCTAATAATTAATGTGTCGTTTCAAATGTCATGCGGGCAAATAGATGTAGTATAAAAAAATGAAGTATACGATGACTACTTTCAAATAATCAAAACTTCAGAGATTGACTTAGCACCCAACTACATGAACTGCCAAGGCCTCTTCCCACCTACAGGAATGGCATTGGATCCTGACGTTGAACCCCGATTGCCATAGCCTCCTCCTCGTCCTCTTGAACGAAAGCCTCCCCTTGGTCCTACAAAAGGATAACAACTACTTACAAATAATCCCAAAAAGAAAATAGTCAGATTTCAATGGAGAAAAGAAATAGAATTACCATGTTGACCAGAACCAGCTGACCGAGACAATTCAGACAATGCAGGACTAACAACCTGACCAGCATCTTGCAAGATCTTAATCAAATCCCTAGCAAACTTGGCATTAGCACGGGTAAAAAAACTGTATGCAGTTCCTTTAGCCCCTGCACGACCAGTTCGACCAATTCGGTGGACATAATCTTCAAGGCTTGATGGAAAATCATAATTGACCACGCATTTTATATCCTTCACATCTGCAAGCAATAAGTAAAACATCATCAGGAATTGTGTGCAAAGTTTGATAAGTGGACAAAACTGCAAATATCCTTATCCCTGCCCCATAAGATTCAAGAGATCAAACTCAAGTCAACACATTCATATCATCAATGTGCCCACCTGAACCTTTCAGGGATAAGGAGCAGCTTCACCATCACTGCCATCTACCACATCCAATTATCAACAAAGCATGTATGAGTCAACCGGGCTGCAAAGACAACCAGCTCTATAATTGTGGATGGGGATCAATCAATTTGACTATTTCTGACAATTTATACTAAAATTGATAACAGTGGTATGACGAGTATGAGTGCGACTTCAGGCAACATTGGCAAATTAACCAGCTCCATAACAGTGGATGGGGATCAATCAATTTGACTATTTCTAAGAAAACTAACAACAGTAGTATGACTAGTATGACTTCAGGCAACACTGGCTAATTATTGATAAACTTACCTTGTTTTGTCAATCAAGTAAATCGCCACACATTAACCTGCCCCGTGAAATACAGGATCATACATGGCATACTACATCCCAAATTATATATCAATATCCCAGCCATATCAAAGGAACTCTGCCTTAGGCCTCCATATAACTTGACATCTTTAAAATGACAGTCCCCAAATTAACTGCATCAAGCGGTCTACTGACTGCAGCAAAACAATTTCATCTCATTAATCCCCTGGTCAAGTTATAGGCACTTCCAACAAACTCAAATTATGACCCCCACACACACCCAAACCACAAATTATATCAAGGGGAACTGGAAAGCAGCCGGCCAACTCGCCTATGGTTAAGTTTTAGACCTATACCAAATATCCTAATATTCTAAACACACAGTGCCCTACCAAGACCCCGTGCAGCAACATCAGTGGCAGTCATTATTGGACTTCTGCCACTCTTAAATTCAGCCAAAACCCAGTCTCTTTCAGCCTGGTTTTTATCACCATGGATGGATAATGCTGGCCATCCATCCATTCTCAATTGTTTTGTAACATGGTCACATCCCTTTTTTGTTTCCGTAAATATTAGAATCCGGCTCCCATCCATTACTTCTTTCAGCAGCTTGATCAATCTGCATTAGCAACACCAAAGTTTTAATTTGGCAAACAAAAACATCGGTCACTATATATTAGCTATGCGAATACAAACCTGTTATATTTCTCCATGTCGGTGACAACTTCAACAACTTGATTTATAGATTGATTTGCCTTCAGATATGGTGACCCAATAACTACCTACAAGATCACGATATCCCACAGGAAAATACACTGATCAATAATCATCTAAATGAGGTACAAATATATATTGATTTTATAAAAAGTCAATTATGCATAAATGATAGTATACAAATGAATCGAGAATGCATTTCAAATAACCTTATATGGGTTGTGCAGAAACTGCCTTGCCAAAGTTTCAACCTCCTTTGGCCACGTTGCACTCCAGTACAATGTCTGCCTATCTGGTCGAATCTGTTATTTCAAATCACCAAATGTTACTAACTGTACACCTCTAAAGTTAACAGTTTCAATATGCTACAACAGTATCAGCAGTTCAAAACAACTTTATAGCCAAATTTGATTTAAATGAAAAATATGGTAATAAATACAAAATAAGTTGACAATTTTCATTTGGGAGGATACCATATATCTTTAAGGGAGTATATAAGAGGTACACTTGCCATCTTAGGGAGCCAACTTGACGTTAACCTCCCAGTGTGAACTGTGAAGTGACCTAAAATGAGGGTTGCATATATCACACTTTTAGCAGTAACCTAACAGGACAGTTTCTACAGTGATCACATCAACTGAAGTAATTAAATATAAATTTTTAAAATAATCATAATGAAAGGAATTCTTTTGAGGAAGGTGGAGCAGAACATCTCTACTTCTGAATTGTAATCGTTAAAAGAAACTAGAAAGGATAAATGGAAAGCCAGGAAAATACTGCAGAACCGAGGAATCTTTTAGACTCTTAATGTTGCTTCAACTTTGCTGTTTATTTTCATCGTCTCCCCTCCTTCCTGCATATTTTATTATTTTCTAGCTTCTTGTTGTTCCGAACCATAAGGCAGAGGAACCATGGTCCGTGAGAAATTTGTATCAACAATATGGTCCATGACAAATGAATCAGATTCTAGGTTTTTTCTCCACTGCTTACTAATTACAGGTTAGTCACAAACAGTACCTACCTGGTTTACAATCTTCCGAATCTGAGGTTCGAATCCCATATCCAACATTCGATCAGCTTCATCCAAGACTAGGTATGTCACTCTCTGCAGGTTTGTGTGTTGAGCTTCCAACATATCTATTAGACGACCAGGAGTAGCAATAACAATCTCAACACCTATCAAGCACCAAACATTAATAATCATGTTCATGTTCCACAATATTGATCAATAATAAATAAAACATCCATTTACATAATAGCAAAACAAGTACCATTTCTAAGGTCGCGAATTTGAGGCCCCTTTGGGGCACCTCCGTATATGCATGTACATCTAAGATTTGCTCGTGACCCAAATTTCATAGCTTCTTGTTGAATTTGAACAGCTAACTCTCTAGTCGGTGCTAAAACCAGGACAATGGGACCTTCCCCTTGTACTGAAAAAACATCAAACACATCCATTAAACCACTGATAAAATAGAAACCTTATTATAGTTGACAGATTAAACAAGGATACCAATACATACCCAGTCGAGGTTGTGCACTGACGTGCACTAAAGCAGGAAGTAGATAAGCCAAAGTTTTACCGGAGCCAGTCTCAGCAATGCCAATTAAATCTCTACCAGTAAGAGCCATGGGCCAACCCTGAGCCTGAATTGGAGTTGGCTCAACAAAACCCAACTTGGCAATGGCCTCAAGGCAGTGATCTAACATCGCAATAATACATGATCAAACAAAGGAAGCAGCAAAATGAAAAAGCAACCAATCAATCAATAAATACAAACAAACACAAGGAGCATAATAAACAACTAAAGTACCAGGAAAATTTGCCTCATGAAAACCCCGAATTGGTTTCGGAACATCATGCCCTTCCACAGTAATATCCCTACTAGCACGATAATGCATAACTTGATGATCAGACATAGCTGTTATCGAAGAGTTTTCAACATAAAAGTTCTTCTGAAAAGGAACCAAATTCCTAAAATCTTGCTTCGGAAGATTAATGTTGTTCAAGTCATCCTTCGAAGAACCACCACCATGTCTACCTCCAAACCCACCGCCTCTCCCTCCACTCCCTCCTCTGCCAGAGCCTCTAAAACCACCACCACCTCTACCACCGCCTCGACCTCTTCCACCGCTGCCACCACCGTGACGACCCGTGTCATATTTTCTATCACTCGCGTGACCATTACCAAATCTAGGACCAAAACCACCGCCACGACCTACGCTAAATCCACCAGGAGGAGGCAGAAAATGAGGAATCGGAGTAACGGGTGCGGATCCGAAACCGGTGGGTCCATGGGATACATAAGGAGCACCGTAGGGAGCAGGACCGCCGCGGCCAAAACTAGGCGGCGGCATAGGTCCAACTAGATCACTACAACGATAACACACACAAAAAAAACGTGTTTTTTTATTTTTTTCATTCTAATAATCGGAAAAAGAAAAGAAAATATATTAATAAAATTAAGAGTATTGATAATATAAACTACGGTACCTGCGACGGCCGCGAAAAGAAGTAGCATCGGAGTATCTATCATCGTAGGGGTTCATGGTGTAAGAAGCTAGGGTTTACGAAAAAGTTCAATTTGAGAGGGTGATGAATTTTGAGGAATTTAGGAGAAATAATAAAGAGGATATGAATATCAATACTACAACAGACAGTCACGCTATAAGATGAGAGTTGGGTCTTCGCGGTAGCCTCTGAATATCAGCACCACCGCCGTTAAATGCCGATCTCACGCGCCAATATTCTAAAGCTCGGTATAAAACCACACACAATCTCAAGCACAAAAATACTTTTTCTTATATAGTAAGCGCAAAAATATATTATTTCTACATTTTTATTTTATTTTAGTTATAAAACACATTTTAATATTCAATTGCATTTTAATAATTATTATGATAATAAATTATATTTTTATTTATTATTTTGATTATTAAATACGAGTCTTTTGATGAATTATAAATTAAAATAAAAAATGTTCAATAATTTTAATGACTAAGATGATTCTTTCCCTTTTTTAAAAGAAAATTTTGGATCAATTATCATATAATTATTTTTCTGTTTATTTCTTTTTCTTTTATTACATTTATTAAAGCTCCCAAAATGTGTAGGAAGGTTCTTGAATAGAATATGTGTATAAAAAATAATAATAATAATTAGTGAGAATTTTAACGTGGTAATATTCTCTTCGTCAAAATCGATTTAGTTTGGATAAGTTTATGTGGATAAATTATTTTCTCTAGCAATTATTTTAAAATTAATTATATGTGTGTCTCTTTTTCTGTAAATATATGCAAATTTAATAAAATCTCAAAATATTTTATTTTGTTCTTAAATCTTAAAATATTTGCTCTAGATGAAAGGTTTTTATATTTTCACC
>JBBPBQ010000002.1:9608357-9729449 GCA_037974755.1 Cicer yamashitae
AACATATCTAACATATATTTATTCTCAAAAGTAATCTTATAATATATTTTTTGAAGTAATTGTACAATACATATATTGTCTGTTAATGTCTGCTTTTATCGATAAAAATATCACAATTACAAAATATTATTTTATGATTTAAAATTGAATTATTTGATTGTTAAGCAAAGATAAAATTATAAATATTGTAGTTTGAAAGAAGGTTAAAAGTGGAAGAAAAAATATTACTCCAACACGTAACATTTTATTTAAATGTATAATAGATATTTTAACAATTCAATTTTTTTAATTGTATATTAAGGGATAAAATTATAATAAAATAATTTAAATAAACGATAAAATTAGAAAGAAAATGTCATCCCAAAAATTGGTATTTTCTTCATATAGAATAGTTTTTTTTTTTGCTGATAGGATATGTTAATTATGTAATACAGCTTAAATACATCTTATTTTAAATTTGTTTGTGTTTTGATCCCATTCAATGGGGGACAACTTGGGTTGGATTAGTAAATTAATATCTTCCCTTTATATTAGTTTTTTTTTTGTTACATTCCCCTTATATTAGTTAATTTATTACTATATATTGAAAATAAATAGCATATTTTGATGAAATTTGATAGTTAAAAATGATATTTGATTGGAATTTTGTTGCACGTATGGAGATATATACATTATTTATTTATTTTAAGAAAAAATGAATATGTATTGTCAATGTAAATTAATTTTATTTTGACAGTTAATAATTACTGTTGATATCATCATCTATTTATATAATTATAATTTTTATCATCAAATAACCACTTAATCAATGATTTGTGTTTGTTGCCATTATAAAAATATTTACACCGACAATATACGATTATTAAGTGTTTATTTTAATATTATTTCTACTATAATAAAATATTTAGCTATTATAAGTGATTAAGGTAATTAGTGGTTACTTTTATGGCATTTAAAAACTCCATATATTTTTTTAACATTAGAAAATATATGCAAAAAAATATTCGAAAATATATATTAGACATTTCAACTCACACTAAAATTGCTTACAATTGTAATTTTGTAAAAACTGAAAAAATATAATTTTAAAAAAAAATTAAAGACGAAATTTTAAAATTTAATTGTGAATAATAACTTATATAATCTTGTAACTAAATAAATAAAGCTATACAATGTCACAGAGTTAACAAAAGCTACGTCCACATTACTGAAAGTTGATTTCTGATTTGAAAAGCTTCTCTGATTCAGCAAATGAATTAATCAGCCAGCTCCATGGCTCATACTCTCAGGTCACCTTTTCGACAAAGCGTTATTAGTTAGTTATCTTTGTCTTCACTTGTGCATCCTGTAAGCAAAGGAAAGGCAATTGATAGAGTAAAACATTATTATAAAATTAAAAGCAAGAAGATAAATATCTAAAATAATACTAGTATATCTTACTCCACTGGACTTGCCTGAAAAGCATATACACTGAAAGAAATTGCGTTTTGAGTGATGTTTATCTAGTGATAATAAGCCGTGGGATGGCAAGTTATGCAAACAAGCGTCAGACACAAACAATTCGCCATTGTAAACCAAGGTAACATCACATGTCCTTGGTGCATTTTTCTTTACCAACTCTACTTCGCTCAATTTATCATTGCGCCTGTTAATTCATATACATAATTTAAGATCATTAATTAGTGAAAAGGACAAATATTAATTCCTTAACCTTTATATACTAAGTGTTAGTTAGTAACTATATTGTACTATGTATCAAGGTCACTTTGTTCTAATTAAAAAATATGTGGTCAGTTCCCCGAAGATATAACTTAAATGATAATTGCAGAGACATTTGATATATTGGATAATAAATTTAAATAAGATGCCTCTCTTTTTTCACATTAGTGTGCGTAAGTTTCTTATCTAGGTTCTTTAGAAAAAGAAAATGTGATCAACTTCTTTGTTGATAAATTTGATTAAAGTTTCATTAACCTGTTACTTAGTTTCAATTTAAAACAGAAGAACAATTAATTAATCCCATCTAAATAATTGGTAGCATACCGTGTGCAGGGTAGCTTTTTGATTCCAAATACAAGGTTGGTTATGTTAAGAATAGAGATGAGGTCCAGAATAGCTTTTCCTCTGTATTTGCTTTCCAGAAGCAACGTTTCTGCCGTTACCTGGGATAGAAAAAGAACAACATGTGGATTATGGTTTGTGTTGTGGTCAATATCATCATAATTCATAACCATTACCTTGGCTTCAGTACTCAGCTGGATGTACTTTTGCAAAATATCTTTCCTTTTATGGTTCACTTCATTCACATATCGTCTTACTTGTTGTGGGGTTAGTTGACTTCTTTCAAACATCCCAACTATCACATTTATCATTATTAGTAACAACACATCATTTTGAAATTCAGCTATTGGGATGCATTCTTGATATATGTAGACAGATGCACAATTTTGATGTTGATATAATTTAGAAAATATAATCATGAAGCGGACCACTAAACAAAGTGGAGCACTAAACACTTGGCTGAACTTAAATGACTTTCTTTTAACTTTTAACCACAATGTATTTCCAATTATTTTTTTTATTTTTTATTTTTTGTAATGCATGGTAACAAATAAATGTGTTGTATAATGTATGCAAGAATATCGTCGGCCTAAAATTATGGCTACTAAAATTTTTATTTTCAATTTTTATTTTTGTTTAAAATAAATTATTTAGTTTAGTCTAAAAAGACTTCTAATTTTTACGTTAATTTCTCGTTTAAAATTACAAAGATTTATGATTTTTTTGTCATAACTTTAAAAGCAAATTTCTCTCTAGGCCAAAATAAGTTGGTCATGCAGATGGTAGTGCCACAATTCATTAATTCACCTCAAAACTAATTTTAGTTTCATATACAAAGTAAAACTTAGTTTTGTTATACAATCCTTACACTAGCAAAACTAACAGGTGGCTGACACTCCAAATTGAAAATATGTTTGGTGTATGACAATGACACGTATGATTATATTCAATTATTTAAAAAAAATATTATTAGTGTGTGTTAGTGTTGTATCTTTTGTAAATGATTTATAAACTAGCGTAATTGCCACAGGAATAATCTACAAGCTCAAGTGGAACACTATTCCTATAAAAATGAGTAAAAAGATGGGAATTAAGGTTAGGTGTGTTACCTGGCGTAGGAATCAATGTAATTGGAGGAGCGACATGAACAAGAAAAATCCTAGCACCAGGAGAAACAGCATGATCAAGAGCCCATTTCACAACATCCAAATCATCTTCTCCGACAGCAACATAAAGATCATCAACTCTTCTATCTTTGTTGATTGTTATGCTCTTTCCATCCTCAACTATTTCTACAATTTCTGTTGACAACATCTGTCTAGTGTAAGGACCAAAGTCACCATTTTCTTCACTACCATCCTCTGGCACTATCTCATTAACTCTGTTTCTGTTACTAGTTAAACTTTTGAGTTCTCCAAATGTTTCAGAAATTTCTGGCGTCACTATTTCTTGGAAGCTATAGCCGTTAAAATCTGTTTCACATTTGTGTGCCGCTTCTGGCCACCACATTGATTTTGAATAGTAATGTTTTGCTTCTATTGGGGTGCGATCCACATTTTCCATGTCTTTGTGTCTCTTTATGATATTTCCTTGCTTTATAACATTTTAATGAATTGGTTGAATCTAATTAAATTGCAACTATATGAAGAGGTCGTTGCTATCGAAGCCTCAAAATAAGTGAAGAAAATAGATTCTCTTTTGTCTAATTGCATTGCATGCATATCTTTTGCTGTACTCTTTTGTCAATATTAGCAACTCATTGGATATGTCACTCTATGCTGACCCTTGCCTTCCATTCCTTGTAGAAACTCGGTATTTTAACTACTCCCTCACATTTAAGCAAGCAAAAGTAAATAAAAAAAATTGAATATACTACAAATTTTGAATGAGATACATTAATTTTTTTTAATTTTAATTTTACTTATATTTGAGACTGAAGTAATATTTAGGAGTGTTTGTGGGACATATTCAGTCGATTTTGGTTAAATTTGTAACTCAATCTAATTATAATTTATTGGTTTGGATTGAGTAAAATATCTATATTTTTTCTTGTAAACCCAAATCAACCCAACTCAATTGGTTTGAGTTGGATAATTGGATTCGTAAGAAATAACTTTTTAAAAAATTTTAAATAAAATATATAATTATATAACTTTCTCTTTCATGAAAAATTTAATACTTATCCATTGACAATTTTAATTTTTAACACTTGAATTTAATTGAAATACTTTTACATCAATATATAAAAGTATTAATTGATATAAAAAAGTTTTTTAAAAAAATCAAATAGGTTGAGTTTGCGGGTTCATAAATAGAAAATAAAAAATATATGAATCAAACCAAACCACTTTGAGTTTGAACAGATTGGTTTGAATTAGATCTGCACTTGAACAAGCTTGAGTAAAATATTGATTGGATTAACTTCGATAAACGAACTGCACGGATCACTCAAACCCGTGAACATTTCTACTATCTATCCCATCAATTAGAGAGGTACATAGAATGTAGATGAATTTTCCCATTGAGGATTCACATTAGTTATGTACCACTTCATGTATCTTCTCATTGTTTGCCTAACTTGTGTCAACAAAAAAAAAAAAAAGAAGGCTAATTTGTATTAATTTCTAGTGGGATTAATTTTCATACTCATGGATGAAATATTATTCTCTATATTTATTGATCAAAAAATTATTCTTTTTATTTCTTATAAAAAAAATTAATTTTGAAAACAAATCAGTGAAATTGATAATATGTTATCTGACGTAATTTCATTTCTAACTAATCTCAATCTCTATATTGATATTTCAACGTGTAATGAACAAAGTCGATGTGAATTCTCTACACCAAAATTTGTTCATATTAGACAAGCTAAATTCATTTGTTCATATTAAACAACTCCGAAGTTTAGTTTATTCAAAGACAAATCAATCAAGTTTATTAGTTCCATCTCTAGCTTGCCAATGAAGTTACTCATATGTTAATGTTAAGTCACGTAGCTCCACCTCTAACGAATCTTCTTATTAATTAAACAACTTCTTACTAATATGAAAATGAGTTAAACCTATTTTTGTAAAAAAAACAATATAAAATAGGTTAAATAGTACATGTGGTCCCTTAACTTAATTTTAGTTAACGTTTTAGTCATTTATTTTTTTTTTCTCGATTTGGTCCTTTATTTTAATTTTAAGTGATAAATTGATTTTTTATGTTTTAAAATATCAACAATGTTATCCTTCTTTTTTTTTTGCAAAAACTCAAAAAATTCATAAAAAATTTCAAACAAAACCCATAAAATTAATTATCATCCTCGATATAATGCAAATTTCATCAAATTCATAACTTAAATCTTTAAATAAACTCATATTTTAATCTCTAACAACAAATAAAGAATGAAAATTTGAGTTACGAATTTGATGAAATTTGTATTATATTGAAGAATTTAATTAATTTTATGGGTTTTATTTGAAAATTTTGTTGAATTTTTGTAAAAGAAAAAAGGATAACATTGTTGATATTTTATAATATAAAAGATCAAATTGTCACTTAGAATTAAAATAAATGACCCAATCGAAAAGAAAAAAATAAATGACTAAAACCTAAAACGTTAACTGAAATTAAGTTAAGGGAGCACGAGTGTTATTTATTCTACAAAAAATATTACTACTTATGTAATGTGATTATTAAATTTATAATTAATTTAACTAATTTAATCCAATAAATAAAGCTCTCACATAGACTCATCACTCGTAGCTAGTACCATCATTCCGCTCTGTGCTTAATGCTTTAATAATCACAACAAATCGCAATCGTGAACCACTAATTGTGAATTCCATCAATCTCTAAATGATGAAAACGAAGAACAAAGTTGTGGCCATCTCCCGTTTAATTGCATTTACAACATCTTAAAATATGCACCGTTGTCGTTCGTACGTGAGACGTTCAGAAAATAAAAGTTTATAGTTTTTGATTTTTTTTTCCAAATTTTTTAACTAAAAAACAGTGATATGATATATTTTAAACTACGTAATATATGATATGACGATTTTGAAGGATTAATAGTTATAAAATTACAACAAAATTATCTAAAAACTTTAATTTTAACTTATAACATTCTTCATTTTTATAATTTAATAAACAATAGATAAATAATTATGCATTTAGATGTTTATACATTATAAAATTATATGTCATTAAAAATATCTTAAAACATCAATTTTTAGTTATAAATTCAGGAGAGTTGTGACTAACTTTACAAACTAATATCTTATATCTTTGTCAAAATCTTCTAACTTGACATGTAAGGCTTTAACGAACTTTTATTGAAGTGTTTACCCGAAAAACCGGTTAAGGCAAACAAGGAAAACAAATCCGTTTTACAATAATCAAAAAGTGGTTTTGCGTGTGAACAAATTATATGGATAAAATTGAAAATTTCTGCACCCAAAATCAATTTGGAAGGATACATCTTGATGAAAAAAAAAAACACAATTTTTATTCCGTTTTAACCTACGATATTTTAGAAATGTAAGAGTGAATAAAGTTGGTCCCGTGCAAATATTGGAGTTTAAGGCCTCGTACGTTTTTGGACCCCTGCCCTGCAGAAGAATTTTGTAGCTTTTTTTTTTTTTTCATTTTTTTATGTTCTCAAAAATTTCTAAAATAAGTTTTTGAATTAGTTAATTCAATTTTTTTTGGTTAAAACATAATTTTAAGTTGACCGATCTATAGATCATTCGGGTAAAATTGTTTAAGAATTGTGTTAAAGTTTATTAGTGCTACTTAGAATAATTTTTTTAGTGGTACAAGTAAAGGTGTCTATTTATAGTTTATTGTTAGTCGGAATTTTGTACAACGTGCATGTTTCCATTTAAGTTATAATATTTTAAAAGAAAATAAGACTTAGTTAATGTAATTGCAAGAACATTTTTTTTTATAGAATAAAAATTTTAATTTAATTTGGAATAAATATATTTGACTTAAATCTGCTTTTGATATCATGTTTGTGATTATGTGATTTTAGGGTCTCATTTTTTTAATCAATTTTGTTTCTTATATTTATGCCCTTTTAATTTAATAGCCATCTATTATCCTTCCATTTTTACCCATAGATGAAAGTGACACACTATGAGTTGGCATTCACATTATTAAAATGTCCCACCTCCATGTAAAATAAGGAGAAAATTAAGAGGACTATCAAATTAAAAAGAGAGAAATAAGTAGGTTTAAAGTTGTACATGTTAAAAATTACACGCAGAAAATGTGACTAAAATCATACAATTGCCATGTTTAGAAGGTCAAAAGTGAATTTGAGAATTTATATTTTTAAGATATTTGTTGTTGTTATTAAAATTAGAATATATATTTGAAATACTTTTATTTATTTATTTTAAAATCTTTTTTAGATACATCAATAAAATTCATTTACAATTTTTTTAATTAATTTTTTTTAATAATAGAATATAAACAAATAGGGACATAAAATTCTGTCACACTAGTTTGCTTAATTATAGGAAATGGTTTTGTAAGTGACATGCACTCGATGGTAGTGTGGCAGTGGGGATAGATTTGATCTTCGCACCTACTATATGGCCACCGATCTTTATTTTAGATTCCCATTATAAAATGGATCTTAAGCATATCATAAATTATAAATGAAGTAGAGAGAAAAAAACCTGCAGCGTGGCAGTGTAGTCAAAGATGGCAAACGCCACTTTACTTGCTATTCTAAAATTGCTGATTATTTTCATAAGCGCAGGTTGGATTTCTCTTTGGCTTCTAAAGCCAACCCAAGTATGGACAACAACATGGAAACATGCAGAACAAAGTGCCAATAATACAATTTTTGGATACTATGGTATGTGATACACACCTAAAATCTCAATTTTTGTTTCTCTTGCATGAAACTTTTTCTAATTTTCTATTAAAAAAAAACTCATGAAATTTCAATAATATCAATCAAATGCTAATTAAAAGGTCTTTTGCAGGTCTAAACTTTCTCGTCTATACATTTCCTGTAATTGCTATTGCTATAATTGGACTTCTTTTATTGGATTTGAAAGCTAGATATCATAAAAGCAGGTATTTAATATCATTATCAATTACTTGGATGAAGTTATGAAAGTTTCACTTCAAAAATTTATTTCCTTGATTGAAATTATAAACAGCAGAAGTGCAAGGAGTTCATCAATTGTGTTCTCAAATCAACTAGTGGTGAACAGTGTGTTTGGAATCTTATCCAGTGTTGAAATATTGGTAGCTTTCCTTTTTATGGTATTCTTGGCATGGACTTTTTATGCTCGTATTTCTAATGATTTCAAGAAGTTGATGCCAGACAAATCATTGAAATTGAACATGTAAGTGTTTTTGGATCTAGTAACATGTTTGAATTGACTTATTTGAGTTTATCTACTAGCATAAACACTTGTGAGTTTGTTTGGTAGAGTTATGGAAACAACTTATGACATGAATGAAAGTAATTTTCAACTTATTTTCCTAAGCTCTTCAGGATAGTTTATAAAAACAGCTTATAACTTAAATGAAAACAGATTGACTTTATATTATTTTCTGTTAAAGAATTAACTTATACAGAATGAAAACAGCTTACACATAAGTGTTTATGTTGTAAGCGCTTAATTAAACTGTGTATCCAAATAAGGCTTAAATGCATGTTTACCTTACTTTCAGATGGCAACTTAAGTATCTTAGAGTAGCAACCCGGTTTGGTTTGCTAGCAGAAGCATGTTTGGCTTTGCTTCTTCTTCCAATTTTAAGAGGGTTGTCTCTATTTCGTATACTTGGCATTCAGTTTGAAGCTTCAGTTAAGTATCACACATGGGTTGGAACTGCAATGATACTTTTTGCTACAATTCATGGAAGCAGCACTTTGTTTGTTTGGGGTGTTAGCCACCATATACAGCATGAGGTGAAGTTTAAATCATGTTCCTTCAGTTAAATTTAATTTGGAAGCACTTTATTATCTATCAGCCAAATTTTTCAATATTCATTGTATATGCACTCAGTGTTTGTGCTACTCTAGAGCCATGTAGCATCAACGTTTCAAATTAAAGGTGCGTTTGTTGTCTAACATCAGACACTGACACATTTGATTACATTTAATATTTTACATTTTCTTAATATATCACTGATGTTAGTGTTGTGTTTTGTGCATGTGTTAGTACTTCACAAGTACATAGTGATTAGCTCATATTTTTGAAACAGATTTGGAAGTGGCCTAAGACAGGGCGTATATACCTTGCTGGGGAGATTGCACTAGTTATTGGACTAGTTTTATGGGTTACTTCACTTCCCCAAATTAGAAGAAGAAAGTTTGAAATTTTCTACTACACACATCATTTGTATACACTCTTTTTAATATTTTTCTTGTTTCATGCTGGAGATAAGCATTTCTATATGGTCTTCCCAGGAGTATTCCTTTTTAGCCTCGACAAACTGCTCCGAATAATTCAATCAAGCCCAAAAACTTGCATTGTTTCAGCTAGAATTTTCCCCTGCGAAGCTGTGGAGCTAATTCTGCCCAAAGATCCAAGTACTTAATTTCTTTACAGCTGTCTGAAATTGAATTATATTTTGAGACAAAATTTTCCATTTAATTATGGTTTGTTTTCGACCATTTGCAGGGCTGAAGTATAACCCTACAAGTGTTATATCTTTGAAGATACCAACTATATCTCATCTTCAATGGCATTCTTTTAGTATAATATCTAGTTCCAAAGCTGATGAACCTATTATGTCTGTGATGATAAAATGTCAAGGGTGGTGGACCAATACTCTTTATGACTTGATACAAACTGAACTAAACAAACGTGTTGATAAGAGGAAAAGTATACCTATTGCAATTGAAGGACCCTATGGACCTGCTTCATCAGACTTTTTAAAGTGAGCATAAACATTACACCTAGTGCTTCTAATTGACCTGTTTACCATAATTCCTCCAGTTTCACTTTTTATCAGTATTTCATGTTCCTATAATGAGCAAAACAGGAAGAATAGAAATTGTATTAGATTATCCGAAATAACGAGAAAAAAATTGTCTGCAGACACGACATTCTACTTATGGTTGCTGGAGGAAGTGGAATAACCCCATTTCTGAGCATTTTGGCAGAAATTGATTCAACTACCAACAAAAATAAATTTCCATCAAGGATACAACTAGTATATGTCATAAAGAGGGCACAAGACTTTTGTCTGTTACATTCAATCGCGCATATGCTACTCAACCAATCAAGCGAAAAATTTCATTTACAACTTCAATTGTTTGTAACGCAAGAAACACAAGCAGGCATTGGAATTATGGAGCTATTAAACGAGTTCAATAAAGTAAGAACCTTGCAATTGGACAGTGTGAGGTCAAATTATTATGCAGCATATGGACCTGAAAGTGCAGTTTGGATGGCTGCTATTACAGGATGTTGCTCCGTCACATTTCTTATATTTCTAATCTGTTTCAACCGTACTATAATTCTGTCTGGAAAGCATTCCAAATTGTCAAAAGAAAAGACTCCATCTTGGATTATGGATCTTCTTTTAATAGCTGCTTTTTTACTAGCTTTATCTTGCAGCACCTTGATAGCAATTATCTTGAGATGGAGAAGGCTTAAGAAAGGGATTCCACCAATGTCGCAGACAGAAATCAAACCCTTTGATCTAAGTTCAGCTGAAACTAAGAGTGCTCTTGAAGAACATGAAGTTTATTTTGGAGGAAGGCCAAATTTTAAAGGTAGTTATCTCATTGTTTCTTTCCTTGCATTTTTAAAAGTATATATTTTCACAGAAAAATTGACAACTTGGTACATTTGAGTTGAACAGATATATTAGGCAAGTTCAAGAATGAAACATGTGGATCTGATGTTGGAGTTTTAGTTTGTGGACCCGAGAGCATGAAGGAATCATTGGCGTCCGCGTACCAGCAGGAATCCAAGTGTTTCAAGTTAGGTGTAAAGAGAACAAAACCACAATTCACTTTCCACTCTCTCAACTTCACACTCTAGTGTCTAAATTTGGCTGCATAAATACCAATACAACTCTGTTGTTATTCAGTGATTTAGTACACCTTTGCCTTCATTCCCAAGTTTTTAGACTCCCATAGTTATGTAGTTCATCAAGCCATGGATTTCAATAAGCTTTCTGAGTGTCCTTTTACATGTAGTCATCACTCATCAGAGCATCCTTTTTCAAATAATGTAGTTATGATGTCAAACACCTAACAAATGTTCACATATGAATAAATGTATCAAAATCCTCACTTTATCCTTGAATGTGGTTTAAAAGTTTAACACTCACAGATCTTTTGATTTTACAAAACAGTCATCCATACAGAAAGGTTTTTGGTGAATTTGCCTAGCGATCGTGCAGATCCCCACATCCGTGTAAGTGGTATCTATGATCAATCCATGTGTCATCATTCATATGTATTCTATTTTTAACTGTTTCTAGACATGAAAAATACATATTCTTTCCTCCAAAGAAAGATAATGAACAAAATTGGAAAACAACTAAATCATGCACAAGACACACTACAAAGGACATGAGTACTTGACTGAAAGTGGAAATAATCCAATAATTAATATCAAAACATATACAGGGAAGTTTCCACATTATCAACACACAATCCAGAAAAATACAACGGACAAAAGTCCAACAATATGCAGTGAAGTCAAACACGAGAGTTGGACTGCAAAGGCAGTTCCTCCTCCGATTCCCCGCCGCCACCACCATTGCCATCCCCGCGGGCCAAATCGGACAAAACTTTCCTCGGCACCTCTGCCACATCCTCCCCAAGAAGCAACGCAACAACTTCCTTCATAGTAGGCCTCCTATTAGGCTCAGGATGACAACAAGCCAACCCAAGTTTCAACACCATCTCCATATCACCAACATCATACTCACCCTTAATCCTACAATCCGCAGCTTCAACCACACACCCTCTCGCATACAATTCTCTCACCCAATCAATTAGCACCACCTCTTCATCCGCCATTGATGTCTCCAACGGCCTCCTTCCGCAACCCACCTCCAACAACACAACCCCAAAACTATACACATCACTCGCTGTAGTTGGCGCCGCAACCATTGCTATTTCCGGCGCCAAATACCCCAAAGTTCCCACCACACGTGTAGTATTCGGAACTTGTCCATGTTGGTAAAGCTTAGCCAAACCAAAATCTCCCAACCTTCCCCTCATTTCACAGTCCAACAAAATGTTACCTGATTTAATATCCCTATGAATAACAACCTGATCCCAACCATGATGAAGGTAGTTAAGCCCCTCTGCCACGTCAACAAGAATCCGACGGCGCTGATCCCATCCCAAAATTTTCACCGGATTATCAAAAACCCACTTGTTTAAGCTTCCATTTGGCATGTAATCATAAACTAACATAAGTTCATTACCTTTTCTACACCATCCCTTCATTTGTACTAAATTCTTATGTTGAAGCCTTCCAATACTTGAAATCTCCGCCATGAATTCTCTTAATCCTTGTTTAGAATTGTGATTAACACACTTCACCGCAATTAAAGTTTTATTCGTTAGTGTTCCTTTGTACACTTTTCCGAACCCTCCAGAACCTAGAAGATTTTCCTTCTTAAAACCCTTTGTAGCTATTTTTAGTTCCTCATAAGAGAATCTATGCGGCCAATATTCCATTTCCCAATCTTCAACTTCATCATCTTCTTCTTTCGTTTTTCTGTTTCGCCACCAAATGAATAATAACAGCAAACTCGCACAAATCACTGTGAAAGCAAAACAAGCAACTGCAATTCCTGCAATTGTACCACCGGAAAGTGAAGTTGACGACGATTTTGGTTCGAACACCGGTAAATTTGTTGTGTTTAACACTTTCGCAGTTCCTGAATCGCTGAAACTCCATGCGAGAATTCTCCGTGCTTCGATTCCATCGGTTTTCGAAGCTGAAAAACCAACGAACATTTCAGGAGAAAGGTAATTAGCAATGTTTGGATCTCTATACGTAAGCGTTGGTTTCGTTGGGCGTGAAACACCGACTGGAGAAACGGTAACGTTAATTTCCAAATTCTCGCCGTCGAATTCGATCCAAGCTCGGATGTTTTCGCCGCTATTCATTTGAATTGGTACGAAGCTTCCGGTGGAATTGTAGTATCCGGCGCGGGTTTGCGTTATGGATTCGACGTTGTTGAGATCGATTCCGATGTGGTTGTTGTCGCTTTCGTTGAACTCAGGGTTTTGACCGGTATCGAATTCGACGGCGAGGAGGGGGAAAACGGTGGGGGAGGTGGTGTTTGTGAATAAGCCGAAAAATTGACTGGCGAGTGCACCGGGAGGGGAAGTGGTATTGCAGAGGACGAAAGCGAGACCAAAACCAGGACTGTTTGGGATTTGTGGCAAGATGGAGAAGATGAAGGAAGTGGAGAAGGAAGAGATGTTGGAGGAAGAATTAATGATGGGGAGCTTTGTGGGGTAGAAAACTCTGCCGAAAGAGTAATAGTTGGAGTCGTTGATCATGCGGATGATGGGGGGTTCGACGTGGGCGTCGCTGATGAGAGTGAGGTTGGTGGTGGTGGTGAAGGAATTGAAGATGAAATTGAGAGAGAGAGTGGAGGGAATAGAGAGGAGAAAGTATATGATATGGAACACTACTGTAGCCATGCCGGAAATTAGCTCGCCGGCGAGTGTGGGGGGAGGATGAGTTACATGGTATGTGTGAATGAATAGTTCAAAAGGTTTTTTGAATTAAAAATTATAAATTAATAAGTAAATGGCTTGTGGATTGCGAGGGTTCGTTCCTCGTTGAACATTCCATGGCGGTCTACGAGGGGTATACAAAGCTTGACTATTATTTGAAATGAATTGTCGTGGTATGATACAATCTTTCAATTGGTGTCAACATTGTTAAGAAAAATTATCCATAACATTCAAATCTTTACAAGAAAAATAATTAGAGAGGTGACCGAAAAATAGAAAGAACATATATACAATATAATATAAAGCAAATATTATATATCACAGTAAATCTAATATTTAAATATATTTTAGTCCTTCTAAATATATCATTTTCTATTTATTTTAGTTCATGTAAATTTCTTTTTTTTTTTAATTTAGTCTTTGTAAAATCTGATATCATCGGTTTTGATCCCTACAAAAAGAAATGATAAGATGCATGAGCCTATAAATATACACCAACACATCATCTTTTATAATATATTAAAAATTAAAATATTTTATATTATTAAGTAATAAATTTATTTATTGATCATTTAATAATTAATGTTATTTTATAAATAAAATATGAATAAAAATTAAAAGAAGGGTTTAGAGATTTTTGGAAAACTCTTTATTCTTTTAATATTATTTGACGTTAGGGACAAAATTGATCGTCAAACAAAAAAAATTAAATGGACTAAAATCAAAAAGTGGTATACTTGCAGGTACCAAATATATATTTAAACCTAAATCTAATGTTGGTAAATAGAGAAAGTGACCGAAAAATAAGGAGGTGATTCTTTTATGCATTTAATGATATGAAAATCGTCCATAAACATCCTATACACCCCATTTTATACTTAGTGAGAGACATAAATAGATAAAATGATGTTATATATATATATATATATATATATATATATATATATATATATATATATATCATACAATGGTAATGTGATAGGAAAATGAAGATACATAGAGAAATTGAACGGTAGAAAAATTAATAGTGTACCTGTGTTACTACTCTTAATGATATAAGAGGCGTTCATATATTTTGAATAATTCCTCTTATCTCAAATATAAACAAAAAAAGGTTAAAAAGAATCAAAGTATTTAGTCTAAATTTTGAGATAAATACATTAATTTCTTTTACAGTATGTTTGCTTATATTTGAGATCATTTGTGTACCAATCATATTGACTGTAAATATTTAAGTTTAGTCAAATAATTGTGGAATGTGAATATTGATAGGTCTCCAACCCTCTTTCTTTCTTTCTTTTTTTTTAAAAAAAGAAAATTTTAGTACTTAAAATTTGTAATAAAAAAAACTATATCTCTCGTACTAAGATATAAAACGTACAACACTAAAATACACGACGAGATGGCGGCACTCGCAATAGATTCAACAAGATCTTAAATTTTTAGGTGTTTCTTTTTTTTTTTTTCCCAATTTAGTGATTATAGGCTTTTTAGATTTTTTTTTGTAAGTAAATTGAATTGTATTGAAAAATTAAGGTGAATAATATTTTTGACAATGAAGAAATCAAGAAAATTAAGAAATCTCATTCGTTTTTGAAAAAAACAAAACTTGTTTAATTTTTTTCTTCGGTCAATCTAAAACTTAAATGGTCAATCCAGTCAAACAGTGCCAAATAATTTTAACAGCTCTATCGTTAATGTTGTTTGGCTCTTCTAGACTAAGGAACATGAAACCCTAAATTAGTGAACATGTGGCCCATGGTGGCATGTCCTATAAACTTCACATGTAAAATTTTAAGTCTATATTTATTTTTATGGTAGTGATGCTTAAGACGCAATTACACACCACTAAAAATTTTTCAAAAAACATTGTACATGTAAAAAATTTCAGCTAGGACGAACATAAGAGCCTTCTTCATTTTCAATTTAGACGGTTTTTTGTCTTGACTCGTAGTTAGTTTTTGGTTCATTGTTTCGTTTTCCATTGACAATTCTTTCAAAATGTGTGAAAAAGTGTACCAAATTTAAATATGACATCAAGTGATTTTTCAAATCACATTAAAGTTTTCACTTAATCAATATATCTAATACTAATCTCTAGAAATTAAGATATTTGTTGGCTTCGCGGTGGAAAAAACAAAATCACATAAAATATAGCTTCTACAAAATCATGATGATTGACCATGATTTTATCACTTCTATCATAAAACAAAACATACACTAAAATTACCTAGTTATGGAGTACTCGACCGAAAGGGTAAATAACCAATAATTAAAAACAAAACATATCATAATCATAATAATATATACCTTTGACTATTATTTTAAATCACATTTTATTAGGTGTCCATCAACCAAGTCATTCGTGTCACTTCAACATTAAATAATAATCTTTTTAAAAAAACTTCTACATTATATTGAAAAATTATCATATTTTAATATTATTAAAATTAAATCATCAATAATTAAATAATATGTCATTTATATATCAAAATTCTTAATTTAGTTAATTTTAATAGTTACTGTAATATTATATACGTAATAAATTAAAAATAAAAAAGTTACACCTTGTTTTTGACCTTCCGGTCTCTTTTTAGAGCTTTAACACAAAAAACAACTCTAATCATTATTTTTATGAATTAAAATAATTGGATAATAATAATTAAATTAATTTTTGTAACCTGTACACGTTTATTGAGCAAACAAATCACAAACAAACAAAAATTAATAAATGCACGCGGTCCTCAATCGGGAAACCTCTCCCTTATGTAACTCTTCCAACTTTCTACACCTTCGATCTCTCATACTATTCTCAATTATCAAAATTTGAATTTGAATTGAAAAGCTCTCATACAAGGGATTTTAGCAGTATATTTGACAGGTTTTCCCAGTTTCATGTTTTTATTAAAGATTTGACAATATATTTGTAGTTGTTATGCCTTGTTTTATTCTTCTTTCTCTTGCTATTTTCCAGAAAATATACTTTGTAGAATTCTATAACTTTCCTTCTGATAAACTGGTATGTTGCTGAAAATCTATTTTCTCCATGTTTATTTTCTAACTATAGCTTTGGTTTTCTTCCCATGCTCAAATGCTTCACTTCACATGTGCTATCTTGATCCCTTACACAATTTTATATGGGAATTTGTTAAAATATCGTGATTTGTTTTCCCAAATCGTTTTAGTTATTAAAGTATAATTTTAGGAGTGGGTATTTCAATGTGCTAAAATAAATAAGGGGATGCCTTTAATGTCATCTGTTTGGTAAAATGTCACAATGGTTTTTTTTGCTCACTTGAGTATGTTTTATTGCTTGGGTTTGCATCTTTTAGTGACTCTTCAAATATAAGCATCCATGTACTTATTTTATATTTTTGTGTGTTTTAATTATTGCTATTTACATTGGTTTTATCTCTTTTTAAACACCAACAACTTTAAATAGATCTGCTGCCATGACTGTTTAATTTTTGGAAAATTTGCAGAGCAGCAGCTAAAAACTTAGCGACATTGATTGTATCCCCTTATGAGATGCGTTCAAAGTTATATGGTGAGGTAATTTTGTGGAATTGAGATTCTTTCAGGTACTTAAAAGTCCATTTATAAGAGAGAAAAAAGAAAAAAGTGTATTTAATAATTTTAATTATTAAATCATTTCTCTTTTGGAATCCAAACTCAATTTTGTGTTCACTTTCTAATTCGTAGTTTGTAAATAAACTATTGTTCTCTTTATTTTTTAGAGATATTGTTGTTCTTGCATTATTTAATCCTATGGATAATGAGTAAACATTTAGCTATATTGTTGTTCTTTTCTTTTTGTCTTGCTTAAATTTCATTATTTAGTTTCTTTTGATCGACTACATATGGAGAGCTACGGAATCATGCCTTTCTATCCAAAAATGAACATCCACATGAGCTTCTATGGTGCACTTTAGTTTTCTTATTGTCCTTATTTTTGTGTTGTTGTTAAAGTTCTTTTCATATGTCTTGATTATATGCCTTATTGAATGCTTTCATTCTTATCGTTTAAATTATCATTTGAAAGTTTATTTGTATAAGAGTGTGTCATATGTTTATTTTTGACTTTACTCCATCCACTTTTTTTTAATCTAATTTTTGGCAAATCACTTAATGGGATGTTTTTTTAGTTTGTTGTTTATACTCATATCTTAAATATGTTGCGTCTTTACTATTTACTATTGCAAAATATCAAAGGGAATATATATAGTCATCAAAGAAACAGACTGGTGTATTAGTTTGTGTACAAAAACTATATTTTTCAACCACTATTTTCACCAACTACATTTTTTTTATTGCAAGCTATTCAAATGAGTTACATTTCTCTGCATCAAATCTACTATCTTCTCTTATTCATGTTTTTTTGTTAATTTCTTTGCATTATAAATTGAGATTAACATTGTCTGTTGTAGAAAGCTTCGCCGCAGAAACTCAACTTATATGCATCTTTTTATGTTTTCTTGTAAGTTCTATTTTTTTTTATTTATTTTTTTTAACATTTCTATATGTTTTCTCCTCCTTTCAGCCTCAAACATGTCTTAATTAAACATGCAATCCTTTGAAGCATACATAAATATGGAATAGAACTACCTAATTTGGTAGCATCTATGTTGTAATATGCTATATAATATGTTCTTTTAACTTTTAGAATGTTCAAAACATAAGTTGAGTCATTCTCTTGCATTCAAATAATATGAATATATATATATATATATATATGAATTATCAGAACTGATGGGGCTCAAAAAATGGGTATTTATAATAAGTTACAGGTATGATTAAAACATGTTTTAACACAGTTTAACTTGAATATAATGTGTGTACTTTTTAATTGCTTTTTCCATGCAATTGTTATTCTACTTGGGAACATGTCTATTCTTTCTATCTTTAACTTCTTCTTATGTTATTTTTGAGGCATTTGATCACTGTTTGATTTGCAGTCAAGATCTTTTGATGAAGGTTACACACGGTATAACTGCTGCATCATCCTTACGAGGATCACTTAGCAGCACAGAGTTCAGTTCTGCAGGAAACTAAACACAAGCAACTCACATATGTATTAATGTAAACCAAAACAGTTCCAAATTCAATTTTATGCTTCTGATTTTATTACAGTCATCAATAAAATTACAGTACAATATTTCATGTTTTACATACATCCTTTAAGCTTTTAGAGGTAATTACATAATTAGAGGTAACTAAATTGCAATCAACATAGATCTTATCGAGAAAGTTTTTCCCTTGCGATGCAAGGGTGCTAATACTAGTAAAGAGAAAATTTCATGGAAAAAAAAAGTCCAACTATATGTCCTAGAGTCACTAATCAAACACGAGAGTTGGACTGCAAAGGCAGTTCCTCCTCCGATTCCCCGTCATCACCACCATTGCCATCCCCGCGGGCCAAATCGGACAAAACTTTCCCCCGGCACCTCTGTCACATCCTCCCCAAGAAGCAACACAACAACTTCCTTCATAGTAGGCCTCCTATTAGGCTCAGGATGACAACAAATCAATCCAAGTTTCAAAACCATCTCCATATCACCAACATCATACTCACCCTTAATCCTACAATCCGCAGCTTCAACCACACACCCTCTCGCATACAACTCCCTCACCCAATCAATTAGCACCACCTCTTCATCCGCCATTGATGTCTCCAACGGCCTCCTTCCACAACCCACCTCCAACAACACCATTCCAAAACTAAACACATCGCTCGCTGATGTCGGCGCCGCAACCATTGCTATTTCCGGCGCCAAATACCCCAAAGTTCCCACCACACGTGTAGTATTCGGAACTTGTCCATGTTGGTAAAGCTTAGCCAAACCAAAATCTCCCAACCTTCCCCTCATTTCACAGTCCAACAAAATGTTACCTGATTTAATATCCCTATGAATAACAACCTGATCCCAACCATGATGAAGGTAGTTAAGCCCCTCTGCCACGTCAACAAGAATCCGACGGCGCTGGTCCCATCCCAAAATTTTCACCCGATTATCAAAAACCCACTTGTTTAAGCTTCCATTTGGCATGTAATCATAAACTAACATAAGTTCATTACCTTTTCTACACCATCCCTTCATTTGTACTAAATTCTTATGTTGAAGCCTTCCAATACTTGAAATCTCCTCCATGAATTCTCTTAATCCTTGTTTAGAATCGTGATTAACACACTTCACCGCAATTAAAGTTTTATTCGTTAGTGTTCCTTTGTACACTTTTCCGAACCCTCCAAAACCTAGAAGATGCTCTTTCTGAAAACCCGTAGTAGCTATTTTTAATTCCTCATAAGAGAATCTATGCGGCCAATACTCCATTTCCCAATCTTCCACTTCATCATCTTCCTCTTTTGTTTTTCTGTTTTGCCGCCAAAAGTTTAATAACAACAAACTCGCACAAATCACTGCGATAGCAAAACAAGCAACTGCAATTCCTGCAATTGCTCCGCCGGAAAGTGACGACGGTTCTGGTTTGAACACCGGTAAGTTTGCTGTGTTTAACTCTCTCGCAGTTCCTGAATCGCTGAAACTCCATGCAAGAACTCTCTGTGCCTCAATCAAATTCATTTTCGAAGCTGAAAATCCAACGAACATTTCAGGAGAAAGGTACTTAGCAATGTTAGGATCTCTATACGAAAGCGTTGGTTTCGTTGGGAGTGAAACATCAATTGGGGAAACGGTAACGTTTATCTCCAATTTCTTGCCGTCGAAATCGATCCAGGCTTGGATGTTTTCTCCGCTATTCATTTGAACTGGTAGGAAGCTTCCGGTGGAATTGTAGTATCCGGCGGGGGTTTGCTTTATGGATTCGGCGTTGTTGAGATCGATTCCAATGTGGTTATTGTCTCTGTCATTGAACTCCGGGTTTAGCCCGGTATCGAATTCGACGGCAAGGAGGGGGAAAACGGTGGGGGAGGCGGCTTCTGTGAATAAGCCGAAGTATTGGCTGGCGAGTGCGTCCGGAGGGGAAGTGGTGTTGCAGAGGACGAAAGCGAGACCGAAACCAGGATTGATCGGGGATTGTGGCAAGACGGAGAAGATGAAGGAAGTGGAGAAGGAAGAGATATTGGAGGAAGGTTTAATGATGGGGAGCTTTGTGGGGTAGAAAACTCTGCCGAAAGAGTTTTGGTTGGAGTTGTTGGTCATGCGGATGATGGGGGGTTCGACGTGGGCGTCGTTGATGAGAGTGAGGTTGGTGGTGGTGGTGAAGGAATTGAAGATAAAATTGAGGGAGAGAGTGGAGGGAATAAAGAGGAGAAAATATAGGATATGGAACACTGCTATAGCCATGCCGGAGACTACTTCGCCGGCGATTGTGGGAAGCAGGATGAGTTAGTTACAATGGCATGGCTTGGTGTGTGTGTGTGAATGTAAACTTCAAAAGATTTTTGGAATAAAATACTATAAATAAATAAATGACTTGCGGTTTGCCGTTTGCGAGGGTTCGTTGAACATTCAATGGCAGTCTACAAGGGGTATAGAAAGCTTGCTTGAGTAGTGTTGAAATGTACTGGTTTAGTACTTGCTTTTTTAAATTCTAACTTTTTCTGGACAGTGAAACATAAGTTAAGTTTTGTAATTTTAGAAAAGTACAGTGATTTATTGTGATTTTTTAATAAGACCCATCAAACATGCACACCAAATTTGACTTGGTAAAAGATGTTGATGTGCTTGTGTAATATTGAAAATCAAAATATCTTTAACTTTGTAAAAATGTTTTTGAATTAGTCTTTTGAAAAATATCTCAATTTTTTTTTCTTTCATATATTCTATTAAAGTGTGTTATTGAAAGACTTGATTGCACACAAAAAATATAAAACGTTTAAATCTGTAAACTACGTACGGAATTTAGTTGAAGTACAATACTTAAGTGATGTCTTAAGATGTTTATTAAATTGATATATGTCGATTACGTGCTCTAATATAGTTTGATCGCTCCTACCGAAAAGTCTGTAATTTTTGTGAAAACATATGTAATGGTGTTTGTGGGCGAAGAACAATTACTTTCTAAAATTGCTGATTATTTTCATAAGCGCAGGTTGGATTTCTCTTTGGCATCTGAAGCCAACCCAAGTATGGACAACAAAATGGAAACACGCAGAACAAAGCGCCAATAATACAATTTTTGGAAACTGGTATGATACACAGTTACACACCTAAAATCTCAACTTCAATAGGTGTCAATATTATAAATCCCTTCTTGTTTCTCTTGCATGAAACTTTTTCTAATTTTCTATTAACAAACAAACTCATGAAATTTCAATAATCTCAGTCAAATGCTAAATAAAAGTCTTTTGCACGTCTAAACTTTGTTGTGTATACATTTCCTATAATTGCTATTGCTATAATTGGACTTCTTTTCTTAGATTTGAAAGCTGGATATCATAAAAGCAGATAAAAAATAATATAATTATGGATCATGCTAAGGATAAATTAGTCTTTTTAATATTTCTATTTACGGTCAAAATGTTTCATGTGACATGACATTTACGTTTATGTGTCAGAGTGTAACTTAACATGACACATTAGCGCCTTTAATAGGTTTCATTGACAGAGGAAGTATTTTGCTTGACGTTAGACGAAATGTAAATTTAAGAGAACATTTTTACCGACAATTATAATTTCAAGAGACGAATAGGTAGTTTACTCCATAAATTATGTTCCATAATTTATTTCAAATTTTTCTTATAATAAAAATTTAAATTAAGAAAGACAAACTATCATGCAAGTTCAAAGAGAACCATCATATTTTATTGAGAATTTATAATGAATCCTACATAATCTATCGATTGCAGAATTTCGATCCTAAGTCAAACATGTACTAAATATGCGTGCACCTCATTTGTTAGCTCGGATGGTAAATAACCGATATAATACTCTTTATTAAAAAAAATTGTATTAGTGTTTTTATAAATAAATTGTTTTAAGACAAACATATTTTAATTAATTTTTTTACACATAAGTTTCATGTGACATTTAACGAGTCACGTCGTCACTTTTAAACTGTGTTATAAATTATGGTTGACAAAGAGATGTAACTGTGTACCGGTTCACAGAATCATAAACGATTTTAAGATAATAGGTTCGTTTGCTTAAGATTTTTAAAAGTTGATTTTGATTTTATATTTTTTAAAAATGATTTATAAGAACTTACTTAAAAATAGTAGAAGTTGTATATATTTAGATTAATTTGCTATCAATTAAAAAGAGTAATGTTATTGGAACACAAAAGGAGACATAAAAATAATACTTTTACGTTTTATGAAAAACAAAACATGACTCTCACCGTATTTTATATAATATTATATTTGTGTCAAGTTTTGTGTTCCAATAATATAATTCATTAAGAAAAATAATTTTAACATTAAAATAATTTATATATTTGTTATTAAAAATTTAACATTATAAAATTCAAGTTTTTTAAAAAAATATATATTTTTTAAAAATAATTTTTATGAAAAACTTCTCAAAATAAATTTATATTTTAACCATTTTATAAAATTTTATTATAAAAAATTTTTAGTAAATAAATGTAATACATAAAAACATATATTTTAAAATAATTTATTTAAACTAATTTTTTATTTAAAATTTTATTTTTAAAATTCTTTAAAAAATTATTATAAAATAATATAAAAATCGTTTTTAAAAAAATCATAAACAACGTCTTAGGTTTTCAAAAACTATTAATTTAGTGGATTACTTCCGAACAAACAAAGTGAAAAAGATGGTTAGTTTGTCCAGTTTTCCATTATATGCTCTAGCTATAGCGTCTTGGAATGTGGGGTATCTTTGGATTGGATTCATGAATAATATGAGTAGAAGCATGTGAGGTGTGTTCTGAGAGTGAGACAGACAGAAACATATGAAACCAAGTCGGTATGTACTAAATCATCAAATAACACGCGTCGCAAAGAAAACCCATACTCATGCATGCGTGTATTTGTTGTCTATATTAACATAATGAGAGACTTGGATTCTTTTATGTTAAAATTTTAACACGAAAGAATTATGTTAGTGATCTGACTGGTCTTAGATAATTAGATGGATGAGGTTGTCAGGTTGATTGGGCCAACTTGCTGAATTGAGTGGTAGTGTCTAACAATGTTTGATTTGGTAAGTTAACTAACACTTGTCGCAAACAACATAGATTTCGGAATGATGCACACTAGCTTAGAGTTTGATTGGATGAGAAAAAAAATAGAGAAAATTATTATTAATTAAATTTATAATTGATCAAATTTATTATATTAATTTAAATAAAATAAATATCATAATAAAATAACATACTAAAATATGAATAAAATAATGTCACATTTCAAAACAAAGAAATAAAAACAAATTGTGTACACCACATATTTATATAAAAAGGGGAAAAGTGATTTAATGAACTTTTTAATACCATTAAAAGCACAAGATGTGCAAATATTACAATGAACCTCAATGCTAGCAGGAAATAAGCAGCACCACTCCAATCCCACCTAACATCACAAATTACCAATTATGTAAAAACTAAAATACTAAATTATTACATTTAGATAACACCTCTTATCCTTATTAACTATGCTCCACTTTGATTATGCTCCCTTTTACATAACAAATTGCTTCACTAACATTCATGCATCACTTAACTCGAAATCTCGAATTGAAAAAGATATGTGTAATTATTTATAAAGAGAAATTGATTGTGTTGCGTTAAAAGTTAAAACTTTATTTTTTTTCTTTAATGTTTTTAACCAATGATTTGTGACTTGAAATAATTGTTTTTGTCCATAGAAAAATTAATACAAATTGAATATTACAAGTGAAAATTTGTTATTGATATTTGAAGAACACTCTTTTCTTCCGTAATATTATAGGAGAAAACGTACTATTTAATTAGTAATTGTAAGAATATTGTTATATAGTGATTTGAATTTGAATATAATTTTTTATTTTTTTATATTTGAAATATGTGAGTCTAATCATAGACTATTTGATAAAAAAAAATTGAAATTATATTAAACGTTCCTTTTACTCCAAAAACAATGTTGAAAAAAATTTATCGTATTAATCTAAATGTTTAGTGCCACAATTAAAAATACTATTTTCCAAAATTAGAAATATTTTATAAAAAATGTTAAATAACTCTTAAATATAATTAAAAAAATCTTATCATATGTTATTTTCTAAAATAAAACTATTATTGAACAAATGTCAAAATATTTTTTTTTTAAATTTTAAAAAGAGTATATAATGGTGTTGAGTTCGTAGTAGAGAATACATTAGAATTAATTGAACCTGAAGTCTATTAAATTTAATATCTATTTTTTATTATTAGAGCAAACTATTAAGGTTAATGTTAAAATAAGATTTATGATATTATGGTACTTCTACGGGATATTTAGAATTACTATCAAATTAAATCACTAATAATCGAATGACATATCATCTATGAACGAGTCTGATCATATTTTATATTTAACACTTAAGTTTTATCTTTTAATTTTATTTTGAATTGACATTTTTGAATATATTTTAATTAAAATTTTAATTTTAATTATAAAAATATTTTATTTAATTACTAAAATCAAAATTAAATAAATAAATATATCAAAATTCTAAATTTAATAAATTTTAATAGATATTATAATAATATTACATAAATAAACCAAAGAAAATTATTGATAAAAATATTGACAATAGCAAGAATACACAATTTTTATTTTTAAAAGTAATGTAGAACTTGTGATGACATTATTATAGCATTTTCCTTTAGTTGATTCTTGATAGAAACCGCACCGTGTTGGCGTGTTGTGTGATTTACTATATGATCCGTGTGAGTCTTACAGTAACGTAACGTAGGCTTTCCTCCTCCTATAAATTCCCGTGAAACCCAGCAACAAGAGTTTTCAAGCAACCACACTCTTCACTCTTCACTCCTTCCTACCTTCTTCCTCGTCTCGTTCACGTAACTCCTGCCAATGGAATCAAATCCCAAAAATACTAGTATTAAGTTCCTCTGTAGCTACGGCGGAAAAATTCTCCCCCGCCTCACAGACGGCAAGCTCCGCTACTTCGGCGGCCACACTAGAGTCCTCGCTCTCCATCTCCCTATTTCTTTCTCAGGTTCGTTTCTCACTATTTTCTTATTCGATTTCACTTTCATCTTCCTTCAATTTATTTATTTATTCGTTCCAATTTTCATTACTCTATCTTTTGCAGAATTAATTGTGAAGCTTGTTGAATTGTGCGGTTCTTCAGTCACGCTGAAATCTCCATTACCAAACGGAGATTTAGAAACATTGATTTCAATCACCAGCGACGAAGATCTCACAAATATAATACAAGAATATAATCGAGCTTCTTTATCATTAACTCATCCTTTGAAGATCAGAGCCATTCTTTCACCGCCTAAGTTTCTCAAGAAATTATCTCCTCCTCCGTCTTCTTTTTCCAGTGCAACTCACTCTCCTTCTGGTTCTCTTTACACCTCCGTGGAATCACTGCCGTATGCGGCGGCGTATCGGCTCGACCGGCTTAATGGTTCGCCGGTTTCAGTTGGGTATCCAATTGGTATTCGAAACGGGACGGTGAAAGGTAGCTGTTACACGGGGGAATTAGATGGAAGCCCTAGATCTCTTTACCGCTTCTATAATAATTATTGCCATTGATGCAAAGTTATGTTGGAGAATACAAGTTAGACAATAGTTGATGATGATGACGATAAAAAATATCAATGATCGGTACTCGATCGATTTTAGGGTGTAAATAGCACGAAGAGATTTGGATTAGAGCTTGAGCTTCTTTTTTTATCTGCTTGAGTTTTTTTTTTTTTTTTTTTTTTTAATCTGATTGTTGCTCTGTTTTCTATGTAAAAAGCTAGATACTACTACTATAGAAAAGAAATAAAGCTTTAGCTTGAAATTGTTGGTAACAGTAGTTTTTTTGGGTGAGAATTGAGATTATTCCTAACCTCCTTGATTTGTATTATTGTGCCTTTTATTCTTTCTATTTATGAGGTTAAGAAGAAAAGAGGGGCATGAACTTTGTATTGTGGTGACAGTTGGAATAGGCTAGATGCAAACTCTGCCTACGTGCTAACTGCTTTAAGGAGTGAAAACTTTAACTTGGTCTTTTTGAAATTGTTGGATCATTTTGTGTAACCCATGAAATTCTCCACTCATTTATTTACATAGTCATCATTGAGCATCATCATCTTTATCATAGTCTTTCTAGTTATCCCAAATGATTAATGCACTTGTTTGAGTTGTGATATTATATGAATGGTTAAATCTTAGAGGAATAATAATTTTGAAAGTTATGTAAATCTTTTTAAATATTTTTTTACAAGAAGCAATTGACATATATATTTAATCTATATTAAAAATTATGTATATAATAATTTATAATTTAATTGTCTTTCATAAAAATGATTGGATATAATAATTGTTTGGTGTTAGATTTTTATTCATGTTTATCAATTCAAGCTGTCCATATTTTTCTAAGCAGTTGAAATCATCCTATGCTAACCTAGCAGCGTCGCCCCATCCATTTATGTACCTTTTTTAAATTAGAAAAGGTGATTTAAATTTATTTTTTGCCATAAAATTATCTTTTTAATTTGTTTTTTTATATTCAAATTATTGGTTTTTATGTATTTTTCATTTTGCTTTATGATTTTGTTGTGTAAGTTCAACGTTATTTTCTTCGTTGTTCGTTGTCTTAGTGCAACATTTTGATTTTATGTTTGGTTGAGAGTTTTAAGTTTGCATTTCATGTGTTTTTTAAAATACTTGAGAAGAATCCGTTTAGTTGGTATCATGTTTTGCATTCAACATCAGCAAATATATTTTTTTCAAAAATTGATAACATTAAAGACAATAGATCTTACATTATTCTTGAGTGTTGACCATACGTAGAAGAAATTAATTTAATTATTAGGATTAAAGTTTTGATTTCATAACTTTTCATTAGTTCCTCGTGTTTCTGACTTTTTTATTGATCTCAAAATATAAATGTTAATGTCTCAATCTATGATGTATTAAATTGTAGTATTCTCATTTTTAACATTTTAATTAAATTTATTTTTCTTGTAAAAGAAAATTTGCATATGAACTTCTTTTACAGAGAAAATTAAAATGCTAAGAATCAAATTCCTAACATCTATCTTATGCATTCTCACCGGTTCTTTACAAGATATTAAGAGAATATGCAATAGTTTTTCCCCACTGAAAAAAAAATGGTTTGACAAACATAAGAAAATCACAAGTTTAACTATTTTCCCTTAATAAAATTAATAATTAATTATTAATATTAGCTATTTCAAAAAAAAAAAACATCTACAATAGAGTTTTCTATTTGAGTGATTAAGTGGTGTCACAACCTGAAAACCGAATACAGTAACCGACGCTCAAGCTATACTCATAGTCTGACAAGCCTAATAACTAACTTAACAATTAAATGATTTTTATAGTTATAAATAACCATTCCAAAAATATATAATATTTCTCGAGATTTTGACAGAATATACTCTGTAACTTTAACGTTTCTAAATTTAAAAATCATGTTTCAAACTTTTAACTCAGACAAATGGAAAATCTAAATAATTAATACGTACCTAAAATACTTTCTAGACTCAAAATAGCTAGAAAATACATCATGACTCAACAGATACTTAACAAAAGAGTAATCGACCAAATAGGCATACCAAAAAAATGATTGAGACTTGAATCTACTAACAACTTGCTACTCAGCTGCGTGTGCATCTGAAAAAAAAAAAAACAAAAACATTGAGAGGTATGTCACAAAGACTTAGTGAGTAGACAACAACCACCACCAACTAGAAGGGAAACACAAAAAAGTGCAAATAATTGTTTTACAACCTTGTGACAATTATGCTAAACAATACTACCTGAAATATAGATTTCTCAAATAAAGTATACACATAATAAAATCAATAAACTTATAATTTAGCCGTTCAGGTATAAATTTTTAAAATCCAATCCATAAAGAAGTGAAATCACAACGAACAACCTTAAAAATCAAACAAGTAAAAACATAAATTTTTGAGAACCAAGAGACGACTTCATCTCATTAATAGTCATCTCCTTCTAACAGTGACATTTCCCTTAGGGGTGACTCCATCTAACAGACAACAATTTCCTCTCAATCCTGTAACGCATCATATCGCATCAATTAGGGAGCTTACATCTCGATGATAATCCTCACATCCTAAGGATAACATATCTCATAGGGTCGACTCCATCTAACGGGTAACTATCCTCAATCAAAACGATGTAACTAGGCGCACCTACCTCCGTTAACGATTTCATAACTATAAAAATGATTTCCAAAACACATATTTAAATATCATTTATCATTTCATTGTAACTCATGGAAAACATATTTAAGTATACATCAATTCAATATTTAAATACTTTATAACTCATAAATAAGTCAAACTATAAACATATTATATAACAAAGACTATGAACATAAATAAATGATGAAATACATAAAAAATCAAAGGTCGTGTTCTTCAATTTTTAAATAAATACTTTAACAGAGAAAACAAGTAAAATAATAATTATAGCATAATAAAAATATGTGACAATGATCGTCGTCTACTCACAACTATGAAAAATGTCTACTCACAAGTCCACTAATTATTGGCCACAACCTACATGTTGGAGTGCCAAAAAATTTCATAGTTTAAAAGGCCAAAAAAATTAAAAAGCCCTTAAAATTTTGTGGACTTAGGTGGGCATATAGGGCCACTTTTTCAAAAAAAATTTCAAAAATTTATTTTTTGATTTTTTTCTCAAAATTCTTTGATAAAAAAATTTCGATTTTCTTTTTTTATAAATAAAGATTTACAATTTTTTTTTAATTTTTTCTCGAAATTTTTTTGATTCGAGGAAAAAAATCGAGTTTTTCAAGAAAAATAATTTTTTGATATTGCTCACAAAATTTTTCGAGAAAAAAAATGATTTAAAAATTTTTTCGAGAAAAAAATATTTTAGATTTTCTTGATAAAATTTTTCGATATTTTTTCGAGAAAAGTAAATATACAAAAATTTTCAAAAAAAATATCTCAATTAACAAAACATTTGACCTATAAGCCCCCTCACTTAAGCCCACAAAAAATAATGAAATAATAGGTCAGAGCCTTAAAAAATTTATTTCAATAGGGAGCCTAATATTTGGGGCTTAGTATGAGATTTTTGATAGGGGGATTGAGACTTTGAAGCTTTATTGACAGTTGTATTCACAACTATGAAAAATTGACTAAGTTTGTTCTCCAACAACTCCCAAAGTAGCAGACATTACCTCAGTTAACAAATCCGAATATCAAAAATACACTTTAGAAAAATATTATAAAGTTTAGCTGACTATAGGAAACCATAAAATCCTTAAAATCTACTATAAACACCAAAATAAGATTTTTTAACAAAACCACATTTTTCTAACAATTTATTTTTAGCATTATAGTTATGTATTTACCTGAAAGAGTCTCAATAAACACCTTTCAACGAATGAGTACTATTCTGCTTCATTAACTCACTAATCCTAACCCCAAAATTCTAAGAGCATCTGTAGGAGTATGAAAACTTATGCTTTTGAAGATGTTAAATTTATTTTAATAGTTGATTTATGTGAGAAATTTGTGTTGTAGGGTGAAAAGAAACAATGAGAAAATAAAAATAAAAAATAGGGGAAGGGTTGGGTTTTTTTTTTGAATAACCCTTTTTTTGAAAAAAAAAATACACAAATACCCCCTTTCCAAATTTAAATACCAAACTACCCTCTTTTTTTAACATGTTACAAGTCGCCATTTGGAATGGCGACTTCCTTAAGAAAGCCCACTTGGCGACTTCCCAAATGATTTTTTTTAAAAAAAAAAAAAATCAATTTCTTTTGAATTTTTATTCAAATAACAAAAATAATATATATATATATATATGTAATTAATACAATTCATAAAAATACATAAATAAAAATTTTAAATTATATAGATTGACTAGAGTTGGCTGTAACATTTGGACAATGTTTTCGAGTATGACCAGTTAACCGACATAGTCCACATTTTCTTGATACTTTTTCTTTAACGTCCATTTCAGTTCCTATTTGGACGACCTTTTTTTAATATATATATATATATATATATATATATATATATATATATATATATATATAATTCATAAAAATACATAAATACAAATTTTAAATTACGATAATATTTATTCAACTCTTTGTTCTCATTTTCGTAGAACTATGTCCAACTATAGTCAACTTGTTTATGCAAATTTACCTTATGATAATTTTTCATGTTTCTCGAGGGATTTGTGATGTTTTTATGTAATTTAAAATTTTATCGTAATTTAAAATTTGTCTTTAGGCTAAATACCACCCGTGGTCCCTTAACTTAATTTCAGTTAACGATTTAGTCCTTTATCTTTTTTTTCTCCCGTCCTTTATGTTTTTAAATAATTTCAACGTTATCCTTTAAGTGGGGTTTCGTTAAGAAAAAGTTAAAAAAATTCTTCATCCATGTTTAGAAAAAGTTATCCTTTATGTTTTGGAAATATTTCAAAAAAATATTCAAAGTTTATTCTACGTTTGATCGTAGGATAGATTCGTTAAAACTGAAGCTATTGGTATTTATACTCTATAAAAATCACTTTAGATCAGTGGCAATCGTTCCTAGAGGTTTGATGAACATATGCAATGATCTAGATGAAGGATTTTTTAACTTTTTCTTAACGGAATCCCACTTAAAGGGTAACGCTGAAATTATTTAAAAACATAAAGGACCAAATCGGGAAAAAAAAAGATAAAGGACCAAATCGGGAAAAAAAAAGATAAATGACCAAATCGTTAACCGAAATTAAGTTAAGGGACCACGGGTGGTATTTAGCCTTGTATTTATGTATTTGTATGAATTATATATATATATATATATATATATATATATATATATATTAAAAAGGTCATCTAAATAGTATCCGTATTAAAACTGAAATGGACGTTAAGAAAATGTATAAGAAATTGTGGACTATGTCGGTTAAGTGGTCCAAATGTTACAACCAGCTCTAGGTAATTTAAAATTTTTATTTATGTATTTTTATGAATTATATTAATTATATATATATATATTATTTTTGTTATTTGAATAAAAATTTAAACAAATTAATTTTTTTTTATTTAAAAAATCATTTAGAAAATAAGCTTCCTTAAGGAAGTCACCATTCCAAATGACAACCGATAACATATTAAAATAAGAGGATAGTTTGGTATGTAAATTTAAAAACGAGGTATTTGTGTATTTTTTTTTTCAAAAAAGAGTTATTAAAAAGAAAACCAAGGGTTGGTGTTGTCAAAAGAGAGATTCTGACAGAGACACAAGGAGAAAAAGGGTGAAGTGGAGTTTGGTTTAATTTATTTTATTATTATTGTTATTATTATTATTATTTATATATATTTTTTAGACGGTGCGTTTCATGTGGATCTTAGTATCTTACGTTTACATATTATATATTTTATTATAATATTTTTTTCCAACAAATTTCGTTACAATCTTTTAATAATACTTAATAAATATAATATAACATCTTTAATTATATTTATTTATTTTTATTAAATATATGACTATGTTATTATATTTCAATAACACTAATTTATTTTAATTTAAATTTTTAAATGAAATTGCAAAAAAAGAAAACAGAAAATAAATATAAATTGACACACTCCTTAATAACTACCAGCTTTTTTTTGTTCATAAAATAAAAAATTAAAAAATTTAGCAACCTTTTTCCCATAGTTGTTCACAATAGAGTTTATTATTGATAAATTGGCGAACAACTCATTGTGGGATACTATGGTAACCATTTGACAAAAGGCGTGGTTTTTGCAATTCTCTATAGCTCTCTCTCTTAAAATGTCATCCCAAATTCCCAATCCTTTAAAAGTGAATGTAGTTCCCCCTATTCCAGCGCTTGAGCTTAAGAGCAACGCTATACTAACTAATTAAATTTCCACCGTTTATTCTAAATCTCAAAATTACATAAATTTTGTTGCGTAATTTCATTTGGTTTCATTTCACACTCACTCTGTCACCGCCATGGATCCCAACCCAGGAACCTTCCCCATCCTCTCCTACGTCATGTCTCGTCTCCAATCTTTTAAAGCCAAAACTCCAACCGAAGATCCCCAATCTCAATTCGACGTCGAACAACCCCAACCGTCAGATCCTTCATCTTCTTCTTCAATCGTTGGCCAAATGCCCAATCTCACAGACCCCAAACTGTTAGCCGCAATGACCCGGGCCATCTCAGATGTTTCACAGGCCCGATCAGTCCTAAAGATCATCGGCGACAGGCCCACCCACGAGGAAGTGGACAACGCCAAAGCCAAACTGGTCGATCTCGAAGCCCATTTATCTCGTCAATTGGAAGAGATCGTTATCCTTCCCAGGCCTCCCGAGATCGACGAACAACAATGGCGGATTCACCTTACCGAAAGAGAGAAGCAATGCAGAGAATCAGCTGAGAATGAGAAGCGCGTTTACAAGTCTCTGTTGCAAAGTGATGAGATGCACGAAGCTTACGAGAAGCTACTCAAGGATGCGGAGACGCGGCTTGTGAAGATTTATGAGGATGATGGTGAGAACGATAACGATGGTGATGGTGATGTGGTTGAGGATGGGGAATGTGAAGAACACGTTGCGAAGATATTGCAGGAGGCGCGTGAAAAAGCTGTTGACCGAGTGGATCTTACGGAACAACGGTTGAGAACGCTTCCCGAGGCATTTTGTAACATTTCTTCGTTGGTGGTTCTCAACCTCTCCACCAATCAACTTTCGGTAACCATGCTCACATTTCACACATTTCGTTTTTTCGTTTCCAAGTTTCATTTCTTATGATATAAATTAATTGAGCTTAATACTATTCTGCAAGTGTTGATTATTAAAGTATGTTATTGGCTTTCATAGATGAATAGTTTTTACAGCATCGGTTTAAAAAATACGATTTTATTTGTGTGATTATAGTTTGTGAATGGAGGAATTTGTTTTCATCTGTTTGTATTATAATTGGGTTATTTTTCTTTGCTGGCTATGTCATGATAGGTTATTCCTGACACAATAGGTGGGTTGCAAAATCTTGAGGAGCTTAATATCTCTTCAAATCTTTTGAAGTCACTTCCAGATTCAATTGGTTTGTTGCAAAAGTTGAAAATCCTCAATGTCTCTGGAAATAAGTTGACTGCCCTTCCTGATTCCATTAGTCAGTGCAGGTAAAGAGATATATTACAGAGAAACACTAGTACACGAGAACACCATTCTTTATGTTGTCAAAAGTGTCATTAATTTGGGTAATAATTGTGGTTTAGTAACATATAAGTTCAACATTAGAGGATCTAATTTGTAGATTTGTACCAGGATCCTTTAGAACTGGCTTTACGGTGCACCTGACTTTGCATTTATATGTTTTTATTCGGTTTACTGAATTCACTTTATTTATCACTATTGAATTGTCCACTTCCATTTAAATACATTCGTTTAATGTTAATGAAAGTTGTCGATATCTAGATCATTTCAGAATTATTTAATTTACATCTTGCAACCTAAAATATACTACTCCGCAAATGTCCAAATATTTTGAATAACATTCATTAACTAATTTGAAATCTTGCTTTCTTTCATTATATGCATCTAAACTATGAATGTTATATATTATTGATATGGATTGATTTATTTGTACATTAAATGATCAGATCATTGGTGGAGCTGGATGCAAGTTTTAATAGTCTGTCATATTTGCCAACAAATATTGGATATGAATTACAGAATTTACAGAAGCTCATGATTAGTTTAAACAAGATACGATCCCTTCCTTCATCTGTTTGTGAGATGAAGTCGTTGCGCTATCTAGATGCTCACTTTAATGAACTACATGGGCTTCCTATTGCAATTGGGAGATTAACTAGTCTTGAAGTTCTCAACCTGAGTAGTAACTTTAGTGACCTTCAAGAAATACCAGAGACATTTGGTGATCTGAGTAGCCTCAAGGAATTGGATCTCAGCAACAATCAAATTCATGCACTTCCTGATACATTTGGTCGCCTTGATAGTTTAATCAAGATAAACTTGGATCAGAACCCTATTGAATTGCCACCTATGGAGATTGTCAATCAAGGGGTCCAAGCCATTAAGTCTTACATGGCCAAGAGGTGGATTGATATATTAGCAGAGGAGGAGAGCAAAAACACACATGAACTTCAAGAACAAGGACAGAATGGTTGGTTAACACGAAGTACATCCTGGTTGAAGAATGTTTCTGGAAATGTAACCGAGTATATCGGAAGTACCATGTCCCCTAAAACTCCCAAAGATAATTATCTTGATCAAGAGCTATGAGTTTATGAAGTGGCAGTCTAGCAAGCATTGGGGACTTGCTACTGGAAGCTGCCTAATGTTATCACCTAGCTAGGGAGAGTGCATGGTAACATAATTTCCTTTTTACTATCTAGAATAATAGCAGTTTTGTTTACATGCGACAGACAAATGAGAAAAAATTAACTTTTCTATTTTAAGGTTTTTCCTCTAATAGTCCAATTTTCGTGTTCTCAGTTTCACAATTTTTTCCACCAAAATTAAACAACTTTGCGGTTTTCACATTTTTTCATGGGTCATTTATAGTTATAGTTCTTAATATATAATGTACATACAAGCAACTTTGAACATCTTTATTGGATATCACTATTGTTAAAATAGTGTGTATGATACCCAACTATTTTTGAGCATTTGATTGAGTGAGATCACATATTTAATGGTGGACTATCTACAAAAAGTTATAGACCATTCTCTCACAAATACCTACTCAGCGCTAATAGGCGAAGCCAAATCAACCGCACATCTAGTGAGATAGTGAGGTAGAGCTTGCAAGGGAGAGAAAAAGATAGTGGAAGAAGAGGAGAACTGCGATCTACCACATATGGAGGCCATGAGTGGTGGCAAGGTCATCATTGTAGTGAATGTGCCCAAGTTGAAGCTCTGTTGGCGAAGCACTTCGAAATCAACGAAACAATGTGACTGAATGAGTATGTTGCATCCTATGACAATGACACGCCAAAAGGCAGGTTTGCTGCAGAGTGGCGGTGATCATCCCTCTCTACATCTCCTCCCTTACTTCCTTCTTTATGCAAGTTTTTTATGATGATTTTTCTTCTCTCCTCTGATTTTTGTTTAAGTTATATATGTTCTTGTGTTTTTTGGGTTGATGTTGTTCTTTTTATTTTTGGGGTTAAAGGCTATATTCACAATGAGAAGGAAGTGATATTGTTTTGTAATTAACAATGGAGTCATAGGATCTGGGCATGGAGTTGTGTTTGTGTGGAGAAGGAGATGAATAGAGGGCGATTGATAATGTTAAATTATAATAGATGGAGATGCTTTTGGTGTCTCTATCATCACTGGTGGACGCCTGGGCGACATACAAGCGAAGAGGATGACTGTTTTAGAGTGTGTTTGTGAGTTTAGGAGGGGAGAGGAAAATTTTGAGAAAAAGGAATGATGAAGTGGAAAAAATGGAAGGCTTTGGGAGAGGAGGGTTTTGGGGTGTTTATTTTTGAGATTTTGGAGGCCTTTTATAAATCCTTTAAATCTAATCTATGTTGTTATATTACTCTCAATAATAAAAACACGTTAACCATAAACATTCATTTTTCATTCTCTAAAAAAAATGATGTTTTTTTCTCTACTCTCCTCCCTCCAAAACCCTCTCGTCCAAACTCCCAAACAAAATCCGAGTGTTACTTACGGGCATTCATGTGAATAGATGCATGAGGAGAAAAACTGGTGTGATGGGTTTTGATAGGTCTAGGACATGCTATATGTATTCCTAGTATTATCCTTGAAATCATTTAATAATGAGTAAATATTCAAAATCGACCCTGAAATTTGGCACTTACACGAGTCGAATCCCTTGCCTTGTCGAAACTCCAAAATCATCCATGACTTTAATAAATATTGATTAGTTTGGTCTCTCTGTCGGTCTGAGTTTGTTAACAAAAAATGATACATGCAAGAGTTTCTAACTCTCTATACTCTATTGTTGACTTCTTCCTACTTTTTCCCTTTCATCTCTTCATTTCTAATAATATTTTTTTCTCTGTTTCTTTCTGTTAGACCCTTTCTTTATTTCAACATTGCATTGGATTTTATTTGTGGCAGAAGTTTGGATGGGTAGCCAAACTTTCCTGCATTTGAATTTTTGAGGTGAAAAATAAAAGAATTGTCTCTATGAAGCACCAGTCATCTCTAAAAATAAGTGTTTCTATAAAAGGGTCTAACAAAGTGTTTTCATTAGAGTCGTTACCATCAATCAACAATTGATCTCCTAATTTATGATTACGATTCTTTGCTTTTTCTTAAGATAGTAACACACTTTACATCATCTCTGTAAAAAAAACCCACTTTACATCAGCAATCAAAACAATGGTAAGTCAAATAAATCTTATTCCACATAAGCAAACAAATACTGGAAACTACTCATAATTAATGAAAAGAAAAATCTTGATATAAATTGTGAAAGCAAGAATTTTATGAATTTTTTTTCATAGTTTGTTTCAATCGTATTACGTTTGTTTGGTGGTTTGAGGAGTTAGAATTAACATAATTAATTATTAATATTGTTTGTTTGGTGGTTTGAGGAGTTAGAATTAACATAATTAATAATTAATAATTAACATAATTAATTAATAATTAATTATTAATATTGATTAATAAAAAAAGTCATATTGTGTTTGTGAAAATTTAAGATAAGGAGTTAGTACTCAATCTAAAGTAGAAAAAGTCTCATGACTCAATGAGAATAAAAAAAACTTACATTTATCCACCTCCATAAATACAAGTGGAGCTCAAATCCCACGACATGCGTATGTGAAGTACTCCTTCGTTTCAATAATATTTGTTGCATTTAATCATTTAAAATTATAAAAAAAAATTGATAATTGAAAGAAATAGATAATAATTTTACTAATTTATCTAATACACTTATTAGTGTATTTCTATTGTAATAAATGAAAATATAATAATAATAACTTGAAAATAATGTAAATTATAATAATTAGAGGATACAGTTAAGATAAAGTAATTAAAATTATATTAAAAATCAAAAGTGACAATTATTTTGAAATAAATATTTTGTTGCAAATTTGACCATTAATTTGGGAGCGAGGGAGTATTAGATTAAACTATTGGAGCCAGATGGTTTCTTTAACAACTTCCATGCATGTTTGTAGAAATTTAGCACCCTCTAATGAAAAATCTATGTAGTAGTAGCGCAAATTGAGACGGTATACATAATTGAAAAGTTAACGCAAAACATGATCCACATATTTATAGAATCTGCTTCTAAAAAAAATAAGTAATATAGAAACTACTAGTAGCACCCCACATAATCAGCACAATTTTAAAGGAAAAGCAAGAAAATCACGTGGAAATGCACCAAGAATTGTCTTTTTTTTAAAACCACCTATATACATCCATTCTGTACCCAAAGAAAAAGATATCGATTGGTAAATTGATCCTAAGATCAGATATAAATTATAATTATATTGTTTGTTTCTTATCATAGGGATATCAATTACGAAATTTTCTCCCTTTTCCTCCTATTTTCTTTTATCAGATTATTACTATTATTATTTTTTTACACTAAATCAGATTATTATCTTAGTAACGCGGTTGTAAACTTGTAATAATTCCTGACGTTGGTTCCTCAATAAAAAAAAACAAAAAAAAACTCCTGATGTTGGGCTGGAAGGAAGAATATCACTGTTAACATTATAAAAAATGTTCGATAGCGATTGGTGACCCCTTTAAGCCTTTAGGAATATTACCCTTTTTCAAACCCCTCAATATATACCGTAGACATTATTATACTAAAATACCATAGTCCACAGCCACCTCTGTAATACCCCATGTACTGCACATGCCTCATGTAATATAATATAGTTCACCAACTCATTAAAAAAATAAAGCACTGATTAGTGGTTACAATACATTACATATATAAACACCAATTTGTTGTTTGTCATTATATTAGCTTCTTTCTTTGGCTGCAAAGTATGAAAAAGATTAGCATAGTCACCTACACAACGTTGTTGGTCGCCTTGGCCGTGTTCTGTCCTGTGTTTGATCTTTTGACATCAGCGGTGCCCTTTCTCTACGTGGCTATCACCGCAGCAATTGCTTCGGTGACGATCTTGGCTCTCCGAGCCACCATGGTGATATGGATCACAATCATGGTGCTGTTAACTTTTGCAGGCAACCGTCGCAGGGTTTTGGTTCATAAAAGTAGGCGAATAACACTTGATGTGGTGTGGCACTTGGTCAAAGTTTTATTCAGATCTCGTAAGGCAGAAGCAAATTAATATAGATTCTTTAAAATTATCTTCGTCATTATTCACTAGTAGTAGTAGTTGATTTTTTTACAGATTAATTATATCTTCATAGAAGATTTTGATCTTGATTGAGAAAAAAATCATGTTTAACAAGTAGTTTGAAATTGTATTTTGTAGAATATGCCAGTGTTCTAACTTCGTGTAGTTAGCAATCATTTTTTCTAAGGCTTAGAAAAATACATGTAATTGATACTATTGACATCTTTTGAAATTTGAAAGCGAGAATCCAAACTTTTTGCAATTTTTTTTTATTTCTTCTGTTTTTCTTAAATGGCCCTGCTCGTCCTGCACTCGAGTTTGTGATAGTCTTGAACTGCTTGAAAGAATTCTCGATATTATTACATTTTTTAACAGTTCGGTCTTTACCATCACCAGCATAAACTTTTCGCCCCCTTTTCACCAATTGGAAATAACGAGTTTTTGCACAGTAATCGAACTCGATATCTGGAGATCACCGTCAATTCATTTCAACTACTAATTGAGCTATTGTTTTTTTGTTTTTGTTAAAAAGTTTTGCACCTAAACTCACGCACATAACATATCATATGTTCTCAAAGTCCACAAGTGGTACGTATAAAGATGGTGAAAGATTTTCACCAAAAAGGTTTTAAATTCAATCTTAATTTGTTGCCAACAAATTTTAACCTAACTATTTTTTTTGGTTTAGAAGAAATTGTATACACCATTATAATTAACTAATTCAAAAAGTGATTATTTTTAAAATAATTTATAACAAACAGGGTCAGTTGCATTGAATGAGAATCGATTTGCATCTCTTTCTAATTTCCCCTCTAGTTTTTAGTTTTTAGCCGTCACTTATTATTTTTGTACAGATGAAATATGGAGATATCTTCGGGCGCTTCGTTGTTAATATGGATGAGAATAATCGAATGAATTTTAAGGTGTATGCATTGAGGGCTAAGATTTGTTATATTTTCAATTTCACTGCTGATGATGCAAATTTTACTTTGTAATATCTCGGTACATTTGAAAATTAAATCACCAATTGAATTATATGTATAAATTTGACTATATTTTAAATATAATATACTAAAGTTTTAAGTTTTATTTTTTAGTTCTATTTTAAAATGATGTTTTTGTCATGATTTTAACTAAAATTAAAATTTTAATTATTGAACAATTTATTTGACTACTAAAGTTAAAATTAAATATATATATATATAAATTCTTAATTTAATTAATTTTAATAGATATTATAATAATATACACATGAATAAATAAGAGAAAATTATTGGTGTCATAGTATTAATACACACTTAATTTTTTATAATATATAGAGTTATCATTTATTTTATATTTGTATTATATTATTTTATATTCAGGTCCTTTGATATTTTGAGTGTTTGATTACAAATTTAGAGTTCCATTTCGCTATAAGTCATATTTATGGATTAGGATCCGCTAATATTACGATGTTAAACTTAATATTGTGACACCTTGTATAATTTTTTTTTTTAAATTTTATTTATGAGTGAATCTATTCATATTTTTTAAAAGGTAAACTATTATTTTAGTCTATAAAAATATATGATATTGTCGTTTTGGTTCTTAACTTAGTAAAACATCTAAATTAGTTCTCGAATAATCAAAACATCAATCAATTTAGTCTTTAACATTATAACGATTATTGACTGTTTTGACACTAAATTATATCTTTTAAAGACTTTCATGATAATAATTTATACCTTTCAATGATTATTTTGATGATTCCAAGATTAATTTGTATTTTTTAGTGAATTAGAAAGCAAAATGACAAAGTTCTATATTTTTAGGGACTAAAATGATATTTTACCTAGTTTTTAAACATAAAAAACCTAAATGTTACAATTAAATAAGATAGAGTATTAAGAATGTAAATTTACCTACTATTTACTACTCATGTTTTATTTGTAAGTTTCTATATATTTTTAAAGTTTCATATGACACTTATTTAAATTTTAAATTTAGTAAACCATTTTAAAAATATTTAAATAGGTAATTCTTTTTTTTTTCCCTGGTCATCAATAAAAAATTAACCAAGAACAATTTGTGTAAAAAATGGCAAAAAAAACCTTAAATTGACCCATTATGCAAATGCCCACAAATAAGAACTCAATTTAATTCACCATGTAGAAGCTTATAACCGAACCAACTCAAATTTGACCCTAGATTCGGTGCCTTATGTTTTATTCAAAATGACCCAAATTCAGCCCATACTCACCTGATGCTATACCTTTAACCTTAAATACTTCGGTCTAATTTTGATCCTCATATTTTTATTAATTTATAAATTAATTTTTTTAGTATAAAATTCAATAGTTTTGGTCATTCGATAAGATATTTTAAATTAAAAATTGTGATATAACATATTTTAAATAACATAATATAGAATTTTATAATATATATCTAGATGCATTAATTATTTATATACTATTAATTAAATTACAAAAATAAATCATGTTAGAAGTTAAAACTTAAATTTTGAGAGAGAGTTGTTTTAATTTAATAAATATTAAAATTATTGAATATCACTGTATCATATGTCACGTCATTTAAAATATGTTAAAAAAATTAATTTTTATTAAAAGAATTGATGGAAGGAAAAAAAAATTTGAATTTTAAAATATATGAAACTAATTTTTCAAATTAGTAAAAATACGACAACAAAAGTACAATTAAATTTTTTGTAAAAGAAAAAATAAATGAATATCATCAATGGATAATATGTAGTTTGTATTTGCGGGTCCCACAACTAAACTTTGCGAAGAAGTAATATAAATCTAGAAAAACAATTAATAAAAAGTCAAAAAAGGAAAATTTCTTGTTCGCAAAGCCAAGCAGAGCAGTATATATATCTCACTCTCCGTTTCATAGAGCGTAAGTAGCGGCTAACGGGTACGCTAAAGCTTCTTACTCTCTCTAAATATCTGATCCGAATAACAAGTTTCGTTCTCTTTAGGGTTAGGGTTTTCACTTCTCTTCCTCGCTTGTAACTTCTTCATCGCTTTCGTTCTCATAGCTATGGACTCTGCTATGGTGATCAAGGTTCCGATCTCAATTTTCCCCTTTCTCTTCAATTTTTGTTTGATTACTTGGCTTTCAATTCAATTCTCTTTTTTATTCATGTTATTTTTGTTGCATCATGCACTGCTTTTAGTCAATTAGGTATATTGCATGGTCGAGATGAAATTAATCGTGTTTCGTTCGTGACTTTTTTTTGCATCTGATTTGGAGTTGGAGTTTCTAGTATGATAGTGATTATTTTGTTTTCAATTCATCGTAGACTTTGTTATAATTGTATGATGTGTATCCCTTTCTAATTTCGCCTTTAGTTTTATTGTTTTGATGATCGGAACACGGATGGAACTGAAACAGTTTAATCTCAAGTGATGCATGTTGTGTTTCCGTATGAATGATTTGTTTTCTTTTTGCCCTGAAACATGGGTTTCATGAAAAAAAATTCTTCTAACATTTGATCAAATTTATTTGTTTATAGTTTGGTTAGGAGTAACTTTTTTCATTAAAACGGATTTGCTTTCATGAACAAATAGCACTTGGTTCTTTTTACTACGGTTCGGTGTTACTATATTAGGGGTATCTGTTGGATCAATAACGGAAGGATCCAGTAGGCTCTATTGGCGTGAGTATGCGATTTATGGATGCCTATTGTCATTTCGAATAAAGTTATTGTGCAAGACTTACTAATAAAATACTCCAGCTGGAATGAAATATAAGCAAAAATGGTATATGAAAAGTTGATATATCTTGTTAGAAATTATGACCATATACATCAACGATACTTTTTTGCTTATATTTCATGTCAAAGTAGTAATATCATATAGTTTTTGACATATAATAGCAGACTTCATATCATGCCACTTATTATTTCCGTACAGGTGAAATATGAAGATACTCTCAGGCGCTTCAGTGCTAGTGTGGACGAGAACAATCGACTGGATCTTAATATGGTTGGGTTGAGAGCTAAGATAAGTTTTATTTTCAACTTCACCGCCGGTGCAAATTTTATTCTGAGATATGTTGATGAAGATGGAGACTTGGTGAATCTTGTGGATGATGATGATTTGCGTGATGTGATGAGACAGCAATTAAAATTCTTGAGAATTGATGTATATATGATCAATAATTCTGGTGGTAAATCAGATGCTGATGGCTCTAGTGGAAGTGCCACCCCTTTAAGATCTCCACCTGTCTCAGACCCATTTCAAATTGGAAATTTTATTAACGCCGATGCTTTGCATGCTATGCCGGAACCACTGCGCAAGGTTCTTTATTCATCATTTTCAAAAGCTGCATCTTCAAATCCAGGTCTAGCAAATCTTGCTGATTCAATTTCCAAAATTGGACAATCCTTTCTAAATCCTCAAGGGCAGCCTCGTGCTGCAGGTGGTACAAGCTCGAAAAATGGTGTTCCTGAAGGATCTGTGGCATCTGAATCAAAAGGTCCACAGTCTCCACCTGTGGGTTCAGCTTCCAATGCCAGTGGCTATGCTAAGGTTAAGTCTAGTGGACCCGCCACCACCTTAAGATCTCCTGTCCCGGACCCATTTATGTGTGGAAATGTTGTTAAAACTGATGTTTCGTATTCTGTGCCAGAAGCAGTACAGGAGGCTTTTTCTAATTTATCACTTTCAAAAGCTGGATCTTCAAGTCAGGTGCTTCATAATTTCACTGATCCCGTTTCCAAAACAGGACAATCTACTGTGAATTCTCACCGCTGGTCTCATGTTGAAGCTGGCCCAAGCTCTAAAAATGATGTTCCTAAAGAACTTGTCACCTCCGAAGCAAGAGTTCCACAGTCTCCATTTCTGGACTTAGCTTCCATTGTCAATCGCCAGGTGGAGGCTGGAAACATAGTTAGAGGTTTTGGGGCAGCTTCCAATGGCAGTCAACTGGTGGACTCCAGTGCTAGTCGACAGGTCGAGGCTGGAAACATGATTCGAGGTGTACTGGCAGCCTCCAGTGCCGGTCGACAGGTGGAGGCTGGAAATGTGGGAGTCGCCCCAGTTGATCTCAATATTCTCCCATGTGATCCATATTCACGCACTAATGTAGATAGTGCACCACTTTCATCAGCAGTTCCTGTAAGTGATGACAAGGGTAAAGCGTCTATTGTTGATAGTCTTGCTGGTAAGGGTGAAATATGTGGAACATCAATCAATTTTGTCGCTCCCAATTACACCACAACCAAGAGTCCTGCTACAAGTTACAGTGCCCCTATTGGCTGTCCATTTTCTGGGACACATACTGTTTATTCAATGCCACCTCCTCTAGGAAACTTCCGCATTCCTGCATTTAAAAGGAGCAACAGTCACTCCTTGAATGGTATGTTTCACAAGGGGGTCCGCTGTGATGTCTGTGGAGTCTATCCAATAACTGGACCTCGTTTCAAATCCACAATGTGAGTATTCTTTTTATTTAGTTAGATATTGTGAAAAACTTTTAGAGTTGTTTCATGAATTTTTTTGTCCATTATGCAGAAAAGAAAACTATGACCTCTGCAGCATTTGCTTCAATGAAATTGGTAATCAGACTGATTATATCAGAATGGACCGTCCCGCATCTTCTCGGGCTCCAAGATGTTCATATCAGAATACTAAAGAATTTGTAACCTCGCTTGAACTCAATTCTACTTTTTTCTTCTTTTGTGACTTCGCACATATTTATACCTTTTTTCTTTTATGGTGCAGAGGCATTCAAAGATCCCACCACATATGTTTAAAACAGGTGGTCTTTTGAAGCATGCAAGGCCAAAGCTAGATAGTCGGTTCATTTTGGATGTCAATGTCTTGGATGGTACAATGATGGCTCCATCTACTCCATTCACAAAGATTTGGCGGATGCGCAACAATGGCACTTTAGTGTGGCCCAAGGGAACTCAACTTGTTTGGATTGGTGGAGACAAATTAAGTGACTTGCTTTCTGTTGACTTAGAGGTTTGCTATTTACTCATGTTGTTGTTCAATCATTTATTTAAATTAGCTTTTCTCTATCTGATATTCTTATTAAATATCCCAGGTTCCTGAGGATGGTGTACCTATGGAGAAGGAGCTTGACATTGCAGTTGAGTTTAGAGCGCCCCAGTTACCTGGTAGATACATATCATACTGGAGGATGGCATCTCTCTCTGGACATAAATTTGGCCAACGTGTTTGGGTTCTTATACAGGTAAAATGACAGTTTTGCTGTTTTTCTTTTTCCTGTATAAATCTTTGGCTCAGAAACATGAAGTTTTTTTACTAATTGTTTAGTAATATTCTTTCCCTCTTCCATTATCTTACTTGAAGGTTGATGCCTCTCTCAAGGACTCATTTTATGATAGCTCTCAAGGTCTGAACTTGAATATTCCCCTTGGTGTTGGTGGCTATGAAGGGACTCGGGTTATAGATATCAATGTTCAACCTATTGAGGATGATGCTTTTCATCAACCCCAAAATCATAATGCTCCCCCTGAACCTGTGAATCAAATGGTTGATAAGGCACCATGGCAGGAACTGGGAAACGAATTTCCTACCAATGAAGCTATATTTGTTCAACCTGCTGCATCAGCCCCTGCAACTTCAGTGGAACCTTCATCTGTTTCTTACCCCATGATTGATTTCTCTGGCACGGCCCCAGCTGTTCCTTCCTATCAGCAAACCTCAACTGTGGATGCACTATCACCATCTCTAGGGATGGATGAAAGTGATTTGGTAGAAGAGGCCCTCCTCAGAGAGCTTGAGGAGATGGGTTTTAAGCAGGTTGATCTAAACAAAGAGATTCTGAGAATGAATGAGTACAATCTGGAGCAGTCAGTAGAGCATCTATGTGGTGTTTCTGAGTGGGATCCTATCCTTGAAGAGTTGCACGAGATGGTAAATTGTTTTCTGGACTGCTTTTTCATTTTGCTTGATTGGCGTTGCTATTTGTATTTTAAAGGCAAAATAAGTTAATTAATGAGTAAATCAAAAGGACTTGGGCACGGGAAGAACCCAATCCACTTCAATGTTCACCCAGTATTTTACATGCATAATAGCTAAGCCATATCCAAAATAGCTTTAATTGCGTTATATATCACACCCTAGGAATTCAACTTCCCAATACGAGCCAATAAGACCCATTGTCCCCAGCTCCATATCCTCTCACTTGGCCCACCGCCATTCAATATATCAACATGGTTTGCATTTCAAATTTCAACACTCAACCCTTCATCACCTACTTTGCTGCTTCATAAACCAAACCTCTATATTGTCTCAACTTTTTTTGAAGAAGCTAAAATTATATTATCTCAACTTTAATTCATCCTTAAAGCATGCACTCTTCCTTAACAACCATTGAGCCTTTTTTTAATTATCAAATCAAATGCCTTGCGTTTGTTATTCTTGTGGTTGATTTTTTTATTTATTAATTATTAATGACGGGTGTGAATGCAGGGTTTCCGTGACAAAGAGATGAACAAGAGGCTGCTAAAGAAAAACAATGGAAGCATTAAACGTGTTGTTATGGATTTAATCAATGGAGAGTAGGTTTAGTTAATATGTCAGATGTTATATGTGCTACGATGGCGAAACGTTCTGTGAAAAAACTTTAAATATTTGCTAGTCGCACTATTATCTAATTTCCTTTCTCGATCATGTGTTGCGGTGCTATGTCATTGCAATTAAACAATTTGATCGATCTCATGTTCTATTCATATATTTAATAAGACTCGAGACTATGCCGTAAGTATATTTGCTATACAACAATCTGTATGTCCATAGGTTATGTCTTATTTGGATTTGGAACGAACCTTTCTTCCTCGAAGTCATAATGTTCTTAACAGAATCTTTCCCACTTTGAGATAGTGGTCGAGCCCTCTTGATTGGCCATGCTTCCGATACTTGTGGGTCGAGCTCTTGTATAGAAAGTTGTCATTTTTTGGATGATCTAAAGCTTGACAATTTAAAAAAAGAAAACTTCTTAAGAGGTGAAACATGAGAACTTTTTAGATCATTCATCTTAATACTACTCTCGTTCAACTACATTTAACTTGAGTGCTTGAGTTTGAAACAAGTTTTGTGAGTCTCATCACCTCCTAATATCACTAAAAATGACAAATGTTTGTATAATTGTTATATTAAGCACGAATCTTTTTCTGTCATTCTGGGCCTTAATTTCTTCATTTCAACTGCTTACTTTGTTTTTCATATGGATGTTTGATTCTACTTTTACAAGAGGTAAAATTAATTTTGGAGGTCTAAAATTAATTGATGTATTTGACTATTATCGAGTAAAATTGATTTTGGCTTAACTTGAATTGATTTTGGGTTAACTTGAAGTTATAATTTGCATCTTGAGTTCAAACATAATTTATACAATTTTGGAGATTATGCAACTACAAGGCTCTCTCGAGTGGCTAGAAATCTGCTATGCACTTCTATGGCATAATTATATCATTACATTAATACATCAAATGTATGTTTATGTGAAATAAATGCCCTCTTTGACAGCCGTCACGAGTTGCTCAACCATGTATGAATTGTTAATTAAGAATATGTTACACAGTATACGCAACATATTTAAATTAGAGCATGCCTTGGTATATTAATTGTTTGTTTCTACTTCATGTGCCTTATATTATCAACATCCAAAAACACATCCTTCAAAGCTTCTATCATAACAATATCAAAGTGAAAGATATTATACATCGAAAGAAAAAAAAAAATTAAGCTGGCTCTTAAGATAAAAAAAGAATAAAAATCATGTATCATCATTTTTCAGTGGAAATTTGGAGACATTAAATCGCCTAGAAGACATATTATTAAAAAGATTCCTAAGACTATTCTTACTCTCCGGTTTACGCTTTACTCGAACCGATGTGGAACCACAAAACTCATCAAACGGATTATCTAAAGCTAACCCTGTTTCAATCCTTCTAGACACTGTTACAAGCTCATAAGGGTCCCAAAGTGAGTGCTGAAAGTTCCAACAATAAGTTGAAAGGCTTGTGTTTGTTGTGTCACTAGTTGTTGTTGATGATGACGACTTGTTTAATGTTTCAAGCTTAAACCTTGTAGGCTTGCCTTTGAAGTTTCTTCGACGTGCGTCGAATTCACTCAAAGGCTTAGCACTGCCGGAATGATTGTACCAAGCTTGTGCAACGGCTTTCAACACTTCATTGTGTTGGTTATGTTGTTGATGTTGTTGTAGCTTCTTCTTCATGGTGTTGTTTTCATTGGGTCTTCACAGCCTCACAACTCACATAAGGGGAGGGATAAGGCTTCGAAATACTGAATTTTTTTGTCTGTTTTGTTCTAATAATTTGTGACTATGAGCTGCAGAAGTAAGGGAGGTGGCAATTTGGGTATTGATAAAATAAAGGGACCTTATTTTATGTGAATATCATAAATTGATAATGTAATAAGATTCTAATTTTAAGTAATGTGTTGACTAAAAAAAATGTAATGTGGAAGTTGAACTTTGGTGCCTGTTGGGAACCATAGTGGGTGGAGGTTAAACAAGCATCACTTTCAAAGCTCAAAATTGTAGGTTGGGAAATTGCCGTGGATGGAAATTGAGACATGTTTGGATATGGTGCCAAACTCTTACTTCAACAAATGTGTATTATAAGATAAGTGATGTAGACAAGTAGAGATTCCTTTTCTTTAATATTTCTTTTCAAAACCTAATTTTTACAATTAGAAATTATTTTTACTAAAATACGAGTAGACTTTGTTGATAATAAATTGTAGATTCTTGTCTATAATTGTCCCTCCTCAATTTACTCGACCTCAACTTTTAATCAATTGAGTTTTCTCTTTACGTTTTTCTATTGTTTGTGCTAGTATTCTCAACACGTGTTCGACTTATACTAGTAACTATTAGTATGGGTCAATTGATAAATGACCAAATAAATGAAGTTAAAATCGATAATCAATTTAAATAAATAATTAAACAGACTTAGGATGATTGTAGGTTTAACTTATAGAAATTTCAACGAGGGTCCACAAATATTGCTTTATTGTTAGACCTCTTATTAATATTGTTAATATTATTATTAGGCATTTATTAAGCAAAATTATGTTTATAGACCGTTATTGTATAAATAGAAAAACCGATGGAAAAGCCAGAAAGCAGAGACCAACCTCTTAAATTATTGGGAGAGAGGGACTCAGGACTATGAATTTCTTAAAAACCAATAATCATATTCTATCATCTATAAAAAGTTAATTATTGTCATTAAATATCTATGCTTGGAACCGGTTTCTATCAATCTTCTTTCACCAATCCTTTGTTTTTCTTTCTCTTCCAACCCTTCTCGTGACGAATCTCACTTGTGTGTCATATCGACATTTTGAATGCAAGAAAGTTAAGAACAACTTTTGCAGCAAAAAATGACAATTGAAGAGGGGAGAGACAGACACAGTGATATTAACAACACGCAATAACATGTTCTAATGAGGTACCATTCTTACGCGGCGCGACACATCCTCTAACATCAAAACTCATTATTATACTACTTCCAGTCATTTATACAAGTAAAAATTAAGTTAATAAAAATTAATATATTTAATTCAAATTTTAGATCAAATTTATCAAATTTTATAAATGCATTGGAGATAAGATGAAGAGTGAACGAACATCGAAGGAGAGATGGTGGCAAAACAACATTACACATACATAAAACCTAACACTACAAACTAAAATAATTGATCATGATAAAATCAAACACACCAAATATTAATATTTGAATAAACGAGTTGATTTTTAAATAAATACTAATATATGTTGTAGTGATTTTAAAAATAATAAAATGAGATTTTATTATTATTTATTCTTTTGTCAATATAGTTTTCTTAGAGTCGAAGAAAAGTGGGGAAAGTTTGAACCGTCGTCGCCCCTAGAAACTCATCTCACAAAATCTAATGCAAATGGTCACAAAGAGTGCAGAGAGAGTTGTACTAGTTCTTTCCTAATTCTCCTTTCACTCTTGATTTGCCCAATTGCCACGAGCCAACTCCTTATTATGAACTCCAACTTGGAAGCCTAAACAGCATTTCTCTGAAAAATATTCTGTTTATCAAGCATGTGCATCCATATTCAGTGTAAATCTTTTTGAAAAAGCTTACCAATGATAACATTACAAGCCATACATAAAAACTTCTTAGAAATTGAATAATAAAGTTAACTGACATCATATTAGTGTGATGAAGAACGAATCCACTTAACGGCTTTGATAAAAGTTACGTATTAATGAGATACATACTAAGAAAAAAAATAATAAATAGGGATCAAGTAGCAGCTGTCTGAATCTTGACCACCTGACTCTCGGCCTTCTGAATCTCTGATGAACCAAAAAGTTCAGAGATTTTACTATGCTTCCTTATATGGTGAGGACACTTATACAATAGATCTTTGGCCTCTGAAAGTCTACCTTCTTCAAATAATGATTTAAAAATCTTAAGGTAAACTGTATAGGATGGGTAACTTTTTATGCTCAATACCTTCAGGAATTCTGCAGCATCCTCCACGGTCCCAAACTTCGAAATATGTGGCACAAATGGTTCATGGTATGGAGGGTATTTTTGAGTCTTCATCATTCGAAGAAGCTCAAGTGCCTCCTCGAATTTTCTGACTTCTAATAGCCTGTCAATCAGTTTCTTGTATGTGGCTTGCCGTGGAGTTAAACGATTCGCACCGGTGGTTAACTCTAGAAGTATTTTGTATGCACCGTCTATTCTATTTTGAGCAAGAAAACCTTTCACCAGGACATCCAACAAATCAGCATCTGCTTCGAATTCCCGATCAATCATCTTAGCGAAACAAAGTAATGCATTGTCTAGTTCACCGGCATCACAGTACCCCTGGATCAAGATGGTCCAAGTCTCAATATCAACATAGCTCATCTCATCTAGCACCTTATTTGCTTCTTCAAATCTCCTAAACTTACAAAATCCAAAAATAGTTTGGCTGTAGGTGATGTGATCAGGTTCAAGACCAGCATTTTTCATTGTCTGAACCATCTTTTCAGCTTCATCAAATTTCCCTGCACTTGTCAAAGACCTGTGGATACTGTCATAGACTACTTTGGAAAGTGTATACCCTGTTGACTCGAATTTCTTAGCTACCCTGAAAACTAAATCTATATTGGGCTTATCGCTCGCAGAGATGGTCCTTAAAAGGACAACACAATCGATAACCGTTGGCTTATATGAACTATCCATCATAAGCTCATAAAGCTTGACAGCATCCTCCATCATCCTATTCTTTTGAAGCTGCCTTGATATCTTTACGTAAGTATCGAGATCCAATTGATGACCGACACTCTTCATCTCCTCGAGAATACTCCAAAACTCCTCAATCGAGTCCATCTTAGCAAGAACTCTTGCAACTGCATTGTAAGTCACAGTATTTAGTTGATAACCAGATTGCTTCCCAACCCACTGAAAGAACTTATAAGCCTTTAAAGGACAATTTCGAAGCTCCTTCAAAACCCTTATCACGAAATTATCCGAAAGCTTAATTTTAAGCTTTGATAGTTCATTCTCAACCTTATCATCCCACTCAGACCCAGAAACAATACCAACCACATTAGTGACAACACTTTGCATTGCATTTAGCTTAATCATCCCATCATAGAAGTGTGAAAGAGCCACAACATCACTATTCATCTTTTCCTTTTTAAACCCTACTGAAATTGTCAAATATGTCTCTTCATCAAGGTAAAACCCTTTTTCCTTCATTGTCCTTAGAGTAATCCAAAACTGTTTCATAGTCTCTTGATTCGCTAAAACCCTAATAATTAAGCTATAAACTGAAGAACTTGCCATAAACCATTCTTTTTCACTGACCCAATTGAAAAAGGAAAAAGCTTTTTTGGGGTTTTTATCCAATCGCTTCAAAACGTAAACAACAGTTTCATGGGTCAAAGATGAACGACAATTTTCTAACTCGTGTTCTAAGTCTTGCGACCAATCGTTGGTGTAAACAAGCTCCAAAATGGAGTGGGGTTTTGAAGAAAAATAGAGTTTTTGGTGAGTGTTGTGAAAAGGGGATAAATAGTGGGAACGAGACAAAAGGGGGAGTGAAAAAGAAGAAGAGGAAGAGAAGTGAGTCACCTGGTTCCGAGTTGAGATAACTCGGGTAGTAGCGAGTAATGAATCGAGGAATCTGAGGGAAGTGGCTATTGCCTTGACGCGGTTCATCGCAGAAGTTGGAAGTGTTCCTTTCCTAAGACCAAATTGCTGCGCAACGCAAATTTATTGTGAGGGTTTAAGGAAAGGGTTTGTTTTGTGGATATGGATCCATTATTTCGGTTTAACATAACCCGACTTGCTAACCCGATTACATTTCTCCTGCTCCGAGGTGTGTCCCATTACTAGTGGGGTGTAACCAATTATTTCTTACTAATTCATTAAATCCATCTTTCTATATTTTAAAATTTGGTAGTCGTGTTTCTCTTTATTAAGATTTAAGAAATCGAAATAAAATATTATAAAAATTTATTTATTATTTTTTATTTTTATAATTTAATTAATAATGTATGAATAATTAATATATATAGATTATTATATTTATTAAATTATATGCTACAACATTTAAAATACGTCAAATCGTCATTTTTTAATTCAAAAATTTGAGTAATAAATCAAAGTTGTCGACTTTTAAAATAAGGGCTCAATTTCGTGAATTGGTAAAATTAAATTGACTAAAATTGCAATTAAACTTAGTTTTTACTAGTTTCCATTATATCCCATAAAATAATAAATATGACTTTTTCTCGATTCATGTATATTAAAAAATATTATAAATAATTGATAGTTGCAAGAACATCCATATACAATAGGTTGAAATTGAACTCTAAATTCTTCACATTTCACATGTAAGATGTGTAGGTCTAACTATTACATTATTTAACAAAAAAGACTATGATAAATGTAAAATGAAATACAATATTTTTGAAGTAATGTACATAATATTAATTATTAATTATATAATACAATTGAAAAGATAATAATTAATATTACGTTAATATTACAATCATAAGTAGTTATAATTAAAGTCAAACTTTTACAAAAGATTTCATAGTTATGATTAATGACAATGTAAATACTTTTTACGCTAAAAAAAATATAAATTAAATCTACTTTTTTGAATGGATGAATTAAATCTATTGAATAATAGAAGTAATGTAATTATAAAGTTTATTTACATTTTGTAAAAAAACTTTATTTACATGGTTGTTAAATTTTTATAAAAGGTCTCATAACCTATTAAAAGAAATTGTCAGATGGCAACATTATCACTATTATATTAAAAACATATTGGTAGAGCTGTCAATGAACTGAATTAACTTGAAAATAGTTCAAGACCCGATTTAATAATTAGTTTGTTAAACTTGGCTTATAAATTAAATGAGACGAATTTGAATTAAAAATTGAGCTCGCTAAATAAATGAATTGAACTTAAATTATATATAGTTTAACTTATTTAGTTCATGAATAAAAAAAATACCACGTGTAAGTATTAAAATATTTGAAGATGATGTTGAACACATTATAATTGTAAATATCATATTGAAACGAAATAAAAGTCATTTGAAAAACTAATATTAAGAAATTCTTTATATTATTTCAAAGTTACTAAAAAAGACGTACAACTTCATTGTTTATAACAAAACCAAATCAAATACTCTTGATTTAAAGTGAGATATTACATTTGAGGTTCAAATCAAATACTCTTGGTGATAATATTTTGAGTTACACGTATTGTTTTGAGATAAAAATTGTGTTAATTAAAATTTAGAAACAAAGTATATAATTCTTATTTATACTATGAAGGTAAATAAAATTATTTTAAATATCATATTATTGCTCAAAGTTGATTATTTAGTTATGTTTAACACTTGAAAATTTAACACTCAATAAACTCTCTTCAACTTCACTATTGAAGTCTCACATTGAAAAATATATTCCCTTACACTCTCCTCTTCTCCTATATAAGGAGTGTACCACCAACACATGAGACAATCAAGTGTAATGAGAAAACTGATTTAAGATGATTGATTTTTAAGTCTAGTTTAAACTTAAATTATATAGGCTTTAATTAATGTTTTTATTAATATTTTAACTTAAAGTTAAAGGAATATATTTGTTCCTTTAAATTTTTTGTCTTTTGATTCATTTGATTTGAACTATTGAACTAAATAAGTTGCTAATAAACTTGAATCGAGTGAGTTAAAAATAAGTTTGTGACAAATTCGAATTTTAAATCGAACCAATTCTTATCGAATTAAACCTAAGTTACATTCATTTCTAACCTTACATAGTTGTACGCTGTAAGGACTTTTTTCTTTTACTTTCATATAAATTATTTTATCAAAGATAATTTTAGTTAAAACATGTCAGATACAAAATATATATATTGATATGTGACATTATAATATTTGTTGGTTATAGAATCTTTCGTTAGGAGAAAAAAAAAAGTAACTCATAATATATCTAGAGCATTTATATTATCAACTAGTCATCTCACTTTATTTTATGTCCCATGTCCATTTAATTTAAGATGAGATAAAATACGATTTCTCCTAAAAGACTACACCAATATTTTGTAGAGAGAATATTAGAGAGAGCTTGCCTAAAAAAAATATTAAAGAGAGCTCTTGTCGAGAAAAAAGTTAAAGAAAGCTTTTCTCCTAAAAGTAATTTAAGAGGACTTTTTAAAGTTTACTTCAAAAATATACAAAAACAATAATACTTAATTTAAAATATTACTAGATAACAAATGAACTAATCTGTATGAAGGAAACAATAGCCGTCTATCTCTAATTCTAATTGTAAGTTCTTTATTTCTTTTTCTATTAGAAATGAGTAATTAATGACTATTTTTTTGTCTAAAATTATTTCTCTAAATTGTTTTTTTTTATTTATTTATTTTTTATTTTATTTAAACGAGTGACTTCTATATAAATTTAGTTTTTTTTTTTTTTTGTGATTTCATCGTCTGAGTGTGACTCTTTTAGATTTTTCGTCTTTGTTTGGCATTTTTTCTCGTTTTGGTTCAGATTGATATAGTATTTTTGATCGATTATAAATTTCAATAAATCTTTAGTGCTATCAACATTATAGATCCAGAAACACAAGTATCACGAACACTTACATTTTGTCATATTTGTAGGCATGTTGTCGTTTTACGCTATTAATTGAGTATTATAAGTTTGTTCGCAGATTCATTCTTTATAATTTTAACAAATTTAAATTTGTATTACATCAATATATTTTACAATATAAATCAATGAATATCGTTTCTTTTAGTCGAAAAATATTACAGACAATATCATTGACTTTCTAAATAGATTCTAAAAATACTTGTGTATTTCTAAAATCTTCTTATTTGAGAGATTTTAAGAATGATGTCATTGACTTTCTAAATAGATTCTAAAAATACTTGTGTATTTCTAAAATCTTTTTATTTGAGAGATTTTAAGAATGATATCATTGAAAAAGATAAAATAATTAATGATTTGCATTTGCTCATGTTATTGACGATTATACCCAAAGTTTTTGTCTTTCACACTACAGTACTTTAGTGCAGTGTTTTGGTACTTAAAAAAAAAAGTCTGCAATTAGGTGAACCGTGGAAGGGTTCAAGTTGGACAAAACCCATCATTTCTTGCTCTAACTAAAGTTTTATTGGAATATGAAATTTAAACGCAGCTCACTTTGGTGAAGAAAGAATAACACGAGCTCAATTTTATTTTTTTGTATACACATATTTCCACCATAAAAAATAATCATACCATATTTGAGATATTGTCGAGTATCAAACGTGGACACCTCTCTTAACCGAGATTCAAATTATGGTTTGCTACATTGTAAAAGACTAGTTCATTTTGCCAAACCCAACTCTCTTTGCTTTGCTTGGGCTCAAATATTTATTAAAAAAAAAAAAATAGCACCCGCTCAAACAAACTTTATTTTGCTTTATTACTTGGAAATATATGGGATTGAGCTTATGAAAATATTTTGATTACTAGAGCTGGAGTCCAAACACTTTTTTTATGAGTGAGTCATAATATCTTCTTACCTGACAAGGGATTCAGATTTTTAAAAGAACATCAAAACAAAACAGTAATTCATTTGAAATTGATAACATCACTCTTATTTCGTAGTTCAAAAGTGAGTGTAGTCAACTTAGGCACTCATCAAAATTCACTTAACTGTAACATTATGAACTATGATCCAGGCTTGGAAGCCAAGACAGTACTCACCAAAGGTCAATCTCTGTTAAATGAACAGAGAAGCTGTAATTGGTAAACCTTAGAAAAAATTGCTAATAGTGATGAAATTACCAGTTCACGCGAGGTTTTCTGCACCTTGCAATAACTTAACCCACCTAAAAGCCTGATTAAAGTTAATGGTTTGGGGAAATTTGCAATTAGTAGTCTAGACTCTACAGTGAAAGAAGGTTGCCACTTGCCTCAATCCAAGGTCATGGCATGCCACAAGTCAGATGCTTACCATTACAAATGACAGATTTTTGAAAGACTACAAGCAAGAATCCAACCCAAGACTTCTGACTCTTGAGTTTTTGACACAGTTCAGATCTATCAGTTGAACCGTGCTTCATTGGCGTGATTGTAGTTATTTGAAAAATAGTGTGATGCACACTAGGAAGGAAAAAATTTCGAGGCATCAAGTGGCGGGAACAGAAGCAGCCATCCGATTCTCCACTGAATCAAAAAATTCTAGGACTTGTCTACGTCTCCTTATACGGGAAGGACACTTGGATAATAGATCTTTGGCCTCAGAGAGTTTACCTTCTCTGATGAAAGATTCAAAAACATGAAGATAGGCTGAGTGAGACTCAGGATTTCCCTTTCTCCATGCCTTCAAGAATTTCTCGGCATCCTCCACGGTCCCAGACTTTGAAATATACTGCACAATGGGTTTGGTGAATGGAGTGTACTTGTGTTTCCACATCAAACGTAAAAGGACAAGTGCCTCCTCCAATTTACCAATTCCTAACAGGTTTTCAATCACTTTCTCATATGTAGGTTGCCTAGGAGATGCATCACAATTTCTAACCATCTCCGCGAGAAACTTGTACGCGTCGTCTATTTTTTCTTGACTAAGCCAACTGTCAACCAGAGCGCTTATTGCCCTAGCATCTGCATTGCAGCCCTTTTCAATCATCTTAAGTAAACAAAGTAATGCTTTATCTACTTCATCGGCGGCACAATACCCTTGAATCAAGATGGACCAAGTATTGCTATCAGGGATGCAGCCACAAGATTCCATATCCTCTAGCACCTTGTGTGCTTCTTCAAGCCTCTTCATCTTACAAAGTCCAAAAACCACTTGACTGTAGGTGATGTTATCGGGTTCAAAGCCAGCATTACTCATAGTCTTAACAATTTTTTCAGCTTCATCAAATTTCCCAGCACTTGTCAAAGACCTGTGGATTCCGTCGTAGATTTCCTTGGTGAGAGTATGCCCTACAGATTCATATTTTTTGGCTACCCTGAAAGCTAGATCAGAATTTGGCAAATCGCTTGTACCGATGGCGTTTAAAAGGACACAGCAATCGTTAGTTGACGGCTCATATGAACCATCCATCATAAGCTCATAAAGCTCGACAGCATTCTCTATCATCTGATTCTTTACAAGCTGCATTGTTATCTTTGTATAAGTATCAATATCCAATTGATAACCGACACTCTTCATCTCCTCAAGAATACTCCAAAACTCCTTAAGTGAACCAGGCCTAGCAAGAACTCTTGCAACTGCATTGTAAGTCACTGTATTGTGTTCATAAACAGATTGCCTCCCAACCCAATGAAAGAACTTATAAGCCTTTAAAGGACAATTTTGAAGCTCTTTCAAAACCCTTGTTACAAAACTATCCGAAAGTCGAATTTTAAGCTCTGCAAGTTCATTCATAACCTCATCACCCCACTCAGATCCTAAAATGATACCAACCACCTTGTTGAAAACAACTCCTCTAGCTTTTTCCTGAAGCATCATCTTAAAGATGCCTTGAAGACGATGTGAATCCTTGTACATATTTTCCCTACTAAAACCATCTAAAATCGATACATACATCACTCGATCAATACAAAACCCTTTTTTCTTCATCATCCTTAGACTAATCCAAAATTCATCAATTGTCGCCTTATTCCCTAAAATACTAAGGATTAAATTACAAACTGAAGAACTTGCTTTAAACCATTTTTTCCTACTGACCCAATTGAAAAAGCAAGAAGCTTTTTGTGGGTCCTTTTCCAATTGCTTCAAAATGTAAACAACAGTTTCATGGGTCAAAGATGGGTAACATTTATCTAACTCGTGCTCTAACCCTTGAGACCAAACGTTGGTCAAAACAAGCTCTACAACGGAATTCGGCTTCGAAGAAAAATAGTGTTTTTGGTGAAAACGTAAATCGTGAAACGGAAATAGACTCAAAGGGGGTTGTGAAGTATAGGGAGAAAAGTGAGAAACCTGGTTGTGAGTGAGTTCGAGTGAGCGAATAGTGATGACTCGGATGGCGAGTGGCGAGTTGAGGAAACTGAAGGTAGTAGCAATAGCTTTTATCCCTTTCATTGCCGATCGGAGGGAAATGCACGCAAGTTTGGGATCAATGCATTCCCAGCAAAATATTCGAAACCAAAATGTGCTTCAAATGGTTCAACCATAGATTTTGTTGGGGACGGCCCGTGGGTATAAACTATAAACCCATATTTCAGAGACCCAATTTTTCGGAAACAAAATATTATTCGAGGTATTTTATTAAAATGTTAAATTCTAATTTTATAAAATAGGTTGATATAACTTTTTTATTGTTTGTGTATATCGTGCTGGAGTTTAACTAATTTGTTTTATAAGGTAAAATCACATAATATCAATAAGAAAAAAAAACTATTACTTAAGTAAATTATGAAAAATATAGTCGTAAATAAAATTTGAAAATATAACAATACGTGAACAAATGAAAAACAGTAAATATATATATATATATAGCGAAAATTTTAAATTATTTATTTTTTCTTTAGACTGTTTAAATTAACTAATAAAAATACCAAAATCTAAAATAAATATTAATTAAAATTAAAATAATAAAGTATAAAGTTCGATTCCTATAGATTCTAGTCTCAAAAGTGGTGATAGAAACGACTACTACAAAACAACCTATTTGACATCAATTGGAAAATTTATAGCATATATTCAATAAATGAGACTTAATTTTAAACTTTAATATTATAAAAAAATAGATATCTAAAACACTAGCTTTATTAGCCTAAGGGTGGAGCCGATGTAAGGAGGTTTTGATGTCACTTGTTGGGATAAGAACTCCCAACAACATATTGATTATTATTGTTGTAGATTGTAAAATAATTGATTTTGATATACAATAATTTATAGATTATTTTTTTAAGAATTTGTTTTGCTTTTATTTGTCATAATAAAAATTATTTAAAAGAAATTCAATTATACAATTTTTTTAAAAAAAAACTTACAAAAAACAACTTATTTAAGCAGTTTTAAGATTATTTTAAAAAAAATTGTAACAAACGAATTAAAATTTTTAAAAGTTATTATTTTATTTAAAAAAAGTGAATCTTTTAAAAAGAAAAAAAAAAAAAACAATACCGTTGAGAACAATAATAATCAAACAATCATCACTCGTTGATGGAAATCAAATAGTAGTATAGCATCTTCACAAAAATACATATAATATACTGACTCAAAGAGATGCAACAACTACTGCAAAAATATATTAGTATATCAAATTAAACAATGAGAGCAACATGTTAAAATTGCAGCTAAAATGAAGCAAATTTACTACACAATCATCCACAATTGGTGCCTCTTTATGTCTTATACTATTAGCCACTCTATGTCTCTTGCTCTCGTTATTTGGCCACACTATTATTGTTGTTTTGTGGCATTGGACCATCTCCAATTAACGAGGATCAAGAACAAGAAGGGTCAACAAGTTGATATCAAATGGGTTGATAGTCCCATGACAGGGGCTATAGAGTGACGAAATTAAGGGAAAGTCTTGAAAAACAATTTTTTATTTACTTGGATACCAATATCATTCTCAATGATATTCTATAATACCTTACTCTTTTTTTTTTTTAGTGAATTTTAATTGTAATAATGTTTGGTTTTAAGTAGATTGTTTGTATTTTTTAGTTGTATATTGCTTCGTGTTTATTAGTGCGTTGTTATTAGGCTTTTCATGGTTGGGCTTACGCATATCTCAACCTTACTAGTCGTTGTGTCTGAGTATAAATATTTTTGTTGTAGTTTATTTGGAAAATTTTAAATGAAAGTATGGAAAATTTAAAATGAAAGTATAATTGTTCAATCATTGATTGAACAGAGAGAGAACTAGTATTGCTTCTCAAGGCTTTTGCACGAACCATTTCAAGAATTCTTACAAAGAGCATCCTTATTCTTGCGGTGACTTATCACTAAATTTTATAATTTATTTCAAATGTGGCGATTGTTCTTACCACTTCTCATTTTATTTCATTTCTATGTTTTCTTTCTCTTCTTAATAGTATTATTTTTCTTACGTTTTCCTTTATTTTCTTACTAGCTTGTTCAATAATTTTATAAAAAACACAAAATTTGGTATTGTGCATCTACTAAGATCCAAGTCACCAATGGGGATGCTTGATCCAATAAGCAAGAGTACCAAATAGGTTCCATGTTAGAGAGAAAAATAAGGTAATAACTATTATAGAGTGGCTTTAACAAGACTTCCCTAGGATCCCCATTTTTAATATTAAAATAATTAATTGTTGTTGAAATGTTTGGAGTTATTGGTGAAAGTCATTTAATGATTATTTGAGTTGTTGGATTGGTGAGATTGAGTATTCACTTTGTCTCACAACAAATGTTACTTTAATAAATAAAAATGATCTCAAAATGAATTTCATTTTAAATTTCAAATGTAAAGATTAATTATTTTTTTCAATTGTACCCACCCACTAACTAATACTAAGTACATCGTTTTCAAAACATTGTATTCCATTTTATATTTATGATAATGCAACAATTGTTAATAAAGATGATTTGAAAAAATTACTATTTTCTTTCTTTTATTTTACTGACATTTTTTAATATGCATGCAATGAATAATTTGTAAAAGTGATGTTCACTATGAGATGCATTGAGTATAAGTACTAACATTGAAAATTTATAACATAAATGGTTGTACACGTGAAACTCGCTTAAGTATAACCCATAAAAATTTATAATGATGTGAATTTCTAAGATAGAGTCGTCAAAATAGACTAATACGTATGGACCAATATGAAAAGCCCGGCAACACACATAGATTTGAACTCTAAATTTGAAGCCCATATTTTAAAAGCGCTTTTTAGTCCGATTCTAAAAAACATATACCCGTATCGAGACAATCTGGTCGGGCTTAGGGCTAACATATGCCCGCAATACATGAAAAAAGATTTTATATATATATATATATATATATATATATATATATATATATATATTGCTATTTGTTATGATGCATTTACTCAAAAAATAATATAACCCATAAAATTGAAAATTTGACTGATAATTAGAAATTGATTAACCATACATAGGAGAGTAAATGATTATATTTTGTAAGTGTTACATACAACCACATATTCTTTTTCTTTTTTTTTTTTCAAAAATTTATTGTAACAACTAACATTTTCCATATATATATTATTTTAAAAGAAAGTACGTAAAATATTTAAACATAATAAGAAATAACGTATACAAAATGTTAACAACTTTTATATTATATTTAAAAGAATATTAATTGTATTTAAAAAAATGTCACAACATATAAAAAGTTGCACAATTTTGTTTTAAAAGTGACACTACTTAATATTACAAAATTTAAATAAAAAATAATTACATAGCAATCAGATAATATCTTTTGTCTATTTTTAAAGAGGACCTAGACAAGTTAAATAATCCATTTTGACAACTCTATAAAAAGGGATATATCCATCACATACACAACTTGGGTTTATTTATTATTATATCCTCCATTTTTTTAAAAAAGTAACCAAAATGCCCTACTATGATAACAAAATATCATACTTTTTAACTCTTTCAAGAGGTCGCATCCCTGTCCTGTGACCAGTTAAAGAAAATTGGTTTTTTGGTGTAGTAAGAGGTCGCGTCCCGGGGATTGTATACGTTTTCAATTTTTTTTCATTTTAATATTTGAATAATTATTAATTTAATGAATTAAAAATATTTATAAAAACAAATAAAATACATTGAACTGGAGAGAAAAAATGAGGTGAAGTAGATGTGTCAAAATAAATAACGGTTATATTATTTTAACAACTCACTCCTATTTTGTAGATAAATTTATATTATTATAACAACTCTCATATTTTGCAGATAAATTAGCCACTTAATTATATGTTAACAACTTGCTTCTATTTTTTATGCGGGTGTAATAAATTAATAATAATAAAAATAATTATAATTAAAAATAATAAATTATATAAATAACATGAAACAAAATACATTAAATTGAAGAAAAGAAATACATTAAATTGAAGAAAAAAATACATTAAATCGATGATATTGTGTGGAGTTGGAGGTCATTTAGGTGGATATATCATTAATTTAAGACTTAATTGCAATTTCCGTGTCTTTATTTTTATTGATTCACGAAGTTGGTCCCCTTATTTTAAAAGTCTGACAATTTTGGTCCCTGGTTTTTTAAATAAAAAATGATGACGTGAGATGTTTTAAATAACAGACATATGATACGATAACGTAAACTGATTAACACCCATAAAATTGAAATAAAATGCTATAAAAACTTAGCTTTCCACTTTGAATTTTTTTTTATATTTTTAATTTAATTAATGACATATGAATAATTAATGCATCTAGATGGTTCTATATAATAGAATTGTAAGTCACTCATTAAAAATATGTCAATTCCGCATTTTTTAGTTAAAAAATATGAGGGAGATACCAAAACTGTCAAGAATTAATAATAATAGAGGGCTAAAACTGCAATTAAGCTTTAATTTAATTAAATAGTCGCATCCGCAAATGCGATTATCTATAAATTTTAATTAATTTTTTTTAAAAGGGGACAAAAATGCAAAAGATTCTATATTTTTTCTATTGAAAATAGGGCAAGTGCGAGGCATAATTGTTGATCTTATTGTGTGTAAGAAACCAAACACGATGACTCAGCAAAACTCCACAGTGCCACAAAAAGCAAGTGATGATTTGACTGATGGAAAAGCAAAGTCTTCTCTTTTATGAGTTGAGACTCCTTGCTCCCAAAGGAAACAATACTTTTTACCTCTTTTCTCACCGCCACAAACAAGCAATCCTCAACCAAACAAAACCATCACTTTCATTTCACTGCACAGTGCTCATCTTCTGAACAAAGAAAGAAGCTGATATCATCATCATGGACTTCCACATCATGCCCAGTATTCACTCTGCAAACCGCCTCTCTACTCTCCAACCTGCTCGACTTCACTCTGCTGGTACTACTTCTTTTTCTACTTTCTTTTATTACTTTTCTGTGCTGTTTACTCTTTTTTTTTTTTTGAGTACCCTTTTCTGTTTTTTTTTTCTCTCTGAAGTTTTATTCTTTACTGGGGAAAAGCATTTGGGTTTGTATTGCATAGTCTAAAGTTGGCTTGTGTTGTATGACACTGTTTGATGAGATCCTTTAGTTATATATTAAGGTAAAAAAATAACTAGTGTTATAGCACCTTAAATCTTACTAGTGAATGGAAATAGAGTTTATTTTTTATGATGATTAAACTTGGCTGAAGTTGATGATGATGTTGGTGAATGGGATTTAGTAGCTTAATTGAAGGTTTGTGTAAGTTGTTAATAAGAATGAAGAGTTTTCCTTTTGGGAAAAACTTTTCCCACCCGGAACATAAAAACTAATTTTGCTTCGTTTGGAAGTACATTTCTAGACAATTTATGTCCTCTGCACTTCTACTTCTTGCATAGGTTCAAGTTGGAATTAGGCCCCTCAATGAAGGAATTATGTTGTATTACTTTGCTAATTCAGGTTTATTAGTGTATAAGTATATGAGAAACCAAACAATGACTCCAAATATTTCTTCACTTTTTGACCCGAGTAAGGCATGCTAATAAAGTATAGGCAAGAACTTTTTACCAACATTAGTAATTAATCCCAAGATCTTTAGGTTGCCGCAGTTAGATCCTGTTGTAATATTTATTTAATCAGTGTAACCCCTCAGCTTCAACCTGCTTAACATCCCCTAATCCATGGGGATTGTAATGAGTGCATCCCCTTGTAGCACCAAAAATCCTTAAGGAAATAAAGTCGCCACCTTGCTGTAAGCTAGAGCTACAAGCATAGTCGTAAGCACGTGCCTTGAAATGATATCAAAGTGAGGCCATGGGTTTGAATTCCTTGGGTGACATAGGAAAATGGTTTTATTTGCTCAGTATCACCGCTAGGATCCAATGGTCTTGGCTGGCTTGACATCTCAGTCCATAGCGTGAACCAACCTAATTGGCTTGATGACACGGTTAATAGAACATCAATTTCACTTGTACATATATATGGAAACTTTTTATCAATTGTCATATGCATGACTACTGATTTAACTTTGTATATTTTATAATATGGCTAATTTTCACTTTTGCTTATGGTTGTCCCATTTGCTTTTCTCATTTGAGAAATTGAGATGCTCTTTTTATGTCATGCTATGTGGAATTATTGTGCTTGTGCTACAAAAGCTTGCTAACACTGATCCCTTTCATACTGCAGATGATTATTCAGTCATCCATTACACAGATGTCGATGATGTTTTCCAATCTGATATCCGATGTCCTTTTTGTGATTTTGAAATTCAAGTTCCTTTGCTCTGCAGTGATTTGGAAGAGGAGTATTGTTCTTCCCTAAACAATGTGGTATAACCTTTCTGTTCTCCAAATTTTTGGGAGAAAAATGGAACTTCAACATTTCCATACAACTAGGAAAAAAAAACACATCATAGTTAAAAACTAGGAAAAAATAGAACTTGGACATTTCTATACACTTTATGCAAGTAAACAATGGTTAAAATATCTGATTCTATTTTTCTTCATCAGGTTTGTCCTGTGTGCGAAGAAAATTTAGGGAAGGATACAATCACACAGTTTGCGCATTCAAGCTCACGAAAGGTATATTTTGCTTATCTCAAAATTGCTGTGTACTAAAATGTAATCTGGCATAAGTTTGAATTTATTGCATTTTCTTGTTGTCTGACACAATTCTATATATTGATATTTGATCTGAAGTGGGGGTGGAAGTCTGAGAAATCTAGCATATGGTCTGGTAATTCAGCAATGTTTGGCAAGAAATTAGCTGCCATGGGAAACAAACAAGAATCAATACCTGATCCGCTTTTGTCACCATTTGTCTGCAACGTGCCCATTCCTAACTTGAATAGTATCCATCAAGGTGAAAAATCCAGCCTCACCAAAAAAGATATAGACTTTCATAATGTTAAAAGGTATGGTTCTTTTTCCATAGAGATTTGTAGTTGTGCTGAGTTGGCATAACAAGAGAAACCTTGAGTAACTTACGCCCCATTTACTTTGTGGAAACATTGTGTGCGTTTATTTTCTAAAATGTGTGTTCATTTTATCTTGATGAGAGACTCTTTAAATGAAACATTATCATGGAGAGAAGATGAAATGCTAGATAATGAATATGCATTTCCGAAAATAATGAAAACATTTTTTTTGACATTTCCATTGTTTTTAGAAATGTAGACAATTGTTCACTTTACAAAGTCTTCTAGAAACTGTTACTTTGTAGTTGTAAACTGTCGAGAATCATGGTTGAGTCCTAGAAATAATTGAGGAGAAGTATAAAATTTAAAATGATATTGTGAAGAATTATGATACAATTAGAGTATGATGCACTTTTATATAGTGCTGTTAATATAACTAAATTAACAAAACTCCACCTAACTATAACTAACTTATAACTATCTTGAACCATATCTAGGTAAATTTAACTATGTCTAACAGCCTGCAACTTGGAAGTGTTTAATAATATTTCCAACTTAGAAGAACAACACAATATAAGAAAAAAGAAAATACAATGTAATTAACGAATGTAACTAACGAAAGAAAATTACAAGAAAAAGAATACAAGCCGTAAACAAGGAAGTCGACGTGGAAAGTGGTAGTGGCTAAGCTGCATAACTCTCGTCCAAGTCTTTCTGTCTATTTTGGGCTAATTTGAAAATCTTCTAGTGTCTTTATGTACTCACTCCAATATAGAATCAAGAATCCCAATCTCGGGTCTTCAAATGCCAAGTTTGGCTAACAAAGCTTAATTACCTTAGGATGGAAACACTAAGAAATGTCTAACTACCATAAGGTAAAAGATCAAAGAGTTAAAAATACTTAGCATATAGAGAAAGATAAAATGTTTAACTACCATAAGGTAGAAACATATAAGAAAGCCAATAATGACTTAAAATGCAAGAAGCATGCCACCAAATTTTGGGGTGCATGATAACCTTGAACATATATTTGGTATCTTACACCATTTGAAAAGAACCCATTGTGTGTTTGAGCACTAAACCAATAATATACCAAATGATAAAAATCTTCACCGGTCAAATACATCTTGTGAGTATCCAAATGAGATTTAACTAGCCAACACAAAAAATCTTTAGTCTTGAAAGTGACACAACAAACTATTTAAATTCCTTTGTGAAATTGGTCTTCAAAGATTGCAATTATGAAAAACACCACCGCTTCCATGGATTGGAAGGTTTCTCTTTCGACATGGTGCAAGATGTAGAAGAGGCTATTGAAATTTTCTCAAGAAAAGAATAAAAAAGAAATGGAAAGAAATAGGGTGATTGGAGTTGAGATTTTCTCGAGTAATAATTAGAATAATCTCTTCAAGGAAGATTCCTTAGCTCTGATACCATGTTGAGAATCATGGTTGAGCCCTAGTAATAATTGAAGAGAAGTATAAAGCTTGAAATGATATTGTGAAAAATTATGATACAAGAGTATGGTGCACTTTTATATAGTGCGTTTAGGGTGTGTTTGGTTGGGAGGAGAAAGTGAGAAGAGAGAAAGAGGTGAGAAAGAGTATGGTAAGAGAGAAATAGGTGAGAAATAAGTGAGAAATAAAGTAGATTTGAAGTATTGTTTGCTATAAGAGAAAGATGAAAGAAAGAGAGAAGAGAGAAGTGTTGATTATTTTTAAAATTATTTGAGATAATTAATTAAACTTCTAATTTAATTATTAGTTTGTTATTGCAAATCTATTAATTAATTATATGGTGGTTATGTGATATTCAAGCCTGATAGTTGAATTAAAATCAAATAATATTTAGAATTTAATAAATTAAATTAACATTCATTTGCTAAAAAAAGTCTGATAGTTTAATAAATAATTAAATTAGATTAAATTAATAAACGAACTGAAGTAGATGTTGTGATCAATCACAAGGGCAAGTTGGTAAAGTAAAAAAATAAGCACATTCCTTCTTGTTTTCTCCACAATGGAGAGAAGAAAGCTAAAAGATGTAGGGCCCACAAATTTTGAGTCTCTCTTCCCTACTTCTTTGGAAACCAAGCAAGAGAAGTTTATCATTTCTCTCCAACTTCTCTCTTCTTTAACTCTCTCTTTCTTATTTCTCTCAAACCAATCAATCCCTTAATGTAACTAACTTAACAAACTCCACCTAACCCTAACTAACTTATAACTACCTTAAACCATATCTAACTAAATCTAACTATATCTAACATAAATATAGATGTTTATTTTGTGAAAACATTTCCTATTTCCATTTCTTAAAATGTGTACATTGTACTTTTGGAATATATTAAATATTTCTAGTATAGAAGTTCCTTTTGGCAGTCTTGCAAATGAAGAAATTTTAGACTCTTAACAGTTCGATTAAACTCCAATCCATTGCTGAATGGTGGCTGCTGGTTTTGTCTCTGCAGGTCTGGGACTGATGATGTCGAGCAAGATCAACAAGAACAACGGCTGAAGGCAACTTTTGTTCAAAATTTGATATTATCAACCATATTCAAGTAAATTTGTTCGTAGAATTTAATTTATGGTGGCAGTAAGTCATGAATTAGTAGCAGCTTCTTACATATTCAGATAGCCTATGAATTGTGATGCTGGTCCAAGAGGCACCAGGTTTTATTGCGGTGCGTCAGTTAAGGATGTGAAGTAGTGTAAGCAATAGTTATGTTGAGGCCATATATATTTCACTGTATTTTTCAGACCTCTCTATTAAAGTTTGATTACTTTACTGCTGTACATCGAGGGCATGGTAATGGTGATCTCCTAGTAAGGTTACACTGATCGAATCCATATCAAAATCTCAAATTAATACCAAATTATATAGGCTTAATATTCTAAAATTCTCTCTCTATAAAACCTTATAAAACTCAACTTGTAAATATATAGTATGAAGTGGATAAGAGAGCTGGGTTTAACAAATATAACATTTGAACGAACTAGTAGATGATAGGTGTCATAGTAATGGCAAAACCACTCTGAATGTGCCGCAATAATTTCAGAGTGTATGAAATTTAATCATCTTCTGTTTTCAATACTTTGGTAAAGTTTAATAAGAGGATATTAAGGTGGTTGTTTATACCTTAGTGGGTTACTGGTAAGATTCTGTTTTGTATGTATCGGCACATATTTTTAGACTATGTGACATTAATGAAGTATTTATTGATTTAATTTTTATACACAAAATTATAGTAATAGAACTCTTTATTTATTGAAAAATGAAGAAGATCACAACTTATCCGGTTAGCCCTACAAATTTTTAAGATATTTCAATATGTACTCCTATTATTTTTCTTTTATCTCAAAGATGAATAATGAAAAATAAAATAAAAAATAGATGATCATTATTACAATGGAATCATCATAAGTAAATACACATTCATTCAAAATTTTAAAACATCAATTTTACATCCAATAAAGGATTAGTTACACACATCCCAAACACACCCTTAGTTACACACTTATACACCAATACATTAAATGGAATTAAACAAAAAATTATTTAACATTATATTATATACTTCAGAGTATTATATTTTACGAGTGTCATCTTTGTTGTCTAGGTTATTATAGACTTAAACTCCCTATATTGTTCATATATTTTTATCATGTCATATTTTAGTAAACTCGCGAGAAAAGAAAGAGATTGATTAGGTAGTATATTATGGAAGTTTGGTAGAGGAAGCACGCTGTGTGTGTGTAGAATGGAGACACTGAAGACAGTGTGTGCCCAAGCACGTGTGCCTTATTTTTAACTCGTGTGGAAGAATAGCCTTACCCCTTAGCAGACCAGGCTGGACATGTAAATTCGAGCCTGGCCCATATATGGCTGGCTACTTTACTTTACAGTTTACACTGTTACACACATTTTGTTGGCATGTGCTATGCTATGCTGATGCTGGAGCAACACTACAACATGAAATGCCTATCATTCCCTACTCATTATATATTATTGCTCATATAACACCCAACTCGAATTGGATTTGGTGCGGTAACTGTTCTCATCCGTTCCATAAAAAATTAATGGTTGATATCGGTTATTATTCTGTAGTTTTAACCGTTTGATTTTTATTAATATTTGAGATCGTTTCCTGCACAAAACTGGCTGCAGTTTTAACTACACACAATTTGAGTCCCAGCAAAATATAATGATTTTAGTCTTTTAAATTAAATAACATAGGTCAATTTTAATTATTTTTTTAAAGGTTGTTTTGATTCAACGTCAAACTATTTAAATGATAATATGTAGATTTTTTATTGGTTTTGATGAATATTCTCCCTTTATATAATCATATTATAGATACCAAGTATCAACTTTTGTTTAGCAGTATTATTCTCCATCAAAAAGTTTATTAATTACAACACAAGATAAGTTTTATGTGCAACTCCTACACCACTTTCTTAAAGTGTGAAAGTTCCTTATCACTTAGACAAGTCTATCAAATAACAAAACTATCACAGTTACGATTTCAAAAATCACTATAGTTTACATAACGAAGCAGATATTTTCCCCAGTGAGAATCTAGTATAAGGCATGGGTATAAAATAGTTGGAACGCTATCCAATTGTATGTGGACATAATTTTTTTTTGGTCCGTTTAAGAGATGATAAATATTACTGTAAATTAATACACAACAACAAGATTTTAGATTTGAATTCGGAACAAAATTTTCAACTTAATAATATCGACATTTATGCGTTGAATTAGGATTTAGAGACGTGTTTAATAAATTTTTATTTAGACAAAGTATATGGACCATTCAGGTAGCTAAATCAAAGGTCAAGTGCAATTATTCTAAATATTTCATTTTCACTTTTTTCCCTGCATTAATCTCCTAAGTTCAATCTGCAAAATTTGATAGTTGCTTACATAAAAACACTTAAGACCAGATCTATAACTGCAACTATAGATTCCTCAGACATTTTCTGCAGCTATCACTCCATAGATTCCTTTCCCATGCTTCTTTGAATTGAAGTAAAAAAAAAAAGGTAGGGTAAAAACATTAAAAATATGACAAGTTCACATGCTTCGGAATAGAAAAAGCTCAACTCTGATGAAAGTTACTATATTTGAAATAAATTTATAGATTAACATATATACTGAGTTCTCTTAAATAAAATAATATATAAGTTTAATAACATAAAAGAATTATTAAGTAAAATGAAATTGCAAGCTCAATTTAATTCATAAAATAAGTTACACAATCAAGAACTCGTTTTATGATACAGTGATTCTTGTTTGAGTCTTGTTAACAAATATTATAAGAATATTTTTTAAAGATTTAAAATAAGATAGTTATTTATTAAAAAATGTTATTGTTTTGATTACACCAAAAAATTCTATATCGCTTAGTAATCGAGATGCGAGAATTCACGCCTACCGTTTGGAGTGCTTTTCCGCCTAGCTCCACTAATGTAACTGATTTTTATCATTCATAAACTTAAATTGAGTACTTAGGCTAATCCTAATTGAATGTGACATGCAATCCTATTACAGAGATACTTTCAAACAAGGAATAAAATATGATGACACCTTGCATTGGAAAGCCAACCCTCACAACTATACTTGGTCTTTCTCCTAACAGTTTTGACCGGTTATTTTTGACCTTATCATGTGATGTTATGAATAAATCAGCCCTAAGTTTGTGAAAATCTATACACCAAATCTGATGAAAAATGGCTTCTGTGCATCTAACTATAACTTGAAGTAAACACTTTTGAATATAGTATAAATAAAGCAACCTTGGATTCTAAAAAGTTAGTACAGATTAAAGTTTCCAACTTAAAAAGGTAAATTTTAACCCCAATAAAAAATTATTAAAAAATGTGTCAACTAAAAATGAGAGATACTAGACAAAGAGATGCATAATATAAAAAGAGACGTTCTTTCACTCACTCTCACTCACTAATTAATGTCCATTTGCTAGTTTGAAAATAATTACTTTTAATTCCCATTAATAATAGGGAAATATTTTTCAGACACAGACACAGTTTATTTATACAATTTTTGGGTTTTAAATTATTTTTTCTCTAAATTACACAGCTGTTAATTAATAATAATAATAATGCCAAGAACACCTCTGGCACCATCTATTATTCATTCACCTTGTGAGTAAGATCTCTCATCTCTCACTCTCTTTCATGAGTACTTGTTAAAATTCCCTTCAATCTATTTTCCTCTTTCATATTCCACTTCTCATCTCTACTACTATATATTTCCCTAACACACTCTAGTCTCTAGATTCACTCAATGTTTTAAAAATAGTGCTCCTTTATGTCTCTGTTTATTTATCAACCACAATTAAGATATTGATCATTTTAATCACACTTGATCGTGATTCTCTGCAATATCAAACAAACACTGTAGTTTAAATTATTTGTTTCACGCCTTATCAGATAATTGTGCACTCAACAAAGATGCAAGACTCAATAGGTATTCCAGCATGCTTTTCATCATCAGAGAAGCTAAGCGACGATCATAGCACCGTGACTCGTTCCGGCCAGAGCGTTTACATGTCAGTATACAGAACAAAGGTTGCTGATCATTGTCGTCTGATAACCATCACATGGTGCAAAAATTTGTTACTTCATGGGCTATCAATATCAGTTGAAGGGCCGGAAGGAGAAGCCCAATATAGCTGCAAGGTTGAACTAAAACCATGGTACTTTTGGAGAAAACAAGGTTCCAAACGGTTTTTAGTAGAAGGTAAAGCTGTGGATGTTTTCTGGGACCTTAAAGCTGCTAAATTCAACGGTGAAACAGAACCAACTTCAGAATACTATGTAGCTGTTGTTTGTGATGAAGAGGTTGTTCTTCTTGTTGGTGATTTGAAGAAAGATGCTTATAGAAGAACAGGTTGTAGACCAGCACTTATTGATCCTATATTGGTTTCAAAGAAAGAGCATATTTTTGGGAAGAAAAAGTTTTCAACTAGAGCTAAGTTTCATGAGAAGGGTAAGTGGCATGAGATTTCAATTGAATGTAAGAATAGAGGAAATGGTGATTGTGTTTATGGATCAGTTCAGCCAGAGATGGAGATAAGAATTGATGGTCATTTGGTGATTCATGTGAAACATTTGCAATGGAAGTTTAGAGGTAATGAATCGGTTCATCTTAGTAAAATGAGAATAGAAGTTTATTGGGATGTTCATGATTGGTTATTTAGTCCTGGTTTAAAACATGCTTTGTTTATTTTTAAGCCAATTTTGTCATCAACTTCTTTATGTTCTTCTCCATTATCAACTCAAGCTAGGAGTTGTGAATCAGTGGAGGGGTTTAGTGTAAGTGGTTCAACGGAGTTTTGTTTGTTTCTTTATGCTTGGAAGGTTGAATGAAATTAAAAGGGTCATGTCAATTGTCATGTACTATTCATCTTTATCAAAGCCGGCAAATAAAGTTGGGAAATGAAATGGGTCACCAAATTATGGAAAAATAATGGAATGGTGAGGATGCATTGACTGATTGAAAATTGAAAAGCCAGGCACGTGGGGCCAAAATGAGTTAGTTACAACTGTGGTGTTCAATTGTATGGATTTCTTACTACATCTGCATGCTACAACAATTGTGAGAATATTAGTTTTTGTGAGAAAAAAATTATCTTTCTATATCTAATAGTGATTATAATTGTTGTTCTGTGGAGTATTTAAGTCTGTGTTGAACTAATTAGCCTAATTGGACAAGATAGATTGTATCACAATCACACATGTTCAATAATTCTCCATCTAGAGCTATATTAGCCTCGTACATTGGAAATGTTATTTCTTGATCTGATCTTGGTAAGTGAGCTATAATTATAAATGTTTCTTCAAACCGAGGTATATGTTATCTAAATTTTGTATTATCACAGAAATATAGATAAGTATTAAGCTGAATGTCTGTATTTGCGTGTAAAATGTTGAAGCATGTGATGTGATGGAAAATTGTGTTTCCGGGATGATAGGAAGGGTGTTAGGTGATGTGTTGTAGAAATAAGAATGCAATAATCCATGTATTTGCACCTCACACGCATATTAATACCTTTCTTTTCCTCTTGTAGTTGGATTGTCTGTATCTTTTCAACATTATTGCTTAGCTGTATAAGTTCATTAATCTATTATTTACTATGAAAAAAGTAGTACATGATATTTTCATCTGTTCAAGGAAAGAACAGAGTAGATTTACGTCAAGTCTGAAATCAAGTTCAGATATTAATACATAAATATTAGGTCTGAATAATTTTTAATTAATTTAAATTAATATCCGCCAAACCTAACCAATTAGTAGACACAAGCATTTTTAGTTTGTGTTTGGTTTTAAATAAAGATTATGTAAATTGATTATAATTAAAATTGAGTGGACCGTAAAGTGGTGTGGTTTATGTTTAACTCTAAAAGTGGATTTAGAAGTTAATGTTTAACGATAAAAGTGGATTCCATTTTAAATTAATAAGCATCTTAGATTAGTTTCAACTTCCAGGTAAAATTCATTTCAAAAACATAAACAATTCTATTCAATACTATATAAAATTAATTTTAGATTAATTTGTCAAATTCATCCATGAAATTATTACACTCTCTTCAAATTGGTCTCTATAGAAATTTACTATACAATCCTTAAACTATTCACGTTTATTTCTGAAGTGTTTACCAAAAAATTATTGTATTTAGTTTGTATGATACACAAACTTAATGGATATTTGATTTTGCGGTGAAATATATAAAGTTAGAGTGAATAACTGTAATTTTTTAAATCTCACACATACTTAATTAATACTATTATAGTTTAGTATGCTAGAGGCGTATTAAAAAATTCCTATATCAATTCACATGCAGAGTGGTAATTTTTCTAAGATACAAATGGGATGCATGAACTGCACTATTATTAGAGAGACAGCATCATTTGTCTCTAGATAATTTAACCACAGATTTGTTCGTTGGAGGTCAAACTCAAAAAGCAATAACCATATCATCAACAACAAAATTCTGTCTTTTTCCTGTAGCAGTTGAAGTGATTTTGACCAGAAAGACATAATTAAACTATGTCAACATCAAAAACACAAAAGTGATCCGAGTTTATTTACCATTCAAATAAATAAATGATTAAGCTCAAATGATTAATGAATTTAAGTTAAAAACGAATCGTTCAAGAGAATCCGAGTTTGAATTCTGACTGAAACAATATTTAGTAAGACTTTACTTACCTCGCAGTCGAACTCTAGATTATTAAGCTCACATTCCCATAAAAACCAAAGTTAAAACCAAACCAAAAATAATGGTCAGGCCCATATGTTATTCCTCCTCACAAATTCACATGTCATTCCTCATCACAAATGTGCTATAATATTTTTAATTTTATTAACCAGTGAAGTGACAATAATTTCTTAAACTTACATGTACAATCGGTATAGGATGGTAAAGATCAACAACCGCAATTACTGCATAAAATCTGAATCCTAACCAGGCTCATATATATCTTCAAGAATGTCCCAAGCATCAAGGGGAAAAAAGCAAAATTTGTGATGGGATTCTCATTTGAATTACAGCAATTTATTAAAATTTGAATTTTGCAAAACTTAAGTTGCCATTTGCATAGATGGTAGAGATCATTTAGAACCAAATCCAAACCACCTTGCCAAGAAGAACTTATTTTTCCCACGAGAGGCTTCCTTTTCTGCATTTGATGATGCTCCTATAGTAGGACTTGGAGATTGCATAAGTGGCGTTGCAAGTTTAACTGCAATGATAAATATTGTTACCACATTTATAGTTGGAACAAGGCAAAAAAATAGACTTACTAAGAATAAGTTTAAATCGAATTTATTTATCAAATCATCAGTTCAAAATATACCTTTTGCTTCCATGGAATTTGTTTTTGAACTTCGCATGGTAGTTTCACGGTCAGATGTAGAGCTTGACTTTCTCTCGCGAACTTTATGCTCCATGTTTCCTTCACTGTTTTCGTCACCTATGATTACACAGAATAATAAAGGAAATAAATGTACCATATTATAATGTTCAAAACTATGGAAAATTGATATCTTAATAATAACTATTCTATTGTACGCACACACAAAAACTAGAGCCACGGGAGATTTCAGGACACAAACGTTTATCAGGCAAAGTTGCATATTGCAATTTCAATAACAAAGTAACCAGAAAATATTCAAAGCAACAAGGCCAGAGGCAACGTCATGGTTCTTGGATTTTGCAATTTATAAAAGCATCTAATAGTATGTATGGAGAAATTTGGTATAGAGTACAGACACATATACTTACTTTCATCAGGGTGCTTCCAATAGTTATGGTTCAAAGCTTCCACAAAAGAAGATGATTTTTGGTCTTGCATCACTACAAGGAACCGAAAACAACTTAAGACATTGAACTTGATTATCTATAAGTACTCCTTTTAAATATGTGGAAAAACATAAAACTTACACTGATCAAATAAAGCATATCGGTAGTTTGGGGCTGAGCCAACCAATAGCAGCTGGACTGCCTCTGCATCTCTTGTCATCGATAATGTTGCAGAAGCTTTTAGATTCTGTGTGTCTAGCAGAATACCAGCAAGCTGAAAAATAATACATAATCATAGAGTATAATCTTATTCTAAAATGTATAAAAAGTACTTGTCTAGAAATTAACTAGGAATGCAATGAATTTACCAATAGTTTCTTCAGCACAGAGTTCTGAAGTAGATCATATGCATCCTCACAATAATTATCTGTAAGAACTGTGCATTGAGATCCAACCTGGAGAACAAAATAAGACATTAAATTAATTCTAACGCATGTGCACATTGCCTTGGGATCAAACTAGTTTTTAAAGTTTATTTTGAGGTTCATCAATTACTCATGAGAACCAACCTCGCCAGTTGCGCTTAAGATATCTTGTCCAACCACAAGGACTCTCAGTTTTCCGGTCACCAAAAGACTTTCCATGTCCACCTGCAAACAAGCTTCAGCACCAAATGAACAAAGTAAAAGCCTACCATTATATATACAATGTCCTTCAAACATCTTCAAGTGATCATGCGATACACATAACTTTTGCTGTTTAACTAAGTAAATCCTCGCACCTGCTTTAAGGTTGCAATTGCTATAGGGCGATAGATTGACAGAAATAAAAATTTTATTTCTTAATTTAACGGTCTACATTTGATTGCACCGTACACTCAGGCGGTAGAGAATCTATACATGTTTATTCAACCAAATATAAAACCATGTAGCAAGGCAATGACAAATAAACAATTATAGTCAAAAAAAAATTTTCAAGGCGCAACTCAAGTAATTGAACTTAGACATTTGAGTAGTTTGAAAAGGAGGTTCAAGAGCCTGAGGCGCTAACATAACATATTAACTACTGTACTTAACATTTGGTTATAAAAATATCCAAAAAAGAAGAAGAAAGTTGACCTCATCAATGAAAAGCAATGAGATTGCATCAAGACTAGCATGATGAAAGAGCCATGCTGCTTGCTTGAGCTTACACATATCACCTCTCTTCACATTCATCACAGGCACCACCACCGTGCCCTCATTTCTACCATCACCATTCTCTCTCTGCCTATAACCCAACAACCACGCATGGCAAATGGCAGCCACCATCGACGCTGTACCTGCACAACACAAAAAAAAAACTTCATCACTTTCCAACATTCCAACAATCACATCATCCACAAAAACAAAATTTAACTTTTTCACTGACTGTTGGAATGTCCAGAAAGCACGATTTTGGCATTTCCACGAATCTCTCCCTTCGAGAATCTCTGAAACAAATTCCTCTGCTCTTTCAAAAACCCGTTGAGGCTATACTCTTCCGTCGCTTCGTCAGCCTTGGCAGCATGCTTCACCGGCTCAATTTTCTCCCACGAGCATGTCGAAGATGATATCGTTCTCCGGTGAGCGGATTCCACGAGGTTCCTCGGTGGCGACAGAGGTAGAGTCGAATCGGACGTAGGTTGTGTTCGTCGGTTTGAATTATCCGGCGACGGCGCAGAAGTCTTGAAAGTTCTTCGGGAATTATAATTAGGGGCTTGGATCCCCTGCGGGTTGGGTGCAGTGGAGGGTTCGGTTTGGAAGCGAGATTTTCGAGGAAGAGGCTGGCGAGGAGGGAGGGAATCGGGAGAAGGTGGTGGCGTGATGTTGCTATTATTATTGTTATTATTATTGTTGGGTTTGAGGATGTTGGAAAACCATTTGTGAACCGCCGTTGCAGGGGATCCGTCTCCATCTAATGAAGGTTGGGTAAAGGTGTCGGATTTGTTACGACTGTGTTTTGCTGTTTTTGAGAGTATCTCGTCACTGATCCCTTCCGCGGTTCTGTATCTGCTTCACATTATACAATCAAAATACTTTTATCTATCGTACAAAAAATTAATAGTGATTCATGTTAAAAACAATTGTGTAATTAGGTGCATTAACGACGTTAGTTGTTAGTTATATGACCGTAAAACATTGCAACTGATAAGTAATAATTAAAGGGGTCATTTAATCTCTCACAAAATAAAATAAAAATGTCATGTTTGTTCCTCTGCAATAAAATTCAACGGTACAAATGTTGCATGAACATAAAAGAGAATAACATAATCAAAATAAATGGGGTTAAATATCTACTTATTCTCCCTAAAATTTTAACATTTTAATTTTAGTTTATGTAAAATAAAATATAAATTTTAGTTTCTAAAAAATATCATCTATGCAATTTTAGTCCATACAATTAATTAACATATATTTTTGAATGAATTTTTTTTAATTATGTTTACAATAATATAAAAAGTTTTTCCACAAAAATAAGCTTAAAATTCGACTTTTAAATTTATATTTTCATTACTCTTATCTTTAGTTTTTAACATTTAAAAAATTCATATTTAATTCATCTCAAGTTAAAAAAAAGTTAAATTTTTATAGAGAAACTTGTTATAAAATTCTAAACATGCCATAAAAAAATCATTCAAAAAATTTAATTTTGAAGGTTAATTAAAAATGTTTCATTTTAGCATAGATTAAAAATATTTACTAAATAATTTTATAACGACTAAAAGTTATATTTTTATTTTCTAAAAATAAAAACTGAAAGGTTGAAATTTTATAAAAATTAAAAATATATTTAATCTAATAAAACATCAAAATAGGAACATCCAAAAAAATGTCTATTGAAATTCATGTGTGGTATTTACAAACTACAAAAGTGCTTTTATCTCACATTTAAAATCTAAAGCAATAGACATATGTAAAGCTTCTACTCCAACTCATGTCATATTTGAAAGTTGATGGAGAAATTTTTTTAGGGTCTCAATATGAATAAATTTTGTGATTTTTATCTTTTAATAGAGGAAGAAGAAAGGGAAATTAAAGACGATGTACAAATATGATTTAAGTTATGTTTGTTTTTGCGTTGGTTTTCCACATCCATATGAAAACTACTTTTTGAAGCTTCATGTTTACCACACGTCTAGAACTTTCCAATGTGAAAACAAACAAATGCTTAGAGATTTTAAAAGTTTTTGAGAATCAAAATCTCGTCAAATATTATCGTTGTTGATGTATGAGTTAAAGAGAAGAATGTTAGTACCTTCTAGCGGACCTAGTCCTAGAGAGTTCCTCCGTTCGATCGGAAGAGGAAGATGGTGATGATGATGATGCAAAGCGAGGGGAACCTAAAAGGCGTCCAGGAGACTCACTACGTGAAGGAGAAGAAGCAACCATGCGTCTTGCTTCTTGCAACCACTCTTGCGTCAACCTTGCACTATTACTTCTAGTGCTATCATCAAAACCATCATCATCCTCATCAACCATGCCTCCAACACCACCAGTGAGATCGTAGGTTTTTTGGTTAGTGTCTGCTGTCCCAAAAAACATGTCGTTCATAAAATCGGTGAGGTCAGGTGGTGGTTCTTCTATGTGCAGTGTCTTTGCCATCTTTTTTTGTAGATTTAGTGACCCTTTACGCTCTCTGTTTAACCTTCGCTCCATTGTCTTACAACTTACTATGTTGAAGAGGATATAATGCCTGGTTTGTGGGTTATTAATTAAAATTGGTAGAACATAGAAGATATCAGTTTGACCATGTAAAGAATATGGCCGGCATTGTTAATTGTCTTCTTCTTTGTCTTTCTATCTAAGATGAAGTGTTGATTAAGAATGTTACTCAATTTCTTTATTTTAGTTTCTCTCGTGTAAAATAAATTAGGAAGTATAGAACTAAATATCACATTTGTTTCGTGCTTCATGATTTGATTCATATTAACTATAATAATTAAATAGATTTTAATTATAATGATTATATATTTAATTTTTATTATAATTATCTATAAAATTATGTTTATAAATAACTGTGATATAATCTAAAATATTTTATACAATATATGACAATTAAATTTTATGTTCTACTGTTCAGTTTAATTGAGTTTTTTTTCCACCCTTTATATGGCGTTAAAAGCAATTATCACATTGTAAAAAGAAAGAGAAAAATAACAATATAGAAAATATGAAACGTGATAAAATAAAATATGAGCCAACGTAGATAAGTGAAAAATAAAAAATTATTGATTTTAAAAAAAACTATATGTTAAAGTTTAGTCATGGACTTTGAATAATCGTACTTTAAAATAAATAAATGTTCAAATATGTATTTTTACCATTATGAAATTGATTTTGAATAAATTAATGTTTTAAAATGGTTAAAATAATGTTTTAGTGTCTTGAAGGGTATTCTAACGTGGTTTCAAACAATAATCACGTTTAGATATATTTAAGTGTTCAATTACATAAATATAAATTGGATAATAATTATAAGTTACCGCTTTTTGAAGAAAAAGATTCTTATTATTCGTTGTTTTCAAAGTTTAAAGTAATATTAATTATTGATTTATTCTTTAGTATTTATTATAAAGAGAAAAAAAGAACATAAGTAGTAATATATTTTAGTATTTAATTACGTAAATGTAAGTTAAACCATAATTTTAAAGCTCAAATTGCTTTCTCATTACATAAGCTTTAAATCTCAACTTTAAGTTAGAATACATTTTGTGTTTGAACTGCTATATACTCCAAAATTATGATAGTCAATCACCAAAATATGTGTCAAACAAATTTTGTGGTTCTAATATTATTTTCAAATATCACAAAAGTGAATCCAAAAAAAAAAAATACCAACTTTTTTATAGTGTATTTGGTTTTACTGAAGTAAAAATTAATTTTGTATAGTGAGTTATCATTAAAAGTGAATTTAATGTTAATCAATTTGTTTTTGAATCTATTCACCAAAATGAGATTAAAAAATTTGATATTGATTTCTATTAAATGGAGTTTAAAATATCAACCTTCAAAATAGAATTTAGATGAGCAAATTTAAAAAAAATCAGTTTGGAGTCAAAAAAAATCTATTAAAAAGATATATAAACATTAAATTATGATCAAAATGAATTTATATTTTATAAGCGTAATTCCAAACATTCGCCTAGAATAATTAGGATATAATTTCATAAAAAAAAAAAAAAGCATACAAAAGCCACCTTTAGTTGATTGAAATGTTATTAGAGATTTAAATAAAAAAGTGTTATTAGCGATTCAAGTATGTTCGGCTGCTTGACGTCCGCGAGAATGAGGCCATGGGCCTATTGTATTCTATGAAGTTGGCCCATGGCCCAACAATTAAATACATTCCATGCCAATTTTGAAACAGACTGTAAACATCATTTTTTCTTTAATGGGACTGTTAACATGGTCAAACATACTTCAGTTTGTAATGATCAAATTTGATTTGGTTGGATGTAAATATGATTGGCTTGTTCAGTACTAAATTTGAGTGTAAAATTATGTTTAGAGTTAACAACTATACATTATAGCTTTGAGTTAAAATTAATTTTAGAAATAAAATCAATTCTACTTAAATATATCTAAATTTATCAAAATTAATTATGCACACTTATAATCATTTTTAGACATTCTAAAAGTAGAACTAAACATGAAACATAGGCTCCATGGCTTAGAATTGGTTCTGAATTTCACTGTATTGTAATAGGTATCTTCTGACTACCATTTCTAAAATAATTTTGATCCACACTATTTAAATCTATCAACGTGAAGAACAATTGCTCAAATAAGCTGTATAGCTACATATAATAGAAGATGCACTACATATATTATAGGGTCTTATATAGTCTCAAAAATGATGATGAAGAGATGGTGAATATTAATATAAATTTTTTAATTCTCTTTTTTTTTTTATAAATAATTTAAAAAAAATACTTATATGGCTTAGCATTTCTTAATAAAAATACAAAAAAAAAATTAAATTATGCACATTTTTTTAAAAAAAAGACTAATTTGAGAAAAAAAAAAGTATTATAATAAAAAATATAAATTTGTCTAAATATTTTATTTATTTTTAGTCCTTATTTTTAAAAAAAAATTATACTTCCCTCAAAATAGTCTATATAAAATCATAATAAAGAATGAAAGTGAGAAGAGATTAAAAATACATCTAATTTTATAAAAACTAACATAATTTTTTTAGAGAAGAGACTAAAAACATATTTAATTTTATAAAAACTAACATAATTTTTTTTAGAGAAGAGATTAAAAACATATCTAATTTTCAATTAAATATATTCAAAAATTGAATGCATATTAAATTAACTTTTGTGTTGCTGTTGAGTCAATATAATAATTTCCTAGACTTCGAGGATGATCCAACATCTTTGTATTATTTTTGTTATACGAGCAACCAAATTGAAGGGACGAATTGTGAATAAAAAAATGTAAAAGGGGAATGAATAGGGAGGGGGAGGAAAGTAAACGTAACAATACTTTGGGTTGGCTCTTTTGCAAGTGTACGTCTATGGGTGACGTCTATACAATATACTGTAAGTAAGTATACACATCTTGCCTGCTTGCCCTTTCCGAGACATAAGAGGACAAAACTAATAGAACAACAATATGTAACCTCAAATGGGAAGGGAGGATTAAGAATCCAATTAATTAATTATACACGTAACTAATAGATCTAATTAATATATATTTAACATAAAGAATTATTTGTATTGTCTGTCAATCATAATTATTAAATAGTTAAAAATATTTAATTTTTATTATAATTTTATTTAAAATATTAATAATAAATAGTTATAATTTATAATATATTAATAGTACAAAACTATGACAATAAATAATTACACTCATCATAAATTATTATAATTGGATTTGGATGAGCTTGAGATTCTTTGTAATTAATTATTTTCCGAAAATATCTGAGATAGACAAAATATCAATGTCCTATTTGGTAAACAAATACTATATACACTACTTTGCATATGACTTTTTGATAGTTTAAATTAAAATTAAAATATTTACTTAAAAGAGCTAAATATATTAAACCAATAGTTGATAAATATATTTTTAATTATATTATAAATACGAAGTATCTTTCATTATTCTTCGGATATTAATTTATATTAAGAAATCTACCAAACATTTCTTAAAAATTAAAAATCTTCTGAACAAATATCGTTTGCTATTGTCTCTCAAGAAAATTTTCTCTATACACAGGTTCACAAATTAACTCCTTACCATTTGTTTAATTCGAGTCTATTTAATTAACTTGTTTATTTTTCTCTGACTAACAAAATTTAAAAAATAATTGTCGTACATACCTGAGTCAGTGTGATAATTAAATAATACACTTAATTATAATTTTAGTTTTTAATTTTTATTAATATGTGAAATTAATTTTTTTATTTTAAAATCTGATAATTTTAGTCTTTCATTTTGATTTTTTAACTAAAAAAATGACGATGTGACATATTTTAAATAATATAACATATGATAAGATAATGTATAATGATAACACCTATAAAATTGCAATAAATTTTTAAAAAAATTTAACTTTCAACTTTGAAAGTTATTTATTTTTATAATTTAATTAACGATATATGAATACTTAATGTATCTAAATAGTTCTATATTATGAAATTGTATATCTCGTCATTTAAAATATATCAAATACTCAATTTTTAGTTCAAAAAACTGAAAAAATAATCAAAATTGTCGACTTTTAAAATATGAGACCAATTACATGAATCGATTAAAATAGATAAACCAAAACTGCAATTAAATCTAAAGAATATTACTACCTTCACACCTAATTATAAGAGAATTTTTGGAATTTTTTCCCCTCATTTATAAAATGTATTTATTGTTTAAGTGATTTTTTTATCCTTATTTAATATTTATCCTTCAAATATTAGTAGATGTATTTAATATTTCATATTTTCTTATGAAAGATATATTTATAATAATATTTTTAAAAGTGATAATAATAAATAAATTATTTTTCTATGAAAGATATATTTATAATAATATTTTTTAAAAGTGATAATAATAAATAAATTAATTGATATTTGATATTTTTTATTCTTATAATTGGAACAAGAAAAACTGTTTTCCAAATCCACCTGTCCTAAACTGAACTATTTTCATCGGAACAATAAGCTGGGTTTTAAATAGGATAACCCTTCAGAATATTCAAGGGACATCCCTACTACCAGTTGTTTGTTTCATCTATTAATTTTCTCCTCTTTCAAACATTTTTTAAGACAATATATTGGGCATTTGGGCCTTTTGACTTCTAATGGTTGTTGTCATTACCCAAAGTCAAAGCTCAATTTGTATAGAATTTTTTTCTTCTATTTTATTGGATTGGGCTCTGTATATAATGCTTTAAAATCACTGATCTCCATTCAGATTCTTCTCAGCACATCATTCCAATTAATTGGCTGTTAATTCTCTGAAGTCCTCACCCTCTCACAGTTGACTTGTCTTTAGAAGTGTTTTTTTTGTTGGATCAGCTGAAAACTAGAGTAACTATGGCAGCATACAAGCTTGTTGTAGCATCACTTCTTCTATGCTGTTTAGCCGAAACTTGTTATGGGAAGGTTCTCTTTACTTCCTTGAAAAGAACCCTTGATGTCACCGCTTCCCCCAAGCAGGGACAAGGTAAACACTAGAAAATTTCTATTATATATTCCCTCTAAACCAACAACAAGATTTTGTTGTACTTGGCTCATGCTAGTTAAAGTATAGAAGATGATGAATCACATAGGGTCATGTTTAATTTTGATTAATAAACTTTAAGAAAAAGTCACTTTTTTTTCTTTAATTTTGATTTGTATGTACTTCTAAACATAAAATAAGCTAATCCACCTTGATTTATGTACTTATGTTCCTTCCTCTTTAATTTGAATAATCTCATATGCCACAATTAATATTTCTCAAGAAAAATTGCGCAAATTTTTATAGATTAGGATTCTCTACCGTGATTGCTCTATAATTTTATGAACTGATATGTTATTTTCTAAAGTTTTAAATTGAGGTGACATTACAATTTTTAATTTATATTTCATAGAATCACAACTAAATGTGACCATAGTTGCAGACATATCTATAAATCAAAAACCTCAATGGCATATCCTAGATTGCGGTTGCTTAATTATTTTTTATAAAAAAAATGATGTTAAATACTGTTTCAAGCTATAGTAAAATTTGGTATGAAATGAAATATGTATGCAGTTCTACTAGCCGGCGAAGACAAAATCAGTGGGACATGGGTTCTAAACAAGACCTTCCCAGCAGGAACAGACTCTTCCTACAAAACCATAAAGCTAAAGTTATGCTACGCGCCAATAAGCCAACGAGACCGCGCGTGGAGAAAGACAGAAAACGAACTATCTCGTGACAAAACTTGCCCGCACAAAATGTTAGCCATGCACTACGATGCTTCCAACAAAACCGTTCACACCTTCGAGTGGTTGGTTGAGAAAGACGTGCCTCAAGCCACGTACTTCATACGCGCCTACGCAGTTGACTCTAATGATGTTCAAGTGGCTTATGGCCAAACCACGAATACCAATAAGAGCACTAACTTGTTTGAGATCAATGCAATTAGTGGACGCCACGCGACACTTGATATTTGCTCCATTTGTTTTAGTGCTTTCTCGGTTTTGTCCCTGCTTGTGTTCTTCTATATGGAAAAGAGAAACGGAAAGACAAAAAAGTAGTGATTCAATTTGAGTCACGAAAGAAACTTTATGATAGATTGTCTTTTTAATGCTTTATTTCAGAATCATGAATAAAATCTCAAGGGACATGTTTTTCCCCTCAAAGCAAATTTCACATCATGTAAATCATGATCTCCGCTAAAATTTATAATATGCAGAAAGTGGATTGATATTTGAATGATAAAATAATTCAATATACATGTATAATTAGGATCAGTGGAAGTATTGACTAATAAGGCTGGGGCCTGGCACCTCACTTTCTTAGGTGTAATGAAAATTTGTAAAACATGTTATTAATGCTTAATTGTACAAGTGACTTGAATTGAAAATTGAAAATGTTTCTTCTACGTTTAAGATAACTTATGCCTATTGGAAGTAAAAGATGATAATAATAAAAATGTCAAACTACTTGGTCTAAGAAGTTTTAGCTTGCAAAATGAACTGAGCCACCTGTCAAGTAGGTTGAGAGGTCAAGTACAAAGCAATCAAATTTGCAATTTCCTTAATAAATATACAAATAATTATAAAACTGTCATAAATAAACCATAAGAGCTAGCATCAATTTGGTCACAATCACAACAATTTTTTTTTTCATTTATATACGAGCAGTCAAAACTTTCACAACCAAATCATATATGAGAATCCACTCACAAAGTAAATGCTTGTTGCATATTTATGAAATTCCAACTTCCACTACATAAAAAAAATTCCCTGTGGGTAGGACTTGAATGAAGATCACAAAATATTCTCACAGTATCAATAAACCAATAGGTGTCTGACAAAAAATAACACATCTAATGATTACAAATACCCTTTACTTTAGGATCAAAATACATGTCTGTACTCTTCATTCTGTCCGTACCATAAAGTGATATTCTGTCTTCATAAGCATCAACATATCCAAATGCATCTGTTCCAGGAGGACATTCCAAAGCAGCTTCAAGAACTCTATGGTGTATACCATGTGAATCAATGGAGTATCCACCTTTGTGATCATGTCCAGAAAAACAAACCTTCACACAATTATATTTATGTATCAAATTCATCACTTCATCATAATTCCACAACAATGCTTCCTTGGATGATGCACCAGGATCTAGAGGCAAATGACAAGAAACCACTACATTCTGTTTCAATTTTGTTGCTTCCTTAAGAACATTATTCAACCATTTCATTTGTTCCTTCCCAACACCTCCATTGAACATAAGAAACCTTCTTTCAAGTCCAATTAAACCAACTGGACTATTCTTATCTTCATTTGGATTCTTCTCCTTAAGAAATTTCATAGCTTCCAATGTTCTTGGATGATCTTGAGGCCAACCAATTGCACTTATATCATAACCATCAAGAACTACGAATCTATATTCGGACACGGGCGAAAAATCGTAGTAAGCATGGCCTTCAAGACTACGAATCTTCAACAAAGGAAGTAACTTGTTGCGAGGAAGATTGTATAAACAATGATTGCCTATTAAATGATATACTTTTCCATTGAATTTTTCAAATTCATCCACAACTTTCTTTACTGTGTTAAGAGACTTGTCTTTCGGACAAAACCCATCAACAATATCACCAAAATTGATCACAAACTTATGTTTTTTATGATTATTCCAATTTTGAACTGCTCTTTGTAACACAAGAATGCTATGCCTATAGTAACGAGGAACACCAAGGAATGAACGTCCATCAGGAATATCACTATACTGCACATCAGATATTAATCCAAAGGAAAAGAGAGGTTGTTTATCATGTCCATTTTCTAGCACATTTTCAGAACCCATGCTGTATCTATCTATGATCTTCACAAGCACCTCACCTATTCAACATGCAACACAACATCTATAAATAAATTTATTAAAACTAGTATTCAGAATCTCTGCAACGCAAGGTGAGAGATTTGTGGGGGGAAAAATATCTATGCTTAGCTGCAATAACAATGGTATCAATGTAACATATTATGAAACTTGTTTAGAACGATATCAATGTAACAATTTTATTCATGTAAAATTCACTTTAAGAAAATCTGTTAATCCTATTGTAGAACAGTTTATTTGAAGGGAATTAATTTTCAATCACAAAATTGAAGTTTTCGGAACAGGGGATACCAAAATTCAATAATCTTAACCTAAAATTAAACTGATCTACCATGAGCCATAAAGTTTAAAAGTGTCTTTGTATTGAATTATACTATTGAATATTAAGAATTATGAAAATGAAAAACAGAAAGCGCAGACGCAATAAAAATAAAATAAATAAAAAAAATAATGAATTGCAAAGATGAGAAAGAGAGGGAGGAACGTACATCTGATGATGCAATGGAATTGAATTGAATGGAGTAAAAGAATGACGTAGAATGCAATGTAGTGATATTAGGTAAAGAGGTTTTGGGAAGATCGGAAGTCCTAACTCTGTGGAAACAGAAGAAGACTCGAATGTGTTTTTGGAATTCGTACGTTAATGTAATGCAAAGGTCTAAAATTGTCCTTTCCAAGTTGTGAAACAAGGGACTGCCACCTGTCCTCCTAAACTAGATGGTGAGCACGTTCATAATTGACATTGCAACTCACTCAACCAACCAAATAGATCTCTTTACTGGAATTACACTGCACCGTCTGGTTTCGATTTTCTTAACTCAAACGTAGCAGCACCAACAACACGACTATTCTTTCCTTTTCATCGTAAGGTTTTTTCCTATTGGGATTTAAATTGTTTGTGAATTGAAACTAATCTTCTGTTTTTTTTTTTCCTGAAAGAAAGGAACTAATCGCTATTGAAAAGAGATGAATTACGTAATCGAATTTTTTATTTTGGGATTCAAATTTCAATTATTATAGGCATTGAGAAAAAATAGGTAACAGAAAATTTTGTTTTATCTCGAATGTACTCAATCTATTTTACCTTAAATTAATTGGATTTTTCTAGATTTGTTTAATAATTATACACTACAAGTAAACAACTTTTATATGGATATTAACATTAGCATACCATCATACTCGAATAGTTTTAGATTATTTTTCTGAATTTGGTATGATTATATTGCTATTTTTTAAATGTAAACTATAAAAATACTTAAAAAGTACATATATAGGAACAACCCTAACAAAATTTAAGGATCACTACAAAAAAACAAAATTTAAACAAGATGCAACTATAAGTAAGGTGGGAATAAGTTAGGTCCTCCGCGAAGGATCTATGGCTATGGTCTGATCTGGTCTGGCCTGTTTAATACAAAGGCTAGGCTCAGAATTTTTTTAAAGCCTATTAATTTAAATAGATCAAGCTTAAAAAAAGCCTATTAGATTTGATAGGCCGGCCTATATATATATTTTATTATTATTTATTAATATTAGTATTTGTTATTTTAAATTTGTTAATTATGGATTCATTTTGTTTATTTATTTTTTTGGAAGGTTCTTGCATAATTGCTAGTTATAATTTTATTAGATTTAGTTATATATAAAGGCCTAGTTTAGCCTATTTAAAAAAATATAACATATACTATTTAAATGTTTTAATGTGAAATAGGTTTCTAAATAGGCTTTCAGATTAAATCAGACTTTTTAAAAAGGCCATGTCAGACAACAAAAAAAAAAATTTATAAAGCCGTAGGCCAGATTCATGCCGAAAAAATTAATCGTAGGCCAGACTCAAACCTTTCGAAGTCTGGTCTGGCCTGACCTATTCTCACCCTAACTATAAGGACCTCTTATGTGAAAATGATAAGAGTGGATAAAATAAGAGTAAATAATTAAAAGAAAATATGATAAGCATTCATCTTATAGAGGTAGTAGTCATCTTATAGAGGCAGTAGTTCTTAACTTCTAGTGCACGTTTAAATTACCATTTTATCTCTTGTTCGCATTTACTTATGTATAATTTTTTTCTTATGAATGAGAGAAAATAAAGGCATAGCTGAAATAATAGTTTACACAAAAATCTAAGCGCATTCTTTAGGTGTTTTTAGTTTTTTTTTTTGTCAATAGATAAATTATATAACTACTACTAGAAATTCACATGATTGCGAACTCGAGATATAATGTTTAACTTAGCAATATTAATATTGTGTCAGTTGAACTATGATTTAATGATGTGGTGCTTTTAGTTCTTAACTTAATCAATTATAATTTTTCAAATTCATAATTTCTCAAAATTTGTTATAATTACAAAAGGAATATTTTAAATTGAAAACTTTTAGGAAAAAAAAAAAAAACCTCAAGAAATGTACATAAATTTTTTCTAATAATATTTCTTTTTTTAATGCTCAATAATAATATTATTTTAACCTGTTAAAACAATATTTTAAAAGGTTTGGAAGTGGTGAAAGTATAGGGAAAGAATAAAAACGTTGGATTATATCATGAAGACAAAATTGCCAAGCTATTAATTTAGAAATTTTTACCATGTAACCTACATTTATACTCTGACTCTCACATTTTATATATACTATTTATTTTATCTCTTTTTTTAAAATAAAATAATTTTTTTTATTCTGCTAAATTCAATTTGGATTCCAAAAAACTTATTAAAAAGTTTTTCGGAATATGTTTTAAAAAATTTAAATTTTATGTATGTATTTTATAAAGTAGAACTTTGAATGCTTAAAAATATTTTTCAATTTTTTCAATACACAAATGTGTTTTAAAAAATTTGAACTATGTACCGAAAAATTTTACACAAATGTGTTTTAAAAAATCAAACTTTGCATACCGAATTTTTTTTTTCAAGTTATCCAAAACACAAATATGGTTAAAGTTTTCCAAAATACAAATATGTTTTGAAAAATTTTATAAATATTTTTAGAAAATTCAAATTTTATATTTCAGAAATCTTTTTTTAAATTTCTCAAACACATTGTGTTGCAAAAAACATTTTTCAAAACATCAACATATAAAAAAAACATAAAATTTGATTTTTTTTTTCCTTTTTTAAATAAGAAATGTGAGAGTAGAAATATAAATTTGAGGATGTGAGATAAAATTTTCTTAATTTAAGAAATTTATTTATGGGAAATGCTTTTTATCCCAAGAGTTTATACACGAACCATCACTAGTGTCATAACACATTTAAAATTAATTTTTTTATCTCCACACTAATCCCACTTGTATGGTTAGTGGTAGCTTTTTAATAGCCATTACCTATTCTTGATAAATTGGGGAGGTAATTTGTCGCTATATATTGTATTGCCCTTCATTTATAACTCTGAAAGTTGCAAGATGGACTCAGATTGTCAGATCTATAACTCTCGTGCCTTCAACACAGGGCTGAAAAACATTTCTCGCTTCAATACAAAAAAGCCCTGAGCCCATAGCTTGTGTACATTTATTTATTTTTTCAATGTGGGGGGCATAATCCCAAAATGCTGCCATTTCATTCATTTCTCTATATCTGATACCGAACTATGTTTTGTGATAATAATCAATATTAGAAGTTTCCTACACTAAAATATCTGGCTGTGACAACTATAACCCTTGCTATAAGCAAAGACCTCACACAGACCCAGCTTTTGTTGCAGGTTGCAACTTGGAATTGCTCATAATAGAGCAGCATACATTTCTGTCTGCATATATAGATAGCATTATTTCTCTGGAACAAGCTGATCAACCAGCATCTCAAGATGAAGAATCTGATCAACCAGCATAGTTTCTCACGCTGACCTTCCACTGTCTTTTGGATGAAGAATCTGATCAACTAGCTTCTCCGGAAGCTTTTTAGTAGCCTGTGCAAGACCCAATAATGTTAATTAAAAGTACATGTCAATATACAAAAATTTATACTAAGAAACTAACCTGGAAGTTCCTCATATGCAAAATTGGTTCACATCCAACATCTGCCACTGATTTTCCATTTGGAGTCTGCAACTTAAATTGCTCGGCTTTGTATGCAGACAGCATATTTTCTTTGTCAGGTAGGTTATGGCAAACTGTCAGGAGTGAGCTAAGAGAATTCATCTGAAAGGTTAAAGAACCAATCATATGCAAAGTTCCAAGAATTAAACTGAAGGGGACTTATAGTCCAAATATAAAATGGCATTCACAATTAACCAATCTAAATGTAGTTTAAGATCTTGCCGCTATATTACTGAGCAGATAAAATGATTATAAATTTATCAAACTATATACAAACCGAAGGACAAATCATACCTTCATGTATGGACAAGATGCACAACCACCATGAATGGAACAACCCTCTCCGCTAGCTACTCCTGGTACAACAGGAAGTATGATATCACCCACTTCAACTGAGTGGAGACTTGAGGTTGTTGTCGAGATTGAGTCTGATGAAACTGGAAAGACTATTTCAACAGTAACTTTAGCTCCTTCAGAAGAGGACTTTGCAGGCTCTAATAAACTTCGAACCGCCGCCACAATTGAAGTCACCATCCCTGATTCTGTTCCTAAAACAAATTGGAGATGATCATTGATGTTTCTATCCAAAGATTCCTGAACCCTGTCTTTTATGAAATCCAAAATATTCTGGGTGGAGCCTACTACCCCCATTCCCCTTCTTTTTGCTTCCATTGCCAATGTAAACATCTCTCCAGGTACCTCAAGATGAGCAGTAAGAAATGCATCACAATACATTTCTTTTATCTTCTCCACAACTTCATGGCCAAATAGATGATGAACAATGCATGATCCATCCTGGCACAAAAAGGCAAGAGCGTATAATCATGAAATGAACAATGGAGAGCCATAGATTGCTAGTAATACCCAAGTACCCTACTAAGATAATAAGATAAAACAGAAACAAGTTAATGGAAAGCTAATGCAGGCCATATGTTATACAGGAAAAATAAACCAAAAAATAAATACAAATCACAAAGAAAGGTCATAAAAGCATAAGTACAGGTAGCTCAACTGATTTGAGCCAAGGGTTGAGGGGGTAAAAGACCGGGGTTCAAACCCTAATGACGAAGAAAATACTAACATAACAACTAATATACTAACATTTATCTATCCAATAAAAAAGTGAAACTGCAGATATTAATAAATTTCTCCTAAGCGATACCTTACATAAAGTTCCTAACACAGAAACAGAGTGAGGTAGGGGGTAGGAGGAAGAAATTATTTAACAAAGCCCATACCAACTTATGTGAGAGAAGGTGGGAAAGAGAAAGAGGAAAATATATTAAACATGAAATATTTTGTTAATATATCATTTTCCATGTAGAAAAAATAGATTCAAGCCAAGCCAGCATCCCAAAACGGTGAATACGAAGGAAAAACATATCAATGTAGCACATCCAATTTCAAATAAAGCGGATTCTTCCTTAGCTTTTTAAAACATTCTAAAGACCTTACCTGATAATAGTAAAGTCGCGGTAGTAACGATCTTATAGAGTCTACATTATGTGCCGGATGAATTGCATTAACCTCTTCATCAGTCATTTGTGTCATCTGTTGGAACAATTCCTTGATATTTGCACCCATGTAAGAATCAGGCCCATACCATACGCTCAAGTCTGGCACTTGAGCAAATGCCTGCATATACGGAGGTGATAAATCATTTCAAGAAAGAAGCACTAACCGAGCTTTGTTGTGGTCATCATGTGATGCATTCATATGACAATTACAAGGACACAGAGGAACAATCAAAATTTTGCATCTAACTGACCTGTAGAATGGTCTGGATAACATTTGATGAAGTACAGGTTATTGTTGGCACAAGCTCATGAGCATATGCCTTTGTCTCTAACTTAGTGTTAATGTATATGACATGCAAAGAAGTTGACCTAGAAGCTGGTTCAAGATACTCCATATAAGTAGAGGTAGCTGCAGCATCAGCCAGAGAACAGCCGATACGCTCATTTGACATCCGATACACACCAACCTGCAAATAACCGTCAGAAGAAAATTAACATCTAAGGATCTACAAGTCAATCTTCAAAACAGGTCTCACATTCCATCATATATTTTGCAAAACTGAGAAGACAAACCTCATTAAAACCAGCTTGATCAAGGATGGCACGCACATTTTCCGACATAAAGTCCACACCTAACACTGTTATGAATTTGCATCCAGCTTTCACCATTTTGACTGCTGAATCTGCCATGACCAGTGAATCGGATATATGGATATGAGGCCATTGCTTCTGAGCAGCGGTTAAAATGCCTTGAACTTCAGGATCCATGTAAAAATGTGCAACAACACCAATTTTCTTCTCCTTGAGCACATTGACTAGTTCATCAACTTTTAACTCATTAGGGAACAAGTATTTTGCCTGCAGGAAAGCTAGACAAAAATTAGAAGTTTAATACTTTCAGGTCATGATTCAATTAAATTATGGCATTTCTTGGCATGTACATCCATTATGATGTGAAATAAACAGTTTTCCTAAGGAAAAAACTACTTGCAGAGATACAGTAATTATGAAACAAACAAAGACAATTTTAAAATTTTAAGTTTTAATAAATAAATAAAATAAGAATTAGTCCACAAGGTAAAGACCAAAAAAAATGGAATTCCCAAAAATTTACTTAAAACTCAATTTGTGTGGATTGTATAATGTGTTGCAAATTGGTTTCCATATCATTCTTGATTTATATTACCTATATGGAAAAATGATCTCATTAAATTAAACCATCGGGGTCTAGCACAAGTAGTTGGTGCACAGGATGTGTAACCATGTGAGTGTTGTAAATTAGGGAATATCGAGTTTGATTCCTACTCATATGGAAAAAACTAAAACACCGCCAAAAAAATGCCTTATCTTTTGGCAGTAGAGAATAATACACTGCATCAGATATAGCATTAGACGATGGCATTTTCAATAGAGAATAATACTGAAGCAAAAGCACTATGCAGAAGAATGTCGCAAAGTAAATATCCATCTACAAAGTAAGAACCCAACAATCATGAAGAAAAAAACAATATTTTTTTACAACAAGACAAAGTCTTCCCTTGTTTAAACATAGGAAAGTATTGGGCAAAAAAAAAGCATCAGACTCTTGCAAGTTGTAACAGAAAATGAAACTCTTTTCCTTTGCACTACTATTTCCTTTTTTGGACGGTGTGGAGAGATTCTATAAATAAATAAAATAAAAAAGAAAGTGCTAACCTGCGCTTCGGCGTAACTACCCTTAGGAAAAACACCATCAGCGGTAACAATTAACGAAGGAAAAGCTTCAAACGGAAGCTTCCCTTCCATTTCAGCAACCAATTGTTTCGTCTTTTTTTGCATTGTTACAAGAACATTATGCCACGTGTTCACCCTAGAACGACCAGTCCCCGGCAACCCAACATTTAGAGCCACCAAATCATCGGTCGTCACTTTCAAAACCTCTTCCGGCTCCGACCCATCAAGAACCCAAACCAAACACGCGCAAAACCCTTTCGTGATCTCCGAGTCACTATCCGCCACAAATTTCACCTTCCCTTCACCGTCGACCTTCACCTCCACCCACACCCTAGCGGTGCAGCCCATAACCCGGTTATTGTCGACACGCGATGACTTGTCCATCGGCGGTGTGATTCCGGCGTAGTGCATCAGACGCTTCACCCGCTCCACCGGCTCCGGTAACGATCGGAACTCCTTAGCGAGATGGCGGAGCTTGGAAGGAATGACGAGTTCAGAGGTTTCTAAATGGGGAAAAGTGACGGCGTTGCAGGAAATAGGGTTGTTGTGTTTGAAAGGGTTTGAATGGATACATTTGAGAGATTTGTGTATAGGTGAGTGGGGTTTGAGAGGTTGAAGGATGAAGGGTCTGTGGTTTGGAGCAAGGTGCGGGTTGAGTGAGAATGAAAATAGAGAGGAAGTTGCAGTTGCAGCCATGGCGGTAGAACTATGGTGCGAAGTGAATTGAATTGGAGCGAAAATTGAGAAAGAATGACTTAAAATATAATAGTAATAATAATATATAAATAACTCTTAAAAGAGTGAGAGGTTGAGGGAAAAAAACAAAAAGTTAGTTTTTTTCTCCTTCCGCTATGTGCTAAATTGCATTGCATGTATGAATCGATTATTAGTGACATGTACAATACACCTTTTCATTTATTCAAATAAAAATTTAGCTTTTGAGAGAAAACAAGTTCACAAAAAGAAAAGCACTTTTCGCCAAAATGGCATGGAATCAATGCAAAGAGGCACTAAAGGGGTGGACCATTAGAAAAGCTCCCCCACAAAGCGTATCTTTTTCTTCCTTTTTTGTATTCCCATCTATTATTACAAGTTCCACCAAAAACAAAATATCTGCTCCTAGAAAAATATCTGTACACAAACCAACACATTACACATATCATGAAATGTGAATGTGAGATGAATTATTATGGATTTAATGGATCGGTTTGATTTGATTTATCTATTTTTAAAGATAAATTATTTTAACTAATAACAAATAATTGGTTTAATTTGTTTCGAGTTTTGTAAATTTTTCTCATGAAATTCGAATAAAATAAAATTAAATAAGAATAGATTAATTTGTTTAGTTTGTGGTACAACTTTTGAATTTCACTATTTTGACATTGTTGTGGTCTTTAAGTACAAAGTTACCATTTTGTAATCATTGGATTCAGATTTATATTTTTGACTAAATTGCAGTTAGCAAGTAAAGATCGAATGATCAAGATTAGATGTTTTAGTTTCAAGTTTAGGTTTTATTATTTTTAAATTTAAAATTTGAATCATTTAATTTTGATTAAACGATCTAGATGTGTTTGACTACACTCAGTTAACTCTAAAAATTTAAGGTTAAGATTTTTCATAACACAAATGTGTTCCAAAAATTTTAGAATTTAAGACTTATTTGATTGAGTTTTAGTTTTTAGTTTATAAATACTCTTTTTGCAAATAAATTTTTCCAAAACTGTTATCAAAGGGTTTGTTTGAAGGGTTTTTTTTTTAATAATTCAATTAAAAAAAAATCACCAATATACTATCTTTTGAAAATTATATATCAAACTATCATTTTTTTATTTTGTTAAAAGTCGTCATTTGCAAAAACTATTTCTTTAAGAAAACTCGAGATTGTAATCACACTTTCCTTAGATTGAATAATCTTAGTTTTAAAAATTGTTTTAAAGATGTCAAACTAAAAAGACTTGTTTGATAAATTTATTTTAAAAATATGTTCTGAAAACTAAATTAATAAAACTTGTTTAACACATACTTCACTTTTTCCTTAACTTTTTTATCATTTTACTTTTTGAATTTGAATAAAAATAAAAACATTTTGAATGTAGAAGTAATCATATTAAATGATAAAATAATAATGTAATATTTTGAAAATGTTAATCTCTCTGAAGTAATAATTTTATAAAATAGATATATTATTTTAAAAGTGATGTATAATGTATAACGCACTCTATATAATAATATATTATAATATCTTGATTTGTATTAGAAGAAGGCCTATCAAAACTGGACCTCTGCATGAGAAGAATAATCTACTTCAGAGTGATTCAAGAACTGCTTACGCTACCGCACGATCAATTCAATATCATTCAACTTTGTGGTGCATATTCTTCATATTCTATCACAAATGCCAACAAACTTTTATACCAAAGAGCTCGTCAAGTCGACTATAAAATGGAATATTTTTTTTCATAATTAATAACAATTTGCAGAGATTTTTATTTTTTTAGATAAAGTGGTACACACTACTAGTAAATCGATACGTGTAAAGTGGAGACTTCGGTACAAATTCAAATCATTATAAAAAGTGTTAAATTTAACACTATCGATAAGATGAATTGAATAGATTTTACTATCAATAAATTTATTATATGCTTAATGTATAAAGTAAATTTAAAAGTTTATAATTAAATCATTAATAAAAAATGATATAATTTAAATGTGTATGCCGGATGTGAGAAAATGTATGGAGGATAAAATAAAATTGATGTTTCTTTTAAGATAACTGGGTTAACAAAAATTTAAAATAATCAAATCAATACAATGTTTTAAAATATAAATTAAATAATGAAACTAACCATTCTTCATTCGCAAATGGTAAATCCAATCTCATTTACTATTATTTTCTTTATTTTGTTATAATATTATTTTTTAAATTTCAAACACAAACATTTATAAAACTTAACAATTGAACTTGTTCTTTTTCCAATGATTTAATAATAATCAGTATACTATAAGATACAATAAAAACATTAAAATAACCAACTAACAAGTTCAACTTTGGTTCACTCCAGAGTCTATTCTATAATTTGAATAGTTTATTTAAATACTAGACGTTTACTTTGGGATGTACGGCTCGATTACAAAAATATTATAATAAACATTTAATTATAATTTGGTCTTTTTATTATTATCAATTCACACAAATGGAACTCTCTACTTTAAAAGTTGAATTTTTTTTTTTTTCTAATTATAATTTTGGTCTTTTCAATTTCGTAATTTGAGTCCCTCTATTTTAATTGATTCGTAATTTTGGTCCCTCCATTTCTAATTTCGCAATTTTATTCTTCATATTTTAGTTGATTCGTAATTTTGGTCCGCCTGTTTCTTATTTCGCAATTTTTGTCCCTCTATTTCTAATTTCATAATTTTGGTCCTTTTATTTCTTAAAATTGAAACATTTTTGTCCATCTATTTTTAATTTTGCAATTTTAGTCTCTCTATTTATTAAAATTGTAACATTATGTCTTACCTATATATTTTACTATTAGTATTGATTCGGTCAATGGTAACGTTGCTTTATTTTTTTTATGATTACTTTAACTTGTTTTAAAAAAACATCGTAGCTCATGTTTTAAAAAAAATAAAATTCTCTACTCATTTTTTTAAATAATTTTTAAAACTATTGGTAGCTCTGATTATTAATTATAATAAACACAAAATAAAATAAGATGGTTAAAAATATATTTTTATTTTAAACAAAATTATTGTGATTCTATATACACATTTGAGAAAATAAATAGAGGTATACAATGAATCACAATAATTTTTAAAAAGTAATAATATTTAAAATAACCATAATATAAAATAAGGGGTCAAAAATACATTTTTAATTTTTAAAAATTATTGTGATTCGTTATATACTTCTATTTATTTTCTCAAAGGTGTACATAGAATTACAATAATTTTTAAAAAGGTAAAAATGTATTTTTAACCATCTTATTTTATTTTGGGTTTATTTTAATTAATAATCCGAGTTAGCAATTGTTTTAAAAATTATTTAAAAAAATGAGTAGAGAATTTTATTTTTAAAAAACATGAGCTACAATATTTTTTAAAAATAAGTTCAAGTAATCATTAAAAAAAATAAAGTAACGTCATCATTGACCGAATCAATATTAATAGTAAAATATATAGGTAGGACAAAATGTCTCAATTTTAAAAAATAGAGGGACCAAATTGTGAAATTAGAAATAAAGGAACCAAAATGTCTCAATTTTAAGAAATAGAGCGACCAAAAATGCAAATTAGAAATAGAGGGACCAACATTACGAATCAGTTAAAATAGGAGGACTAAAATTGCAAAATTAGAAACAGAGAAATCAAAATTACGAATCAGTTAAAATAAGAGGACTAAAATTGCAAATTTAGAAATAGAGGGACCAAAATTACGAATTAGTTAAAATAGGGAGACTAAAATTGCGAAATTAAAAATAGAAAGACCAAAATTACGAATCAATTAAAATAGGTGGACTAAAATTGCATTTAAGCCTAATAGCTTTTATGTTGTGGAAAAATAACATAATTAAAAATACAAAAAAACTTATAAAATGACATTACTTTTACAAAATTACGTATATTAAATTTTAAAATATTTTTTGTAAACTGCATTTGAAGTAGTGTTTGTATGTTTATTTTCATCATATCACACTACTATCTTTATTGATACACACGTATCTTTTCTATCCTTATTCAACACTTAATTTTCTTTCTATCCCACTCATTTTGTTGCACTATTTTCTCTATTTCTTTCTTTTATCAAAGTGTTGGTAGTGTGAATGGGTATCTAAAGATAAATTTTGTAATTTTACATAAAGCCAATGACTTTACACTATGTAATAATTAGAAAGAGGGAGATGAAATTTGTGAAAACTAATAACTATTAACTACAGCAACAAATTAAAAAAAAAAATGCACGTATGTAATGTGAAATTTTGGTCAGTGCATTGACATAGCTAACTAGATTACATTGAAGAAATTCAACATCAAAAACCAAATAAAGAAAAAGAAAATTATCAGGTTTACATACTCCTGCTCTCTATTGCAGCCATCAGAAAATCTCTCTCTAAATATTAGATATGCAATAGGTCTGCCATAGAAAATAATGATCATCTCAACAACAACAAAATATCTATGAATATTATTACACAAAAATAAAATGAGTAACGGTTTCAAATAAAATTTGGACCACTCTGTTTAGAAGCATTAATTGAGCTATTAATGAAAGAAAATGACTTAAAATAAGAGCAAGATACGGTGGTTTTGCCTCAAAGAATTCTGAACGAAAAAATCAAAGGAGAAAGAAGGAAATAAAACATGAGAGAAGAAATCAAAATAAAAAGAAGATAAACAACTCATATATAGTAGCCGAGAAACATGCTTATTGCGATAGATTCGGGAAGAAGACGAGAAAGGAAGTTGCTCTGTTCACAAAATGAATTGGACCAGTTGTCGAGAGGAGTTTGGAAATAGTGCTCCTTTTTACTATCTACTTGTGTGGCCAAAAGATACCGGAAATGGGTGGCTGCAATGGTAGTATTTGAGAAGATAAATTGTTTTCTTTTAAGTTGAGAGAAGAGTCAATTTTTGTTTTTGTATTTTTTACTAAATATATAATCTAAATAGATTACCTAAATATGTCATAATAATTGCAAATATGTCATTGGTTGTGTTGTCTTGAGATTGAGAAGGCTACATACTCGCTCTTGTTTCAGGTGCCTTACTTATATTTTCAATGTGCACATATATAGTAATTAAAGCGGTATTACCATATGTGGTGTAGATGGTTAGTTTGTTGGACTGTCACATTTATTGCATTGTTGGACTGTCTGGATTAGTAGATAGTGATTGCTGATTTCATTAGCTGAAAAAGGTAAAAGTTGTTAGATTATAATAGTAATAGATTTACAAAACTATCATTTACAAAATTATTAATTACAATTGACAGTTGTTTGTGTTTTTTCTTTCTCAAATAAAAACTGAAAAAAGAAACAAAAAATACCTAAAAGAAGTTTCTATTTTTCTATTTTAAAAAGAGAAAAATCAGAACAGTTTTCAAAACAATCATTTATAAAAGTATCAATCAAACAAAATTTTAATCTTTTATAATTTTTAAAAACTAGAGAACAATTTTTTAAAAGGGAATGGAACAAGCTATTTTTAAAATATTTTTGTGTTTGTAAAACTCAAGCTTTATATTTTTCAAAATATATTAGTAAAATATGTGAAACTTAAAATAAGTTTTTTTTGTTACACACAACTTTAACAATGTTTATGTTTTGAAATTTTTCTTTTATCGATTTTTTTTAAGTTTTAGGTTTTCCAAATTATTTTTTGTTTTCTTTTTTATTTTAAAAAATGTAACGTGTTTTGAAAATTTTGAAATTAAATTTTCCGAAATATAAATATATTTTAAAAAATTCATACTTTTAATTAATTTGTATTCATGAAAACTTAAATCAAGTTTTTCAATACATACTTTAACTATTTGTATTTCTTAAAAAATAGTTTTAATATACTAAAAAAAATATAAAATTTTACGGTTTTCAATTTTGTTGATTTTTATTTTTTGAAAAAAATAAGGAGATCTCTATTAAAATGTAAAGACAAGAGTACAAAGTGTGGGTTATAAGTTCACATCTTCCATTTATTAGAACTCAAAAACACCAGGTCTACAAGGATGTATGACATATGATGACCACATATCACAAATAAAATTTATCATCTTTCTAAATTAAAATACATGGAAACAACACTTCAATATATTATCATCCATCCCCGTCACAAAAACAAAACATCATTAATCTTAGAAAGCGAACATAATTTACAAGGTACAACAATAAACAATCACTCTGACTACTTTTTAATTTGATCAATATAGTTCTATATTTAGACACGGAAATGTAGAATTGGTTTAATATGAAGTGGTTTTTTCCTTGACACAACAAGTCCAAAAATCTCACTCATATCTAAATCTTGCGTGCCTGAATTAGTTTCAGGTAACTTCCAATCAAACCAATAAAGAAGATTAGCTAACACATATTCAACAAGAGTTATTCCAAAATTCATTCCAGGACATCCCCTTCTCCCAAAACCAAATGGTAAAAATTGAAAATCTCGGCCTTTAAAATCAATTGGGCTATGTTCAAATCTCTCTGGAATGAACTCTTCGGGGTTTTCCCAATTTTTAGGGTCTCGTTGTATTGCCCACACATTTATATATACCATTGTTTTTTCAGGAATATCATACCCATTTAATTTCACACTAGACATTGTTTCTCGAGGAGCCATAAGAGGAGTAGGTGGACGTAACCTTAGAGACTCTTTTACTATACACTTTAAATAATGCATTTGATTTACGTCATTTTCTTCAACTTTGGATTTATGACCTACAACTCTTCTTACTTCTTCTTGTGCTTTCTTCATTATGGATGGATGTCTCATGAGCTCTGAAATTGTCCATTCTAATGTTGTTGAAGTTGTGTCAGTTCCTCCCACAAACATGTCCTAAAAAAGGTAGATAATTAGAGTTTCTTTATAAAAAAGAATTTGTTAGGCATTGTTTTATGAAACTTGTTAACTACCTGTCCTTTATAAGTTCCTTTTACACTTTTCAAATGTAGTTACTGTATTTAATATGTACATTAAGTATATGCATGGTTTTAAATAATCCTTTTGTATATATGAATGTACAGTGGTTAATTTTGATTTTTTATTGAGTTAAAAAATCGTTTTTTATTTTCTAAAAAACTTAGTAATATTAATTAAGAATATATTTTTTAAAAAATTAGAAATATATATATATATATAATAATTTGAGATTAGACATATATTTAGAGCCAATATATTTTGTTCTTAAAACAAACTTATAAATAGAGACATAGGTAGTAAAATAGATTTGGTAGACTTAAAACCGATATAAATAATCATGGTGTCTCACTTTTATACCTTAAGAAATTAAAATGAGATGAACAAATTTAAGAGACTTACATATTGCCCTAGTAACTTTAAGGGTCAAAATTAGATTAAAAAAAGTTTAGGATAACAAAATAAAATTTAAAAATAAGTTGAGGGAACAAAATAGCAATAATTTTATAAAAATTAAGTAAATGAAACATAAATAAAGTGGTAGAAGAGAATAAACCGTTAAAAGTGCTTTGATATCATTTTTGGAGAACTCAAAATTAAGCATGCCATCCTGGTGAATTTGAAGGAGAATATCCACAAAGTCTTTCCTCATGAATTGACTATTTTCCATCTTCTTCATTTCCAAATGCTCTTCTATCAATTTATCAAACAAAACATCCAACGCTCGAAAAGTGTCCTTAATCTCCCCAATTTTTCCACTAAGAACATCAACCCAACCAAACAAAGGAAAATAATCTCCAACAACAAAAGCCGAAAGATAGATCATAACCTTCCTTGCTAACTCTTTCACCCTACCATCACTACTTTCATCATATTTCCTTCCAAGAGCACATTTACAAACAACATTATTAGATGTTAACATAAGAATCTCACTTAGATTCACACATGCATCATTTAAGCTAGCTTCACTTAGCTTCTTCACCAATTCTTCAACTTCTTCTTCTCTAATGAGTCGAAATGATTGCACACTTTTCATGCTCAAAAGTTCATTAACACATATTTTTCTCTTTTGTTTCCAATTTTCTCCATAAAGTCCAAAACCAACGTCCGTACATCCGTACAATAAGATTTTTGAAGCAATATTTTGGGGTCGGTTTGAAAAAGCTAGATCATGAGTTTTCATGATTTCCATAGCTATATCTGATGATGAAATTACTAGAGTTGGTTTTTGTATTTGTCCTAATTGTAACAACATCATGTTTCCATATTTGAGTGATAGATCTCGAAGAGAACGATGTGGAAGTGTGCCTAGTTGATGAAGATTACCGATTATAGGTAGTTTTGGTGGTGATGGAAGTTGATTTAGATTGGATTTGGATTTGGGTTTTTTAATTGTAAGCTTAAACACAATCAACACACTTAAAAGAAAGAAAATAGATAAAACGAAGGGAGAAGAAAAAACTCTTGTGATTTGTTCATGAGGCCAGTTTTTGACAGCCATAGTGCTTTTCCAAACATATGATCTTGTAGTGAGAGTCACTCAACATTTATATAGCATATTTTTTCTAAGTTAAATAAAATATTAATTTCTATAAAAATGTTGTATTTCATTTTTAATTTTTATAAAATTATTATATTTTATTTTTAGTTTAATAAAATTATTGTATTTTATTTTTAGTCTCTGTACAAAAATTTATATTTTTTAGTCCTTACTAATTTCACGTTTTTTAATTTTAATTTCAATAGTATAGATTAAAATTAAAATTAATGATATTTGTAGAGATTAAAAAATAAAAATTAAAAATAAAAATTAAAACTAAAATATAACAATTTTATAAAGATTAAAAATTTATTTTATACATGTAATATGAGGAAACAAATATTGGTAGCAAATATTGACTTTGCACTTTTTATATATAATCCATTCAGTCTAATAAAATCACTGAGTTAGTATTTGTTCGATATTTATATATACACATAGCGGACCTGAAATTTTTTGTGGTATATAAATTCAGTGACTTATCTTTGTTTACAGCCATATACAAACATATAAGATGTGAATTAAATTGTCCTTATATCACAGCCCAACTTTCAAATATTGATATAGTTAGATTAAACGTCTTCTTTTGAGTTTGAACTCGGGATCTCACTGTTGTGTGAATTAATTATTGTAGAATTTATTATATTTTTTAAAATGAAAATAAAAATTGTGAAATAAGCTTGGTGTCCGATCTTTATATTTTTTTAAGTAGTTTTGAAATAAGCTCGGTGCCCTTCAACATATAAAAAATGTGCAAAAAAATTAATGATTAATTGTTTTAGTACAAACTCAAGCAAAATAAAATATTATAGATTGAAATATGTGTTTGGTCCTCGCAAATATACCACTTTTTAATTTTAGTTCTCGTAATTTTTTTGTTTGGATTTAGTCCTTACAAAATCAAAGACGATTGGTTTTGGTCCCTAACGTCAAATCAAAAGTTACAAAAAAAAACGATGGCAAACCGCCCTGGCACGGAAGAAGACGAGTTTTCCGAAAACCTCTAAACCCCACTTTTAATTTCTATTCATATGTTTTTTTATAAAATAACACTAATTATTATATGATAGTTAATAAAATTATTAATTAATAATATAAAACATTTTAATTTTTAATATATCATAAAAGATGATGGGTTGGTGTGCATTTATAGGGCCACGTGTTACAACGCTCTTTTTTGTAATGTTGATTTGACGCTAGGGATCAAAGTCGATCGCCTCTGATTTTACGGGGACTAAATCCAAACAAAAAATCTTACAAGGACTAAAATAAAAAAGTGATATATTTGCAAATACCAAAGACATATTTAAACGAATATTATAAAACAAAAGTTAAAGAATATGTAATAGCTCTCTCACTACCTTAAAAGTATTTATAAAATTTAAGTATTAATTAGAATTTCTAGAAATTTTAGTAATTGTTAATGTTGTCTTTTTAGTTATATCAATTCAGGATCAAGGGTAGAAGAGAAAAGTATCGGTATTAACAAGTCAAAGTGTCAAAGAAGGAACAAGTCATCTCTTTTTTTTTTCTTTCTCTCACGGGTACATCTAACTAACAAAAACCTCCATTTTCTACTTTCTCTCTAAACATTCTGAAACACAACCAACACCAGTTACCGTTAATCATCCCCCTCATCCATCAATTTTCTTCTTCTTTCCAAAATCCTTTAAAGACAAAATTTCTCTGAAATCTTCTACACCTACCTGACCCCTTGCATGTCTATTTCATTCCCTCAATCTCAAGAAATCAACTAAAATTGTACTTAAGGTAGATAAAGAGAAAAAGGAGAAAACCCCAAAGCTGACACAAGACATAAGAGACTGAAGAAATTGAGAGCTGATAGAGTAAGCATCTTCCATGAATCAGCTCGAGTTGAAAGGGATTATCCTTAAAAAAAACTATGAGTTCTTTTCTTAGGAAAAACATTACTTTTGCATGTGGGTTTTCTGGGTTTAGTATAAATTTCATTTACTGTAGATACAATTTTATGGATTTGATGTTGAGTTCTTATTAAAAACTGAGAGTGAGAGGAAACTATGTGTTTTAGCATGGAGAAAATAGAATTAATCGTGTTAGGAACCCCAGAAAATAGAATTAATCGTGATAGGTGGAATACGAAATTAATGTGTTCCCATAATTCCTACACATGTTGTTCTACTTCTAATTCTCTTTATTATTTTGCCCTGATTTTTTTTCTTTCATTTCTGATTTCCTTCTTCAATATCTGCCTCTGATCATGTTGTCTCTTAGGCATGGCAATGGAGCGGGAGCGGATTTTACCTACCCCCCCCCCCCACCCCTGCACCTGATTAATCTGGAAAACCCACACTTGTCCTCGTTTTTTAACATGTGTGAAATTTAAGCACTCATCCCCGCCCGCAATGGGTTTTGAGTTTCCCCACCTACACTCGCAATATAAATATATATATATATTATAATTAATATAACAAAATAATTATTATTAGATAATAATAAAATTAAAAAATATTTTCTACAAAGATGAGATTATAATTTTTAATATTTAAAAAAATATTGTGTATATTCAATATGTACATGTATATAAAATTTAAAATTTACAGTAATATTATTAGCGGGACGGATTCGGGTGCGGATGCGGTGTGAATATCAACATCCTAAACTCGTCCATTCCCCCGAATTTTAATTTCTAGGAAAACTTGCACCCACACTCAATCAAAGTGGGTTTTCTCCGCCCAAATCAAGGTAGGTTCAGGATGGTACCCACAGGTGTGTGTTGTGTTGTCATCCCTATTGTCTCTAATTCTGTCTTTGATCTTGTTGTTTCGGATTCTGCCTCTGATCATGTTGTCTCTAATTCTGCCTTTGATCAAGTTGTCTCTGATTCTGTCTCTAATCATGTTGTCTCTGATTCAGCATCTAATCACGTTGTTTCTGATTTTGTCTCTGATCATGTTGTTTCTAATTCTGCCTCTGATCATGTTGTTTCTGATTTTGCCTTTGATCATGTTATCTCTGAGTCTGCCTCTGATCATGCTTCTTCTAACTCTGCGCTGATCCAAGCATTCTCTAATCATGTTGCCTCTTGTCAGAGTTTGCCTCTTGTCATGTTGCCTTTGATCAAGCTTCCTCTAATTAGGTTGTCTCTGGTCGAGCTTGCCTCTGGTCAAAGCTTCCTGATTCGAATGTAAAATTTAAAGGGCAGATTTCCAATTAAGTGAATGATTAGTTAAGCTTTTGCGGTTATAATTGATTGATAATTAAGATGATTGTTGTTTGTAATACATTATTGGTTTCATATTGAAAAATGTATGAAGGAAACATACATGTATACATAACTTTTCAAGTGCACTGCATTCATTCAATCACGACATCCATGGCTCAAGGTCACGGTGGGACATTCATAGGATTGTTCCAAGCATGGAACAATAAGTAAAGGAAGAACAATCAAGACGCTGATTTGGGGTTATGACCATACCAACTTTACCATCAGGTCTCAACTATCTTGGTGACTTACATCAAGATAATTGGGAAACTTTTCCATACTCTAAGGAAAAGTCACAGGTCATGGAATTATCACAAGTTTTAAGTAAAGAAAATGTGTCATTTGACACACTTTATGAAGAAAAAAAAAATATTGTTAGCATAAATTGCATATTGCTTGAGGATTCATATTCATTTCATGATTTATGTGCATTTAAGTACAAGAATTTTAGAACTGTCCTCCCTTTTTATAGAACTCACTAAGATTATCATCTCACTCCTTATTTTCTATGTATTATAACAGATAAAAGGGGCTAAAGCTGGAATCAGAACCATAGGATGTAGTTTATTTATCTGTTGTGGTTAAGAGCTGAATTATTTTATAATTCTCGTAGATTAAAAGATAACTTGTAAACTTTATATTTTGTAATTACAATTTGTTTTTATGATTGTACTTATGACATTTTGAATGATTGTTTCTAAAATATTATAATGTATAAAGTTTATCACCATATTCTAGATAGATGGTGATAGTTTTTACATACTACATCAACATTGGACACTTGAACCAATCTAAACCTACATTAAAATTATAAAAAAAGTTAGTTAAACGTGAATTTATTAACTCAAACATGTAGGATACAGTAACATCTCAAACTAGCAGCAACATTCACCTTTAATTCTATAAATTTAATTATTTTTGATGCAATCAAGGTTTTTTGTATGACAATATGTCATTTAGCAATTATGAGAAAAAATTTATTATTTTTTAAAATGATCGACTCATTTTTTTTACGAAAAACTAAATTATTTTTAACAAAATATCCAACAATAGAAATTATCCCAACTAAAATATCCTTCAAATGTTCTTTTTCTTTTCGTATACGCTCCAGGAATTGCTTACCAATTTTTTGTTTTTCTTAAGTCAATTCATTCACTCACAGAAAAAATATTACAACCGCCGGATTTAATCAAAACTGGCAGATTTATTACAATATTCTTTTTATTACAATAATCAAAAACGCCAGATTTATTACTACAATATCCCTTTTTATTTTTTTATAAGACACGATAACCATCTTAATTTTCATTGTTTTCATTCAAATTTATTGTTTTTATTATTATTTTTGTTCAATTATTTATTCTATAAATTTTCAATTTTAGTGTCTGTTCTAAGTACAAATTTTGGAAAATGTCCTTTTTTTTCCTTCTTATATTAAAGATAAGAGCGAGTATGACATTTATTTGTTAGCTTCCGGCAGGCAGATTTTTCGTCTTTCCTATTGAAAATATCTTGTAATTTGTTGCGTCATTTAATGCTCTCTTCATACATTTTTTGTCTTTATCCCGTTTGGTCTAGTTGAATTATGAACTGAATTTGAATTTTGTGTAATAAGTGCAACCCCTTCTTTTGTCGTTGTATGTTGCAATTAATTCATAATATTATATATTAAAATTAATGGTGGGCTCGGTAGTGAAATATTGGGTTATAGCGAGACCATTGAAAAGAGAGGGAGGACATGTCTTATTTTCTTTGTTAATTGAGACGTGTGGTAATGGTTAAATATCAAACATCTTGATTTGGTTTTGATGATCTAGTTGCGTCCATATATATATATATATATATATATATATATCTTATCTTTTTGAGATCTTTTAACATTAATTTAATAATTTATATAATTTAAATCGTTAGATCTGGAATCAATGATTGAGATTTATTATCTCGTCAATCGCGTGTTACCGTGGGATAATTTTATTCTAAAAAATTTGAATCTTATTTTATGTTTTAAGAAAAAAACTATGCACTGACCAGATAAATTAATTTTACGTTATCAATCATTATTGATATTTTTCTCTTATCACATTATTGTAATTTTCATAATAATTCATGTTAACTAATGTTTAGACTCACGGGGCATCCCATATTAAACCCTTAATTCACTTTTCTGTTAGCTATCTATTACTGAGTTGTTTGTCGCACCTGTTGTATGCATATGTTTTTGTGATAAGAATTTTATATATTCATATGCTTTTGTATATTGAAAAAATTCACGAGGAATCAATGCATTATACAAGTGAAACTACTTTAAATATTAATGATTTAGTTAAGATTGAAATTGATTATGATAATGATTTATTTTAACTTGTTGAGGGTGTTTATAATTTAGGTGATGTTGCATATGAGGAAGAAGTGGGGGATATGTTTTAGCTGTGAATAATTTTATATTTTTCTTATACAAATTAGACTTGTCCAATTTTTTTGTTAATATTTTTGGATATGAATTTTTTAACATGTTCATTTAAGTTTTGCTTTATCTTCACTTCCATTTGTGATTTATTGACATGTTAATGTTACTTTTTGGGTCAATTTATTGAGCTGAGATGATTTAAAAAATAATTATCTATTTAGAGGAGCAATGACTCAAAGAAAAAAAAATTAAATATTGAACATCAAGCAAATGAAGGAAAAAAAATAATTCATACTCATCCACACTAAAAAAAATAATATTAGAGAAATCCGTTTGAATTCTCGTCATTTAGAAGGTGTCATATATGTGTATTAGAATTTCACTCAATTTATTTTGACTTAACAGAAGTCAAGAAGTAAAAAATGAAAATAAATTATATATTATTTTCATTTTTATACTTTATTTATGTAAATATAATGTTTTGTGTTTTATTTGTGGATTTAGAACCTAAATAGGCTAGAGGTCCAAAAATACAAGATTGTTAGATGTATGAGATATGGAAGATTTTAATTTCATTATTGTTAATTTAACTCATTGGTGAGGACAATGGTGGTCCTAAGTATGCTTAGGGTGTGGGCACAATGCTTCAAATTTTGACGGTTATTAATTTTTTTTTTTTTTATATAGTATAACTAAAGTATGCTTAGGGTGTGCGTACAATGTCAAAGTTTAAATGGTTTATTATTTTTTCTTCTTAAACTCTAGGTCTGAAATTCTAATTTTATAAATTATTGGACCTTTATGGTGGAACATGTACAAAAAAACGATGAATCTTTTTTTATCTTTATAATAAAATTAGAACCCTAAAAAATAAAAATAAAAAATTATCTTTTTTAATTCTCCTACCATTGCTACTCTTTAGTTCCTCAAGTTTGTGAAGAAGGACAACAAAAATCATTATTTTCCATAACAATCTTCATTACTGACACTTGTTTGTCCCTACTTTCATCTCAACTTTTTATCTCTTGTTGAGATGATTGTTGAATGAGATCTTATCATACTAAAGTATGTTGATCGCATCAAATATAATAAAATTCATTATCATTAGTCATAAGGTTCAATTAGAATTGCTTAATATTGCATCAAATGTAATAAATTTATTATCATTATATAACTTGTGAAAAGAATAAAGTCCATGTATCAAAATAAAAATAGGGCACTAAATTTATATTTTCAAATGACACTACTAAACTCTAATTTAATGCAATTTTGAGAGATATTTTTGGAATTATTTTTTAAAACATTACATGCTATTATATAAATTTTTTAATTTAATTTATTATATATTATGCAGAGAAGATGAGAGATGAAAAAATAATACAATATATCTAATATATTATATTTATTATACATTATTATATTATTATTTCTTAATAATAATATAGCAAATAATATAAAATCAAAGCTTGTTAAAAAAAAGAAAAGGACGTGGAGCACGTGTTGCACAAAAATAGCAAATTTTGTGTTTGCTGAGATATGAAAATGGAGGAGAGCCGCACATTAAAAAAAAAAGAGAGAAGGAGACCGCACAATAGGAGGTCGCACAATTCTCTTTTAGGATTGTTGATAGATCTTGTAATTGATACATTTTACTATTTCTTAGTTATCTATTCTAGTTTTATTCTAATTATTTTTTATTGTTTAATTAAAGTTTTCTATTGCTCTAATCACATGTTAACATGATTGATCATCTTTGCATGTCCTTAATCAATTAGTTGTTAGCAATCATACTGCAATTAATTGGTGCATCTATAAAACAATGATACTATAAATTATTCCATTACCAAACTTAATTTTTAGTCTTTCAATCATTAAACATTTTTATGTACTATGTTTTTCTTGAATTTAAATTCTTTTCATGATCAAATAAAGAGTTAATTTAGAAGAAGAAAAATATTCACAAATGATCAACCAAATTAGTAGTCTTAGTAAAAGGATTAATAATTCAATTAAAAGAAATGAATTCAAATAGAATTAGAATCGGAGGTGATTAAAGTTACAAGTGAAATTGAGACCCTAAGCTTCTCTCTATTGAACTTCAACTTTACATTTTTATTTTTAACTTCTTGTTATTTGCTATTTCGTTTCTGTAACAACTCAACAGTTATTGTTAGTCTAAATAATAAATAATCATAATTAATTTAGTACTTGTTAATTAATTCATGTGGATACAATAATCTTTTATACTACTTATGCGATAGAGTATACTTACTCTAAGTGTATTTTTAACACAACAAACACTTAAATTCTCAAAAAGGGGCTATAGTTGAAAAAGTAACAATTCTTACTCATTTTACAAGTACCTAACTAGAAACGTCAACATATTTGGTCCCATCAACTCCATATTCTGAAAATAAGTGTCAAATGACTACCAAATAATAACAATATGAAATATTGGGAATAATAAAGGTATTGTGATTTAAATTATTTTTGCATCAACAGTTGTAAAATAATTTTTTTTTTTTGTAAAAAAGATACTTATGATTTTTATGCATCCCTTTAGAATAAATTTCAATTGTTCATTCAATAAATGACTCAACCAGATAAATAATAAAATTTGAATCAAATAATACGTGGAAGTAATAGAATAGCAATTTAAACTAATGACATGTGACCCAACTAAAATAGAAGAAGAATAATTTGTATTGTGAGATGTCAGTGTTGAACCAAATCAATATTGTAGTTTGGTTCATCGATGATTTTTCTGATGAAGTATAGGTAAATTATACATATTATGAATAATAGATTAAAGAATTTATTATTTTGACTTATATTTTGTATCAATTGCAGAAAATAAATAAAATTAAATAATCACAATCGGGTTGCTTTGAAAAATATCAATTGTATGGATACTAAAAGTCTCTCAAAGTTTATCAATGATAAGGTTTTTTTTATTATATGGAGCACAATTATTGAAGTAATAATTTTATGGTTACCAATGTCAATTGTTTTGGTACTAAAAATCTCCCTAAATTTATTTGTATTTATGTTTCTTATCGATTAGAAGGTTAGTCTTTAAATTATGATTTGCTCACACCATTATCCTACTTTAAAAAAACTTACGTTAAAAAAGTCGTGTGATTGTTAAATTGTTGATGACTGAATAGTCGTAATGACGTGGTAAATCTAAAGTCAATAAAATTTTCTCATCTTTCTCTTAAAGTCCAATATGACAGCTTCTTCCGTATCTTCCTCTTTTGTTATCTTATTTTTCAATTATCTTCATCCAACATCATTTTTTTGGTTAATATTTATTTACAAAATCAAATCAAAAATTGGAAGAAATTGAAAAAACAGACCTCAAACAAACCAAAATCAGACCAATAATTGAAACCACCTATATTTATTACTGGTTTAGTTGTTAAAAGACGCACGTCGAACACAAGTCGAATGTACAATTACTTAGTTTGTTAATTTTAGTTGATTCTGTTTTGTTGCTCTCTTATGTGTTTGATATGCAAAATAGATATCCTGAATCGAATAGTACAAGATAAATATTTAAAGTATTTGACAACTTAGTAAAAAGTACAATATATGATGGATAATAGAAAACACAAACAAAATATATAAAATCTACTACAATTACATCTTATGTATTTATATATAGAGAGAGATTTGAGATTCATCCATCCTAGATGTCAACAAATTTATTGACATCAAATCTCAACCATTTAAATCAACTTAATCATGCAACTCATGATATCTCAATTAAAAAATTAAAATCAATTACTAAAATATTTGTGACCACTCAATTGTTTCATGACCTTCTAAACTCTTTGAAGAATTTTTCATGAACTCCAACTACATATCCATGTAATAATATCAAATTCTCAATCCATTGTTATGTGTACCTAGAGGATATTAAAAAAAAAAAAACTAGTTATCTAAAAATTTATTTAACAATAACTATATCCCAAAACAAAGTATAGATAAAGAAAATCCTAGAATTTTATGTGTGATTATCTCAATAGCATTATATACATATAGCTACAGATGCCAAATAGGTAACAAGGACTTAACCATATTGATAGAACTTCAATGCAAGAAATAGAAAGAGAATTAGGGCATTGACAATAATAAAAAGACATAAGCAAAGAAAATAAAATCATATATCCAAGTTATCCTACTCTCCAATGAAAGACAATAACATAGAAGTGTCAATTGCTATGTTACGATGACAGACCTTTTCGACAGTAGCGGCGACGTGCTCTGTTTTTTGTAAGGAAAGACTTATTATGTAGTACACAAGACATGATTAAGAATTGTGTGAGTGGTCACATGATATTTTAATAATTGATTTTAATTAAGATATTATGAACCGCATAATTTATTTGATCTAAATGATTGAGATTTTGTGTCAATGAATTTGTATAATTTAGTTGATTTAAACAATTGAGATTTTTGTATCAATAAATTTGTTATCATCCGCTGTCAATGAATCTCAACCATATATAAAAAGAGAAAGGATTTGGGGGAGATAAATTTTTTAGTTAGAAAATAAATTGTTATACTAGTATTTTTGAATAGTTTATTCTTCAAATAAAAAGTTGTTTTAAAGTTTTGCGAGAGAAGAAAATTCAGTTTTTGTCTAATAAAAAGTTATCTAATCAACTTTTTACTATACTGTAAATTCAGTTTTCAAATAAAAAGTTGTTTTAAAAATTAGTTATATAGAAAAAAAGAAGCAGAATTTGATGGTCTAAAATATATATGAAATTTTACTGATTTCTTCTGGTTTAATGCTTTTATTCTCAAAATACTCCTTTTTGAAACAAATTTTCAGACAAAATTAAACAAAAATAATAGTTTGAAAAATACATTTATTTATTTTTTAGGTGCAATATTTAAATTTTTATTATATAAAAAATCAGATTAGTTTAACGAGGAGTATGTCATTTTGTTTACATGATCGGTATTATGTTGTTAAATGTTTTAAAGATTTTACCAATACAAGCCTTTTGAAATAAATCTAAAGATTTCATATTTCAATTATTATCTAAAGAGAATCAACTGATCACTCCAACAATTAAACAATACTCCCCTGTATTTATATACAATACCAATTTTGTCGTCCACTTTATTTATAAAAATATATTCAGTATAAGAAACATAATTCGAAAATTTCAAAAATACAAATATTTAGACTCCAAATTATTCACCCTTATAAATATTGGAGGAATAATATTTAACCTCTGGCCAACCATACTTATGTCGATACTTTATTAAAAACCTAGAAAACAGTTGCAATTTCAATAATAACATCTGATTTTGCGTAAATAGACAGACATTAATATTAATTTTTAAGAAATATATTATAAATTCTCTGCAAATTTTATCTTTTCTAAATATCGATATTATGAATTTCTGTTATTTTAAAAAATGTGGATTATAATTTTAAGGTTTAAATATGTATTTGGTATCTGCAAATATGTATTTTGTTTATATTTAGTCTTTGTAAAATCAAATACGATCGATTTTGACTTCTAATGTCAAATCAACATTAAAAAAAAGAACGCCAAGACACTTGACCTTATAAATAGATTCTAATATATCATCTTATATAATATATTAAAAACTAAAATATTTTATATTATTAATTAATAAATTTATTAATTATTATTTAATAATTAGTATTATTTTATAAAAAATATAAATAGAAATTAAAAGTGATTTTATGAGGTTTTTGTAAAATTTGTCTTCTTTTGTACTATGACGGTTTGCTAGCTCCTTTTTTGTAATTTTTGATTTGACATTAGTCACCAAATCCAATTTTTTGTAACTTTTAATTTAACGTTATAGATCAAAACTACCGCTAGCTCTTTTTTGCAACTTTTGATATGACTTTAGAGACTAAAATCAATTTTTTGTAACTTTTAATTTGACGTTAGAAATCAAAACCAATCGTCTCTGATTTTAGAATGCCTAAATGCAAACAAAAAAAACTTACGAACATTAAAATTAAAAAATAGAATATTTACAAGAACTAAAGACATATTTAAACTTAATTTTAATATCAAAATTTAAAATTCTGAATATTAAAAAAAAATAGAACCTAAATGTATGTGAAAATTTTTTAAATAAATGAAAAGTCTGAAAAAACATATTCTAAAAATTTTTTAACTAAAAATATCTAAAATTACAAAATAAAATATAAATAATTTGTTCTATTAAAAACACGTATTTAAACTGTAAATTACTGTATAACATCAAGTGTTGAATGGACTGACGGAGGCTGCTCTTTCCATTTTAATACTTATATTAAAATTTGTTCCGTATTTTTCAACTTTTCAAAAGATTAGTCTTCCAAATATTTCTGTTTTCAAAAAATTTGAAAGTTACGAAAATTTCATTTTTATTCAGGCATTTTAATTAGTTAGTAGAAAATTTTTGTAATACAAATCATTTTTAGTTGAAAAATTTAAATGCTGCCAAATAAGATTTGAGTTTATTTTCAATATATTTTCAAAACAATATGCACTTCTCATACAAGTATTGTTATTGAAAAGTAAAATAACATCAACGTAGAGACCAAAAAATAAGATTATTAATTTTAAATTGCGTTATACCAATGAGAGATTATTGGGAAAAAAATTATGAGTATACAAACTGTCTTCAACGCAGCATTTTTATTTTTTGACGAAAACCCAGCTTATTCATTCTAGTGAAAAATAGGAGGGAGCATTTCTATATCCGTTAGTTTGTGCCACCATAGTATGTTAAAAACAATTATAAATTATGGGATCTAAACTTTGTGCACAAAAACTCTGACCAGGCTTTTATTGTTAATAAATTAAAATTTTAATTAACTGTGTATCGCTATACTAATGACAGATTTGTTGGGAGAGCCAAATTTTGAGAGGATACTGACTCACTTCAACTCAGCTATAACTCACACAAGCATAACACACATGTTGAAATTATAATTATCTATGTACATTGAATTCCTATAAGTCAGTACGAACGAACACATTCGTTTTCTAAATAAGGATCATAGTCAAAGAGTTGGGACGATCCTTGGTCACTCTGCATCACAAGACTAAGATGAAAAATTTTACAGCACCATGGCCACCCCTTCAATTGGGAAGTGCTGCAGCGATCTTCTCACACAACACATATATGGGCTCTTGTGAACCCATCTTAAGAATGTCAAGTATGATATGACCATGCAGCAGTGGGTGGCGGCGGCTTATTGTAATTGGTAATGTGACCTCTTTTAATAATTGGCTGATCATCTAGTGTGATCTCCGCATAAAAAAGGAATGTCTCAGGGCTTCTTTGGCTGAAAGTCTTTCAGAGGGGTCATATCTAAGTAACCCCTGCAACAGATGTATGAGATCACCGGCTGAATGATCAACATGCTGCATTATGAGGTTCTGCAAATATATGAGAAAACAGTAAGGAATAAATTTAAAATCGACCATATAAATGGCTTTATACAAGTCATAATAAATGGCAAAAACTAAAAATACCTGTAGTCTAGGGAGCTTCAATACAGCTTTAATGCTCTCCCTTGAGGCTGCACCCTCTGGCCAATCCAATTTACTTCTTCTAACATACTTCTCAGCATGTCGGCTAAACGCGCAATAAAATACAGTTATTTATTGTGTTTAAAGATCATCCGATTGAAAGTATCAATTGTAGTTCACTTACTCAACTCTCTTCAACATGTGTAATGGTAGTGGACCAAGCACCCTCTCCATCATGGCAAGGTGCTCTAAATTTTCATGAGTCTGAAACAATGCTTCGCCCTGGCATTAGAAGTTCAGGTGTCAGAACTTAAAAAGATTGACAAAACAGTGCTTTCATACAGGTTTTCCAAGAGCAGAGCATACCGTGCATAACTCAACCAATATACATCCCACACTCCATATATCACACGGATGACTCCAGCCAAGACCTACAATCCATTAACAAAATCAACTACTTAGCCGAGATGGAATGGTATCCTATGGATAATCATCATGCAAACTCAGTTATAAAGGCAAGTATTCTGTCCACAGTTTCTTATACCAAGGATAACTTCTGGTGCTCTATAATGACGAGTTGATACAATATAACTCTGATCTACTCGTTCATATGTAGTGCTACCAAAATCGATAACTTTGATAGCACATGACTTTGGCACTTTCTTGAAATATGAGTTTGGTGACCTAGATGTAATCTGTTAAACAAAACAACAGATTCAGAGATTGATCAACCTAGACTTGATAAATCGGTTTAATTTCAGTTTTATTTATAGGCATATGGACGGATTTCTGAAATTATTTGGGTTTAATTACATTTTTAGTATTATGCTCTGCATCACAGGTCACCATTAGTCTGAAAAATCAAAAGAAAAGTGCAGAAGTCCAAAACAACAAAAAATCAGGGTAAAACAGATATATCTACCTTGTAGTCAGGAACTTTGACATAATCTGATGAAACGAGGAGTATGTTTTCAGGCTTAAGGTCAGTATGGATCATGCGCAAATCATGCATAACTGAAAATTTACAAAAGAAATATTAGAAAAGTAGACAAATACCAAATTCCAATTATAATTACATCGCAACAAACTTAATACAAACAAGGACACATACAAATAAAATTATGTATGAACTACTCTCAGAAGGTTATGATAAAACACGTTAATATGCACAAAACAAAGTGAAATATATGAAAGACAAAAGAGATTCTGGTTTAAGTAAAAACTACACACATGCTATACATTCCAATAGTTGTCTGCCAATCTCACGGACAAGATCAATGGGAAATGAGCGATAATTGTTTTTCCGAAGAAAATCGTATAAGCTTGGTCCAAGTTTCTCAAACACCTGTTAAACCATTTAAATTCACTCATGTCTTAACCCCCAAATTATTTGTATATTGGGGAAATCAATCCATCACAAATCAATCAAATACTTACAATACAGATATGATTACGATAGTCAAACCAGTTCCGTATTTGCACACAACTGCAAGGAATAAGACAATTTAACCAAGGCAATGTAATCAAATATTTTATGCTGTACTAGCGTTAATGATAAATTAAAGCTAAACCACTTACCGGTTGCCTCCAATATCATTTTTACCAAGCTGTTGCAACATCTCAATTTCTATCATGGCTGCTTCTCGATACTTCTTTATTCCACGGACAATTTTTATGGCTACCATTTCCTTCCTTTCTCTGTCCCAGCATTCTAATACCTGCCCAAAAGTTCCTTCACCCATTTTGCTGTGGATCTTATCTGTAACCATTATAAAAAATGTGTAAATCATGCAAGTTTAGAAAATCAAGTACATTAAAATATCCAAAATTCTACACCTAGGAACATTCAAAATTAAAATGGTCGTCAATAATAACATTCCTACAGCTGAATCATGAAAAGTTATTAACACAATAAAATGCATAAAATTTAGTCTGCATTTAAAAATTAACAAGTGAATGGAGATGCATATGCATCAAATGCTGTGTAAAGGTAAGATTCGTAATGATGGAAAAGTGTAATTACAGCGGGAAGTTAAATTTTCTCCAACAGCAAACATGTAATGGCCATCTTTGTCATCATCTCGCCATGGGGGAGAACCATTTCGAGCAACTCCCTTAACAAAGAGAGAACTAGTGGTATTTTCTGCGGGAACCCCAGAAGGAGCATAGCTTGAAATATTCCCAACCTCTTGTCCAAAAAACAACCCTACCTGAGCCTACACACAACGATCCATTCATGGAACACTCAGCATTAAAAATTAAAATCTCATCCCACCAATTACCTCGCCGTTATCTCAGATTCTTTCAACAAATTGACATGTGAGCATACACAATGAATATAACAAAAACCAGAGATTCAAACCAACAATTTTAAACTCACGTCTGAAATTCCTTCATCAAACACCATTAACATTAGAACCCAAATATCAAATATAATATTAATTTACCACCGATAGCATTAAAAAAAATTGAATTAACAATATTAAAATATTAAAATATGAAAGAATATTATCAACGCATGACCCGAACCCAAAGATATAAAGGATTAGACAAACAATGAATCATCAGATCCACAAAAAAAGGTTAACATATTTAATTGTCACCAGCGATAATAAAATCTTCAGATCAGTTCACAATAACCACAAAACACTTAAATCTATTACGACCAAATCACACAGAATAAAGTCAATGAAATCAACCAGGGAAAAAATACCAGATCCGTATTATACAGAAATACCCAGTTTTGTAATATTAATCAAAAGACCGAAACCCAACAGATCCATCATAATAAAACATAAAAATCGTCACATAAATCCTTGGAGATAAAAGAATCAAATTTACCTGAATCAAACATACCTAACCTACAAAAATTCCACCGGATCTAAAACCAGAATAAGTAAACAATAATTTTTTTATCAGATCTAAAATATAAGGATAACGAATAAAAAAATTACCTTAGGGACCTCGGGAACATCCCAGCCCAACCTCGCTCTCTTTCTTGGGCGCCGATCCATGTGAGTGTGAGGGAATTCGAAGACGCGTTCCATTTCCATGGTGATTCGAATAACTGCGAAAACTATTAGAGGAGAAAAAATCGGAGGAAAGAAAATCGATTTAGAGAAGATTTGTGCTTTTGATACGAAGGAACCCTAATTTTGATGTTGGCCTAATATTGTAATAGTTAGGCGTGAAGAAAGTTAAAATAAAATCTAACCGTCCACGTGTTGGCGCAGAGGAGCATCTTAGTTTAGTGAATCGTGCTGTCAACTTTGGACTTGGGTTTAATCTGGGCTAGCATTTTAACCATGGTTTGGTTAGGTTCGGTGGAGCCATACTAGACTGATATGGATTATCTTATGTTTACAATTTTATGAATGTATTTAGAGATTAAATTGGTTCACGTTTGTAATTTGCATGATTAATTAGTCTATTTATTTAAATAATTTTTATAAAAAAATTTAAAATTTAAATATAATTATAATATTAGTTTAATGGTCATACACTATATGTGTAACTGATTTTGTATTAACAACAAATACAATTCTTTAATTACATAACTATTTTATCATAGTAATTATAATTGTTCCACAAAATAATAAAATCAACACTTTTTATTGTTTATAAATATAAAACTGGTTTACAGGAACCTACATCTTATTTTTTTCTTATAATGTTAAATATTAGATTATATTTTAAAACCATTAGTTTGTTATATTTTTTTTAAAAACAAATTACTTTTTGAAAAACTCAATTATTTTTAAAAAATTATTTATTTGTTACATTTTAAAAAAAATGAGATTCTAAAAATAATTTAAAAATTACTTTAAATGAAAAGTAGGTTTTAATAATTTCTC
>JBBPBQ010000002.1:9729580-9757054 GCA_037974755.1 Cicer yamashitae
TTTAGAATCAATAACAAATAGTTCATGTTTCGATGAAAAATAAATCTTCAATATTTTAGTAGATTATGGTCTCCTTTGTTACGTATTATAAAAAAAAAATATTATTCAATAATTTAGAAATTATATGTAAGAATGTATCCACTTTTAAGATTTTTTATATACTTTTATAATTGGGATTTTATAGTTTGAATTTTAATAGATTTTATAACAAATTTTTAGTATGTTTGTGACAGTTTTTTGGTAAAATAATCATTTTTGAAAAAAATGGAAATCTGAAAAACAATCTAAAAATTGTTTGAAATGAAAATTTGTTGTAGATTTCGTTTGTGATAAATCATAGAAAAGTGATTTTGATATTCTATAATATATAGATTTTTAAGAAAATAAGAAGTTGTTTTGTACGTTGTCTATTGTTGAAAAATCTTTAGTTGTAAAAATGAAGAAAATCAATAATAAAATATCAAATAAATTTTTTAATTATTTTTAAAATAATTCAAGTATCATAAATTTATAATTTATTTATAATAATTTTAATAATAGTGGTTTAAAGTAGTAGTTCTCAAATATGACTATTGTATCGATAATCAATTGTCAAAGGTGGTTGAAGCGATAGAAATAACTTGAGGATTGTTTGATGTGGGTGATCGTAGATGGTGGTATGTGGTGATGATTGGTGGTGGTTGTGGTGATCAGAGTTGGTGATTGTTAGAATGGTGTTGATTTTAAAATTTATTGATTTTGTTTTAAGTTTCACATAAAAACTATTTCAAAATTAAATAAAATAATTGGCGCAACCCAATTTCACTCGAACTGATTTTGGTTTTGAATTTGTCTTTTAAAATAAAAAATTCACAACCACCCTAAACAAGCCATTAATTTAACTTACAATTTGTTTCCAAAATTCACAACTTTAAAATTCTATCAAAAATTGAAAGTTTAAGAATCACTATTTTTAAAAATTAAAATTTCGATGTTTTAAATTTTCGACAAACATTCTAAAATGATTTTAATGATCAAGATTGAAAGTTCATTTATTAATGGTTAGACGCAGCATTTATTTGTTATCCATTCATTGAATCAAATTTAATTAATGTCATATTTATATCTTTGCGGATATCCACTAAATGAATATTTAACATACTTTTAAATATTTATAGATATTTACATATATCTATGCACGTTATATTTTAAATAAAAAATCATTTATGTACGAAAGTTATTTTGATGCTTTACAATTATGTAAAAAAATTCATCCTCTTTTGTTAATAAAAAAAAGTAGTAATACTTAAAAAATAGTAAACCATTAGTACATAATCAAAATATATTATAAAATTTAATTATAAAACTATTAATACATCGATACATATCAAAATATAGTTATTAATTTACTAATAAATATGGATATTTGCAAATATCGACTTCTATATCTATTAAATATCTTATCATCAAATATTCTTTAATTTTATTTGTTGACATCCACTGAACTATCACTGTGTATCTCTCGCATATTTTATCCACGTATACCCGCATGTACGGATTTGTTTGCATTCCTTAATCCCATTATTCAAACCTCACGGCCCAAGCCTAGTAATCTTATTTTCTTGGTTTTGTTTTATTGATAGTTGTATATATTGTTCTTTCTCTTCTTATTTTTTTAAGGTCCATTCTTATATTAGAATCTCTAGTTTTGTTAATCTTTCCATGAAATTGCCTATCAATTTTCTTTGAATAATTAATGATTTCATTAAAATAGCCTATCAAATTAATGTTTTCATTGAAACTTTTTACAAAAAGAGTTACCTATTTTCATAAATAAATAAAAAATAGCTATAGGTTGGAGTAATGTACTCTACGAAATACCAATAGAGAATGAAGTCGCAAAAAATGAAAAGGACTATCACAATGTTATTGATAGAATGAAAATTGTTGTTGACGCCGACTCTTAAAGATTGTGCCAATATTACGAGTTTTACAATAAATATATAAAAGTGTTAAATATACTACTTAAATCATAAGACTCTCTCACGTAATGAAATAGTCTTTTGGATTGAACTCTCTATACTGAATCGAATCTTTACACAAGTGGACTGATGCACAATACAATATAATTTGTTTTTGTGTCACTAAAATAATGTTTCATTAATAACAAAAACAAAAAGCCATTGCAAAAATAAAAAAATAAAATGATTAAACCTAGCCAAGATCTCTCTCATACAATCCAACCACAAAATGTTTTTCGTAATGGTCAAATTCAAAAAACCAATAAATTTAGATTTGAGTTCCAAAATCTCTAAATTTATTATTTTAAAGGGAACTTTTTTCAACTACAAACTCAAATCAAATATTTGTAGTCTTTAATTTGTCTAAATTAACTATACGGTTGGTAGATTTTGATAAGTGAAAATAATAATAATAATAATAATAATAATAATAATAATAATAATAATAATAATAATAATAATAATAATAATAATAATAATGATGATGATGATGATGATGACATTCACTTTTGGTTATGGGAACACCACCCTAATATGGGAAAACAAACAATGTCATCTCCAAAACAACGAACAACACAACGTCATACTTAGGCGAAATCATAGATAAAACACGAAAGAAAACTAATGACTCATTTGTCACATATTATAAAAAAGTGATTTGTACATGAAATGGTGGGACTAACATATATTTCACTAAATAAGATAACGAGTATTAGAAAAAGAGTGATAAAGAAAGTGTTGTTAGTGTGACTCAAAAAGTAAAAGTAAACTACTTAAATTTGTATGAGGTGACTATTAGTATCTTTTTGTGTGGCGACGACTCTTATTAAAACGTAGTATAAAATTAATTGACATTAATGCATTATAATGCGTAAAATATCTCGTAGAACTCATTTTACTCTTCCTCAATTTTTTAGATTTTGAGACGAGTGGTAAATTCATTATTTATAAAATTTTAAGAAAATATTTACTTTATATTTTATCTTATTTTATGGCTTTAACTTTTACATACCCTTATTTATTATCTATTTTTGCATAACTGTCCTTACATTAGAAAATAAAACAAATTAATGAGTTTTAGATGCAATAATATGTAAGTCCCTTGATGCAAGTCTGATATGCCAATATATATATATATATATATATATATATAATATTTATTATATATTATAGAGTATGTAATTAATATTAATATATACTTATTGGATATAGTGGGTCGTGTGATCAAATCAATTCATTGGGTTTAAAAAGAAGAAATGGGAGGCTACGTTGCATAAGTCTAAAGCTTTGTTTGGATGGTTAAAAGAAATAACGTTAAATAAATAAAAATGAGTTGAAAATTAATAAAAAATGAGATTATTTTTTTATTATTTGGTTTGATCGAAAATGAAAGGAAATAAATATATATATTTGATAAAATGATATAACTATGCTTGCAAAAAATTAATATATACAAAAATACATATTAGTTTATGATTATTAATATATATTAATACAAACAACACTATGTTTTTTTTAATTAAATACCACCCAATGTAATTATTATTATTGTTATTATTATTTTAATAATAATAATAATAATAATAATAATAATAATAATAATAATAATAATAATAATAATAATAATAATAATAATAATAATAATAATAAGTTTACTGACTTCGACACAGTTTACGAAAAAAATTAAGAAAAAAAAGCACAATGCATATGGAATTGCAAACAATAGAGTAGAGGGTAGATTTAGAACAATAAACAAAACTCATCATTCTCGAGTTTCCTTCTCATTTGTGGAAGGAAAGTATTTGTGTGGGTCCCATAAGTTTCTGCTACAACCATTCAGTGAAAAGTTTGTTGATATTAGATCTTTCCCTCTACTTCTAATTCATTTCCTCTCACTTTCATCTCAACCAAACATAATGTAAAAGATAAATATATTGTTAAGGGACCTACGGAAGAGGACGAGAGCATACATAAAAGTGAGCAAGAGGGAAGTCTGACACGAAGATAGAAAATTAGAAACAATAGCGACACAAAAGATGAACACTCGTGTCCTTTGACTTTTTAGAGTGGAGTAAAGCCTTTCAAGTTTTAAAACAAAAATGTATATTTTTTTTAGAGTTTTTTTTTTCTCTCTCTCAATTTGATGAATATTATCATTATTTGGTTTATTTTCTTTGTGTTAATAAGTAATTAAATTATCATTTATAAAAAAATTTATCTAGTGATTGAAATATATTTTTATTATGATTATAATTTTCATTAAATCATCCTACTCTTTTATTTACATATTTGATATGATCAACTTTTGTATCCTTTAATTAATCAATTAAGAAAAAAAATTTACATTGAATAATCAAACTTTGTAATAGTCTTAGAAGAATAATTGATAATTTGGAATAACAAATAATGATTAATATAAAACTAAAATTTGATATATTGAATTTACAATCGAAACTATGACATAAGTCTTCTTAATTGATTCAAATTTGTGTTGCTATATATTCTTATTTTACTTTTTATATTTTTATTGCACTTTTATTATCGTAAACCAATTTTTATTTTTATTAATCTAAATAATATAAAATTTTGATTAGTTCAATAGTTGTTAAATTAATTTATGTTATATGATATTTTTGCATACTAATTGGTAAACTTGTATATTTGCAAATTTAGTATAACAGTTAAATATAATTAAAATTTTATTTAAAATTATTTAATAAAAAAATATTAAAATCTCTCTCATTTTTTCTTTTAAATCAAGCACATCTTTATTTTTATTTCCTCTCCTTTCCTCTCCATTCAAATATCTCTAATCACCACTTATCTCTTAAACCAAACACATCAGATTTTAGTGAGTGCCCACGTTTACGAAGCTCGAATTCATGCTGTTTTCGCGGTGCCGTGGACATTGCCGAATATGAAATTGATTGATGTACGGATTTTGAATTTTCAATGCAAATATTATTTTCTATTAAATTAAAGGGATTGATTTAGTGGAGCATCACGAGGCACGAGCTCTATAATATAATAACGGCTAAATATCACATGTGTCTTTTAATTTAATTTCACTAACGTTTTAGTTTTTTATTTTTTTAGATTTAGGCTTTTATTTTAATTTTAAATGACAATCTTATCTTTTATGTTTTAAAATATCAATTATGTTTTTTTTTTACAAAAATTTATTAAAATTTTCAAAAAAAACCCATAAAATTAATTATATCTTTAATATAATGTAAATTTCATTAAATTCATAACTTAAATATTCAAATAAACTCATATTTTCATTTTTAACAACATCAAATAAAAAATAAAAATATGAATTTATTTGCGTTTCATAATTAATTTGTGCAGCTACGTTGTTAGACCAGTTTATTTTCGATCGATTCATTTACATTTCAGAATTAATTTGTGCAGCTACGTTGTTAGACCAGTTTGTGTGTAGCGATATTTTCTTCATTGCGATTGCACTGTCATGATCGTCCGTGATCGTATTCTCCACACATCTTTCTCTACTCTATGTGATTTTTTTATTCTCCTTTCTTCTATGTTATCTATTGCAAACTCTTCCACTAATATGTCTTTAGTTTTGTTCTATGTCATAATAATGTTCATGATTTCATGGCCCCGGAAGAGATACCAATGTCAGGGTACGTCAACTCTAATAGGGTTTAAAACTATTATACTATCTGTGTTTACTTGTTTTGAATTCTCGTTTTATGCCCTTAATAGTAATTTTATAGTTTGAAAATCATTTTTACATAACTGCATCTAAAACAAGTTAATTTTTGTATAAAAAAATCTCTAAAATTTAATCTTTAAATTATTTTAAACAAAGTCATTTTTTATTTTAGTCAATAACAAACGCGTCCATAATTTTGAAAGTTTTTCTTGCTTTTTCTTTTCTAATACAATATTTCTTCGCTCTAAAATGTAAGGTTTAAACTCTAAAATTTAAGCTTAATTTTTAATTGGGTTGTAGACTAACTTGATAAAATTTGTTGTTTGCGAAATTGAATATCATCTTTATTGGATTATGCGATTTAGTGAGGTTTTTATTTGACGATTTTCTCTCAAGTTTCTTACTCCTTGTTTTATATCACTCAAAACAAATGGAATTAATGTTTAATAATATTTCTAGTACGAAAATATGTGCTTTTTGTTTCACAATAACCTACACATTTATAAAAAAATATCCTAAAAAACACGCCACTTTAAGTTTTTAATGTAATTTTAATTATTATTTTTATAATTGTATCACTTAATTAATATTATGTGTATCACATTTAAATTATTATTTTTTATTTTTTATTTTATATTTATGATAATAAAAATACACTAATAATTAATAAAAATAATTAATAATAATCACCATATGCATTATATTAATGAGTGTATTACATGATCACATACAATAATTATTGTGGGACAAATTAACTATTTAATTCTTGTGTGAACATTTTTCATTGGCTTGTTTTGTTATCACACATGGTTGTATGCGATAAACAAATATAACTTTTATTTTTTTGAAGAAGCAGATATTGGCTCATATATATAACTTTTATGAAAGGGTTTGTGGTATATAATTTAGGATTTAATTATTTGTGGAGACATTTTAAAATTTAATATAACAAAGTGGTATAATGGTTATTATAATTTGATTGAATTGATGATTAAAATAATTTTATATCATAAATATATGTGTAAAATTACTTTAAACTGTTATCTTATAATTATTCATATTACTAATATGTATACACGTTATAAAACATTTTTATAAAATTATTTGTCAAATATTTGATTTAATTAATTGTTTATGTAAAATGAGTTTACATCAACTATACATACTATATTTTCTCTGTAAATAATGTTAAACATGTAGTTTTGTTGTTTTTGATGTATTCTATTAAATTAAAAGAATACATATTCTCTATTTCTCTTAATATAAAAAAAGGCTAAATACCACTTGTGGTCCCTTAACTTAATTTCAGTTAACGATTTAGTCATTTTTCTTTTTTTCCCGATTTGGTCATTTATCTTTTTAAATAATTTCAGCGTTACCCTTTAAGTGGGATTTCGTTAAGAAAAAGTTAAAAAAATTCCTCTTCCGTGTTCAGAAAAAGTTATCCTTTATGTTTTGAAAATATTTCATAAAAATATTCAAAGTTTGTTCTAAGTTTGGTAGTAGGATTGATTCGTTAAAACTGAAGCTATGGGTATTTATACTCCATAGACATCACTTCAGATCAGTGACAATCGTTCCTAAAGGTTTGATGAATATATACAATGATCTAGATGAAGGATTTTTTAACTTTTTCTTAACGGAACCCTACTTAAAGGGTAATGCTGAAATTATTTAAAAATATAAAGGATCAAATCGAAAAAAAAAAAGATAAAGGACTAAATCGTTAATCGAAATTAAATTAAGGGACCACGAGTGGTATTTAGCCTATAAAAAAAGAGTATGACCTTTCGAGGTAGTAGAAGGAAGGAAACATTTTTTTACCGGACTTAATCCATTTGTCACATATATTTTTCTTTTTAAAACAATGATGACGATGCAATCCAAATGCAACAAAACAAATAGGTCGATTCTATGTTGTCAATTATCGTAACAAATCCATTAAATACCGTCAAAACAATAAAATCCATTAAAACAATAACAAAAAAAAAATCATGAAGGCAATGTATGATTTTTTAATGTTTATAAATGCATGGTTAGGCTTTATACTTTTCAAACAACAAAAATTCAAAAAAATATATACTGGAATTTGGCATTAAAAGTAAAAAAGTTCTTAATTTCTCATCAAATTAAATTTGAGAAAATAGGACATAAATTTATGTGAACATTAAATATTTTTACACTGTCCTAAATTTTTACATTGACATTTGAGTATATATTTGAGGGTTATCTTTAAGTTGCATTTATAAAATAAATTTATATAAACATTAACTCATAAAAATTTATATAACCCATTTTGCCAACTTTGACCTTCTTGAGACAAGCAACACCGAATGCGATTGTTATAGTTTTTAATCTGACCGTCTCTCTTGGAATTTTTGCTCTACTCTTTTATTCATTCTTACTCGTTTACTAAAAAATTGTTTTAGTATTTCAATCATTTTAATACTATTGCATTTGTAAAAATTTATATATATATATATATATATATATATATATATATATATATATATATTTTGATTTTAACGATGTTTAATTTATATTATTTATGTAATCTATTAATATAGAAAATAAAAATTTCCTAGAAATATTTTACCCGACGTTTAATCATTTTTTTACTCAGTGTCATATATTTTTTCTTTTTAAAACAGTGACAACGCAATCCAAATCTAACAAAACAAACAGGTCGATTACTATGTTGTTTATTATTGTAACAAATCCATCAAAACAACAAATAAAATCATGACGTCTGTGCATGCTTAGGTTTTATATTTTATTCATTGTGGATAGAAAAACTATTAATAAAGTTGAACATCGACTATTGTGCTGAACAAACATCTTAATAACATAACATTGTCAATAGGTGAGGGTTTTAATTTTTATTTTATTTTGTATAATATAATAAAATGAGAGTAATTTTGAGTTAAATATATTTATAATTTTTATAAAATTATAATATTTTAAGTTTAGTTTCTAATTTATTTATTTATTTTTATTTTTTATTGTGATTTTAAATGAACTAAAATATTATTTTTAAAAACAGAAAAAACTTTTTAAAATAGAGACTAAATGAGAATAAAAAAAATATTTATGGACTTAAAAGTTGAGATTGTTTTTATTGGGACTAAAATAAAATTTTGAAATTTTATAGAAACTAAAATTTATTTTATCTCCTTTTTTTTTAACTATTAAAATTGTATTTTTTTTATTAGAGACATAGTTTTTAAAATTAAAAAAGAGCTTCTAAAATATTTAAGACGACCTTATAAAGAAGACGCTAATAACATTTACATATTTTATAGGAAATTTAAATCTTGTCCCTTAAGAGTAGGTTTTATTTTTTTCATTTTTTTTTCCAAAAAATATATACTTGGATTTGACATATACTTTATAAGTTTAATTGTAATTTTAGTCCCTTATTTTCATCAACTCGTGAAATTTGTCTCTCTATTTTATAATCCAATGATTTTTTTACCTTTCATAAGATATATTACGATGACGTTCAATGATTAATACCCATAAAATCGAAAAAAAAAATTCTAAAAATTTCAATTTCAACTTTTTAAAATTTTTATTTTTATAATTTAATTAATAATATATAAATAATTAATGTTTATAGGTTGTTCTATATTATGAAATCATATGTTATGTCATTTAAAAATAAGCCATATCACCATTTTTACATTAACGATATATAACAATTAAACTCATAAAGTTTAATTGGACATCTTTGTAAACACTTTTAAATTATTAAAGTTTTACACTCATAAAATTAAACTCACGAAGATAGTAAAATTATTAAAATTTTGATAGTATTTTTTTATGTCAATAACTATAATTTCACACTTTATTTTATAAGTTGCTTCTCAATTCAAAGGTACCCAGACACACTATCTTTTTAATTTAGATATTTTTTTTTTTCTTCTTGTATATGTGATGTCAATGAAGTTGGGGGATAACAGCTTGATTCGGTAAATTTAAAAGATGAAGTTTAAATTCTTTTATTTATTTATTTTGGTTTATAAGTTTAAATTATTTTAAAGACAGATGTATGAAATCACTATTAATATCATTTTAATTAATAATAATTTTTTATTTTTCAATATTTTTTTTAAAGATTATATCGAGGAACTTTGGTATTTGGACTGGGTGTAATTTATTTCATGTAGCATGGCTTGTGCTAGTGAAACTTTATTCATCAGTAAATCATCCTTCTGCTTTTGCTTTTGTAAAAAGAAAAGTTAGTTTAAAGTTTATCATATATGTTTGTATGAGAAATGTACATAGTTGTTTGTAAAGGTTTTAACCTCGTGAACTCATGAACTTATGAACTTATAGTATTTTTTTTTATTAATTATACATCTTTTAGACGTTATTTCATGCAATGTTTTAACAATAGTTTATAATGTATAATTTCTCTCTCTCTCTCTATATATATACATATATTCAAAAAAATAATAATTGTATATGATTTTATTTATTTTAGATTATTAGTAAATTCAACTATTAAATTTTGTTTGCCACATGTTTTCTTTCCTATAGTTATTTTATTGGAGATATTATCGCACACTAAATGAATATATTTTTCAACTAAAATTTAAACTGTGGTTTGCCATTTTGTAGGAAACTAGCATCTTCCACTAGATCATGCATTCCACTAAATCCTACCGATCAATGTTCAACTATTGATCTTACTAACATTTTAAACTTAAGCTATTAATTTATTGTGTGCTATACAATAGTGTCCAAAATTTGGGACGACAAAAGCGGACCGAGACATCTCATTTAGTCTATCTTGTAATTAATCCAACAAAAAGTGGGGTGAAGTAGACTAATTTAGGCGGTCGAGTCGAAAGTACAATTTAGTCTTTCTCTGTAGTGGGTTGGCGGGATTGCAGGCGGTCCATCAATTTTTTATTCATTTAAATGTTTCACAAAATATAACGACAATAATATAATTAGTGTATTACAATTGTTCTTATGTTTGTGCCGACGATATTACAAAAAAACGATCTTTAATATTTTAAATGTCAAATATTTTTCTCATGTATGTTTTTTACAATCAATTATATTTTAATTATTCTCTTTTTATTAAATTTATCAATAATAATTAAAACTTATAATAAATAATTTAAGTTATGTAGTTTGATTTTTTTTTTTTTACATATTTAACAAACTATCAATAATAAAATTTATCAACAAAAATATAAATAAACAATTAATAAGTTAATTGCGCAAATTTTAATAGTCGCCTCCCCCAAATTTCAAACCCTAGTTCTCTGCATCCTCCATTAGAGAAGGGTCATTTAGGACCATTTTTGGTTTAGAATTACTCATCTAAATTAATTTTTTTTTTCTGCTTTTATCTAAATAAGTGCTTCCACACAGATTTAGTTTTTCTTTCAATTTTTTTTGTGATTTCGTTATCTGAGTGCGATGTTTTTAGATTTTCCCGTTTTGGTGCAGTGATTTTAATTTTCACGTCTTGGTACAATATTTATTCTAGTTTAGATTTACAGAGTAACTTGAATCCATTACAGATTTCAATCAATAACTTTGACGCACTCGACGTTATAGATCCAAATACATAGTTATTCTAGACACTTGAATTTTGACATATTTTTAGATATATTGTCATTTTGTGTTATGTTGTTGTTTTATGCTATAAACATATGAGTTTGTTCGTATATTCATCCTTTTTGTTTTTAGCAAAGTCAAATTTGTATTGTATCAATGTATTATAAAATTTGAATCAATGAATATCGTTTATTTTAGTAAACAAAAGTTAATAGCAATATTTAAAAGTAGTTTGGTTGAGCTAATAAAAAAAATGAGAAAAAAAAAACAATTAAGTCTAATTTTTTTAATTTGATCTGACACGACAACTTGTTTGCTTAATTTTTCGACGGGTTAAACGGGGTGAGCCAACTTAAATAGATGAGTTCAAATATTCAGTTAAGTCCTTTTAATATGGTTGGCAAAACGGGCTAGCTCAAAGGGTTCAATTATTTTTCCACCCATATCCAAAACCCGACCCAACACATTAACCCTTCACGACCCATAAGATTTCGATCGGGTCTGACACTAACTTGAAAAGAAATAGAGGCATTTATGGAGGACAAAATAGATATCAATCTAATGTAAGGACCAAATTCGGGTTGGACATCCGATTATCTGTCTTGTTCTAAAAGGTTTAGAAATGACGATGTGTTATTTTTTACACAATAATTTTATATTTTCACTCACAAATTCACACTCATTATTTTTTTTTTAAATTATTGTAGTACGTTGATTTTTTAAGAGACTCGCCTACATTTATAATTTTATACACTTTTTTTGAGCAACTTTATAATTTTATACATCAACTTTTCATTTTCTACCATTTCGTTAATACATTTCAAGAATTTTTGTTGTGTTCAAATTTTATTAAATGTAATGACTTTACAACTCAACCAAATTAATTTTTCTACTATAAAATGTATTACTATTTGGAGATTAACTTTATAATTTTATTATTCAACTAAACTAATTTTTTATTAATTGTTTTTTTTTTTTTAATTTTACTATTTGACATTTATCTAGAGACTAATATGATCTTATCTTTATAACTTTTCGTTCTTATTGAATCTTTGTACTTTATAACATTCAACTAGGTTGATGGTTGAATTTGAATTTAAAAATGGATCCGATTTAATGTTAGAGCTGGATGAAGAACACACACGCGTTTCTAGTTGTGCATTCTAGTTATGTAACTGCTCCCTACTCTGTAAATTGTATAACTTTCTTGCTAAAGTGGGTGCATAATTTTATATAAAAAAATAATTGATGCTCTCACGCCTTTTAATTGATGCTCCCTACACAAATGCAAGACATTTGTTTTCCTAATAATAATCGAAAACATTTTCTTCTTCACAACGATTCCATTCCAATTTTCTCTTTCTGGCCAAACACAATGGAGTCTTCCATTAAATAATAGCCATAATTTTTGTCATTTTTATTGGATGTTCATTTGAAATTGAAACCCAAAAGTCATCAATAGATTAATTTAAATGAATGTATTAACATTACGGTTGTAAATTAGCATCACAATTGAAAAAGATTATGGGTGAAATATGCAGAGAAGTGAGTAAGACCGAGAAAACAAAAAAGGACGCTATTGTTTCTGAAGAAGAAGAGGAAAGGATGGACGAATTAATTTGAGAATTGAGAAAGCCATAGCCACGTGATGAGAGGTTTAATCTTAAATCTTTATTTTAATCCAAAGGCTGTTGTTTATTGCTTTCATCCTCTTACCATAAAATTCCTTTCACTTCAAACATTTTTCATATATACACTATTTTGTGTCAAATTGATTTTAAATATTCTACGCCGTACCACGAGAAAACAGATTCTGATCTACTCTTTACTTTATTTTTCCTCTTAAGATCCATGATATCTCATTATCTCTAGTTAATACGCAATACTGTCTGGTTTTATAAACTTTTAATCATATCAAACCTAACTCATTATTATGTGTTCTGTCATTAAATAAATTGAAAGAGAAAAAGAGAAAAATAATAGAAAATTAAATGATTAATTAGTTATTTAGTACGAATGAAAAGTGTGAGAAAAGAAAAAATTATATGTTTAAAATGACATAAATATTTCTAACAAAAATTGAGATTTAATAAAAAGAACAAAATTAAAGTACGATAAAGTAGAGATATTGTTGTTATTTTATATCAATTGATGAATTTCTTTTAATTTGAGGAGAAAAAAAAAATATTTAGTACAAAATGTACTTCGATTCTCCATTTTTGATGTGTTTCAAAGGAGAATTTTTTTTCTCAATATACATATCTTATTTTCTTTTCTAATTTTTTCCTTTCCTTTCCTTTTCTTCCTTTCAAACATATGGGTAGTTTTAATACTATAGTAATTAATTTTTACAAAATCAATATGAAATATGAGATATGTGGCTCTTTAATTTATTTTTTTTAAAAAGTTATATAATTTTTTAATGGTAAATACTTATAAATGTTTTAAAGGCATATGTTAATGAACTAAATATATAAATATTGTCTTGAAAAAGACGTGTTCAATTTTTATAAAGATTAAAAATGATGTTGAAAGTTAAGAGTGTACAAAGTACAAATTAGATCAAATTTAATACATCCATTGCTTTATCCAGATCATGAGTTCAACTTCCTCTTACGAAAGAAGTTATAATTCTTTCTTACAACCTAAACTACTGCTTTTACAAATATTTATTAAATACTTACATTACTTTTAGATTAATTGCACATGTTTTTTTATTTTTTTATTTTAATTTTATCGGTGGAATAAAGTCCCTAGCTTTATTAGAGGAATACTTTTTTTTTCCTAATAGATATGAGCTGCATTTCCTCCATTTAAATAATTTTTTGTTACGTGATTGCACTCTTTTTTTTGTTTAGTAATGTGATTTTATGTCTTTAAGTTTTTCTAGTAAAATTTTAATAAAACAAAAATCATTTTTTATTTTAACTGTGTCTCAAGTCTTTGGTTAAAACTTTCCAAATTTCTTTCGTATTTTTTTATTTGTTTTAATGAATTTATTAAAATATTACAAATGATAGTAATAGTTTAGAAGTATTAACATAATTAAGATTTTTTTTTAATATGTGATATCTTTATACTCTATTTTTTTAAAAAAATTTAAGATGTATATTTAAAGTATTTGTTAACTAAACTCTTTTTTAATTTCGTACTTGTTTTTTTCCCGTATATTGCCTACACGACAAGGTGGTTGCTTGCAAATAAAAAAAATGCGTCTTTTGATTTATTTACCTTTTTTTATATTTGATTTATTTTATTAAAAGAATGCGCGCGTAACGTGACCCAAAATAATTGCATAAACAAATATATTTTCACGTGACCCAAAATAATCTCATAAATAAATACATTTTGACGTGGTCTGGTACCATAGTCCATGATTATATAGTGTAGTGCTTCTACTACAATTTGGATATTGGAGCCAAAAACTAACAAAACGATGCTACTCATAATCTCTTCCATCTTTCTTATCATTTTTGTTATAATAAAATGGTATTCCAATTCTAAAAAAAACAAAAACTCACTTCCTTCTCCTCCAAAACTCCCTATAATAGGAAACCTCCATCAACTTGGCTCATTCCCTCATCGCACTCTTCAATCTCTATCAGAAAAATATGGTCCTTTGATGAAACTCCATCTTGGAAGTGTCCCAGTTATTGTTATCTCATCACCCGAATCAGCACGTGAGGTAATGAAAACTCATGACCTTGTCTTTGCAAACAGACCACAATCTAAATTTTACGACATACTTTTATATGATTGCAAAGATGTTTCAGCAGCTCCATATGGAGAATATTGGAGACAAATAAGAAGCATTTCTGTTTTACATCTTCTTAGTGTTAAAAGAGTTCAATCTCTTCGTGGTGTTAGAGAGGAAGAAATTTGTTTAATGATAGAGAAAATAAAACAATCTTCTTCCTCTTCTTTACCAATGAATATAAGTGAATTACTTTCTACAACTATAAATGATATAGTTTGTAGAGTTGCTTTGGGAAGAAAGTATAGTGGTGAAAGTGGAAAAGGATTTAAAAAGTTGTTGATGGATTTTACGGAGTTACTTGGTACTTTTGTTGTTGGGGATTATGTTCCTTGGCTTGATTGGTTGACTCATGTTAGTGGATTGTATGCTAGAGCTAAAAGAGTGGCTAAAGAGTTTGATGAACTTTTGGAGGATGTAGTTGAAGATCATATTAATCGTAATAAAGGAGTTAGAGATGAACGTGTTTGTCTAGATAGTGAAGATCATGGTGACTTTGTTGATGTTTTGCTTTCGATCCAAAGGACAGAATCACTTGGCTTTCCTATTGATAGAACAGTGATAAAGGCTCTATTATTGGTAACTGCATAACTAAAATATTTATTATTCTCTCTATTTTAATTCCATTCAAAGTGTCCAGTGGTCGAGTCTCCGCCAATTTTTTTCAATATCTATATCTTAATGGATATGCCAAAAAAAAAAATATTTTACACGATTATCTAATTAAATTATTATGTTAAATATTTTAGAAAATTAATATAATAAATTAGTTTTATACGCTCACAAGAATTTGACATACCATTTACACACACAAATTAAAAATATGTATTACTTAACTAATTATTGTTTTTCCTATTTTTCTTCTTTTTACATGTGGCCACACAAAATTATTTTATTTTTATATGAAAAATTTTAAGACATTTTATTTGATTGATTAAAATTCACATGAGTCCTATTAAATTATATAGAATCCACATTATTTAGTGAGATCAATGTAAATTTTAACCAACTTATAAAGAGAATGTGTTAAAAAAAATTGTGTTAGAGAATGTATTCCTACCACTTCTATTTTTATATTGATCACTTGTCCGGTGTGTTAGGTATCCTAATCTAGTATAAAAATGGAACCTTTATTGGTTACATATAGAAAAGGAATCACTCCGGATTAATTAATATGATATTTGAGACACCTCTAGACACTTTTTTATTCTCCATACTTTGTAAATGCTTGATATTATTAGGTATGGTCTATATAGATAATAATAAAATAATATCAACTACTAATAATTAAATAAATAACTAATATTACGTAGATATATATGACAAATCATAGATAATTTATATATAATAACAACTGTTAATTTATTCACTTTACTAATTTCTTTTTTATATTATTGAGTTAAATAAGAATATAACGCCTCCCAAAATAATTGTTTATTTATGCATATGTAGGCCTCAAGATGATAAAAACATTTAAATATTGCAAATAAAAAATCTCAATTATTTTGTATCTAAAAAAAGTAAGAAAGTAAAATTTAAATAAAATATAAATATTAACATTAAAAATACCTCAATTTCTTTTCTTCAAGATCTTGATTTAAAGTTCACTTTAGATCACACTAAATGTTGAGCATTGATTTTTTTTATCCCCAGGACATGTTTTCTGCAGGTACAGACACTATATCCACATTGTTAGAGTGGGCAATGACAGAACTCTTAAGACATCCAAATATCATGAAGAAATTGCAAGAAGAAGTAAGAACTGTGGCTGTTGATAGAACACACATAACTGAAGATGATTTAAGCAACATGAAATACTTAAAAGCTGTGATTAAAGAAACACTTCGACTACATCCTCCAATCCCATTACTAGTCCCTCGAGAAAGCAGAAAAGACATCAAACTAAAAGGTTACCACATTGAAACCAGAACTCGAGTAATTATCAATGCTTGGGCTATTGCAAGAGATCCTGCATATTGGGATCAACCTGAAGAGTTCAAGCCTGAGAGATTCTTGAATAGTTCAATTGATATTAAAGGGAATGATTTTCAATTGATTCCATTTGGAGCTGGGAGAAGGGGTTGTCCTGGTATAGTGTATGCTATGGTTGCTAATGAACTTGTGTTAGCCAACCTTGTTCATCAATTTAACTGGACATTACCTGCTGGTGTTCTAGGGATGGAGGCTATAGACATGTCTGAAACAGTAGGCTTAACTATGCATAGAAAAACTCCACTTGTGGCCCTTGTGGTCCCTAATTATAAGAAGTAAATGAGGGAGTATGGGTCAAGAAGGAAATTCAAAATGACAAAATAAGTCCTCATATTAGTAAAAGTTTAATGGCGGAATACTCTCTGTGTTAATTGTTTTAGAATGACAGATAATAAAAACCGTTGATTATGTAATTATTTTATGATGATAACAATTACGATCGTGTGATGAGATAACAAAATCAACGATTTTATTGTTTGTCAGTGTAAAACTATTTTATACTGATAGTATACCTTCATTTTTCTCTTTAAATAATGACATTTTTTGTCGCTATTGTACCTGCATGTCTATTTTAAAGATCTTAATGTTAAGGTGTAGTATTAAATTTTATTACTTCGTTATTGTCAAACTAAGTGATGTTTTGTCAAAAAAAAAATATCTTAATCAACGTTACATTTGTATTTTTATTTCAATTTTCTCCAAATAAATATAATGTGTCTCACTATCAACTTATTACATCTCAATAATATTATTTACTACAACAATGATTGATGGATACTATATAATATTTATTAAGAATAATAAGGTAAAATTATTATTACGTACATAAATTATTGTTGGTTTCGAGTTTCGAAAACTGTTTAAAAATCACAATTTATGCCACCGAAGATATTATTGGGTTGAGTCGCGGACTAGGTCGGTCTCTTTAAGACGTTTCGAGGCATTGCCCAAATAGTGCAAGACAGACTATTAATCACGAAGTCCCCAAGATAAAACATCCCAGATTCACTATATCGGAGTTACACTGCACCGTAGAAAACCGTTCTAGAATTACACCCTCAATAGACAATATGGCGATTAAAACCACTCTCAATATGACGATCAAAGTCACTCGCAATATGGTCACTCATAAATCAAAAGGACTATGGCACAAAAAACCGCTCATAGTGGTATTAGGACCTAGGACCACTAGAAATCTATGGAACTACGGCATCACAACCGCTCTAAAAGCTAATGGACTACGACATAAAAAAGAGAGAAAAGAGAAAGTTGGGAAATGCATCAAACTTTGGTATACTTTTCACAATAGTTTGAAACTCATTATATAATGATAGAAACAAACTCACATGATTTTTAACCAATGTGAGACTTTAGAATATTAAGAGTTGAAAACTATTCAAAATAGGAGAGTTTTCCAATGTGAGACTTCAAAAAAATTTGAAACTCGAATTCTAATTCTATTTAAAACAATCACTACTAGAAAAACTGATTTTAGTGTCGGCCAAAAGTCGACGCTAACGTTGATTTAGCGTTCGATAAGCGTCGGTGATGAGCCTAGGCTAAAACGGTCGAAGCTAATACATAGCGTCGGCCAAAATACAATCCGACGCTAATATAGCGTCGGTGAAGCCTACTCTAAAACTGACACTACCAGCAAAAATAGAACATCCGACGCTAGTTTATATCCGTTGACACATCATTTGAAAAAATTCTGTTGCGTCGGACGGGCCGTCGCTAAAGGCAACAAGTTGTACCCAACAACTTAATCCGACGCTACGGTCAACTAATAAAAGTAGATAATTAAATAAAAGTCAACTTTATTAATAATATAGCGTCGGAAATGTCGACGCTACGGTCAACAATTGAAAAGTAAACAACTTAGAACAAATCAAATCAATGTAGTTAAATATGCCACCACAAGCATGTCTCGAACTGTGATTAACACAAATACCATATGATCTCAGATTTCTCTATGGCAGTGTAAAACTGAATTAAACAGACACATATACCTACCAACGGTGATTCAAATATATAACCCAAGGGAATCCATGATAAGAAGGCATGCAATGTAGACAGTGTTGCACGTATGAGCTCAGTTCTTTGGGAAACTGATAACACGTATAGGCATAACTCATGTATGAGCTAAAATTCACTGCAAACAACCATGTATAACTCTTAGCAACATATAGGCATTCCATAGAGAGTAAGTGTAGATAGATTACAGAAAATAATTGAACTGCTGACTAGCTAGAGGCTCTAAAACCAGAATCAGTAAGAGAATCAATAATTGAAACCTATCACTTGGAGATTGGCTTCCGCTATATAGAACCACAAGGGAGACTTTTAAAAAGTTTCCAACAGTTCTCACAAATTAAAGGAAAAGTTTCCAACATAAATAAAAATAAACCTAAACTTACCTTCAATATCGCCATACAATTCTCACAGATTGTTTCACTGGTTCTATGTTATGCCTTTCGTAATCAAGAAGGGCCTAGAGTAGTATATCAGAAACAGCAATAATAAAATAAGGGTAAGGTGAGTATTACAGGCTGCATCATTCATTCATTCTAAAGGTACAAGTACAATATCTGATACAGTTTTCTCAATTATACAATCAAAAGAAATGTATATCTTATATTATGTCTAATATTTGAAGCCAATCACGAGAAAGGAAAACAACAAACAGAAACTGTATCCCACGCCATAGTTAAGGATAGAATACATTAAGAGAAAACTTTGGTGCTAGGCCACTGCATAAATGGTGTAACCGTATAAAATCTTCTCCAATAAGGCCATCACTTGAATATTCATCATCTTACCAATCATTGGTAACACAAAAACCGTTCAAGCAATTCGTGTAAATGCATATTATTGACATCAAGAATCAACACGTGCAAACAAAACGTTCATCCATACACTTCAAAGGAATATCAACAAGCACAAATATAAACTATCTTTGTAATTTCGAAATGCAAATTGTAAATAAAAGGAATAATTGTAAAGTATAATATAACTTATTAATCAAGAATCACATTCTCATAAAATCCCCGGAAAGTCCAAGAAACTGTGGTGCATGTCATGCATAAGATGAAAACAGACGACAGTATTAGTAGATTATTGTGAGTAATCAGTTTTCTCCAAACAGCTTAGTATCCAACAACCCTACCCAACCCCCCACCCATAAAAAAATAGAAAAGTAAAAGGAAAAAGATGTTGCTCAAAAGAATCTGCAGGAAAGGGTGAAGTTTACATGCATACCCATCTCTTAAATAATGAAAACAACTGTTTCAAAGCTATGCAGATAAGCTTTCCTATTAATATGGAAATTAATCATCAATTAATAATTCAACATAAGCACCCATCACAGTTTTTCTATTTACATAAAACTAGGAACAACACTTAAATTTCTCCCAAGAACCTTTCCAATACATCACAAATTTGACATCAAATAACACTTAAAAAGAAACACAGCACAAATGCAAAGAGGAAATTAAAGGAAACTTCAAAAATTTCAGAGCCATTAACCAGACTAAAACATGAATGTGCAAGTTGGTCCTTACTTTGGAGGTTTGAAAGACTCTCCCACTTGCCGCCACAACTTACATGAGGTTACCTGTTCATAAATATAAGCCAATTAGGTATATATCCTATAAACAAAGAAAGCAACTTATCCTTAATAAACAAATGGACAGTCTAAAGCTCTATCAGTGCTCGTTTGGCTCAAGAAAGAATGCCTAAAACTTCGTTGATCTAAAGCAAAATTACTTGAAACATAAGAAATAAAATAAAATAAAATAAAACAATGTTATAAGTAAAGCAGCCAAATTACAAGCATGTAGGTGACTCTATACCAACTATTTATTTTATTAATTAATCGAACAAAACAGATTTTGGGGTGATTTAGGGAGTAGAGTATATGGCAGGCTGCTATCTTTATGCCAGTAATTAAGAAAACCCATTATCTTGAATGCCTATGTTTCAAATGCCATTGCCATGAAAATTTATGATAACTGGAAATTTAAAATCTCTACGAATTTGGACGTTCCACATATATTTTGAATTATATACTTTATTTTCACACTACACTGGTCATCACAATTACCATCTCATAGAAAAAAGGAAAAATGAATACCTTATCATAGCCTCCCAATCTCATTACAACTCTCCATAACCTTGTGCTCCACCAAACAAGCATTAGACCAGAGCAACAACACTTTAGAATTTGGTTTATTTATGTCATATTCAAAAATGGCTAAAAGTTTAAATTAACACATATAACTCACTTAAGGCAATTAAGTCCTTCTCCATAAAATTTGGGAGGTTTGAATTCCATGCTCCTCTCTCTAAAGAAGTTTTCAAGCTCCTTCATAAAAGCTGATTGGTCCTCTTCCGTCCCCGACTCATTACCATCATAATAATGATCAGCATCCAAGAAAAACATGTTCAGCGAATTTGAGTTTCCATTATCTTCTGGCTCAGCAGCTTGCATTTCCTCAGCCTTACTTTCAACTTCTAATACATTCTACATTTCTGGCCTTGTATCTACAGGGGTAGATTGTGGTGTAGTAGAATCGTTATGACTTGACATATCACCCTGCTGCCTACATATTACAAACATATATAGTTTTTTTATCATTAAATATTAGGAACTTGTTATTAGTAATGTCATTGATCAAATGAAAAGGGTACTTAACCATGCCTATAATTTCACATGCATATGCAAGATATAGAATCAATGAAAATTTGACCCAACTCTACTACTTTTCTTGACCCTTTACAAACAGATTAAACTATATGTTACTACTCTTCAATTGAATTTCACATTGTCCATGTCATATGTTGTGCCACAAAATGTAGTCCTAAAACAAATCTACTTGAGGTAGCTTTTGACACAACAGTTTCTAAAGACATGCTAAAACACTATAATTTAAGAACATAACACACAAAATATAGAAATTTAATACATGACATAATTATACTAATATGTGTTATTATATTGTCAAATGAAGCTTATAAATACATACAAATATAGTAGTAGTATATGTTTTAATTTGCAATGCCGATAAGGGTATAATAGAAATCTTACCCTGAAACAGAATTATAAATTAATAGAGAAAAAGTATAACTTAGGGGCATGAAAGTTGAAACAATATTTTTGGCAAATTAGTACCAACAAAAAGAATAAAGACTTTTACTTAAATTTGTTAAAGAGACCCAATAGTTTGTCAATTACATGATGCAAATGGTAGAGAATCCATAAATGCCTTGACATAGATATGGTAGAAAATTAAGGAACTTTCATTTTCATACTCATAAATGAATTTTCATCATAGAGGAGGATAAATCCCAAGTAATCCTCTATAGTACAGTAAAGTCAATTCATTTTGAAATTGAAAGTGATTTGTTTGATCTTTCCCTTTTGTAGAAATCATTATCAATGTGGTTAAGAACATAGAAAGATAATACCTCCAAATTTGGTGGGACTAACTCACAAGACAAAAGCTACATTATAATAGTAAACTCTAAACTTAGAAAATGACCCTCATCAAAACAACCCATTGCACAATAATAAAAAAAAAATGATACCCCAAAAAATATGAAAAATCAAAACTGACCCAGATTTGAAAAAGTATCAAACTTTACATCAAGACAGCTAAAGGGTCTCAGATTCATGGGGTTAAGGTTGATGTTAGGAATGTGTGGATCCTGGTTTTTGAGATTTGGAATAGAAAAAGAAATGCAAGAAAACCTAAATTGATGAAAAAAAGAAGAATTAAACTGAACATTTAAGTCATAGTAGCAAATAGACAGATAGTAGCTTGGAAAATGCACTTACTTTTTGTCGAGTCTTGTTGTAAGCTTCTCAGATAGACGAGAGTGAGACGGCGAGAGTGAGTCTGAGAGATGAGCGGAAGAGAGTGAGAGTGAGGCTGAAAGACGAGAGTGAGGGTGAGGCCGCGAGCGTGAGTGTGAGACGATGACGCGGCGGTGAGAGGGTGAGAGTGACGGGGTCGAGGGTGAGGGATAGGGAAAAGGGGGTGGGTGAGGAATAATAGAAAAAAAATACTTTTAATTTTTCAAATAAGATTAAAAAATTTAATTTTACTAATCAGACTATGTAATGTCGACCAATCCGACGCTAAAATGTTGACTAAAATAAAATATAAACAAGCCATATTTTACTTAGCGTCGGTTAAGCCGACGCTAATGATTAAAAATAAAAATATTTATCATTCTAGCGTGCGCTTGACCGACGCTAATTAACGTAGGAGTCGGAGACCAACACTAAATATGACAGTTAAAATAAATTTTTATAGTTGTGAATTATTGGTTAAAAAATTCTTTGATGCCTCCTGGTCAAAAAATACTTAAAATATAATTTGTTTTTAATTTCAATTTTCTCCAAATAAATATAATGTGTCTCACTATCAACTTATTACATCTCAATAATATTATTTACTACAATGATTGATGGATACTATATAATATTTATTAAGAATAATAAGGTAAAATTATTATTATGTATATAAATAACAGATTGTTTGGGAGAACTCAAATTATAATTCTATTTAAAAGAATTATTGGTTAAAAAATTCTTTCATTCCTACTTGTCGAAAAATACTTAAAATCACAAGAAAATCTAAGTAATTCTACGGAAGAAAAAACAAGCCCTTGATCCCTGCGCGACTCACCAAATCTTTCATCCCCATGGATCCATTCAATATAAGATATTTTTTTCAACAAGCGAAATTTATTAAAGCACTACAGAATACAAATATAAGCTATGCTTCAAGCAGGATGAAAGTACAAACATGACAAAGTCAATCAAATACATTGATTTATAGTACTTTCCTTGATACATTATAATTGATTCACTAATAATACTACTAACATTTTTTTCTAGCTCTAATGTATTATTTAAAATAAAAATATTGATCATTGAATGGGTTTTACCAACAAATTCCAGCGCCAATTAATTGCACCGAACTAGTTTGCACTTGCAATTGATCTCAACTTTTCGTGGCTAAGTACATCACATCACATGTCATAATAGGAACATAGTTTATACAAGGCCAATTCGTGAACAACAATTAATAAAGCCAAACTCAACCATATTATATAGCTCACCAATTATTTGGCCCATAGTTAATTAACCTCTATTACTCTATATTTTTGCAATGGCTTTAGTAGGCAAGCTTTCTTACAAGAGGTTGAAAACCGAGGAAGAATTGGACCAAAAAATACAACTACTAGAAAGAGAAGTGAAAAAGGCAAAGGCGTGGCTTAGGCTTAAGGCTCTAGCGCGTAGGAGAAGGCCAAGGCTTCGTATTGCTAGCTTGAGGAGATTCATTAGAAAAAGAACCAAGTTTGTCTCTAAGTTCAAAGTGTCGTGGCGTAAGACATTGAAAAAATTGAAGAAAGGACAGAGTCACATGAATGATCTCTTTGGGGGTAATTTTCTGTTTATGCAGGCAAATCCTACTCCTTTTGGATGCAATGACAAACCTCATTGATTACGGCGTTCACATATTAAGGTAAACTATTTTGATCATTGAATGTGTGATACATTTTAACTTTTATAATAGTAGTTAAACGTTGCCATATATTACATTGCTGCAAGAGATGTGGAATTTCATATCAATGGTTTTGTCTTTGTTAGCAAAAACGTAGAGATTTGAGAAGGAAAGTAGTTGTAGTAAGATTGGACGGCATCTCATCTTGGATGATGGGAGGGAGATAAGAGTTGGGAAGGGGAGAAAAAATCCCATGTAATTGATCCATGATTTGATATGTAGCACTTTTTAATCTGATGTTTAATAAAACTCGTGTTTGGTGCGCCACTTAACTTATTTGGATATGAAAAAAGTTTGATGTAAACTTAATAATCAATTGATATTTTTGAGAGAAATATAAATAGAGAGAATTATGTGAAAAATATAATATATTGATGATGTGATAAGAAAAAAGAGTTAGATAGAAAATGATTATTGAATGAGTATAAGAAAATAAAAAATGTATATATATAAAAGTCTTTTGTATATTATAGAATTTTCATTTTGAAATTTCAAAAATATATTGTTGGTAGTTCCCTTTTTAAATGGGAGTACACGTACACCAATTTAAAAAAAAAGGAGAATGCTTGTTTTCATAAAGATAAATTTGAAGAAACCAAATAATGTGTTTTGAGTGGTTGTCCACTACCTTCCTTGCTTTTTTGGAAAAATCCAAATTAAGGACATGTTGATTATTTATACAAAACACATATATTTATTCTTCGTTTTCGTATGCAATACTCTTCGTACTAGCAGTATTTTTTTTAGAAAACGTGTGTTCGATTTTGGGCCAAGTCCATATTGTTTGTGTTAAGTGGCATGATAAGTAGAGTGCCGTGAAGTGAGAGAAGAGAAAAAAATATCGATGGTGGATGGTTGTTTACTTGTTTATCAAATTTGTTTTCTTTTAATAGCAATTTTAGTATATTATTCTTACTATAAAATTTGATATTTTTTTAATAATATTTCATTAAAAAATCCCAAGCAAAGATCAAACCTAGATCTATGCTAAGGTAGCATCACTCTTTACCAACAGGACATGTCAAATTGTTTGGATGATTGACAAACGAAAATATATATATAAATTAATACAATGTATTAGTATTAGTATATTAGTTAATGTTTCAATCGTGTTCTAACTTTTCTTTTTAATCTTGAATCATGTTCCAGCTATTTAATTAATTGTTTATAATTCAACTGTTATAGCATGATTTTCATTTGTTTAACTAATTCTAAGTCTCGCTGTTAGTTTTGAATTTTAAATTTAGTTTTATTTTTTAATAGATCAAAATTTAAAATAATATATATTTTTAGAGATTGAGTTGTCATATTCAATGAAGTAATAATTTTTCATAACGAACAAGTTGTACAACCGAATCAACCGGTTCAATCTGATTTTGTTATACTGTTCGATCAGTGACCTATTGACTTAGTACTTTAGCGGAGTGGATAACCGGTTTCGTTTTTAAAACATTGGTCTAGGCTACATATGGTTTTTTACCCTTATTTTAAAGGGTTTTCCATGATAGAAATTTAGGTGTCATATTTTGTAGCATTTTCTACATTATTACTATTATTATTTGTGTTTGTTTTGCTTGATAATTTTTCAGTTGAGATTCTACAAGAAAAGAGATAATTTAACAAGCTCTGAAGATTTCGATATATAGTTTAATCGCAATAATTGGTATCAGAGTTTCAACTGTCTTGTCGAAATTATTTTATGGTGAGTCAAAAAAAATAAATGCAATCTTTATCTTAAAAAATTTCATCAACTTGTATTTGCTGCAGCAGGACGATAAAGTTGTAGATGAATTGACCTTACTACACAAAAAGATGTGTGTGGATGATAATATTTTGAACCACATTAGCGTGGAGAAATATGTTAAACCATTATATGAGAAAAAGACAAGAAATAAACAAGATGTATTTGATAAAAAAAAAGTTGATAATTTTGAAACTTCAATAAAGGACATTGTTGACACATCATTTTAATACTTTTTTAAAGAATTATGAATAGGCTCTTTTGACCGAATTTCGACAACATTTTTCATTTTGCTTTAAGTACACGAAATGATTGTTTTGCACCGGTAAGAAAGAACAAACAAAATACATGTAGCCAAAATTCCATCAAATATAGATAATAATAAAAATTTAATTAATAATAATTACTTGAGTATTTAACAAAATCAAGTAATTATTTATGATGATGAAAGTTACGATTCTACGAAGGATAATAAAATCAACGACTTTTATTATTTATTAGTGTAAAATTAATTTATATTAGGCTTAAATTCAGTTTTAGTCCTCCTATTTTAACTGATTCGCAATTTTGGTCCCCCTATTTTTAATTTTGCAATTTTTGTCCCTCTATTTTAACTGATGCGTAATTTTGGTCCTTCTATTTTCAATTTGGCAATTTTGGTCCCCCTATTTTAACTGATTCTTAATTTTGGTCCCCTTATTTTTAATTTCTCAATTTTGGTCCCTCTATTCTTTAAAATTGAGACATTTTGTAAATCTAATGGATCACAATTTTTTTTTTAATAAAATTTAATGGATTACATTTAAAAAAACATATAACATTAAAAAAACATTAGATATTTATTTAAAATATATTTTTTTATTATAAATAAATACTTAAAAAATAGTTTTTAATTATTTTAAAACTAATTAAATCTAAAAATGGTTTATTTATTATTTTTTAAAAACTGGTTTCAAAATTTATTATTTTAAAAACTGTTTTCAAAATTTATTATTTTAAAAACTGTTTTTAAAAGAATTTTTAATTATTATTGTTATTAATTCAAATATGTATTTAAAATAATGATTAATAATTAATAAATTATGAATTTTTTAAAATAATGAAAAAAATTTAAGTTCTATTTTTTATTTAAAAAAATATGTTTTTTTCTTTAGAAA
>JBBPBQ010000002.1:9757449-9818648 GCA_037974755.1 Cicer yamashitae
TTAATTTTTTTTCATTATTTTAAAAAAATCATAATTTCTTAATTATTAATCATTATTTTAAAAACATATTTGAATTAATAACAATAATAATTAAAAATTATTTTAAAAACGGTTTTTAAAATAATAAATTTTGAAATCAGTTTTTAAAATAATAAATTTTGAAATCAGTTTTTAAAAAATAATAAATAAACTATTTTTAGATTTAATTAGTTTTAAAATAATTAAAAACTATTTTTTAAGTATTTTTTTATAATAAAAAATATTTTTTAAATAAATATCTAATGTTTTTTTTAATGTTATATATTTTTTAAATGTAATCCATTAAATTTTATTAAAAAAAAAAATTTGTGATCTATTAGATTTACAAAATGTCTCAATTTTAAGAAATAGAGGGACCAAAATTAAGAATCAGTTAAAATTGGAGGACCAAAATTGCCAAATTAGAAATAGAGGGATCAAAATTACGCATCAGTTAAAATAGGGGAACCAAAATTGCGAAATTAGAAATAGAGGGACCAAAATTGCGAATCAGTTAAAATAGGGGGACTAAACTGCATTTAAGCTTTTATACTAACAATATAACTTTATTTATTTATTTATTTATTTATTTATTAATAACGACATTTTGTGTGGCTCTTGTGCTGGTGTGTCTATTTTAAAGATCTTAATGTCAAGGTGAAGTATTAAATTTTATTACTTCATTATCGTCAAATTAAGTGATTAAAAAATATATTAATCAATGTTACAATTGTATTTTTATTTCAATTGTCTTCAAATAAATATAATGTGCCTCACTATTAAGTTATTACATTTAAGTAATATTATTTACTACAACAATGATTGATGGATATTATATAATGTTTAATAAGAATAATAAGGTAAAATTATTATATTATGTAATTATGTGATTGATCTTAGATAGTTAATCATTTTAAAATAGATAATTTAAAATATTCCGAATTCAAATTTTATTTAAAATAATTCTTGGTCAGAATTTACTTATATTTTGATAATTCAAAATTTTGGATGAATGATATATATGATATAAATTTTAAAGCACTGGTTTAGACTAATTGAGGTTTTTTACCTTTATTTTGAAGGATTTTCCATGATAAAAATTTAGGTGTCATATTTTTTAGCCTTTTCTACATTATAGCTATTATTTGTGTTTGTTTTGCATGGTAAATTTTCAGTTCAGATTCCACAAGAAAGAAGTAATTTAATAGGTTCTACAGATTTCGATATGCAATCTAGTCGCAACAACTAGTATCAGAGTTTTAACTATCTTGTCGTAATAGTTAGTGGTGAGCGAAGCAAATTAATGCAACCCTGTACGTAATATTAAACATGTCAACTTATGCCATTTGAAAAGCAAATATGAATGATCTACTTTATCTTAAGAATTTTCATTAACTTGTGTTTGCTGGAGTTGGTTGATAAGGTTGTTGATGAGTGGACCTTGTGTCGATATATTGGTTAGTGTGTGGATGATAATATTTTGGACCACATTAGTATGGAGAAATATGTTAAATATGAGAAAAAGACAAGAAATAAACAAAATGTATTTGATAAAAAAATTGTTATTAATCTTAAAACTTCAATAAAGGACATTGTTAACACTCATTTGAATACTTTTCAAAGAATTATGAATAAACTCAATTGACAAAATTTCGAGAACATTTTTCATTTTGCTTAAGTACACGAAATGATTGTTTTGCACCGGTAATAAAGAACAAACAAAATACATGTAGGCAAAATTCCATCAAATATAGATAATAATAAAAATTTAATTAATAATTATTACTTGAGTATTTAACAAAATCAAGTAATTATTTATGATGATAAAAGTTGCGATTGTGTAAAGGGATAACAAAATCACCGGTTTTAATTGTTTGTCAATGTAAAATTAGTTTATACTAGTTGTATAACTTCTTTTTTATATTTAAATAATGACATATTTTTTCGCTCACTTGTTTTTTATTTATAAATAATGACATATTTTTGCTCACTTGTTTTTTATATATAAATAATAACATATATTTTCGCTCTTGTGCTCACGTGTCTATTTTTAAGATCTTAATGTCAAAGTGAAGTATTAAATTTTATTATTTGTTATTGTCAAATTAAGTGATTCAAAAAAAATATCAATCAATGTTACAATTGTATTTTTATTTCAATTTTCTTCAAATAAATATAATGTGCCTCACTGTAAAGTTATTACATTTCAGTAATACTAGATGGATATTATATAATGTTTATTAAGAATAATAAGGTAAAATTATTATATTACGTAATTATGTGATTGATCTCAGATGGTTAATAGTTAAAAATAGATCGTTTAGAATAACTCGAGTTCGAATTATATTTTAAATAATTATTGGTCAGACTTTATTTATCTATCGACAATTCAAAATTTTGGATAAATGATATATATGATATAAATTTTTAATTCAACAGTCTAATTTGATCTTCCTCGACAAAAAAATACTTGAAAATCACAAGAAAAATCTATTAATAATTATTTTTTATAATGACTGAATTGTACAATTGAATCGACTGGTTGAATCTGATTTGATCACGCCGTTCGACAAATGACCCATTGACTAAGCATCTTGATTGAGTTGATGCCGGTCCAATTTTTAAAACACTGGTTTAGACTACCTGTGATTTTTTACCTTATTTTAAAGAATTTTTCAATATAAAAATTGAGGTGTGATATTTATAATTTTTTTCTACTTTATTATTATTTTTATGTTTGTTTTGCTTGGTAAAATTCCGCTGTACGGTCTAATCCCAACAAATACATATTAGAGTTTCAACTCTCTAGTAGTAATTATTTTGTGGTGAGCGAAGAAAATGAATACAACATATAAGGTGATCTTTAATAATATATTAAACCATAAACGGAAAATTAATGTTCTCTCATGATTTTAATTATAACTTTAAACCATAAAGTTTCGACGATATCCCGTCATTAAAATATTTATTATTTTAAATTTAAATTTAAATTTAAATTCTACATATTATGATTTTTTGGATCACTATTTACACATCATTTAAATGATTATCACATCATTAAATTTCAACTCAAAATTAGAATAAGATTAAATATCAATAATATTAAAAATAGAGGATCAAATTTACAGAGAAAAAAGAAAAATCAAAATTGCAGATTTGATAAAATAAAAAACCAAAACTGCATTTTAGTCAAAAAAATAAAAATTTCACAATTTTTTTTATTAATTGTTAGCGCTTTAATTTAAAAATGTATTAATATTAAACATTTTACGATGAATAAATTATTTATAACATTAAATGTATATACTTGCAAAATTATATATAAAATTACTTTACAAAATATTTAATACTAATCAATAACTTTCCTTATAAAAATAGTTGTTCCACTTCATTTTATTATATACCACAAATCCATACATACTCCGAGACAATATAGTTGATGAAATGGGCAATCATGCATCGGCAAAGAAGTGATATTTTTGGATGTTGTTGACTATCAAGCGAACTGCTGAAATTGTGGTTGCTATTGTAAGTAAAAAAGCAAATAGGATGTTAATCCAGTGCCACACCTTCTTCTCTACCCTAGCTGTCTTTCCCTTGACCTAAAATTGTACCAAAAGGAAGAAACAAATTACTCACAATAATAATAATAGTAATAATAATATATTTGCATTTCAACAATTAAATTATGAGATTAATAAATATACAATGTTAGTGTAAAATAATTTTACACCGACATTCAATAAGAGTTATCCATTTTGTCATGTTTTATTATAAAAATGAGGTAAAATGACAAAATATATGAGTTTTGTTATTTAATGTAAAATCATATATCTTATTTTCTGTTAAATTATGAATACTAACCTTGATAAAGAGCATGCTTGGGAACATGAAGGTGAGGGGAATGAGTGAAAATGAACCTAACAAGTTTACAAAGTCACCAATAAAAGGAAATGCAGCAGCAAAGAATGTGTTTCCAGTATAGAAGAACATCCGCAGGATAAATAAGCGTATCAAATTATCCCCTGAATGCATAGTCTTGCCGATTTCTAGAAATTTTGTGTCCAAAGCCTCGTGAATTGGTGCCGCAAACAACTGCATTTATTTGAAAGGAAAATAAAGGTGTTCTTCAATTAGGTAAATGTGTAAATACTCAAATTTGAGTAATGTTGCATTAACATTGTTTAAATATTTATAAAAAGAGATATAATAGAATGTCTATGTGAAAAAAATTATTCAGCCACGAACATAGCTATTAGAGCATCCATGGAAGTCCTCTAATTTGAGTTTCACAAATAATTTATTTATAATTTTTTAACAGTAGTGTTTAATAAACATTCAATTTCTCCACTTTCGTACTTTGTGAAAATTTACTAAATGCGTTTATAACTTTGAATAATTTATAATTGAATTAAATATATTTTTAGATTTTAAAAAAATTCAACATTTTTATTTTAGTCGTTGTAAAATAAAAATACAATTTTTACTCGTTACATAATTATTCAACAAACAATTTTTATCTTTGTTAAAATGAAACATGTTTAACCGTCTTTCAACTTTAAAATCTATAAATGATTTTTTAAAGCATGTTTAGAACATTATAAAAAATTATTTCACAAACATTTAATTTTTTTTAACCTGTGATAAATCATATATGAATTTTTAAAATGTAAAAAACTCGAATAAAAGTAACAAAAATATAGATTTAAAAACTGAATTTTAACCTCATTTTTTGTGGATAAACTTTTAATAATGTTCATGCATACAAAAATTCATTCAAAAATATATTTTGATTTAACAAGAAGGACTAAAACTACATAATAATTTTATAAAAACTAAAATTAAAAAATTAAAATTTTATAAGATTTAAAAAACATATTTAATCATATATTTTAATAATGCTCATTTTTTTTAATAGAGATTTGGAGCTAAATAGGTGAAATATCCCTGATCCTAGAAACTCTTTGAATTGAATGCACATAGAACATCTTGATGGCAATATACTAAAATATTATACTTACATGTTGGGAAAAAATGGACTGGAGGAAGACGACAACATTAATGAGCACATTGATCCATCTGGGACCACTTAAGTTTTCAGGAAGATACGAGGAGACTATTGAACCATAAGCCCAATAACCGACTATAGTGACACCGTAATAGAACAAGGCTCCCATTGTATATTGTGAGTATAGGGCCTTCCTCATGTTCTTAACAGCTGGTTTACGTAGAGTCGACTGTATACTTATTCATTTACCAATAAACACGATTTAGGCAAACACAAAAGATGGGAAAAATAATTAATTTAGGCAAAATTACACCAATTGTACTTTAACTTTATTTGAAGTTATACTAATCAATAAAAAAGTTTTAACATGAGATGTGAACTGGTAAGAGTTTAACTTTATAATTTTTAGAGATGAAATTTAAATCTTTTTTAAGACAATCGTAAAATAGTAATTAATGTAATTTTAATTAATAATATTTTTCTTTTTTCTAAATTTTTACAAAAGTTTTGGATATGTATTTTTTTTAGTATCAAGTAAGTCATTTATTTTAAAAAATATTTATCCAGTGGAACTGATTTTCATTTTACTTCATTTTTGTTGTAAATTTGTTACCAAAAATCTTATTTAGCCATTCAGAAAACTAATTACATCTTCAATTCATCAATATATCATCTAAATTATATAATAACTCTTACAAAAAATCTAATCCATAAAAAATAAACATCACATTTTTCTTAATTTTTATCTAAGATTATATAACCCTTGTTGTGTTGAGTGATGAAACATAAGTTATAATATATCATTCAATGATTATGTAATGTAACATAAATCCACTACCAATGAAAATTGATTCAATCATGTAAATATTTTTAAATGATAATTAAATGCTTGATTTAAAATTGTAAATTAAGTTGCATACTCCTCCATTGTAAAATTTACATTTGCAAAAAAAATATATTTAGTTTTATAATAATTGTGGCTTTTGATTTTTATTTCAACTATTTTTTTTTTTATTTTCATTGTAACTTATAACTAATATAATTTACACCACTATTAAGTTATTGTTCTTCATTTTACATTTATTATAACAAAATTATATCAATAAGTAAAAATGATAAATTAATAAAATTATTATAAAATAATAAATTAATAAAATTATTATAAAATAATAAATTAATAAAATTATTATAAAATAATAAATTAATAAAATTATTATTATTTTTTATCTATTATATTTTATTAATTTATTTGAAATAGTCAAATACAATAAATATGACGCAACACAGGAAGTAAATTAAATGATTTGTGGTGTAATTTTGTCTTTAATTTAATATTTAAGAAAGTATCCAAATTATGATATAACCTGTATCTCGGGAAGCATGCCACTAGTGTTGGTAACAATGATGACAGAAATGGCACCGAAACCATTGAACACCTTTTCCACTTTGCTTCCACTAATGCTGAAATCTTTGTTTGAATTTGATTTTCCTTCGAATAATAATAGAATAGATGGGATGAGCTTAATTTAATGCTAGTATGCTACTTAACCATGGTTTGAAAATAAAGCTATAAAAACATAATGTTTTATTTACCATCTTTGACAACAACAATCAGAAGAAATACTATGTATACGATTGTGATCACCGCAGAAGCTCCAATCCAATTTTTCATTGCAGATATTGTTGGGATGAAGAAGGAAAACGTGAAATATGCTATTCCTGTCATCACTATGTAGTATTGTAGCCTCAATGGAGAATCACTAAATTCTGAGTTGATTTCCTATCATTAAATCAATCACTTTTTCTCAAAATTGTCATTGAATTTAGTAGAATTATTATACATTTATGGTAATTATAAACAGCATAATATATTTGTAGATTTTATTTACCTTAAGTGCCTTGCCTCCGAGGAGAATGAAACCCATGTTTCCAAGAAGAAGGGTCAAAAATTGAGAAATCCATGTGATGTGATACATATTCTTTCCTAGAGAAATTAAGGACTAATTTCATTAAGAATCTCTTTCAAAGTTGACCAAGAGGAATCTAGAAATCAATCAAATGGAGTTGGATTTTTTTTTATTAATAAAGATTAAATAAAATTATTATTATAATATTTGAAAAATTAATATAATTATATTAATATAGTAACAAATTTGTACAGGGAGAGGGGTTGTAGCCCACCCTTAAACCCTTTGGATCCGTAGGCGCTTTCAAAGTTTCAATCAAGAGTAAGAAGATATGATTGAAGTTAAAAGTAAAAAAATATTAATTAGCACTACTCTAGTTTAAATATAAATAAAAATATAATTAAAGAAAATGAATGTATCTAATTGATAATTCAATATGAAAAACTGACCATAAACAAATCCCATGAGATCTCTGTATCTGATGAATCTACGGCCATCAATGAAATGAAACTCTGCCAATAGCCAATTGACATAGGCTGTGTAGAGTCCAACAAGAAGAAGCAATATAACACCCCAAGTCCAACCCAATGGAACCATAATCAAGTTAGAAAATGTAAATATCCACCCACAGTTGAAGGTTATCACCAGCATCAACCCCACTTGTTGCCATGAATCTGCAATTATAATCACTTTCGTCATACACACGATGATTGAATTACATATTGTTAAGAATAACAATAGTTAATTAAAGTAGTTGGTTATATGATTATTCATTTTTTTCCTTGAATGGCTAATGAACTAAAACAGAGTAGTTTACATTAAAAAAAACACTAACAAGAAGAGAAAAATGAAAAGATTTTAGCTGAGAATAGAAAGATATAGTAATACCTCGATCAGTAGTGTGAGCAGAAGAAATGCCATAAGAATCATTTGGGGTAATCTTTTCTTGAGCATGTTCGAGGTTCAGAGTGAGAGAGTTGTCATTGCTTGCTCTTCCTTCCACTTCCATGATGAATCTTAGTTCAGTCGAAAATGACAAAGATTTTGGTCCATAAATATCTAAAAGGTTGTTGCACAATATTGTGGAAGTCGATGTCAGACTCTAATAATTTGGTTAGATAAATGAGTGCCGCAAAAGAACAGAAAAGCTTATATACTTATCCCGTCCAAATAATTCATATACGTAACTCATAAAAGTTTTGTTGCCATTATGGTCAGTTGTACGAAAAGGTAACTCAAATTATTTTGAAAAATATTGAAGTTCCAAAACATAATAATAAATGATTTGTTATCATGTGTTATCAAGTTATAACTACAAAATTATTGAATAGACCCTAAGATGTATATAGTCAAATGTAAATTTACAACTTTCACAAAAGACATTTTCTTAAATACACTGATTACTTTTAAAAAAAGAGTATATAAACAAATTATAACTAAAAATTGGTTTAAATATGTTTTTGGTCCTTGTAAATATAACCTTTTTTGATTTTGGTCCTCGTAAATTTATTTTTTTTGTTTACATCCCTATAATATCAAAAAAGATTTATATTTGGTCCTTAACGTTAAGTGGACGTTACAAAAATGTTAACTGACAAACGGAAACAGTTTTTGGTCCCTATAAATATAATATTTTTCAGTTTTAGTCCATAAAAAATATTTTTTTGAATTTTATCCCTGCAATATTCAAAAATCTCCTTAAATATAAAATAACATACAAATTGATCTTTATTAATAATAAACTTATGCCAAGTAATGTTTAAAATATTTTCACTTCAATAATTTAAAATTTATTAATCTTCTATTTTATTTATTTATTATTATTAAATTAATTTTCATTTTCTATTTTAAAAAAATCACTAAAATCTTCAGTTTTATTTAACTATTATTATTAAATTAATTATATTAGTATAAAATAATGATTAAAATAACTTTAGATTTAAGCTTTATAATTTTAACTAAAATCTCCTTTTACGCTTTAGATTTGTTTCATTATAACTTAATATAAATCTTTTTTGATATTATAGGGATGTAAACCAAAAAAAAAATTACAAGGATCAAAATCAAAAAAGGTTATATTTACAGGAACCAAAAATATATTTAGACCTTAAAAATTTGTTGAATACACCTAAAAGTATATATGCTAAAATAGCCCTTCATATAAACTAGTAGGTGTATTTTAACATTTTATTTACATAAATTAACAAATATATTGAGAGATAATATAGAATTAATTTATCTAATATAAGTATAAATTAAGGTGCTCCACACTGGACCACACGTAATTCTACTTCCAAGGCCCAATCCCAATAAATAAGTTATGTTGTTATTAAATAAGTTATTAATAAATATTTGTTAGGTTTTTATTTTTACCGAAATATTTGTTAGTTCTGTTGGAAAGTATGATGTTTTGAATATATTCTCAATGATTGAAATTAACTTTGTGCTTAACTTCATGTTTTTATCTACAATTTTATTTTTAATGATATAAATTAAAACTATTTTAGTAGGTGAATAAAATTGTGAAACTCAATTTAGTGTATAAAAAAAATAAAACTAACTTTTTAGTCTATGGAAAAATTATATCGGGACAACTTAGTCCCAAACTTCTTGGCGATTTCCTTTTTCTTATTATTTTATTTTTATTTTTTAATTATAAAATAAATAAAAAATCATCTTTTTCTAAAAATGTTCAAAAATAAAATTATCTATTAACGCTATATCTATATCTAATTTTTGCTTAAAAACATCAATATCATTTTACAAATACACATATTTATTTTTTATGATATTTTTTTTATATCAAATTACTAAATAATCATCTTAATTATATTCAATTTTTGTCTCTTCTCCATCTTTCATTCATCAATAAAATAAATTGTAAAGAAAGTAGTTGTCTCAGTTTAATTTTTCCAGGGACTAAAAATTATCTTTATTTTTCTCAAAGACTAAATTAGATCTTCACTCTTAAAAAATTTCAAAAATAATTTATAAAATAAATTTATTGTATTTTTAAAGATCATAACTATTGTCTTTTTCATATATATGTGTGTGGAATAATAGACTATTTATTTATTTTTGTAAGACGTTTGGTTTGTATGTTATCATATCGCGTTTCCAAAAACTTTATTTTAAAATTTGATATATTTTAAGGCTTCAAGTTGAGCCGACCTTCAAATAGCAATCAAAAATTGACTCCAAAGAAGAAGGAAAAAAACTAAAGATTTTTTAGAGTGATTTTTTGTTGTGTTAAAAATATTTAAAATAAAAATCAGTCTGAGTTTTGAAATTTAATTTTGTGTTTATTTTTATAGTATGAAAAAATAATTATTAACGCAAAAATAGTAGGAAATAAAAACAATAAGAATGGAAGTGGTTAAAAATTAATTTAATATTAATTTTAATAATAGTGATTAAAAGAGTGGCCACATAATTGGAACCAGGTAGTTGTTAGAGTGGTGAACAAAGGTCTGTGGTGGCCGATGATTACCAGTGGAGACAAAGTGTTGGCCAACGGAGGTTGAAGCGGTAGCCAACGAGGGTTGCAGTCGTTGATGGTGGTTGAAGTGATGATCGACGACTAGTGTTGGCCAGAAAGGTGTTTGGAGGAGGTCGCAGTTGCGATCAACAAGAGTTGAAGTGGTCGGGGTAGTGATCGACGGATGTTGTTGTTGTGGTGATCGACGATGTCATAATGGTGGCCAACACAAAACAAAGTGGTTGCCAACAAGCCTTGGAGTGGCGGTCACCAGGTGATGGGTGGTTGGAGTGATGATCGACAATTATTAGAGTGGTGGTCAGTTATAATGGTAATTTTTTATTTTTTGATAAACAAATGTTAGTGATTTGTAATTAATTAATTAGAAAGAAGAGGAGATCGGACATTGAACCTCCTACATCAAATTCCTTCAACGTCTTATTCCTTATCAAAAGAGAACACCTATAATAATCGTAAAACCTCTTTTTAATAATTTCATATGTTTGGAAAAAAAAATTATTGATCTAAAAATCAATATAACTCCATTCTATACAAACAAAATATATTTTTAAAATTAACTTTAAAACGGAACCACTCCAAACGAACCCTAGCCACCCACTATATGCCAGACACTATGTGCTTTGGGATAAGCCCTTTATGAGATACAATTCAATATTGTTGAAAGTCTCTAGTTGTGAAAACCAGCCTTATATAGGAGAAGGAGAAACGTAAGGAATTAGTTTATCTCAATGTGGAACTTTCACATGGAAGGTTGAGTTGTTTATTAAATATCAGAATTCTATAAGCTAGCCGCAACTAAATGATTCATTTTTTACGGGAATACTTAGGTGCACCGAAACAAAGTACGATCTATAATAGATTGATGATTTAAAATTACTAGTAAACTCTAATAGTTAACGGTCATATTTATTAAAAGTAAAAATTCACAATCATTTATCTTTAAGATTAAAATATTGACGTGATTAATATTGATTTGTAAATTCAATTTTAAGAGATATATATTAATTTTTTTTTATTTTTATCATATAAGGATCAAGTAAATTATTTTTTCAATCTTAAAAAGTAAAAAGAACGTAAACTTTTTTCTTCCTAAAACAATATTTGTCGTAATTGAAATTTTAAATAAATTTGAAATAACAGTCGGACTTTGACTCATATCATCCTTAAAAAGAAATTATATAATTTGAAAAGAAATTATATAATTTGAAATTCTTTGTAGAACATATCGTTCTACTTAATTTTTAAATTTACAACTTGTCGTATTGATAATAGGCACAACACCCAAAATCATATATGAAAAATTACACCTTCAACATCACTTAACTTTTTACAAAGATATCGGTCAGTTTTAGTTTTGATATTTTTAATTTAAGGTAAAAAAAAGACACAAATACATTATACTAGCAAAGAAAATCACATTTTATAATAAAATATAAATAAAAATATAACTGAAAAATTAATTTATCTGAACTAATTATAATTACAATAAAAATATATATTTGTTAGATATTTAAAGAAATAATATAAAATCACATCACAGTGTGGTATAATTGAATATACATATAAACAAATTTTACATGTTCTACACATACATAATCTTAAAACTCTTAATAGCAATGATAGTTAAATTAGTAATTGTTTAAAAGCTAAACAAGGATAACACATTTTTTTTAATTTTGATTCCATGCTTAGCAAGTGATTAAAAGATAGATATTTTGCCAACAGACCATTCTTAAATTTCACCTTGGCTACCGCCAAATGGCCATTTCATTAACATTTGGTAAGACAATTAGTTATTTTTACAATATGGTTACAAAATTTGGTTCCATATGTCCCGATGAGTTGTCTCAATTGTCACAACATTTTTCAGCGTTTTGAAATTTTGAATACACAATTAGTTAATAATATTCTTTTATTTTTTTGAAGTGCTTATCATTTTATTAGACATTGGAATGAAACCAAAGTCTTCTCGTGTTTCTTTTCATAATACTCATTGTAGTCCAAATTATTGAAGCTCATCATATCTTTATCAAAAACATGTTAATTTAGCTTGGAATATTATGAGCAATCGTTTACTAGTTAAAAAGAGTCTAACCAAAAGAGGTGTGTTGATTAATACCTTGTTTCCTCATTGTAATGAAAAAGATAATGACATTGATAATGTTTTTATCAGTTTCCCTTTGGAGGGTGAATATACATTATTCAATTTTATATTGATTTTCCACAAAATACATATGTAAGCTCCATTTTTTTTCTTACTGAAACTAAGGCATATAGTTGATGAAATGAGCAATCATGCATTGGCAAAGAAGTGATATTTTTGGATGTTGTTGATTATCAACCTAACAGCTGAAATTGTGGTTGCTATTGTAAGTAGAGAAGAAAAAACAATGTTGATCCAGTGCCATGCCTTCTTCTCTGCTCTAGCTGTCTTTCCCTTGACCTAAATTTGAAGCCAAAAGTATAAACAAATAAGTCATATAATAATAAAAAATAAAAAATAATAATAATAAGAGTTAAAATTATATTTTTGACTCTTTAAAATTTCAACTTTTCAATTTTACTCATGTAAAATAAAAATATAATATTTAGTTCCTACAAAATTACCATTCATGTAGTTTCTTCTTTGTTGTTAAGTCAACATGAATTTTTAAAAGAATGTTTACAATAATATAAAAAGTTCCTAAAAAAAAGCTCTTTGTATATCTATATTTTTATTATTTTACATTTAAAAAATGTATATTTATTAGAGATAGAGATAGGAACCTTGATGAAGAGCATGCTTGGAAACATGAAGGTGAGGGGAACGAGGGAAAATGAGCCCAACAAATTTACAAAGTCACCCATAAAAGGAAATGCAGCAGCAATGAATGTATTCCCTGTAAAGAAGCACACTCGTATGAGAAATAAGCGTATCAAATTATCCCCTGAATGCATAGCCTTGCCAATTTCTAGAAATTTTGTGTCCAAAGCCTCATGAATTGGTGCCACAAACATCTGCATTTTTAAAAATCAAATAAAGACACCCATTAGTTGGTTAATTGTATACATACACAAATTCAATTAACCATCACAATAAATGTACATAACAATTAACACATCTTAAAATTGGCTATATGTTAAAACATATACTTACATGTTGGGAAACTATGGACTGCAGAAAGACAATGATATTAACAAGCACATTGATCCATCTAGGTCCACTTAAGTTTTCAGGAAGATACGAAGATACCATTGAGCCATAAGCCCAATATCCTAGTATAGTAACACCATAGTAAAACAACACTCCCACTGTATATTGTGAGTACAGAGCCTTCCTCATGTTCTTCACAGCTGGCTTACGTAGAGTGGACTGTATATTTATTCATTTACCATAGTAAAATTACATCTACTGTTCTAAAATAAATGTGGTTTAAAATTATTTCCCATAAATTTAAGAAATAAATTATTTTGTAAAAGAAATATTACCTGTATCTCAGGAAGCAAGCCACTGGTGTTGGTAACAATGATGGCAGAAATGGCACCAAAACCATTGAACACCTTCCCCACTTTGCTTCCACTAACGCTGAAATCTTTGTTTGTATTTGCTTTTCCTTCCAAAAATAAAATTGATGGGGTGTGTTTAATTAATTTAATGCTACATAATCATGGTTTGAAATTAAAGCTGAAAACAGAATGTTTTATTTACCATCTTTGACTACAACAATCAGAAGAAATACTATGTATGCGATTGTGACAACTGCAGAAGCTCCTAGCCAATTTTTCATCGCAGACATTGTTGGGATGAAGAAGGAAAACGTGAAATATGCTATTCCTGTCATCACTATGTAGTATTGTAGCCTCAATGGAGAATCACTAAATTCTGAGTTGATTTCCTATCCATTAAATCAATCACTTTTTCTCAAAATTGACACTGAATTTAGTAGAATTATTATACATTTATGGTAATTATAAACAGCATAATATATTTTTAGATTTTATTTACCTTAAGTGCCTTGCCTCCGAGGAGAATGAAACCCATGTTTCCAAGAAGAAGGGTCAAAAATTGAGAAATCCATGTGATGTGATACATCTTCTTTCCTAGAGAAATTAAGGACTAATTTCATTAAGAATCTATTTCAAAGTTTCAATTAAGAGTTAGAAGATATAATTGTAGTTAGAAGTAAAGAATGTTAATTAGTAGTAGCTTAAAGGCAAAAGTGAAACTTTTTAAAAACAAATATACGCATTCACTCCAGTCCACGATATCGAAATTAGATTCAACCTAGTTGGTGAATTCACACAGTCAAAAAATAATTAACCATAAAAAATATAGATTTTAATTTTTGTTTTATAATTTAAAATTCCAAACTTAAATTTAAATAGTTTAATTTTAATCTAACTATCATCCACGTAAACGTGGGACCATCTCTAATTGCATATAATTCCAATCCCACGATATTATAGTTTTTAACATATGTGGCAATGATTTAAGCCACAGCATCATTTGATTGTAAAAAAGAGATATCACTTTGTAGCGTTGACTAAATTGAAAACCTTGGAGAGATATGAAAAACTGACCATAAACAAATCCCATGAGATCTCTGTATCTGATGAATCTACGACCATCAATGAAATGAAACTCTGCCAATAGCCAATTGGCATAGGCTGTGTAGAGTCCAAAAACAAGAAGCAATATAGCACCCCAAGTCCAACCCAATGGAATCATGACCAAATTAGAAAAAGTTAATATCCACCCACAATTGAAGCTTGTCACAAGCATCAACCCCACTTGTTGCCACGAATCTGCAAAAATTATAATCACTTTTGTCATGATTAAAGTACAAATTATAATCATTATTCTAGTACACTTCATGAACTAAAACAGAGTAGTTTACATAAAAATAAATAAAAAATAGAAAAGAAAATTTAGCCATAATAAATAAAAATACCACTGTCAATAGTATGAGCAGAAGAAAGGCTATAAGAATCATTCGGAGTAATCTTGTCTTGACCATGTTGGAGGTTCAGAGTGAGAGAGTTGTCATTGCTTGCTTTTCCTTCTACTTCCATAGTGAAACCGTAATTCAATTGAAAATAACAAAGGTTTTGTGGTCCTCAAATATCTTAAAGGTTGGAGCACAAAACGTGGAAGTCAATGTCAAACTCAAATAAACATGGAAAGACTAATTAGTGACTACAAGAGAAGGGAAGTTATTTAATTTGAAATCATGTCTTGAACAATATCTTTTAAAACTTGTTTTTGTCGTTGAGTGAAGAGTAACTATTCCAACTTATATTTGAGAAAAAAAAACAAATTATTTGATTCTCCGCACGTGGTATGTCTTAAAGCATAGATAAAATTTAATATTGAAGCAATATCAGATATTTTTAAAATTCAAAGTATATTAATGATTTTTTTTTATAACAATACTTTTTATTTAATTACCAGTAAAATACATAAATTCTTTTTCTCTTGCTTATATTCAATAATTATTAAAGTAAATATGAAAAATAACACACACTTGTAACAAATTCGTTGCTCCAACTATCTTTTTAATACGTGTAAATTTTGTCAAAAGTCTTATAATAAGAGATAGATGGAGTATAAGAGCTCTTTCAATTAAATTTATCCATGCCTAAATGAACGAGGAAAGAATCCCTCCAGCAAAAATAACTTCGTTGACACTTCTACTCTTGAACTTTAGCCCTTTTAATTTTCGACACACATATTAAGAAATAATAAATTTAGGTTAGTTTAGTTTTTTTTATCTTTTATTCATTAAGTAAAAATAAAATTCATTTAATACATATTTTGAATTTATAAGGGTACAAAAGAAAAAACGTAATTAATTATATTTTTGTTCTTTAAAAGAATGAAAATTTCGAGACAAAAATAAAATGTTTAAAGGAAAAAGATAAAAAAATAGAGGGAATAAATTAAAACACATTAAATGAGTTTTGTGCAAGAAAATCCCTAATTGGATCTGAGAAAGTAACATAATGTAAATTAGTAATATTCTTCTAAAAAAAGAGTAAAGACTTCCCGTAAATTATTGAAACAACCTAGTTATAATAGCTAATATTCCAAAAGGACCAAAACTAAAGTTATGGATAATGTATAATGAAGCAAGAAATGAAGATTGCACATAAAGGGCACTTCCCAAAAAGCAAGCTCCTATTCCAAAATTTTGGCGCGGCTTTTCCTTTACTTCCGAACATTTTTTGTTTAAATCTTGATTAATAGTAATAATACTAACATGCACTTCGTGTGCCCAATCCAAATCCTTAGTTATAAATACTCTCACACAAACCGTCTCAACTCCAACTCCACTACCTTCTTCAATTCCTCTATTATAATATAATCTCTCTCCCAAAACACCACAATTACCGCCAAAATGTCCAAAAAACTTAACCCTCTTCATTTTCTTATCCTCCTAACCACACTACATTGTATCTTAATTTCATCCACCGCAAAAGCATCGTCATCATCATCATCAACATACAATGTAATCCAATTCGGAGCCAAACCAGACGGCAAAACCGATTCTACAAAAGCATTCCTAAATGCATGGACTAAAGCATGTGTTTCACCTAATCCCGCATCAATTTACGTACCACAAGGGAAATTCTTACTTGGAACCGCAACGTTTAATGGAAAATGTACCAACAAGGCTATTTCTATAACCATTGATGGTACTTTGGTTGCTCCTTCTGATTACCGTCTAACCGGAAATGCCGGTTACTGGTTGAAGTTTCAGCATGTCGACGGAGTTTCGATCCGCGGCGGTGTGCTTGATGGACAAGGGACTTCTTTGTGGAATTGCAAAAACTCAGCCAAAAGTAGTAATTGTCCAACCGGAGTTACGGTAATGTCTATCATGCATTGGCAATGTACATGATTATTTTCCACCGTTTTATTAATTTTTAATTTGAATTAGTTGGAGTTAACTCAGGTGATCAGTTACGTTTAGATTTTATTTAATTAGTGGGGGTAGACCATGGAACGGTTAATTTGCAACTGCTTAGCCTGGTTGAAGCAAGGGAGTTGGTAATAATAAAACTAAAATTAATTTATTAATGAATTGTTATAAGATTCTCTCTTTGTTAGTTTAATTGCTGCTATTGTTGTACCTCCCAACAATTTTTATTTTATTTAGTGACTAAAATATCGAGTGAAAGAGAATGTAGCTTGTAAAGTCATCAATAATAACATTATATTAAATTCTATTGATATGATTAAACGAAGTCAATTTCACCATATAACACAACTAAGTTAATCTTTGATTTGTCATGGTTTTCAGACTTTGGAACTTAGCAACTCCAAAAACATTATGATTAGTGGGGTGACATCAATGAATAGTCAAATGTTCCACATAGTGTTCAATGGATGCAAAAACGTTATGGCCCAAGGCGTAAAAATCATGGCGGTCGGAAACAGCCCAAACACCGACGGCATCCATGTCCAAAAGTCCTCCCACGTCACCATCCTCAAATCCAATATTCGAACCGGTGATGATTGCATTTCCATTGGCCCTGGCACCAGTAATTTGTGGATTGAAAATATTGCATGTGGACCGGGACATGGAATAAGGTTCTTTTTTTTAGATTTGTAATACTCACATGACAGTAATTGTTTTTTATGACTTGTTTATTTTTGTTATTATAATGACAATTATTAATGCTTATAGTTTGTTGGATATGAATTGCAGCATTGGAAGCTTAGGATGGGAGTTAAACGAACCAGGTGTACAAAATGTGACAGTTAAAACGGTTACATTCTTAGGGACTCAAAATGGTGTTAGGATAAAGTCTTGGGGTAGACCTAGCAATGGATTTGTGAGAAATAACTTTTTCCAAGATGCAATTATGGTTAATGTCCAAAACCCCATTGTAATTGACCAGAATTACTGCCCTAATAAGAAGGGCTGCCCTGGCCAGGTTTGTTTCATTTTAGATTGTGCTCTTAATGGGTCTCACATTATATTTTGGCCCAATTTTTTCAACCTTAAAGTCACTTTGATGTCATTTGAAAATATATCTCTAAAATGATGTGTGACTTTTAAGAAACATGAGATGCATAAAATTGAGCTTTGTATTTCTTCTATTCTCGTTTATGTTTCTTAAATATTTCAGATCTCGAAGTACACAACCGGATAGGAAAAATTGTGTTTTTGTCTAGAGAAAAAAAAATTGTATTTTCTCTGAATGTGTACTTAGAAAGTGTATGTGAGATGGAAAAAGAAACCCTCTAAAATAAATTGAAAAAAAATTAGAGTAGCATTTACCATGAAAATGAGCTGATTTTTCTTTTTATTGTTAAAATTATCAGGCCTCTGGAATTAAAATCAGTGATGTTACATACGAAAACATTCATGGAACATCAGCAACACAGGTAGCTGTGAAATTCGATTGTAGTTGTAAGTATCCATGCAACGGATTAAAGTTGAAGGATGTAAAACTTACATACAAAAATCAAGTTGCTGAAACATCTTGTAACCATGCTGGTGGAGCTGCGTTGGGTTTAGTTCAGCCAGAGAGTTGCTTATAGACCAAAAAAATAATTAAGCAAAGCTTTTGAATAGGATCTTAGTCTTTGTTTTTACATATAATCAATTAATTCAAACAATATATCACTAATATCACTATGATGTAGTTTGAGAAATCCAATATAATTCATATCACTATTCAAATTATACGCATATATTTGTAAGAAAGAAAATTAAGGGTATATGAATTATATTGGATTTTATATAATGTTCTTTTGGTTTTGGTTGTCACGTGATATGATACTTTCACACAATGAAGAGTTATTTAGGATTGATATATTCAAGTGCTTGAAAGAATGGTAAAAGTAAAACACTAGTCTATTAGCAAAACAATCTCACAGCAAAGTCAAGAAATTTTTTTTATTTCATACTCCTATAATTATATTTTTATCCCTACATTTTTATCGAACAATCTATTTTACTATTAATTTTCAAAAAAAAATTGAAAAATTGTGTTACCGACAAACTTAAAATATTAAAATATATTTTCCAAAACATGATTTTTGCAAAAAAAAAAAATTAATATCCTAAAATTGCATAAAGAACAAATACAAAAATATGTTCAAATCAACTGATAATAATTTATTAAAATAACCTAAAATTAAAATATTCCTGGTGGATAAAAATATTGAATGCCGCCTTCAAATGACAAATATCGTTGAAAGACTATTCAAAAGGAAAAGATTCTAAACACGTGACATCATTAAGAGAAAATAAGTCAATCGGCGATTATTGTTATTTTTGAAAAAGAACTAAAAGAAATATATTAATAAACTATTCTGCACACAAGACGTGTCAATAATATAAGAGAAATGCTAAGTGTAGTGAGAAAATGGTCTCGCGAATATCAGAAGGTATGAATGTGTGAGATTTAACAACTGAGGAAAAAAATGATAGTATGAGTTTGACGGAAAATATGGTCAAGTAGCCAATATGATTGTTTCCCTTAGCTTCGTGATGCACTCGTGAAAATCATTCTCGTGACATGAAGCATTAACCATAATATAATACTATGAGATCGACAAAAAAAAAAAAGAAAAACGCAAAATACATACCAATCGATTTGTAAACTATGTGCTGTAAAATGTATTTTGCGCCACTCAAAAGCTCACTTCAGTTTGGTCTAATGTTGACCCCTGCTATAAATTTCCCTTGATGCAAGAGTACTGCGATGAGATCCACATTTGGGTTTTGTATTTTGCTGGGTCATAATATGATTCCATGGTGTGCTAAGAAACTAAGTTTGGCAGCCAGGTTAGTATAGGGAGGTGAGCAAAGTTCAAATCTCTATTAGAATTGTTTGAAAATTGAATCGAATCGGTTTTCAGTTTAAAAAATTGAACTGAACTGTTTTATAAATCGGTGAACTGATTTATTACTCTAAATCGAATTGAATTAGTTTTAACTTAGTTTTTTTGTTCCTATAGGCCAAATTTTACATAATTATCACTAATTACGTCAAATAAACAAGTTCGGTTCTAGTTTTTTCGAACTAAAAATCAATTTGGTTCAGTTTTTTAAACTAAAAACCGGTTCGGTTTAGTTCTAATTCTTAATAATCAGTTCGGTTAATAAACTATTTTTGGAAAAACAGTTTGGTTCTCAATTTTTATAAATAAGTTCGGTTCAGTTCTACAGTGTAGTTCAACTTTCGGTTATTTTGAACACCTTTACAAAAGTCAAATATCGGAGTATGGCCTTCGGCTACAAGAATGATCATTGTATTATCATCATGGAGTCATTTTACATTTTTCCGTTTCAAGTTATCTCTTTCTCTCATAAAGCTTCACAGAAGTGAATCCATGGATTCACAAGAATCTAATTACATTTAAAAAACGATTTATTTTTGTGAGAAATTCACTTTATAATGAAATATTAAAAATGTCTTATTTGTTGCTCTCTTATCTCAAATATTATTTTTTTAATTGAAAAACTTATTAAAAAGAAGAAAAAAAAACAACTTGGAAGACATAAACTTAACCCAGAAAAAAAAAATTTAAAAATTCATTAAATTATGCAAGTTTTTTGCCTTCGGCAGAAATTATATACTATAGCGTCATTTTGCATAATTTTTTCCCTTGCCTTCAATATCACCTTTGTAGATGGCTCTTCATTGGTAATAACGTCATTTTGCAAATTAATAATTGTTGTCTAATCATTGTCTCTATTATTTGTTTTGCTAGCATCTCTATTTAAAAAAAAAATCATGCAATATCTTCAAATCAAGAGCAATCATGAGAAGTAAATTATCCTCAGTATCAATAACATTGGGATATGTTATACTCGACACCTTGACATTTGAGTTGACTTCCAAATCAGAAAATATTTGATGGTTTTGAACATTATTCTCCTCTAACACTGCATCACTCTATGAACCAACAATACGCATATCTAGATATTGATAATCCTCTGGTAGATGATGTGTGTTAGTCGAATTAGAAAAGTTGGAACCAAATACTTCATGAATTATATTTTTAGGACCCAAAGTAGGCTGGACCTCATATTCGAGAAGTGTCTTTGGAATTTCTAATTCCCCAAAATCATCTAAGTCTGAGTCATAAGCTTTTTTAGGATTTTCATTATTATTTTTTTTTGGTTAGAAGAATAAAATTCTTGAAAAACAGTAGTGTCTCCTAGATCTACATTGGAGATATTATCAATAAAAGAGAGTTAATAACACGGTGAGTACTATTGCCCTGAATATCTTTGTCTGTATGTTCAGTTTCGACCTTGTCCAAAGCAATGGTATTTTTAGGGACATATTTTTCTACCAACTTCTTTGCAATTGCAACATCTTCAACATATTGAGCCATTCCATGACCATTCAAATTTTTCCGACAATTGTTTATAGAATGTCCAACAACCTTACAAGATTCACAAAACAATGATAATTTTTCATAATCAATGTAAACAAAAAATGCTTATCATTCACGTTTCAACAAAAATGTGATCTCTCAGCTCTTGTAACACATCCAAATCGATTGGTAGATAGACCAACAGGGTCTACGACCTAGTTTACGTCAAATTTAAGTATTCTTTTTTAAACAACCAAATTTTTTTAAAAAGTTTATTTAGTTATAAGAGTGAGGCTACATGTCACATTTTAGGCCTATTAGGCCTACCTATTTAAATAAACATAAATAATATTTTTTTACTACTACAATTATTATATTAAATTTTAATTTTTTTTGTTATATATTTAACTTTTAGTAATTTATACACATTAAAATTATTTAGTTTTTAACTTATTTAAATGTATTATTATAAAATATAATTGAAGTAGAATGTATATAAAGTCATATTCTTCAAAATGTATATTAAATATCAAAATAGAATTTAATTTCATTGACATATTAACTCGTTAATCTATTTAAAGATATATTTGATTACTTATTTAAAAATATTAAAATGAAATAGACTTTCAAGTAGGCTAACAAGTTTCTATCAAGGTTAGACTCAGGCGTAAAAAGTAAACCTATAACAGGTCATACGGCCTACGCCAAAAACAACATGGCCAAAGACAACTTTTACAGAAGAATAAAATAAAAAGGTTGAAGACACTATTGTCTCATATTATAATGAGATTATTATTATTATTATTATTATTATTATTATTATTATTATTTAACCAATATCATGAAAAGTAGTTTAATATTATTCACAATTTGATTGACATTAAACTTTTTTGACGAAAAAGTCTCGATTTGCATGGTCTAGAGCATAATTGGAAAGAGCATTACTTCCAACGTTATACTATTTTGTTATTTTTATGTTATTAATTTGAATGTTGTAAAGTTGTATACAAATTAATCGTTTTTAATTTTAACGGCTTTAAATTTGTATACTATACAATGAAAACATAAAAGATATATTTATTTTTCTAATTGATGATTTAAAATACAGAAAACGGCAATTTTCATGCTGTAAAAACAAAAACAAGAATATTATAATCATCAATTAGAAAAATAAATATATCTTTTATATTTTCATGTATAGAAATAGTTTGTATGACCGATTAAAACTTCAATATAATAAGCACGAATTATATTAGATAATTGATTTCAAAAACACATTTAATTCATATATATTATTAGTATAATTTTTTTTTTTATATTTAATTAATTATAATGGTTAGATCATTACAAATATTTAATTTTTATTATAATTATATATAAAATTATGTGCACGAATGATTGTGTTGATAATGTATGCATGACAATTAAACTAAAAAAACATATAAAATAGTTACATTTATTATTTGTGTTTTTGGATTTGCCCTTGTCCCCTCCCAATTAAAGAGTATTATAGAAGCCCATATTGCAAAAATGTAAAATGGGAAAAAGCCCAATAAGAAAATGTAGAAAGCATATAATAAAGTATTTTCGATAGTAATATATCAGCAATTCCAATACATACCCTTACACTTGTTCAATCAAAATTCATTTCTACATTCCTACCCTTATCCACAACGTTACCATAGTCTTGTGTTGTTCCCTTCTTCTTCTTCTTTTTCTTCTTCTCTCAACATGTCTATTATCACTTCCTTCAAATCCCTCACAATGGCAGAATCTTGCATACTCTCTCAACCTTCACTCTTCTACACCAAAACCAAATCCTCATTCATCTCAAATTCTGTTAAGAAACCCTTCAAGCTACAAAACCCATCATACAATTCTTCACGCTCTCTCTCCCTCATTGCTAGAAGAAGAAGAACACACCATTCTTCTCTTCTCACGTTCGTAGCACAGACTTCAGATTGGGCTCAAGAACAAGAGGATGGAGCTGCTTGGGAGAATCAAGGTGAACCCACTTGGGGAAATGCAGATGTTAGTGAAGCTGAAAGCAACGAAGTTGGGAGTTTTGAGGAACCATCCGAAGATTTGAAGATTTTTGTTGGGAATTTGCCTTTTGATGTCGATAGTGAAAAATTGGCCTTGCTTTTTGAGCAGGTTGGGACTGTCGAAGTTGCTGAGGTAAATTCTTATCTTTTGGTTTTCAATTTCAAATATTATGTTTAATTGTGTATTATTGATGTTATACTATTGTCTATGAAGCACCGACACAAACACACACACACGATAGTAATAATTTAAGAAAACATATGAAACTAACTGTTGGGTATGACTCAGGGATATTGTTGTAATCTAAACTGTAGTATCTAAATATAAGTTGTAACACTATAAACCGAGTTTCATTGTTTGCGATTTATCGATTTTATCATTTGTACGGAGTTGTTCTAACACTAACATATACACATTTAATAATTTAAGAAAATGTAAGTGATTGAATGTAACCATATGTGTTTGTGTTATGTTGGTGTTAGATTGTTATATAGGTGTCTGACATGGGACACGTTTGGATTTGAAGTGTTAGTGCTACATAGTATCTTATACTTATGGTAGAAGGTGTTTAAATGTGGCTCTTGTGTTGTGATTTCAGGTAATTTATAATAGAGATACTGACCGGAGTCGTGGATTCGGATTTGTAACCATGAGTACAGTGGAAGAAGTTGAGAAGGCTGTGAACAAGTACAGTGGCTTTGTAAGTGTTCCTTTTATCTTTTCTAGTGTGTGACTGATTCAGCACTGAGAAGGGTTGTGAATTGTGATGTTATCAAATCTGTTGAAGCGGGAAACATCTCTCAGAAAATGGAGAAAAAAAGAGAGGATGCTACCTGCAATAAAACATGAGAATTCTATCCTAGACACACTATGAAGAGGAAGCTAAACATATTAATCATATAGTTTAACGTTTTCTTCCATTTAGAGTTGTAGACCTTGTCAATGTTTACTTTTCAGTGTGATTGAACCTTCAAAACTTTTTTTTTTTTTATCTCATTTATCCTTTTAAGAAGCATGCCATTTACATTTACATTGTAGCACAGCTTGTATCTGCATCCAAATTGACGTTGTGAGGTTGGTCTCTGTACATTGTTGTATTTGTTCTAACAATGCTTTGCCCTCATCATAGTACAATGATGCAAGATTTTAATGGTGGCCAGGAGTTGGTAAAAATGCCTATGGTGGTTTTTGCTTCGTGACATTTGATGATTTGAATACCTGCTTGCTACCATATCTACTTATGTCTTAAATTGCGACCTCCAAGCAATTTTATTTTAAAATTTATTTTTGTAATTATAGATTTTTTGCAGAACAGAATACAAACAAAATCTTTGAAATTTGTCTCTTATCACTTTGTTTGAATATGGAAGCCTTTCTGCATGTACCAAAGTGTTTTGATTTTTTCTTTTTCCCAAAAGTATAATGTATTAATATTTATATATTCTCTAATTGCTATTATTTTGGTTTGTGTAGTTGTTTTGAATCTAATTCACCCTTTCTGTGACAGGAATTAGATGGAAGGTTGTTGACTGTTAATAAGGCCGCTCCAAGAGGAGCACGGCCCGAGCGCGCACCACGTGCCTTTGATTCCGGTTCCGCTTTAAGAGTCTACGTTGGTAACTTGCCATGGGATGTCGACAGTTCTCGCTTGGAACAAATTTTCAGCGAACATGGTAAGGTTGAGAGTGTTCGGGTAGTCTATGATAGAGAGACCGGTCGATCACGTGGTTTTGGCTTTGTTACAATGTCCAGTGAGAATGATATGAATGAAGCCATCAGTGCTCTTGACGGTCAGGTGAGGCAGAAGTTATTTCTTCCTTAATCGTTGGTAACATAACATGTATCGGTAAATAAACGTGCTTAACCGAAGCAACAAGGTTTCTTGAGGATAATTAATGTTATTGAGACAATGTTGTGAAGAGGCTTATGATATGTTTGAATCATTACAAGGATTACATGTGTGATTAATTTTTTTTATTTTTCATATTGCAGAGCTTGAACGGGAGGGCACTTAGAGTGAATGTTGCTGAGGAAAGGCCCAGACGCAACTCTTTCTGAGTGCAAGAAATTTTCACTTTTAAAGTGAGTGGCTGATTTATTTTTTTCTTTTTAATGGCTGAGGATACAATTTCAATTTTTTTATTTTCAGATGTTCCTTTTTGGCAGATGGTTTCATATTAGATTTGCATATTTTGATGTTATTAATTTATGTCCACATGAAAATTATTAAGCTATGATTCCAATTTTAAAGGAAATCTCTCCAAATATCCCTCCCCCCAAAGATTTTTTTTGCTATTGATGAACTTAAAGAACTTGTCTTTCAGATAAATATTCCAATAAATTATCTGGTTACTGATAAAGTAAGTTCAAGTTGTATTATTTTGAATGTCACCTAGCATCCGAGTCGGTCAATTAATTATTACAGCATTACAGTGTTGTAATACTCTCCTTATTTTTTATCTCCTATGGTAGTGTTTTTGCCTTTTGCATGCAGATATAGTGAAGTTCGTTAGAAATTATTCTCTCTTGGTTTGTGAATCGAGCCATGTTACAAAGTATCTGCTTAATACACAAATCACAAGAGAGAATAATCTCAAATAGAGTAGGCAGAACGGGAAAAAAGCACTACCATATGAGATTAAAACTTAAAACATAGGACAAAATACTGAGATCATTACAACATTGTAATTTTGTAACATTAATAAAGAGAGCTTATTCGGTACATTTACAAATTGAAGGTATTTAGTACATTTGTTTTATAAATTAATAAATTAACGATTATTTTAATAAAAAAATTATTTGTTAACTTTTGTATTTTAAAAAAATCATTTCATAAGAAATAATCATTTTGATGTACATAAGCATTATACTAATGTTTATATTTTATCGTAAAAATATTTAATATTATGAGTAATAAATCCAAAAATATGAATAAATTTTATTTCGTTGATTTTTTTTGATAAATAATATTTAGTTATTATAATTATATAAATAATAGAAAATAACTAATTTTAAAAAAAAAATTATTTAACTATTAAATTTAAAGATATAAAATATATCGGTAGACGTGGAAAGGATTCAAATTTAAACAATGATAAATCCAACCGGCTCAGTTGAATTGCAAATCTATTGCTATTTTTGTTTAAATAATTTTACACCATATTTAGGTATGATGGAATGTGGTTTCATGAATAAAAATGTTATTTGAATACAAATAGTTGATACAATACTTAACATGTATATCCACTGTATTTACAAATGGTCTGTGTTGACTTCTATGTTTCAATAAGACGGCTGTTTCACGAATAAAAACATTGAAATGATTTTTTTAAACACTTTTAAATAAAAATTTGTTATGATTTTTAATTAAATTTTTTAATTATAAAAATAATTTATATAACTGTTGGAGATTAAATTGCATTAAACAAATGTATTAGTTTAATTGATTTAGTCAGAACAAATCCATGTCTCACATTCAAATTTTTTCATATATAATTTTTTTTAATCGAAAAATTCATATCAGTAGCAATAGCTTGTTTTAAAAAAAGAAAATAGCAATAGCTTGTTCAATAGAAGGAGGGACAAAATCATAACTTAAGGACTAGCCATATTTCATATTTAAACGTGTAAAAAAATATTAGTGATTCTTCAACTTTCATTTAATGATTCTGATCAATGACTTTTTTTAGAAGATGTTTGTAAGGAGTATTTTTTTCAAAAACCTGAAAAATAATTTGGATATATCATCATACCAAAATCCTAGTAGATAGACGGTGATCTTGCTATTCTAAAAGTTTGAGTGGTGAATCAATTTTTTTATATAAAGGTGGTAAATCAAATTAAATACGGTTATTGTACACCACATAACATGGTAAGTTTTAATAATTTATCAAACAATCATCTGAGTGATTGGATATTTTTAGTTAAACATGGTTAACCAAAACTACATCCTAAACCAAAAATAGAGTAACTATTATAAGTTATAATCACCACCTCCATTACCAATGTTGCCACCATCTGCATCTCCATCTCTTCCACCTGTGGTTGCAAGACTTTTTAAGGGTTGAATGTCAAACTAGAGAAATTATTCGTTAGAGACACTCATAAGTCATAACATGTCGTTAATACAAAATCACAATTTTTTATTAATAAAATAACAATAAAAATCAATAACAAGTTCTATGGCAATAAAAAAAAGTGTATCGAAATTATAAATATTTTTTTTCAATTTTTCCACGTAGACATCACTATAATATTCATTAAATTCGATTAAATTAAAAGTTTTGATATACTTATTTATTCAATTTTGACACTATTAATTAAATAAATTATTTCTATAATTAAAATTTTAATTAAAATCATAATAAAAAATGTTATCTCAAAATAGATTCAAAAAATAAGATGTAAAAATTTAGTAGTATTAAATCTAAAATATGTTATTTAATTATTAATTTAATAATAACAAAATATGTTAATTTTCGAATGTACGGTTGAAGTCCCCTAAAACTTATACAGCAAATGAAAAAAACTAACTAATTATCAAGTCTAACTAACTAGTTGATCTAATTGATTTGGTCAAATCACGGGGAACTATTACCGTAATGTTACAAAATTTATTACGAACCCTAATCTCCCTGCCACCCATCAGAAGAAACCAAAATGTGTTATCACATCTCACTCCCCAAAGTTTAGATTTACATGTGATTCATTCATTTACCACATGTTTGCATATTGATAATATCTTCAAATCAATCACAATCCAATTTGTGTTCATATTAATGTATCATCACAAGTCAAACTATCCAAGTTGCGGGCTCAGCTTATCACATTATTCACGCCTAAAAATACACCATGCCTATTTTCAAACTCACCCCCACCCAATCCATTTCCATCAATTATTTTGTTTCATTCAATTTCATTTATACCCCTTCCCTTATCCAAAACACAACCATAGTGTAACTGTGCTGTTGCATTCTCCTTCTTCTGTCGACATGGGACTTCCTTCACAGTGGAAGAATCGTACCTATAGACATTGGGCTTAGTTTTATTTTTTATTTTTATTTTTTTATTTTTATTTTTTTTATAAATATATATAAGTTTATTTTTTAGTTTTGTTTTAAATGTTGATGTTATAATTTTTTTTATCATGGTCATATTTTTAAATTTATGTCTTATTAATAATTTAAAATGATTTACTAGTATTTTACTAATAATTTAAAGAATAAATTTAAATAACTAAGTATAGTTAAAATAATTTAATTATAAATTAGAATTTATCAATAATTTAAATTCAATTAAATATTAAATTTAAATGAAATAATTTTTATTTTAATAAAATTTGAATCAATTATAAAAATTTGAATTAAAAAATAAATTATAATTTTAAAATAATTTATTATACTAAAATAATTTTTTTACAGAATAAAATAATTTAATTAAATAATAAATAAAAGGAAAATAAATGAAATATTTTTTTATTTTTATGAAATTGTAAATAATTACATAAAATTTAAATAACAATTATTAAATATAGAATGTGATTACAAATAATTAGCAAATGAGACTAAAAATAGGAGAAAATTCGTAAAACGGGCTAAGACTTTTGATAAATAAAAAATGTGTTTTATATTTAGACCTGATCGACCAACCCAACTCACCCATTCTTTTTGCCGGATTAGTTGAAGCAAACTAACTAGTAATGACAGATTAAAATTTTCAAACTCACTCTATTAAAAATGATGGATTAAACGAGCTACTCTAATAGATCCAACCCCTTTTACCATCTCTAAGATACGTATTTTCCCATATCCGTGTGATGTATTAGAATAGATTAGAAAAATAATAATAATAATTATCATTATATTATTCAAAGGTTGTAGTATGGAGTATACGAGAGCATACACTCCAGGTTGCAGATAATTCTCCAGCAATTGAAGATAGTGGCACGCATGTGAGGTGCATATATAGTGGCATTTTTTATGTGACGGGAAAATCTTAGATATTCAAAATGTAATTAAAATAAATCTTAGAATATCTCAATGATATTAATGTTATGACAACTTTTACTGCACTATATAAAAAAAAGTATTTATATATTGCATATTGAAGATATTGTATATTGAAGATATTGTATATTAAAGATTGATTAAATAATACCAATTCATTTGTCTATTAATTTTAGTTCTCAACAATTATATAAATTATTTTTATAATTAAAATTTATAAGAAATCAAAAAAACCTAAAGTATAAAACTTAAAATTTTTAATAATGTTAAATCTATAATCTAATCACATTAATTTATTAAAATCGTGTCATTTGACCAATTAATTTAATAATCCCAAAACATATCAATTTCCATATGTATAATAAAAGCCTCTATGTCATTAGTAACATTAATACTTTTAAAGGATTCAAAATTTAACAATGATAAATCGAACCGGTTCAATTGGATTGCAAATCTATTGCTATTTTTCTTAAAATAATTATTACACCATGATTGAGGTACATAAACTTTTAATTGTTGCGATGAAAAAATTGACATCACAAATGTGACTGAGAAAAACTGCTGTCACAATTCCAAGTTGTATGGCAACATGTTGCTTTTGTTGTCTTTTCAATTGTTTAGTTATTTTTTTTCAACCAAATCATTATCTTTTATGTTATTTTTTAGAGCCATGTTATATGGGAAAGTTGATGTGAATAAAAGGCCAAGATCCTTTTATTTTGGCATTTATACTTGTAAAACGATGAAGTGCCGCATTGAATACGTAACCACTAGCAGTAGTCTGAAATTCGTACGATATTCCCATATATTTTTCTTATTATTCTGTTGTTAGTGTAATTTCTAACTTTTTTTATATTTTTAATATAATATTATTTGTATATTTAAGTTTCATTTGTTAATCTAAGACAACTTAATGTTATTATTTGTAACTTTTTTATATTTTTAATATAATATTATTTGTATATTTGAGTTTTTAAGACAACTTAGGGCCCGTTTGATGGACCGGATAGGATAGACACATGATAGGATAAGTAGCAGGATAGAAACAGGATAGGATATAGGTAGGATAAAGAGTTATCCTGTCTTGTGTTTGATGTGCACATGATAACAAACTTGATAAAATTAGTTTATCTTATTCAGTGTTTGATACACAACAGATAACAAGATGATATAATTTATATTTTAATAAAATGACAAATTTGTCCTTATAATCTATTTAATTTTTTCCTTTTAAAATAACATTCATATAATTTTTTATAAATAAACAAAAATGCTAAAAAATGTAAATAATTTATGAAGTAATTTTATATACTTTAAAAAATTGTGATTTCTCTATCCATCACAATTGAAGAATGACTCACTGTCATAAAAATTGTGATTTCTCTATCTATTACAATTGAAGAATGACTCACTATCATAAAAATGTAAATAATTTATGAAGTAATTTTATATACTTGAAAAAATTGTGATTTATCTATCTATCACAATAGAAGAATGACTTAGAGTTTGTTTGATTCAAATCCCAAAAACTCTATTTTAGTATTTTAAAATTTAAAACCTAAACAATTTGTTTGGATTACTTGTTTTTAAAAACTATTTTTAATATTATACTTTTTAAAACTAAAAAAAGTAAAACAGATAAATAATGTTTTACTTTTTATTTTTCAGTTTTTTTAATTCTCTAGTCAAAGACTGTTTTAAAAAATTAAAGTTAGCAAACAAATTTTTTTAAATTTTCTTTTTAAAAACAATTTTTTTAAATTTATTTATAAAATAGTTTTCAAAAACTAATAAATAAAACACAATCAAACAAACCCTTACTATCATAACATTAGAAAATAATTATTATTTTTCATCAATTTTTTTTATATTGTTATACAATAAAATAAATAAGAAAAACAATCAAAAACATCATATAATAGAAGAGTGACACAGGACAGACTCGAACACGACTTGTTGAGTTAGAGGAAGAGAGAAACGCGAACAATGATATCCGCTTGAGAACAGATTATTTTAACCCACCTCAACTTAAGGATAACAAAATGCGGCTGCAACCTGATTATTTAAACCTGATTATTTAAATTTTTTGATTAGCGTATCATATACGATTGGTGCATCAAAGAAAGGATTAAGGAGGGATAGCATACGTGTATCGTATCGTGTCTAATTATCCTGTACAAACGGGCCCTTAATGTTATTAATTTATGTTAACATATTGTAAACAAACATGAGCGGAGGTAATGTTAATCCCTGCTTTTCAACCCCTTATCACTCATTTTCGAAAAAGAAAAAATAATACATGGAGATAACCAAAGATATACATATACAAATTCTTACAGATGGTCGCATGTCGTACAGATAACCACAAATATCCAAAAGCATCAGCCACCCTAATTCAGGATTTTGCTTCCACTTCCCTATCATTACCCTTTAAGCTGAGCTTCCTTGCTAGTGAGAGGCACATATCGAACAGAAGTCTCAGTCCGGATACTGATGGAACCATCGGAGTTCTTATCCACAACCTTTAAATCTTGAAATACATTTCCAACAGGAATAACCATTCGACCACCCGTCTTCAACTGGTCGATTAGTGGTTGCGGAATTTCTGGTGCCGCTGCTCCAACGTGAATGGCATCATAAGTAGCAAACTCAGGCCAACCCTGTCTTCCATCTGTCAACACAACACTTATACAAATTTTGAAATTAAAGATCCACCAACTTAAAAATTAAAATAGCAATTATTTAAACTGCTTAAGAAGCAATAATATTACAATGCAGCTATTGCCATGGACTACAAGAAAGAGCCTATGATAGTGAAAACGAAGACACACAAATATCTTAGATGGCCATAACATGATGAATGCTTATGGATCAACTCTACTTTTAGCTTAAGCTGACTAAATCACTTCATAAAAATGTCAAATCTGACCACTAGGTTATGCTTTTTGTTTATCTGAAAGACTCATAGAAGTTTTAACTATTCAATCATTACTAATCATCCATCCCGCAAACTAGACATATCACATATAGACTAGATTAAACTGCCATGGTCTGATAGTGACTTGGATATTATGAGGTGCCTAAGTCCTGCATCAGGTAGTATGAGATGTTCGGTGAAGTACTTAAGTGACTTGGTTCTTCCCTCTTGATAGCTAGCTTGAATGGAATGGTTCTACAAGTGGCTGGGTGCTTAATAAACAGTATTGGAGCCTTGTTGACGGTGCCTCCGAAAGGGATGCCAATGGAAGGATTGATTGGAAAAGCTAAGTGAAACGTCGTAGAGTGTAGTCATTGGGACATTGGCTCACAGTGGTCATGTTTGGTGGATATATACTAAATGATTTGGTTCTTCTCACTCAATACATAGCTTTTAAGGGAGGTGTTCCAAGTGCTTGAGTGCTTATCATGGTCAAATAGATCAAATGAAAGAGCACTATTGTTGTGCAAGAAGTATAAAAATTTAAATCTTTCATATCCGTGGAAATAATAGAAAGAAATCATACCACCAACATGCACAGAAAGGGAACCATCTTTCAACTGTGGAGCTGCAGCACTTTTTACAATATTATTGATTGAAAAGGAAACCAACTCAGGAATGTGTTCCACCCCAACAGCACGGCCAGTGGGTCCAACCATCATGGCAAAGCACGCAGTCAGGTACCCAGTCCCTGCAAAGTGTCCCAAAGTATATAGATTGTGAGTAAAAAATTTAAGCAAAATTCTTGTCATTGTCAAGCAGAACATCACTTAATTTTGTATAGCAAATCTAGGAACTTGAAACTTTTTCACATTAACAAGGCTATCCAAATCTATAGGAGAAACCTTCAACCTTTTACAAAATCCATCAAGAAAAGAAAACAAATCACCATTGTATGTGGCATGTGCACACCCTTATTATTTCAGTTGTTATTAAATGGTATCAATACTACCATCAATTTTAGTAATGAATCTTATCCAACATGGCATAATAACTTCAACAATTTGTCTAGTGTCTATATCCTTCATCAACAACAAAGTAAGCACACACAATATAAATTAGGAAAATACCAGAGCCAACATCCAGAGCATGCATTCCAGGTTGTAGATAATTCTCTAGCAATTGAAGACAGGTGGCATGCATGTGAGGTGCAGATATAGTGGCATTATAGCCTATAGACATAGGGCTGTCTATGTAAGGTTGAACCCCATTAGGTACAAATAAACCTCTGTCAATTTTTTCCATTGCTTCAGCTACCTTACTAGATTTGATTATTCCATAACGCTGCAAATTCTCCACCATCCCTTTGTTTTCATTGATGGCACTCCCAGACCAGTATTGCTGTAATTTTTTGGAAACATATATATAAAATAATAAATTTATGATCTGAAAAATACAAAAAACCTAAAAATAACAAATAAGTATTGATACAATACAACAACTCATCGAAAAGAAACTTGAATTACGATAAATGAGAGAGGTTATCTCACCTCCATCGTAGAGATGATACGATAGTGTTTCCCGTGGAGGGAGAGAACTGTGATGTTATCAGTGTGATACAGATCAGCGTGAGTGAAAGTTACGCAGAGAAATGCTACGGGAAAGTGGGAACACTGTCTAAAGGCGTTTACTCATTCTTTTTCTCTTTTCTTCTTCTTCTTTAATCTTGCACGTTAAACCCAATCTCCATCCACAGACCAGTATTCCTGTGAGCTTATTGCTTCGAGAGATGGAATGGGCTTCTTGAACTTGGGCTCGAGTCAAAAACAAGAAACAGTTCGAGAATGATAAAACGAAAAGGTTTTATTTTAAATGAAAAAAAAAAGTGTTCTCAATATACTATTTAAAAAAGTGTCTTCGAGAGGATAATATTGTCTTGAGAAGTTTTTAAAATTGTGGAGGTTGAATAATTTAGTCTCTGAATTTATCAATGATGAATGAGTCTCACCCGTCTCAAAATTGAAGGTTATCAATTAATTTAATATCTTTATCTTCGGACATAGTCAGAAATGTTGTGTTGAACCACTACTTATAGGTATACTTCATTAGAGCATATTTTTTATAAATTTGTATACGAGTGCAAATAATTGATTAATCACATAGTTAAATTCAAATGATAAATATACTTCAGTTAATGATAATTGTTCGGAAAGACCTGAACTTGCTTTTCTTATGAATGTATATACTTTATTGAATTGATTAAGGACACTATTGATTGGACTACATTTTTATTTCGTGAATTATAAAGATCAAATTTTCCAACCTTACAATTTTAAGAACCAAATTGATAATTCACTAATTTTATTTTAGACATATTCAAATATAATTTAGTTGTTGTAAAAAGTTTTTTCATATAATTTTTTCAGGGTTGTCCTATCTCGTGTGTCCATGTCTAACATTTGCAAATACAAATTTACTTCTTTTCATCAATTGGAAACCATTCTTAGTCAAATTTAAACTCCCTCAACATACTCATTCTTATGGAAAACATTGTTTTTTTAAATAAAAATATATATTAAATGCTTCAGAAATCATCATTTAAATTTTATTTTTTAATCTAAAATTATTTAAAAAAATCCATTTAAATAAAGAATGCAGGGGTATCTATACAACTCTGATGTCCTATTCAGCATTGACGAATGAATACGAGTATTTTCAACTATTTTGTTGTCACTCAAACACATCCACCCCTTTAAATCAAGTACACTTAATTATGAAACTCTTAACTTATGACTCCTAAAAAGAAGCATCTTGTTAGTACGAGTTTTGATAGCCAATTCTTTTAAACTATCATTAATTGTAGTCTTATACCTACATAATCTTTTAATCTCTCATTTAGATATTATTTATTTCATTCACATGTCCAGGTTGGTTCACTCTTGCTGTTTGTACATTTGGAATAGCTTCTTAAACCAGCTTATGTCCCATCTGCATTGCACCAAATTCTAAGATCTCGTTCGTTAAAAAAATGTAAACAAACCAGAAAAAAAAAATTGTTTACTTCATCACAGAAAGCTCAGTCCCCATCGAATTTGCAGCAATTGCGCTGTGCAGCACCCCCGGACCAAAAAAAAATTAAAAAGAGCATTATAGAGATCTAGTTTAAAAATAGAACTAAGAACTGCTAGCATGCTCTAGTATTAATGTTCAAAGATGAAGCACAAGAAACTATGCCTCCTCCATTGTCGTACTGTAGCTTCATAGTCATGCATTAGAAGTTCACAGCCCTCATGCAATATAAAGAAACGAGAGAAACAGTACCTTTCTTTTAATTTAGATGTAGAGAATTAGTTGTATCTGATACAACTTTTCACCAAAAATCTTAATGAGCTTTTCACTAGATCCATTACAGGAGGAGTAGAAGTTTCGGATGAGTATTTCAAGTGTCATCAAATGCTTTAGAAATCTAAAAGTAACTGAGGAAGAATACTCTCCAAATGAGTAGCTTCTATTTGAGTATCACCCTCAGCCTCTGCAATAGCAACAGCGCGCTGAACTGCCTCTACATCCACAGAAAGATTTCGTCAAAAACAAGACGACATAGAATATGTACAAATCATAGTCTTGAGCAAACATCAATGTGTTTCTTATTTAATATGGATGAACCTGTGATAAAAACCCGGAGAAGTTCACAAGTAAGCTTCAAAGCACTGGCATTAGCTGCATGGGAAAAGATGGACAAATCACAAATGAGTTTTACTGAATGTCCAATTAGAAATGCCAACACAACTATAGTGTGACATGATCACAAAGATCCTCCACCAAATAAGAAATCAGTCAACAGAATGATAATGACATAAATACCAGAAGTTATCCGATTCTTCTTGGAGGATCCAGCTCCTACCTGTAGCAGTAAAATCGATTTGCACATTATTGACACACAATGCAACATTTAAGTAGAAGATATTCTTCTTGTCAAAAAAAAAAAGTAGAAGATATTCTACAACATAGGATAGTAGCTAAAACATTAGAGAATGTAGGATCAATTAAAGATGCTACTTCTGTCGATAGCATCTAGCCTGTTATAAACTACAATATTGTAGATCAAGTTTTTTGTGAAAAATAGTTTGAGAAGTAAGAACCAGCAATACCATAAAAACAATTGTGGCAATACCTAAATAACTAAGAAAATAAATTGAAAGGGAAACAGTTGGAGCCAAACACAGTACATTACCAAATATTTTAACCTGTTAGCACATGGTCTACAAGGATTTTTTGTGGTCATTCGGATTCACATGTTCATAGTTTCAAGTTGAAGGTTCTTCAAGGATGTGGTCAAAAGTAACAATTGAATAAATTTTTTAAAATACATTCTTAGGCAGCATATCAATCAGTACTGAACTATATAATATGAAGTGTTCATGTACCCTATAAAATGATTGAAATTGAAAGATCCTGCCAACAATACTTAACCGAATGTTGTAGATGCGCACAACAGTAAAACAGAATAACACAGCACATGGTAAGAAGAAAAGAAGGAAACCAAATATAGTTTGCATTACTAATAAGTAAATCACTGAAGAAGAACAAAAACAAGGAAAGAAATCTGATAAACACAGTTTCTAAAAAGTTAGAGAAACATTGTGGAATTGGGCGTTTTCCACTGATTGACAAGCACAAGTCACAATTAAAGTTCCAAATAATTGTTCAAAATCCAACGTTCCCCAAATTCAACAAGTAACATTAAGCAATCGATATGCATGTCAAGAAATGAAATGAGAGAAGGGGGGAAATTTGAAAACCTCGGATTCCAAAGCATCGTTGGTTGCAACATTTTCACGCTCTGCAAAATGATATAGTTAGGGATTCATAGAAATTGGGAAGAAAATTAGGATAGTAAGAGAGAGAAGGTGTATGGGTATAACCAAGGGTTCGCAATGTCCAAATGCGCTTCATGATGGAATGGATTAGATCCTATTTTGAACGAATATAAGTCAGGTATTAAATTACGATAAAAATGTGCTGTGGAAACTGGAATTAGAGAAGAAGAAGAAAGGGTTATAGTGTCTCCATACACACTCGAAGGTAGCTTCCTCCATTGGTGGTTGCAATTTGCAGGTTCGCCAATCACCCACACACAACAAATGACACTCGCTTCGCGTAGAGTTGGAGGGAAATAATAACAAATAACCTCACCTGATTCCTTCAATCAAACAAAACACATATCTTTTTTTTTCTTCTTTCTAACTTGTTCTCTTTTGCTAACAAACACAAATCCTTCTTATCAAAATATATCATAAAATAAGATACTCCATCCTATCTTAATTATAAAATAAAAAAAAAAATTGAATAACTTTTTTTACCATTGGGAAAGGTTGGAAATTTTAACGAGTACTTATTGTTTAAATTGTTTTTTACATTCATTAAAAATATTTGTTTTTTTAATAATAATAAATATATTCAATGTCTCACAATTTTTTATAAAGAGTATATAAAAAAAACATTCAAAAACTTAAAACAATAAATGAAATTGTTGGTTTCAATATTTTTTGTTATATTTATTTTATCTTTTATAATTAGGATCGGAAATAATAAATCCAAAGCTCGCTTATCTTGGAAATTGAAGTAAGTGTACTAAATATCAAAGGCAACTAATGGATGTAGATCTCAATCATCAAATCAAGATTCAATGATAGTATATTTCTACAACATGAAATCTTACTTTAATTTTTATAAATACTAAAATTTTTTTACTTACATATATTGATGAATTTAATATAGAAATATTATCTTAAGAATTCTGTATTCAATATTCAATAAATTTATAATTTATTATTTCAAATACAATTTGTCTAATCATATGTAGTTCAATGATTAAGATATGCCTATTTTATTATTTGTAAGGTAACTAATAAATCATTTAATGGATCTTGTTCTTGTGTTGGTTGAGTACCTTTGATGATGAATTTAGTTAGCTTCCTCTCATAAGCACATCAACTTCAACGAGTGGAGAGTGTAACTACAATCATACTCTGATATGAAGGTAATGCAAGATACACAATGTTTTGTGAGTCTAAAACGAACTTTACCATATCTTTTTTATAAAATTTAAAATTTAATTTTTTAAGCTTTGTTTAGATGCTAAATTGTTTTTAAATTTGTCATAATCAATTGATTTATCATTTAAAAAAGTAGAATATAAAACATCACACATGCATGTCAATAATTTTTTTTAACTAAAACAGAAATCAAGAGTCCGTTTTTCCTATGGCAATTCACTACAAGAAAAAAAAATGATTTTGTGGCAATTAAAAAGGGGTCTGCGGCGATTGTAACCGCTGCAGTTTGATGTTTGCGACAGTTTCCTAATCATCGCAGATTCGTGCGTCGCGAGATGTTTTGCAACGATCAAGATAGGTATTATCAATTATTTTATTTGTTCTATATTGAGTCAATATGAGGCCATGAACAATAGGACTTAAAGCCTTAGCTAGCTTTGATTGTTTGCACTTTGGGGTGGTATAATGGGAGCTCGACCCCTATTTATAATAATATTTACCTCCAATCTATGTTAGGTTTTACTATCTTTAACTTCAACTTTGATGGAGATAAGTTCTAAATTATGCTGGGTTTTACTAGCCTTCTCTTTAGCTTTATCAACTACAAATTATTAATTATCAGTTAGTTTTTCGGTTATTAGTAAATTTTTTAACTATAATTTAGTTTTATCAAATAGAATCTTAGCATGTGCGAGTTTCACCGTTCGATTTTTTAAATTCAATATATATAAAATATTGAGTCAAAACAAATCTAATAATATAATAATTTTATAGATATTTAAAACAAAAAATATATATGTATTAATATTCTACGTGAAAACGAAAAATATTATATTTGAAAAGCCTAATTTAAACTTTGATAATAAATTACAATTATTTTTTAATAATATAATGTCTACTTTAATATAGTAAACGATGTACAACTCATACAAACTTAGAATATTTTACCAGTTATTATAAAACTTTCATGATGCTTAGAAAGTAATAAAACCATTATATATATATATAAAAGTCTTAAATGTAGTTTTAATGTTTTATCAACTCTTACATTTGTATACTCTCAATTTTTACACACACATGACACATCATGCACTAGAATGCTGACAGTAATAAGAATTATTTTTGCAAGAAAAGATATAACGATCTTGTGTCACACTCCCTCACTTTTCATTTTCACGAGTTTTGCTTAGGGCACTGTATACATGTTATTTTCGAATATTATTATTGTAACGAATAACGATCATATTTGTGAAATATTATTACTACTCTGTATCTGTATGTATATACACTAATACTAGAGTTAGTATAAATTTTGCACGAAGGACCTATTCTGTTCTGTGTGAGTTAGTGCAATAAAAGAAGTATTAGAGATAAAGCTTGTGATAAAATTACACAAAAGTATTACGCATTAACATATTGTTTTTGTTTAACTAATTATTACGACTACAGTTCCTCTGATCAAGAGCAAGGCTTTCCAAAGGTAAATTATATTTGGACAAAACCTTAATTACTATTTAACGCTCTTTAGCCGCTAATTAATCAGTTTTGAGACACGGTTTTATATGCTCTAACTAAGCATACATATCTTGTGGCCTGCATTGCGGCTCTGTTTGGCATATCCATTTACCGCTAAACTCCCACGACCGCGTTTTAAGTTTTTAAACGGGCGGAGTTGTTATGTATAAGCAGAAACCAAACCAAACACCTCCCACACTTTAATATCCCCATCAAGGCTTCCACTGAACAGCCTAACTACCCCAACCGAGTCATCACCATCTTCACCACCCGAAATTGCAACTAACGACTTAACCGGTTTCTCGTGTCCTTCCAACACTCCTCTACAACAATACCCACCTTTCTCCCTTTCCCTTTGCCAAATCCTCACCGTTAGATCCGCTGACCCACTCGCCAACAAATCATCCACGTTGACCAAACATAGAATCGCCCCACTATGACCCCGCAACGTTTCCATCAACACGACGTCGTTTTCCTTTTCCTCGCATTTATTCTCCCACCGGCAAATCGTCCCGTCACTCCCACCGGAAAACAACGCCATACCATCACCGTCTAATGCCAACGCATTAACGTTAGATTTCTGCTTCCCTATCGTTCTCACCAAAACGTATCGTTTCACCTCATCATCCATCTTCCAAACCTTTATACACCCATCCGCTGACGCCGTGTAAACGGTTCCGTCATTGGAAACTACAACAGCGTTAATAGCGTCATCGTGCGCGTTAACGGATTCTAAACACCGGTAACCCGAAGACAAATCCCAAATCTTAAAACTTTTATCCCACGAAACAGAGTACATAAACTTCTCATTCACTGCTAAACCTGAAACGGTGTCGTTATGTTGAATCCAAAGACTCTTCCGGTGACGTCGAACGCTTACGTAGTTTTTTGGCACGATGCAACGGCGTAAACGGTCTTTAACGGTAGGAAGTGACGATATGAGACGGTGTCGTTTTGAAGGGGTGGTAAGCCAGACGCGAATTTTACAGTCTTGGTGAGCGGTGAAGACATTTGAACCGTTAAACGCGATGGATTTGACGAAGCCTGAATCGGAGCTTTCGTTGAAAGCGTCGATGTGAGTGTAATTGGAAGAGAGATCGTAGACGTTGATTAGGTTGAGAGATGCGGCGTAGAGAAGGTTATGGTGGACTGCAAGACAGGTGATATGTGGTGTTAGCGTTTTGATGGAAGTGATAGATTGGTACATGAGGGTGGTGATGGTGAAGTTATTCATTTTGGTGGAGAGTGGAGAAAACGTGAGTGAGTGATATGAGGGAAAGTAAAATGAAAAAAAATGTGAGACAAAGGGGAGTAGCTGAAGGGAACATAAGTAGCGGTTGGGATTTATTGTTGTAAGGGCACGTGGAAAGTTGTCAGGATTTGACACGTGGCGATAATAGAAAGCTGCGAGGAGTAACTTGGTGGGGGCAAAAAGAAAGTGGTGGGGTCCTTGGAAGATTTGTTGGACCCAGGGAATCATATTGGTCAACGTGTCGCTCGTATTTAACCTTAATTATTTCGGAAGTTATTCACGTAAATTCACGTACTGTTGCCCTCTTTAGGCCAAATAAGTTTTTGTTGTTGGTGCAAAATCAAGCTGGTACAAACATCAAAGTTCTGCAAATAAGTTGTACAAATTCTCCGCAAACAGTTATGCAAATTCCCGAACAAATGGTCTTTTGATCCCCTCAAAGTTGTTCACTTAATTTATCAATATACTTTTTGCTTGAGGTGTGTCTTATGATAACAACAGTCATATTCGTATAAAATTTATATTTCTCAACACACCATTTTATCACTTTTTTTTATTCATATCATAAGTCTACCACATCAATTCTTTATATCTCTTTTTTTTTTTTTTTAAGTGTATTCACTTATGATGAATGTCCATCAAACATTACACTAATTATAATCAATTTTTTCACATTCGTTCAATTCTAAGTTCATCAAATTTCTCTTAATTTACTTTTTTGTTTTTTCTATTTGTTGCACTTTATCATATTTCTCAATAATTGGTGTCATTTTTTCGCTAGAGGTAGAAGTTTAAAATACTTTGATTTTGGAATAGAAATATTATTATTATTTTTTGAAAAAGACAAAATAAATTAAGTAGACAACACTCCAAGCAAGCATCTAAGGTATATTAAGTTGTAAACAACAAATACAAAGCAAGTTCTAAGTTGCAAACTTTACGTCACTACAAAAATGGCTCCAAATTGTCTCTCTTTGATAGACTGGAAAGAATGAAAAAAATAGTAAAAGAAAAAAAAGGTTATAATTTAAAAATTATAAGGATAAAAAGGAATTAAGAAAGAGAAAAAATTTAAGTCATATCTTAATTTACTAATAAAATTTTATTATGAGTAACACAAATATAATAGATTATTGAAATTTATTTATTTATTTCGATCTCAACTATAACTAAAAATACCTTATCTCACACTTAGTACGAGATTTACTAAGATATAATTAATTAATTTTTTGGATGTTTATTTCATGAGAATTAAATAATAATTAAAAACAAAAATATATTATGTTGAAATATTTTAGGAATGACATCATCAAATATAATGGAAGTAGTTAAATATATTTATTTATTTAAAATTATAATAAATATAACTCATTTCCTTACTTAAATTCAAATTGGAGGATGTAAATCATTAGCTGAACGGTAAAAAGTTTTGTGTTTGTTAGAGAAAGAAGAGTAGATATATTGTTTATGGTGCCAATGGACATAATGTTTCTATGATTATGTCATGATAATATTGTTGGAATATTCTATTATATTATTATATTCTAATAATATTATGTAGATGAATATATTTATATTAATTATTTATTACTTAAAATTTTTAAAGTAAATTGATATGTGAGTTTTTTTTATATATTGAATATTTACCTCATTTACCGTTGATGTTAGATTTAACTACTCACACTTAAATTAAACAATTTTTTCTCAAACATAAGTCTCCTACATCTTATATTTATACTGTTGTTATTACTAACATGACAACCTATTGACTATACGGCTAAAAAAACTTTCGATATAAAGATTCAATATCAGATCCCCTCCCACTTCTCCACCAGATCATCAAACGAAGGTTCTGATGGAAATTAGGGGAGTGCCGAGAGCAGTAATTTATGGGCTAAATGTGTAGAATCTCTAAAGAGATATTGATATCATATCTTCCCCCAAAACTTTAAGTCAATAAATATATAAGTCTCATATCTTATATTCTAATATTTACTTCATTCGTAGTCGATATGAAACTTAACCACTTACATTTGAATCCGATAACATAATATAAATAAAAAAAGTAAGTGTACAAAATTTAAGGTGGGAGTATAATCATAGTTATAATATTTTCATTAAACATATTTTGTATGATTAATTATTAAATTAATATCAATAAATATGTGGATATACCTTTTTATAAATAAATAAAAGATGATAGTATTATGTTTTTTCTTTGAAAAAAAAAAGCAAATAGAAATTCATTCGTAACAAATAAGGGATAAGCTATGCCTACAAAGGTTTTGATATTACAAATCAATAAGTAGCATCCTGCAATATCCAAGCCCGCTTTTAACAAGCTAACATGAGTATGAAGAAGAAGATAAGGGATTCAATCACACTACCATACTACTAAAATTTTCTCCTCTCTACTAATAAATTAACCATTAATATTCTAACATTTCCTTATAAAATAAAACACACAATAGACACCTCCCGTCCAAAAAATATTCTGAACATATTACAACTGATCAAATTTTAAAGTTAAAATAACTTACTGAGCAGTTCAAGTAATGCAGATAAAAAAAGTTGCAGAATGCTAAAGCATTGCAAGACCTCTATCGATGCCTATTCGACTAGATGTATAGGCCGTCCATTATTATTTCAAATAATGGAACAATGGACACGCTTATGATAACGAGCTAAATTCTATTATATTTTAAAAGTATGAAGACTTGTTGTCTTTTTTACTGTTTTACGCCAAATAATATTTTGATGCACCAGAGCTTTTTTTACCACTCATCGACTTTATTTTTACCTTTTTCATAGTTTATAATTAATTAGGTAAAGTAATATGTATGTTGTGGTAGGGATCGCAAAATGCACAAACTTATCTTGCGTCCTTTGCCTTTACTATGAATTTGTTGGTCTCACTCTATCATGGGTTGAAGGTTGATCTGCCAATAATAAAATAAGATAAAAATATAAATATTTTAATTATTAGGTGAGCTGGCCACAAAACTCATATTTGTACACCTTAAATTTTTATACTTATTCAACAATTTATATTTTATTTGGAGTGATTTTTTATCTTCTTTTTGAAATTATAAAAAACTAAAATTAGTTTCTGTTGAGTTTTTAATTTTAGTTTGAGTTTTCAATTTTTTTAGTTTTGAATTTCATTTATTAATTGAGTTTCAGTTTTTATTTTACTTGAATTGAATCATTCTTTTTACTGTATCTCATTATAAATTCACCAAATATAAAAAAAAAAAATTGACACGTCAAAATAATTAAAAATGAAAACATAAAAATAATATTAAAGGTGTAATGATCGGTCGTCGAAGACGTCTGTAGTGGTCAAAAGAAACAATTGATGGTTGGATGTGGTGGTAGGAGGTGACTGATGGTGGTGGCAGTGTCAAATATGGTGGTGGTGATGGTCACAAGTGAGTAGTCAATGGTGATGGTTGTCAGAGGTAGGTGATTGATAGTTTTGGCGATGAGCGAATGTGGTGGTTGGAGATGGGTGGTGGCGATGATGTCGGTGGTCGGAGATGGTGGTTGATAGTTGTTAGAATAGTGATTGTCTTTACTTATATGACATGTTAATTTTAAAACAAAAACAAGAATTATAAAGCCTATTTTTTGTTTTGTTTTGAGTATTAAAGAAAAACTGTTTTGAAATTTAGTAAAAAACCAAAACTCAACCTCATTTTACTCAAACATGTTTTCCTTTGAAAATTATCTTTCAAAATAAAAAACTAGAAACTCGTATCACTCCGAACAAAACCTCATTTTCTCTCTATCTTCATTCCTATCAGATCAATAATATAAAAATCATCTCCACTTTCTTCACCACTCTATCTCTTTCAACAATTCTTTCTCTCTCTCTCGTCTTTTATTTTTCTAATATTTTTTTAAAGAATTGATGAAAGAGAAAAAATTGGATAGAGTTTTAGATATAGATGAATCACTTGATTAATTGAATATACGGGTATCTACAAAAACATTAGTAATAAGTTTAGTTGGGAACATCGTGATAGATGGTTGTAATAATTAGTTTTTTACTTTTTTTTTTACATATGGTTGTAATAAGGTTAACGTGGACTATCTTGATAAATGATTTTATCGAAGATTATAAAAATTTACTTGAAATTCTAACGACAACTAACATTTTTTAGAAGTATAAATTTAAATTATCTTTATAGTTGAGACAACAGTCATTTGATAAATATCAGTTTAACAAATTAAATTTTGAAATAAAGATTTATTTGCTCTCTTATTTTTAACGATCTGACATTAATTGATCAAATCATTATCGCAGTAGTAAGCTTGATAAAGAAGCTAACTATTAACTTATCATTCTAAAACATGTTGTGATCGTTACTAAATTTTAAGTAATGTTTAACTGTGATACACGATGGACGTTACATCATCTCCAAAGTAGTATATATGTAGGGTGTGTTCATATCCAAACTGATTCAAAAATATAACCGCAAAAGATGATCTAAAAAATTGAAGAAAAAAATCCACAAAATCGATTATTAGATATTTTTATGTTATTTTGTAAAAACCGCACGGATCAAATCAAATTTTTGACTCCTTTTTCAAAAATGAACCGAACAAAACCGCATACATAAATTTTAATATTTTATTTATTTATTTATATGATATATTGCATTTATAGATTATTTGTTGGTTTTAAATTTTTTTTCTAATAATACTTATTAGCTTAATTCAATCTAATGTTTTTACTATTTCAAACATATTCGACTATTACCGTAATAATAAAATATTATATATTATATTGTATATCAAATTTACTATTTTACCGTATTTTTATCATATTAATATATATTTTTTTTACAATTGTAATTTGAATATTCAAAAATTAATTTAAATTACACTGTTTGTAATTGGATCGGATCAAATTAGATATTTTAAAACCTGACATACAAACCAAACGACATATCATTTTATTTTTAGAACAATTTTTTTTCCTTTAAAATTAATGTAAACCGCACTATGATCATCCTTAAATTACATCCTTTTTTATTTTTGTAACTCAAACATACTTTTTTTTGTTGTATAAATAATAATCATGATATATACTAATTAATAGTACTTTCCTGCGTTAGAGACATCAATTATTAGTATTCCTACGCAAGAAACATGAGTTTGATGCAATATGTAGCAGAATCCCACCAAATAAGAATAAACTATATTATACCCCTCGAATATTACAAACATCGTGTAAATGGAGATGTCAAACGCACTAATTAAACAACGGGTGATCAGTGTTAGTGCATAGCATTAATTTTAAACCTATACAATTGGAGTTTAGTTTGTGCCGTAGGGTCGGATGGAAACGTGAGATTCTATAATGCCTTATTCTTTTTGTTGGATGAAACTTCAGTCCAATATATGAACGCATGTAATACCTTATTTTGATTCCAACGGAGGGACAACAGTCATCCTGCGGTCCTTTTAACAACAAAAAGCCATTCGGTTAAGCTAGTGCGCTGACTTAAGGGATGATCACATCGATTGAGAAAGGCTATGCATGTATGAGAACTGTTACTAACGCTGTCTATTTTTTTAATAAATAAAAAGTATTATTAAAAAAGGTAAAAGGTAATGAGAAGATGGACACCCTTCGTTATAAAATAAATGATTACAATCCCATCAAAAATTTAACAATGATGCATAATATTTTTTGAAAATCGTCTTTTTGAAGTGTTTATTGGGAGAGTCAATAAATGTCGATTTGATTAAAATAATGAAAAACAAATGTATTTCTTGAAATTCAAGTCGTCGAACTCAAAAATAATATATAAATATGAGGTTAGACTTCTCTAAAGTGAACAATTTACTTTAAAAAATAATGCGAGTAATATCAATTATTGATGATCAAATTTATGGTTAATATTATTTGCATGATCAATCATATATAATTATAATATTAACAATTAATTTATTTATTTTATTAATTACTCAGGGGCATAAATTATTTTTGACATTATTCAACAATTATATATGAAGTAGGCAGCACAATGTGCTTGTGATGTGTGGAGGATTTGGACTCAAAGGAACAAGAAGATATGGGTGCACCCCATTGAGAAATCGCAACAGCTTCATATTTGTAATATGTGTACTTTAGAAGACTGACAACAAGCTAATCGATCTAATACTACAAACCTACCATTGTTCATAGAGAGTTCGATCTAATACTACAAACCTACCATTGTTCATAGAGAGTTTTGGAAAAAACAACAGCAGGTCGCTACAAATGCAACATAGATGCACCATTTTCATCGTACCACAACCGTGTTGGTATTGAAATTTGTTTTAGAGACGGTAAAGACAACTTTGTTTTGGCTAAAATCGAGTGGTTTCTCCTATCTGTTCCGTTGATGAAATAGAAGCATGTGGTCTCCTGAATGCACTTCATTGGATGTACGACTTTCAAATTTTGAATTTTGATTTTGAGATGGACTATAAGAGAGTGATGGATCAATTTCACAACAATAAAGAAAATGGCTTAGGTGCCATACTTTTTGATTGTAGACATGTTTTTTCATCCCATTTTATTAATTCTCATGTTGAATTTATTAGGAGACAAACAAAGGAGATAACTCATTAACAAAGGTAGCTACATCTTTAGCTAGTTTGCATATTTTCATTTGATATCCGATTGATATGTATCCAACAAATTGTTATGAATTAAATGATATGAGTTTTCTTTCATAAACAAAAATAAATATGCACTGCTATGATAAAATTATTTGATGGTAATATCCTAAGTGACAATCCCTCAATTGGCCACATCATTTTTGCAGTATTTTTTATATAAAATAAGTTTTTTTACTAGATAAAATAAATTCTATAGTTGATTATTGTCTTCACGAGTTAGGGTTAGTTTTAATATTTACTATTATAAGACATCTTTTAATCTCATTTTATGAAAGTAATTGATAAAAATACCATCTTATCCTAATTAGTTAATCCAATTCCAACTATTGATATTTATTTAATTAAAAAGATATGATATAATAAAATATATTTAACTTATCATATTTTACTAACTCATAAAACATTAGATTAAAATAAAATATAATAAATTAGCGTATCCAATCCTTTTAAAACCAAAATACTTCTAAAAAGTGAAAAAAATCGAAGAGTACAGGCCCACTGGTAAAATGAAACTTTTCTAAAGCCTTAGGCCCAGTGGTAGTATTGTGGGCCAAGGACCCGCAACTTTGACGGTTAGGAAAAATGCAAAATTTTGAAAAATGCCTCTGGCTGGGACCCCATTTGGCAGGTCTCCCTTGTCTCCACCTGAAAAATATTATTGCTACTATTATTGGAATCAGAACCCTAATTCAAGTTTTTGCATCCCAAATTGTAAATTAGGATTCATTAATTTTCGTCCTTCAGTCTAATTTCCACAGAATCCAAACACAAAGAGGTAAAGTAAGCAATTCGTTGCTTTGATTGTTCCTCACAGTAATGGCAAAGTCGCAAGAAGAGGTTGCGATTGAAGCAATCAATCATGCTTTGAAGTCTCTGCGGAAGCGCCATTTGCTCGAAGAAGCCGCCCATGCTCCTGCTTTTCTTGCACTTTCTAGACCTATCATATCCCAGGTATCATTTTTAGTAACAATTTTCATGCTTTTTAGGGATTATTATTATCTTATTTAACTATTTATCACAAAGAAAATTCCATTTTTTTTTTTGTTTCCTTTATTGTGTAACTATAAGCAATTAGTTCAATTATCGGTTCCAATGCAATAGTGCTTAATGCTTATGAACAATTTTAACTTTCTTCAAGTATTTATTAGTGAATGTTGCTTGATATTGATATGAATTTTGTTGCTCGGATCGTTGTTTATGTCTTACAATTGAATCTCTTTTTTTGTTTAACTAAGTATTGTATTAATGTGGTTGAAGGGCTCTGAGTGGAAAGAGAAAACAGAGAACTTGCAATTGGAACTTCAGCAATGCTATAAAGCTCAATCTAGGCTTTCTGAGCAGCTTGTTGTGGAAGTAGCTGAATCCAGAGCTTCAAAAGCTTTGATTCAAGAGAAAGAAAGTGCAATTGTTGATATGCAGAAGGAGTTAACAGAATTGAGGTTGTTTGATGTTTCTTATGTGTTGTAAAAAGACACGGACATTTTTTTTATTGAGTTTGTGATAAATGATTGCAACTTAAATTAAATTGATGTTGTGAATTGCAGGGACGAGTGCTCTCAATTAAAGACAGATTTGGAACAAAAGCTTAAAGAATTAGAATTAGTAGTCAGCGAGAATTCAGAACTTAAAGCACAACTAGAGCAGATGACTACCAAAGCCAATACAGCTGAAGCTGAAAATAAGATGTTGATTGACCGTTGGATGTTAGAAAAAATGAAGGATGCCGAACGCCTGAATGAGGTATAATACCATCTCATATTCTCATCCACCATACAACTTTTGGAATTAGATATTAGTATTGGTACACGTTCTCTGTGGGAATGATTTAGCTTTGGCAAGCCGTGCAACTTTGAAGGAGATAATCTTAGAGCCAGTTTAGAGGAACTTTTCAGTCAGCAGTTATAGGAGAATAAGAGTTGAAATGGTTATGCAATGATTGTGAGTCTTGTAAATAATAGCTTTTCGTGTAAGGTAGAAATCAGCTTCTGTACAAATGTTTTCAGTAGGTTCCTTTTTTATAAGTTAATAATTAAATATTAAATATTTATCTTGTTTGTAAAGCTCCTCCAAGCTAGAAGCTAACCTTGTGGAGCCTTAATGTCTTTTTTTAATATATATTTTCAAATTTGAATCTTAATAGTTAGTAGTTTGTCTATTCAAAAGTCAAAGTGCATAATAGATTTGAGTCACTGTGATAGTAGTTTATGTTTCCTACATGTAGAATCCTCACAAAACTGTGATGTTAACAAATTGTATTTGCATATTATTTTAAATACCTACTTATGCTGCCAATTCAACTAATAATACAGTTTCTTTCCCTTTAGGCAAATGCACTATATGAAGACATGGTTCAGCGGTTAAAGGCTAGTGGTCTAGAACAACTTGCAAGGGAACAGGTGGATGGAATTGTTCGGCGAAGTGAAGAAGGCGCTGAATTCTTTTCAGAGTCAAACATCCCCTCCACATGCAAATACAGGCTAAATGCGCATGAAGGAGGTTGTGCTTCCATGTTGTTTGAGTACAATTCTAGTAGATTGATTACTGGGGGACAAGATCGTACAGTTAAAGTGTGGGATACAAATACAGGATCCTTATGTTCTAATCTTCATGGCTGCCTTGGCTCGGTATTGGATCTCACTATCACCCATGATAATCGATCTGTTATTGCTGCAAGCAGCTCAAACAACTTGTATGTGTGGGATGTGAACTCGGGCCGTGTCCGTCATACCCTTACCGGGCACGCAGATAAAGTTTGTGCTGTTGATGTCAGCAAGGTTTCAAGTCGTCACGTTGTCAGTGCAGCTTATGACCGTACTATAAAAGTTTGGGACTTGGTGAAAGGTTACTGCACAAATACAATCATGTTTCACAGCAACTGCAATGCTCTTTGCTTCAGCACAGATGGACAGACCATATTTTCGGGACACGTTGATGGTAATCTTCGTTTATGGGACATTCAGACTGGAAGGCTACTAAGCGAGGTTGCTGCACATTCACTTGCCGTCACATCGATATCCCTATCTCGAAACGGAAATATTGCATTGACCAGTGGAAGGGATAATTTGCACAATTTGTTTGACGTGCGATCTCTTGAAGTTTGTGGCACATTAAGAGCCACAGGAAATAGGGTGGCTTCAAACTGGAGTCGCTCATGTATTAGTCCTGACAACAATCATGTTGCTGCTGGGTCTGCTGATGGATCTGTCTATATATGGTCAATATCTAAAGGTGAAATAGTCAGTACTCTGAAGGAGCATAGTTCTTCTGTTCTCTGTTGTAGGTGGAGTGGAATGGGAAAACCCCTAGCTTCAGCTGACAGGAATGGGATTGTTTGCGTCTGGACATAATGGTGTTGCGGTAAAGCTCGACTTAACAGTTTTCAAATTGGCTTTGCTGAATTCTTTATTAAACTGTTCTATGTTTATACAAGATACCACTCAAATTTTTTAAAATTGTATATATTAATTTTTAACTAAGTACTTTCCTTTAGACCACTCTTTTCCGATATCTCAAGGGAAGTATTAATAACCCTAATATCTAATTAAGCTCTATTGTGAACTATGTCATTGGGAAAATTTAACTAGGATTCAGAAGAAGAAAAATTGCTGCACTAGTGACACTGTAACTTTGTAAAATCTGGATGAATTTTTCAATTATTGATATATATAATACCCAAATCCAACATTCCAATAGCCTAGTCAATCCAACTATTATTACGGCCTCACCCAAAAACCACAACAGAATATAATTTTAGTATCGAAGATATTTAACCCAAAGTCTTTGACAAAGACATTGGTTGCAGCAGCATATGCATATACTGTGTTGTGGTTCTGGGTGAGATCTTAATAATAGTTGAATTGAATAGGCTATTAGGGCAGTGGTGTTGAGTATTATGCATATAGAAGCATATCAATGATTGGAAAAATTCATCTGGGTTGCACAACCTATAGTGTCACTAGTGCTGCAGAATTTTTTTTCTGATTTTTAGTTAGATTTTAAACTTGGAAAATTTGTTTAACCATGTAATTAGCAGGTTGTAATTTTTATTTAACTTTAAAACAGCAGCCAAGTAAATGATTAATAAATCACCAGGTCCTGTTATTACAAGTTGTCACATTTCTATGGAGTAAATATAACTACATATAGCTTCATCCATGTACACGTATACTTATTGGATGGCATTCTTAACTGTAACCTTTTGGATACACCTCCTGTATCTGCAGGGAAGTAACACATTGCCGTGGGAAGAGTTATCATAAGTGAGTAGAACAAATGGGCTAAACAAAAGATTAAGTTTGGGAATAGGTGCATAAAGGAACATTTTTAAGTCATAGACAAATTATAATCAAAGAATGTACACAGGGTTAGACCATAAAACCTTTTTCAATGCAGTTAAGGCACGCGACCTATCTGTTGTCAATTTATGAATGAAATTGAGCTTCATAGAATTGGGACAATACTAGGTAACCTATGTCCTACTTTAGGGGTATTTGCAGATTGGTTTTGATTGGATTGTTATTTTATTTTGAAAAATGTATGTATATTATAGTGTTTTGTAGTATTTTTAAGAGAATACATTTCTTTATAACAACATTTCATAAAGAAATAGATACGAAAAAGTTTAATAAGTAGAAGAAAAAAATATCAAGTATCGTAAAGCCAATAAAGTTAGGACGACAATTAATATTATTTCTTAAAAAAACAAAGAAGATAAATACTGTGCATTGAAAAGGTGCAAGGTACATACATTCATGAACATTGAATATACGGCACAACTCCTCTCAGATTACAATATATGCGTACATGCCTGTTGCGGTTAATGTATTTAAGCTTGAATTTATTTTCCCTTTAGATTGGATTAGATAAGAACGGAAATCCAATCCAATCTGTTTTATAAAAAGGTTTTTATTTTTGGTTTGTAGTTTTTTTTTATTTACGTTTTTTTTCAGTTTTTGGTTTTGATTGCTATGGTTTGAATTGAATTAGATTGGATGTGAAAACGTCTGTCTTAGTTGATGTTCTTCAACCACAAATTCGATATAATGCCCAACGCATTACGCTAATGTAAATTTTTACTACAAGCAACCAACCAGCAAGACGTCACACTAGTGTCAAAATCAAATTATAATCACTGAAGACTACATAATTCTTTTTTCTCAAATTCCTTTTGCCAAATCGAACATTTTTCATAATACATAGAAATAAATCCTAGCCTTTGGCAAATTATCTAAACAACTTATTTAACATTAGGCATTAGCTCAATTGTTTGTTTTAGATTTTAAAAAAAATGATTTTGATATTTTATATTTTTTAAAAAGATTAAATTTACTTAAAAATAATAGAATTTGTTTCAGATTCATCTGATAAAAAAAATTTGACATTCCATAAGTTAGATATTTATTATAAGATATTCTTACATGATAAATATCACTTTTTTTTTAAAAAAATGTATCCTTCAAAAATAATTTTTTTGAAGAGTTTCTCAAAATAACTTTTCATTTTAAAATTTCTATATAAAAAAAAATACAACAAATAAATGAGATATTTAAAATTATATTTTAAAGATAATTAATTCAAACTAATTTTTTATTTGTAGTTTTATTTTCATTTTTTTTAAAAAATTGTAAAAAAATTATAAAAATCATTTTTAAAAAAACTGTAACAAACAGGCCCATTATTGTATATATAGACCGAGTGTATTAGACTTAAATATTATTTTCTATGTGAAATATATCATTGTCTTGTCTCTATATCTAACGGAATCAATGTTATACTCAAACCAAACTACTTGTAAATAAATACAGCCATTTTTTTTTCTTTATCACTTTTATTACAAGCTAGTTGTTCAGTTGGGAAGTAGAGTACTTTTTGTCCATCTTCATTCGCACATGGAACTACACTACTTTCACTAGCGATCACGTAAGCTACGGATAAATGCAGTAAATATTTATCATTGTTGTTTTGTTGGTTGTGTTACTCTACTTGCAAAGATGTCACCTCTTTCAACCATCACGTTCGCTAAGGTAATGTGGCATGTAGTCTAAATATAAATATCTTATATTACACAATAGCCATTTTACACAAACCTTTATTAGATTTGGAACCTAACTGCCAAACATTTCCCAATAAATAAAATGTATCATATTTCTTGTATTAAAGAAAACCATCGTAGATATTTCCTCTTGTTTCTAGAATAAACAATAAAAAAATATAATTCATATTTAATAAGAATATACAGTATGCAGTTTGTCCCATATGTAAAACTCATATACTAACTATAAATATATTTGATATGTTGAGGTACATATTTATATGTAAGATACACTTTTTCTCAACATTAGTATGTGTGTGTTTGGCTGTTTGACTTTTTAGTAAAAAAAATAGTAATCTTATTTAATTGTGTTGGTGTAGTAAAAAAATAATTGTATTATTAAAATACTTTTCATTGAAATTTGTTTCAAAGGAATAAAAAAGGTGATGAAAAGAATGATTCATTGAACTAGAGAGGAAATTTATTAGTATTCCATTCGTCTTACGATGAATGTTATTTTAATAAAAATAATTGTCTCAAAATGAATGTCATTTACAATTTTTAATGCAATTTTAATTATTTTTTTCTTATATTACCATTCATTGATCATTACATACACATCTTTGAAAATATTATTATATTTTACAATGATAGTAGTAAAAAATTCATCAATATTTAAGATGAGTAGTATGATAAAATGACTTAACTTTTTTTCTTCTAATTATTATATTTTTTAATATGTGTACAATATTTTTAAACGACGTCCACTGTAAAAAAACGAAGAGCGTAATTTATAGTGGTAGCTTTCATATTAACCGACCTAATCTTTTTTCCTTATCCTTCACAATTCACAAAATGTAACCACCTTAGTCAATTTCTTCATGATTATTAATTGTTGATGCCCATAAGGAACTTTTACCTTTAAATTATTATTATTATATTTTTTTTTAAAAAAAATTCCCTAGACCCTATCCAAGGTTTTCATTTCTCTATATAAAGCATTCCAAGGCCGGTCCAAAAAACAAATAATACAGCATTTCAAGGCTTTCTTTTTTCCTCACAAGTCACAACGTACCAAAATGGAAATGAAGAAGCTTTTGTGGGTTTGGTTATCCCTTGCTTTAGTTTGCCGAATTGCCAATAGCTTTGATTTCCACGAAAAAGATTTAGATTCGGAGAAAAATTTATGGGATTTATACGAAAGATGGAGAAGTCACCACACAGTTACTCAAAGCCTTGATGAGAAAGACAACCGTTTCAACGTGTTCAAAGCCAATGTTATGCATGTCCACAGTACCAACAAATTGAATAAGCCTTATAAGCTTAAGTTGAATAAGTTTGCTGACATGACTAATTATGAATTCACGAGCATCTATGCTAATTCGAAGGTTAATCATCATAGGATATTTCGCGGCACACTACATGGCAAAGAGACCTTCATGTATGAGAATGTAGACGATGTTCCTCCTTCAATTGATTGGAGGAAAAAAGGCGCTGTCACTAAGGTAAAAGATCAAGGCCAATGCGGTAAGCAAAATAGACAACTTACTTCTAAATATTTGCTTTTTAAATAACATTTTAAAGTATAGTAATAGTAGTTGCTCACCATTTGTTAGAGTATTTAAAAAGCTAATATATATATATATATATACACACGTTTATTAAGTAATTATTATTAAAATACCTTATACGTTTTTTCATTAATTGGTTTCTAAAATTTTCAAATTAGTCCTTTATAATTTTTGAAATTTTGTTAATTGGTCCCATAATTTTTTAAACTGACCCCTCAACCAAATTTCAATATTGATCCAAATTTTTCATTTTTCAATTTTGAACCACTTTCTTTTTTATACTTATATCCTTACAACCAAAAAGTTCTAAAATTTATTAAAAAACTTGATTTTATCCAAACAACACAATTAATAAATGAAAAAATTCACTTAAAACATTTGAATTTCTTAAAATTTTAAATCCCTCCAATTTCCAATTTACTTCATTCAATGCAATGATCTCTTCCTCATTTGCTGCATGAACTTTTAGAAAAATTAAGTAGATATCCATCTAAAAAAATACCACTTAATTTTGAAGGGAACTAAGGCATTTTTTAATTCCCTAGAGGCTCATTTATTTTTTATATTTTCTGTTTTATTTTTCTTCAACTAATAAACATAAGATGATGTATATCCAATAATTTTTTCACCATTTTCTCTTACAATTTTTTAAAATAGATATAAAATTTTGAAAATGTCAAATATTATTTTCATTGTTTATGAAAATGTACTTTTAGTTGTATGTGACTTCCATCTAGTTTCTATCTCACATTGTCCACTACATAAGTCTTTTATCTTTTGTTAGCATAAAAATAAACATGTGTTTTAGAAAATAAAAGCAAAACATATTTTCAAGAAATATAGGAGCTAATTTATCAAATCTATTTTTAATAAACTGCAAATCGCTTTAATATGCTATTTTGATGTTTTAAATATGAGAAGTGGGAAGAACTCTCTCTTTTCAACACTCGTCGTTTTATAGGGTGAAATTGATGTGAAACCCATATTGATTTTATTATCTTAAAATATAAATAAAAAATATTCAAAAACAATTGATGTACATGGTTCAAAATTTAGACTAAATATATTTATTTTCTTTGATTCGTTTTTGATTATATTTTAGTGTGAAATAGTATTTATGTAATGCTTCTAGCACAATTTAGAACATTGATTCCCTTAAGTTCCTACTAACATTTTTGTTTGTTTTGGTGGAAGAATATTGTTGTCGTAAAATTTTGTATTTTTCTAATGTATTTCATAGGTAGTTGTTGGGCGTTTTCAACAATTGTAGCCGTCGAAGGTATTAACCAAATCAAGACACAAAAACTAGTGTCCTTGTCCGAGCAAGAACTTGTGGATTGTGACAATCAAAAGAATGAAGGATGTAATGGTGGATTAATGGAATATGCATTCGAGTTCATCAAGCAAAATGGTATAACAACTGAAAGCAATTATCCTTATGCTGCAAAAGATGGAATTTGTGATGTACTAAAGGTGTGTATATAAATTTTAATTAATTGACTTATGATAATGTTTAAGATTCAAATTAATCCAATTTCACTTCATGCAGAAGAATAAACCAGCAGTGTCAATTGATGGTCATGAGAATGTCCCTGTCAACAATGAAGTTGCATTGCTCAAAGCTGCTGCCAACCAACCTATATCAGTAGCCATTGATGCTGGGGGATCTGATTTCCAGTTCTATTCAGAGGTTAACTATTAATCTTTGTTGAGTAATTTTTTTTTGAAGAAAAAATATATTAAAAAAAAAATTTGAATCACCGTGAAAATTTTGATGTTTTTTTAAGTTAAAAGACTTTCTTTAAGTTAACTGAGATGATAACTATAAAGATATCTGATATGTTATAGCACACGTTCAAATTTGAGATATCTCATTTTTTTTCAAGTTTAATACGTGTGAGTTTGTCATATATTCTTGAGAATAAAAATAAAATTCATGACTATTTTTGTTATGTCTAACTTTGATTGCTAATTAAGTACCCAAAAAAATCTTCTTTGTTATTTAAGCTTATTTTCTTATAGGGAGTATTTAGTGGACACTGTGGCACTGAGCTGAATCATGGAGTAGCAATTGTGGGGTATGGAGCAACTCTGGATGGAACAAAATATTGGACAGTGAAAAATTCTTGGGGAAACGAATGGGGAGAACAAGGTTACATTAGAATGCAAAGGAACATAATTCACAAGGAAGGTCTATGTGGCATAGCAATGGAGGCTTCCTACCCAATCAAAAAGTCATCTACCAACCCAACAAAAAGTTCAATTCCTAAAGATGAGCTTTAAATGATGTCCATGAGATTCTTGCTACATGAAATAATAATATTTGTATCTCATATTTCATATATATCTGTCTAAATATACATCGTGGTTCTTATGTTAGGATTGTGGCACCTAGAAAAAATAATATGTGTTAATTTGATTGCTTGTATTACTCATCGCTTATTAATATTTTTAAAAAAGACTTAAATATAGTTTTCGTCTTTTATTTTTTATAAGTGATAAATTTTTTGTTTTTTTCACATACAACAAAATCTATAGTAATATTTGGTTGTTATTTGGTTATTTGAATTCCTTCTAAGAATTGTTAGTATGTTTCTATTATAATATTCATTCAACAAAACATTTATCTAACTTAATAATAAATTTGTATTTGAAAAAAAATTGAATGCATGCTTTGAAACGTATGTTTTGAAAACGATTTTTACAAAGTGTTTCTGTTTGGAAAAAAAAACTGTTGCATAATTAAGGCAAAGACAATGTCTTGGTCTCCCACGGAGGAAAAACCGTTATCATAGTCTACGACAACAACCGCTCGTGACATTAATCATACAACTATTTGAAATTTTACAAATGATCTAAGATTAGACTCAATAGTTCATGATTGTAATCATTCAACTATTTGAAATCATTATGATGAAAAAGACTAACATTCACTATTTATAAAAGATAAAGGACGTAGATGAATTAAAAAAAAATAATAAACAACCAAAACAAATATTTAATAAAAATAAATAAAAAAAATTATATTTAAGGCTTAAAAGAATACAAAGTGATTGATTTACTACCTTTCCCTCCTTCCAGAAACCATGCTTTAGCCTCTACGATTGAGTTTAATTTGTTGAAAAATAAAAGACTAGACAACACGAGAGTTATATTGTGTGTCTTATTTTTGAGCTGGTCAAGGAAATTGTGTTTTATTTTTGAGCAGGTCAAGGCACTAGACAAAATGAGATGCGAGGGACGTGAGAAAAGCTAAAAAATTTGTCTCACGTTAAACCAAGAGACAACTTGTCTCAAATATAATCTATCAAAAATACCTTTTATTTTCAAATACTCTCTCTCTATCTCTCTCTCAGAATTTTTTTAGCATTTATCGAAACTATTAATTTAAATAATATTAACTTAAATAGTCTTTTGCTACATTAAAACACACATAAAACATTTAAAGTTATAGTGCAATTATTTTAAAAAAGATTAAATCGACTATTAAATTTTACATTTATTTACTAAATTTAATAATTTGTCCACATTAAATTTAATAAGTAAAGCATTTACATGTTTCTTCTAATTTAATAATTATATGAATATTTATGTGGTTAATTTTAACAAAGTCTCCGAGGTTAGAATTTTTATTTGAAGCTTCCGTGGCTATTTCCTAATTAATACTTTCTTTACTAACCTTAAGTGAATTATGGTTAGTGTTAAAAATGTTAATAAGTGTATGGAGATACATATTGTAGTAACTTATTATTCGTTCCGGTTAGATAAGAAGATTATCCGTATTTGTCATATCTAAATTGGTATATGTCAGTCGAGTATTTGTCGTATTTTGTGATATTTGCTTACTGATAACTATGGGAGCCTTTTTTTTTTCTTTCTTTTCTTAGTTTGTAACTATATCATTCATCCATCTTTTTTTGACAATATTTAATACTAACTCATAAGTATATCGCACTTTCAATTTGACGAATAAATTACAATTTGAAGAATGATAAAAATATCAGTTCCATAAAATAAAAAGTTTTTTTAATAAGAATTGATATTGTCATTCAATAAGAAGGAAATAGGAACAACATTTTCAATTAAAAAAATCCAATCACGGGGATTTTGTTATAAATAACCAATAAATATTTGTATAATTATTCAATTAAAAGAAGCATGTAAGTTCTTTAATTATTAATTTTAATGTGCACAAATATTTTAACTTATCATTGCATGCTTATATAAATATAACAGCATTTATAAATTAGTCAAAAAAACATAAAACAACATTTATAAACAAATATAAGTGTAGGAGTGAATAAAGATTTTAATAGGTCAATTTAGTCTTTTAAATTTACAAAATACTAATAGCAATTTAATCATTTAAGTTGAAAAATATCAATCCATTTAGACAATTTTTTTCTTTCAAATTTTACACCATAATTTTAAGTGGCTCAAATTTTTTATGTTTCTTTTATTGTTTTTGCTGTATGCGTAAGAAATAAATATTTGGCTAAATAGCATTTGTGGTCCCTTAATTTAATTTCAGTTAACGTTTTAGTCCTTTATCTTTTTTTTTCTCCCGATTTGGTCTTTTATTTTAATTTTAAGTGACAATTTGATCTTTTATGTTTTAAAATGTCAACAACGCTAGCCTTTTTTTTACAAAAATTCATCAAAATTTTCAAATAAAACTCATAAAATTAATTATATTCTTCAACATAATACAAATTTCATCAAATTCGTAACTCAAATCTTCAAATAAACTCATATTTTCATTCTTTATTTGATGTTATTAGAGATGAAAATATGAGTTTATTTAAATATTTAAATTATAAATTTGATGAAATTTGCATTATATTAAGGATGATAATTAACTTTATGGGTTTTGTTTAAAATTTTTGATGAATTTTTTGAATTTTTGCAAAAAAAAATGATAACATTGTTGACATTTTAAAACATAAAAGATCAAATTGTCACTTAAAATTAAAATAAATGACCAAATCAAGAAAAAAAATAAATGATTAAAACGTTAACTGAAATTAAGTTAAAGGTCCACGGGTGCTATTTAGCATAAATATTTTGATTTATTTGACTAAATTGATTTGATTGATATGATTTAATTTAGTGTTGTTAAAAAATAGAGAATATCAATTTTAGTCTTTATGAAAAAAACCGTGAACTTAATTTAGTTCATAGAAAAATAAAGTTAATTTTATGAAGGAAAGATGGAGAAAATAAAAAATGAAAAGAAGAGAAAATAAGAAGCAAATAAGTTGATTATATATAGTTGTTTGATACAAAAAAAAAATGAAAAGAAATTATGCCAAAAAAAATATGTTCTTAAAAATTATATATAATAAAACGAATAAAACTAAATACTTCATT
>JBBPBQ010000002.1:9819213-9831896 GCA_037974755.1 Cicer yamashitae
TTTTAATTTTTTATAATGAAATATTTATTATTATTCTTTTTATCATATCTAATTGTTTGCTAAGGATATTTATGTCATTTTACAAGACATAGTTTTGTCTATCATAATTGTTTGCATTTTCTCTTTTTTTATTTTCTTTTCTTTCATCTATTTTTTCTTTATCAAACAAACAAAGGGTAAATAAGATTGAGACTAAATTGTTCCGATTTAATTTTCTCAAGAACTAAAGGTTATATTTATTTTTCACAATAATGAAATCGGGTATCCAAACCCTATTAACTTTGAAAGACAATGCATAATTTACCTTTTAAAATCTATAAAATTTACTCCATATAGGTGATTGTGAAAAAAAACATATTTTTAAATTATTTGTGGTGGTTTTTGGAGGAATTGTAGTAACAAAGACACAATTTCAATTTTTTTTAATAAAATTAATAATTAATTATTAGTATTGATTATTTCAAAAAATATTTTAAAATTAATCTGTATAGGTATTTGTGAAAAAACATATTGTAAAAAATTGACATTTAGATATAAGAAAAATATTAGTTACACAGTAAGTTGGATAGCATGACAATTCATTAGGTATTAGAGTGTTCACCTTTTTTCTTCTTATTCACAATTCATGAAATGCAACAATCTTAAGGGAAGTTTAATTTGTGCAAATGATTTTTATTTTTAAAATATGTGTTCATTTGACTTTAATGAAAAACTTTTGAAATAAACAATTGTTATAGAGATAAGATGAAAATTTAGTTAACAGAAATAATAAAAATAATTGTTCATTTTAAAATTATTTAGCTTTTTATTAACAAGTAAAATTAACATAAATTTAAAAAATAAAAATAGAAAATATTTTTCCAAAATAATCATCCCCTTCGTTTCTTTATCAATATTAAATTGTCTATGTCTCCATTGTCTTTTTTTACCTACTCCCTCCGTCTCATCACAATTGTCTAATGTAAAAAAGAAATTGTCTTAAAAAGACTATCATTTTTAGTTTTTAATGCAATTTTAATTTTTTTTAATTAAACCATCTAACTAATATTATGTACATCACTTTTATTTTATTATTGTTGACTTTGCATTTATCATAATTGCAATACTCCAATGGTTAATAAAGATAATTTGATAAACTCACTACTTTTATATTTCATTTATCATATTTTCTTAATTCCATCTGAAATGTATAAATGCCACAATTATTTATGGAGAAATGTTGCATTTATTTTTCTTATTTCCCTATATCCTAAGTTGGTTTTCAATTATCTATATAAAGCATACCAATGCATTCTATTTTTCACATCACATTATAGCAAATTTCTCAATATAAAACATACCAAGACATTCTATTTTTGCCATCACTTTACAGCAAAATGGAAATGAAGAAGCTCTTATTTGTTTCCTTATCCCTTGCTTTAATTTTGGGAGTAGCCAAGAGCTTTGATTTCCACGAAAAAGATTTGGCATCGGATAAAAATATTTGGGATTTATACGATAGATGGGGAAATCACCACAAAATTTCTCGAAGCCATGACGAGAAGAACAAACGCTTCAACACTTTCAAAGCCAATGCTATGCATGTCCACAATACCAATAAATTAGATAAGCCTTACAAACTTAAGTTGAATAAATTTGCAGACATGACTAATGATGAATTCAAGAGCTTATATGCTAATTCAAAGATAAATTATCATAAAAAGATTCGTGGCTCACCACATGGCAAAGAGACTTTCATGTATAACAAAGTGAGCAATGTTCCTTCTTCAATTGATTGGAGGAAGAATGGCGCTGTCACTAGTGTAAAGAATCAAGGCCAATGCGGTAAGTAAAAAATTTATAAAGATTAAAGTTTATATGGGGAATATTATATCAAGAACAAAAATATTTAATTCTAAATAAAATTAAATTAAAAAATAAAAAAATAATAATTTGTTTTCCCTCAAAGAAAAAGAGAAAGAATAGTTAACATTTTTTATGGCTATACTACGTCTATAGGTAGTTGCTGGGCGTTTTCAACTATTGCAGCTGTGGAAGGTATAAACCAAATAAAGACAAAAAAACTAGTGTCCCTGTCTGAACAAGAACTCGTGGATTGTGACATTGAACAAAATAATGGATGCAATGGTGGGTTAATGGAAAATGCATTCGATTTCATTAAGCAAAATGGTATAACAACTGAAAGCAATTATCCTTATGCTGAACAAGATGGAACTTGTGACGTAGCAAAGGTGTGCATATATATAATTTAATTTGTTGACTTATGATAAAATTTTAAGATTCAAATAAATTAATCGAATTTGAATTAATGTAGGAGAATAAGCCAGCAGTGTCAATTGATGGGCATGAGAATGTCCCTACGAATGATGAAGCTGCATTACTCAAAGCTGCTGCCAACCAACCTATATCTGTAGCTATTGATGCTGGAGGATCTGATTTTCAGTTCTATTCAGAGGTAAATTTCTAATTCTAGTTAACTAAAAAATATAATGGAAATTATAAAATACAAAATGTAATAATGTTTTTAATAGTCATTTATTCCTTTTTATTTATATATGAAGTTCAATTCAACATTAGTTATTATTTTATAAATAATGCTCTTAATTATTTATCACACAGAGAGAAACTGGTGCAATAAAATAATAAATAGTATAAGAAAAAATAATTAATTTTATCAAATATAACAAATTTATTGATTTTTCTAATGTGTGTAAATAATCTTACAAATATATAATAATGACAGGGAGTATTTAGTGGAAAATGCGGCACTCAGCTAAATCATGGAGTGGCAATTGTGGGGTATGGAGCAACTCAAGATGGAACAAAATATTGGATAGTGAGGAATTCTTGGGGAAGTGAATGGGGAGAACAAGGTTACATTAGAATGCAAAGGGACATATCTCAAAAAGAAGGTCTATGTGGCATAGCAATGGATGCTTCTTATCCAATCAAAAAATCATCTACCAACCCAACAAAACGTTCATTTTCTAAAGATGAGCTTTAAATGCTGCCCATTATATTCAGCCACTTGTTATGCAAGAAGAAATAATAATATTTGTATTTCATACTACACATGTCTAAGTATCCACAGAGGTTTTTTTTTTTTTTTTAATGTTAGGATTGTGTTACATAGAAACGTAAAATCAATACTTGGATTGGATTGGTGGGTCAATTCTTTGAAATGTTTATTCATCTTGTAAAATTTTGATCTTATAATGGATTGGAGTACCCTAGTACTCCTTATTAATTTATCTGATTATATAAAAAAATAGGAGTGTTTCAGATTGATTGCTTGTATTATTCATCTCTCATTTATTTAAAAAATATAGAGTTAGTGATTTGTATCTCTTACCCTTCTTAACTCTCTCTCTATTCCATACCCTCGGTTAGTCAAGCATCTATTCCATTTTAGTTTCAACAATTTACCTAACTGACTGCAAAAATAAAGTATAAAGGTATCATATGATTAATTTAACATCTCAACTATGTTGATATTCTAAGTTAGTAACATTTCATTTGCAACATCCTAAAATATTATTCAAAATAAAATAAAGCAAATTAGAAAAATATCAAATTATTGGAGAACTATATCAAAACTCAAGAAAACAAACCTAAGGGATAGATAACTACGGTGTCTATTTAAAAATTTATCAGAGAAACCAACAGAGATAAAACTATAGTAAAAGAATAAAGAATGTATAAAATATCTATAAAATTAATCGAATATGTATTCAGAAAAACCAATTTAGCTTCTATTGAAAACATTTGAAATGTTATAAGAAAAAATATTTCATTAACGAGTATTAACAATGTGAAGCTTCATATTAGCAATCATGTCAATACATTGATTACCTTCTCTAAAAATATGAGAGATAATAAATCTCATTCGTTTAACCATCTCAGGACAATTAAGCCATCTATTTCTAATAGACCAAGGAACTAAACTGTGATTCCTAAAAGCCATAATTGTCAATTGAGAATCAAACAAAATTCATAGAGAGTGCCACTATTTCTTGTATGTTGTTTCAATATCAGCCATAACAATCGTAAGCTCGGCATGCAATGTAGTTGTAATAGCCAAATTCGCAGCGTAACAACCCACGGAAGCAACAGAGTTGTCCCTAAAATACCTTCACAAGCAGCATGATCAGAACATCCATAAGCAACCCTATTAGTATTACATTTTATCCAATAATCTTTGGGAGGATAACAAATCACTTCCTTGATGGTAGGAGCCTTAAGGTGATGAATTTTAATCTAGAAGAACTTGAGAATTTGAGATTCCTGCTTAGAATTAGAAACTGTGCTAGAAGCGTGGTTGCCAGATAAAGATACATTGACAATAATTATGTAGGTGGCAATGTGAAAAGCAAAACTTTTGCCTTCAAAGCGGATCTGATTCTTGCAATACCAAATAGTGTCAATAGTAAAGATGATGATGGATAAAATAACATTTTTTGCATTGAGGAGACCAACGTGTGACAAATGACAAGAAGATGTTGAATCAAACTAGTATCAATTTGAGAAAGAAAAATAGATTTTAGCCAAAACCATATCCTAGTAGAAAATGAGCAGGATAAAATACGTGGTTGTTGGTTTTCGTTGTACAATAACAAAGCTCACATCTTGATATAATTTGACAGTCTTAAAAGATTAAATTATGAGCAGTAGACATCTTGTTATGCACCAATTTCTAAAACCTAAAAGATTTAGAAAGAGAAATGCTATTATGCCAAATGGAAGAATAAATAAGCTTTTTTAAAGCTTAAAACCCCATAATTATTTAATCTTTAAATATGATCATCCTCGTAATCAAAATTAAGAATAATAACATTGGTCAACAAAACAGTCAATTGTGGATAATTATATAAGATAACAAAATGAATTTTTCAATAAACATCACGAATGACATGATTGATATCCATCCATTTATCTATAATAAAAATATATTTTTACTCGAAATGTTTCAAATTTTTTTACTATATGTTATATCATGCATCAAATATGTTACTTTAGTGTGCCTTTACAATATAAATAAATATTAATAGAGTTTCTTGTAAAAAAGCATCAATGAAATTTTTATAATTGTAATAATTTGAATCGTTTTCGATTAAATGTAAATTGTATTTTATTAAATCAAATCCAATATAAATTTTTCAAATGAATAATTTAAAACGAATCAAACCGCCTGTGATTAAATATGTACAACTATGTTAAATGATTTTTTTGTTTACCTTAAAATTGATTCAAATTGTTCCGCTACTTCTAGTACATTATTTACAAGTGGTGTGATTTAAAACACTTCTATAAAGGACTAGTGCCTATCACCACTTCAAACCACTAGACTAACCACTTGTTGGTATTCAAACATCCACCACTTGAGCATGGCACAACTTACACTTGTATGATAAATTTTGAATTACTCAATTGCTGAACTATAACCACGACAAGAGTGGCTCGTCATCTTCAATTAAGAAACCACTTGCAACTAAACACTGTAGTTTGGGATTTGAATGCCACACACAATTGCTTTATGCAGAGTTTTATCCACCGAAAGCTTAGTAAAATATACAAGTCTTACTATAAATTTTGGTTAGTTAGTGCAAGTTGGACAATTGGACTAAATTAAAATAAAGAAAAGAAAATCCTATGTTTGGAGGAAGATGAACGAGTTTAAAAATATAGATGGTTTTGTCAATAGAGTAAGCGACCAAAAGGCCAAGAATTCTAGCAAAAGGACTCACATGTTGATATTTCTTTAATCGTAATAATTGTAGACATCATCATCACAATCCGAGATAAAGCTTCAAAGACAAGGCTTTCAGTGCATTAGTGGCAGAAATTTTATATAACTGCTGTATTATTTTAATATAAAATAAAATACCTGTAACAAAAATTAAAAAAATAGAATTAACCCAACGTATTATCTTTCTATTTAGCCATTTTATGAACAAGTAAAAAGCTTTAAAGCAATATAAGCTTTTAATTTTTTTTGGTTACATTATAGTTTTTTTTATGAAACGGGTACAAAAATCCAGGTCTCGAGTTCAAAACTTAATTATATTGACATTTGTCAGTTAAATTAAGTTTTATAAATTACAATATAAAAATTTAAGTTTAATTATAGTTTTGATCATTTTATTTTCATCTATTCTTGTAATTGATCATACTATTTTAAAAGTCGATAATTTTGGTCTCTCTCAGATTTTTGAACTAAAAAAATAATAATTTCACATATTTTAAATAATGTTATTATAATTTCATGATATAGAATCATTTAGATGCATTAATTGTTCATATATTATTAGTTAAATTACAAAAATGAAAATTTTCTGAAATTAAAAGTTAAGTTTAAAGGATTTTATTGCGATTTCATTAGTGTTAATCATTATAAATCGTCATATTATATGTTACGTTATTTAAAACATGTTATATTATTATTTTTTAGTTAAAAAATCATAATAATTAACTAGAACTATCAGATTTTAAAATTAAGAAATCGATTTCGTAAATTAGTAAAAATAAGGAAACTAAAATTGAAATTAAGTCAAAATTTTAGTATGAGTATGAGAATATCATGTTATATAAAAAAAACATATATAATTTAAATCATATATATATATATATGTGTATATATATATATAGTTAAAAATTGTTTGAATAATCTAAAAAACACCCAATATTTTTTCCGTTAATATAATACCCAATCTTTATTAACATCAATTTATAATTTCTTTTGTTTATTTACCCTAATACAAAATAGAAAAATAATTTGATATAGGAGGATTATTACAACATTATCCGTATAAAATTAGTTTAAAGTACATCATCTCTTTTATTAAAAGGGACAAATGTGTTTGTTTTAAAACTGAAAGAATCTTTGGCGGACGGAGGACTATTGATAAAGCCGCAAAGGCTTCTTTTCACTACACAAATGCCACTAATTCATTATTCATATACCCCAAGTACCAGGTCAATCTCTACTGTAGTAGCAACTAAGCCCCACGTGGACATAATTATTGCCGCAAGATTTCACATAATTATGTCAAGTAAATTGACTGAAAAACGAATTTAATAATAAAGTTCCATATTTAGTAGTGTGTTTGGAAGGAGAATTTTTAAGAAGCATTGTAATTTTTTTAGGATAAATCAAATTCTTCTATATACATTAATATATATATTAAAGATGATAAAACGGATCGAATTCGTCGAATTTATCTGTTTTGTCCATTATTTTAGGTGGATTGAAATGAAGATTTGAACTCGCATAATTAAGTTGGTTCAGTCTATTTAATTTACTAGAAAAAATGGGGTACACACGGGACGGAGCGGTTTGATTCGTCATGGTAGGATAAAAAAAATTGCAATTTATTTTTTATAATTTTAGTTGGTTTCTTTTTTTACTAAGTCAACCAAACTCAAATACTCAAACTAGCCAATTGATTTATCCAATTCATTGAAAAACCTCAACCCAAATTAAAGCTAATAAGCATATAAGTTTAATGTACAAAGATAAAAAGCTGAACTATATAATCTTAATTAGTGTGTTAATACATCATGATTATGAAGATGAAAACATATAATATCATGTTCATAATGTTTAGTTAAACTTTATAGTGAATTATAATACATTTTTATATTTTATTTATTTATTAGTATACTAGTAACGGTAAATATATTGTAATAAAATTTTTGGGATTGTTTAATATTGATGAATTTATTTTGAGATATTTTTATGCTAGTGATGACTTTGTTTAGTATTTAACTTTATTGATAGATTATGGTTGCATTTATAATTTTTATAAAATGTTAAAATAAAAATATTTTTTGGTGCCAACCCGCCGCAGAACATAGTAGTACTTTCGACTCTACCACTTAAATTGGTAGTACTTCAATTGTTTATTTAAGTTGGACTATTTTTATAAATAAAATAAATACAATTGAAGCGTTTAAATTGTTTAGAATTTTTAAATTACTTCATCTAAACACATATTTTGTTGAAATGTTATTCAACATCACTTTTCATATTTAATCAATATTTAAGTAAATTTAATTTTGAATTACTTTTGCTCTGTAGGTGTATAGATACTAAAAAAAAAACTCTAAAGTGTCAAAGAATTTATCTAATAAAACTGTTTATGTACATAGATATTATATTGTTGAGAAATAAATAATCATGATAAAATTTTTTTAGTATATTTTATCAATGATGTGTCGTGATCAAGACATATATGTTTTTATTTAAGGAATTAATCTCTCTGTGAGTTAAGCATCCCTATTTAAAGAAGTTGTTTGGAGGATTTATGAAAACGGTTACTAGATAGTGGAAAATTGATTCTTAGAATTATTTAGGTCTTATCAGACTAAGTTCAATATTTGTTATTTGTACCAATGATTTAGAGATTTGCTCAAGATACATGACATTTAGACTATAGAATATGGGTCGAGATAATAAGATATTTATGAAAGTCCAATAATTATTTATATTAACAGTAAACATAAACTTGTTGAATAACAAATATATGAATGACCATTTGATATTTTTACATAAATAATCAATCAAATATAACACTAGCTGAGAACCTCCTTACAATCCTATGTCGACAAAGGCAAGATGAGGTTCCATTTGCTCACATCTATAACAAGACCAAAATTTACAATGACAAGCAAACACTCAATTTGCCAATACCTCAAGTGAAGAGCCGCTAACAATAAGCTCACACTATCAAAAAACCCTTTGCTTCCAAAGAACAACAGAATAATCTATCCAAATTAAGAGATGTGCAATGTCAACACGAAACACATCGATCGTCCAATACATTGTTACAATATTCATTGTAACCAAAACATCTTATTCCTTGGTTGTCTATGGCCACTCTCATTTCTTCATCTCTCTTTCTCTTAGGCAGAGACAAGGAAAACATGACTTTGGCTGAGGCAACCTTTCTCGCAAGTAGTTTCCATTTGGGATCATCTTTCCTTTTCTCTTGCTCCATTTTCAATTGAAATTGCCTGTCACATTACCCAAAAGTAGCTTAACTTTTAGTAACAAAATTTTCAAATGCATGAACAGCAAGATAAGATAAAACTATCATCATAGATTAGAAGAAAACAAACACAGAGACATGGGTTTTGAGAACAACCGAGGCCCAGCTATAGTTAAAATAAAAACAAAGAAGCTATCATCAACCATAGATATTTCTTTGTTTTGAGGGAGACCTGTCATTGATGGGACCTTCACTAATTGACACATATTTGGCATGATTCATAATCATGGTTCCCAAGTTGAAGGTATCGACATATAATATATTGGATAACTACTAACCACCCACTGTTATTACTAAATTCTTTTTTTGGTCTAGTTATTACTAGATGTTTTATATCGAGCAAAACTTATCCTTACTAAACAAATTTATGAAATGAAGAATGTCGTCCTTCTTTAATTTGAATTTTTTCTAATATACAATCCATCATGCCCAATCACTATTAAATGTGATAGGTGGATTATATAGTAAATGCCCACCTGATGAATAAGCTCTAATATAAATTTTTTACATTGAATTTACCTTATCTTTTCAAATTTTATTTGTAAGCAGCCGAGGAGAGACAGATTCAGAATCTTATTTGATCTGTCTTTGCAGCTGAGTGATATCATTTTTCCTATTAATATATGTCGGTCCCATTGACATGACCAGATACGGTGGTTGTAAGGATAGTAGTGAACTGGTTATAAATTATATTTAAAATCAACGACTATGATCGATTGATCAACGGCATCAAGGTGCGAGCTGGCCAAATACAGTATTATTCCTAAAATATCATAGACTAGACTAGCTAAGGAATCAAAATAGCAATTCGTTTGTGAACATTGCAATATATGGTCGGGCCCATATACAATATACAATGAATTAAGCTGGCACTTTATTTTTAACGTGGCAATATTTTATGTCGCTAGCTGATCAAAGTGGGACTTTATGCGATGAATTTGGGCACAGCTCAGAATATAAATTCATTATGGAAGAAAAAAACTATTTCTCTGACCCTGGCCCTTTCAATCTCAGTCGCATGTTCCAATTTTCTTATTTTATTAAACAGAGTTTATTTCCAGCAAGAATTTACTTTTGACTCTTCAAAATTTGGGTAGAGGCCAGGATGGAAAAAGGGTGCCGTGTGTGACCGTTTTACCCATAAAGTAAAAATGAAATTGAACTTTTTAATTAAAAATTGATTCATTCAGTTCACAAAAAGAAATTTAGTCATTCAATTTCAATTATTTTGTTATGAATTTACCAAGTTTATATTGTCGTCCTCCAGCCAGTATCGTCACCAATGACCTCTAACCATCATAGTCACCCATTCACCTAACCACCGCCTCTAACAATTGGCTATATATTTTTCCCACGTTTTATCACTCATTACATCCTAAGATATCACATAATCTTCTAACTACTACAACTAAATGATTTTTTTTATCTATATTCTTATTTCAACTAAATATTTTTAAGCGGAAATGGATCATTTACAAAGCATTCTAAAAATGTGATGTATACTTAATATATTTTTGTTTTAAAAAAAAAAACAGAGTACAATTCTAATTTAATATTTTCCTATTTAAAACATAATAAATTTGACAATTTCATTAAATCTGAAATAATACTAAATCAATTCTAATAAGGAACGTGTGATTCATGTGAATGAATAATAATAACTGACCTGCAAAGAGGAACGTTGCAAGAATCGGTTTGTTGACAAACATAGGAGTGTAGCCTAAACAGCTGCCACATACGATTACAACGCCAGCACCCTCCCTTCAGCCTCTTCTTACACGTGGCAAAGTGGCGAATCAGAAGCTGGAGACCTTGACACGTGGAGAATCTGATACACGGTTTCCTCTCTCTGTTAACCTCCACATGGTAAGGCCCAACGTCGGTGCAACCTTCCGTACATATGTGCTCCAAACACTCCATCGCCTCACTCAGTTCCAAATACAACCCTTGCTCCTCCCTATGCCTCCTTGATTTCTCTTTCCTCTGCAATTAATCACCATTCTTTAAATTAATAAATAATCTCATTTACTCAATTAAAATTTAATTTATTAATTAATTGAAACAAAACGCACCGTTTCGCGTTCGTCCATGAACCGAAGGATATCGAGTTCAAGCCAGGGGTCATGTTTTGTGAGGAACTTCCATCCTTCGGTTTTTTGCACCGCATTGAAGTGATTGGTGAGTAACTTCATACAACGGAGACGGAGATCAGGTGCGTCGCAGAGTCTCGCGAGTTGCAGTACATCCACCACGTTTTCTGTTGTCAACCGTTGAACAAGGCCTTTGATGCATCTCTGTTTCAGTTGCGGCACGTTGTACACGTGAGAGAGTGCAAGCAGGTGGATTCCGTATTTGTCCATCTCATCCTCCGTGCACCTGTAACAGACCAAGGGTATCTCTGTCATTTCATATTGAAGGCGTGCGGTTTAATTAATTATGGCGTTAGTTGAATTGAATTGAAAACGTATACAAACCTGGATGAGTAAAGGTAACCGACGAAGGCGGTTACGGCGTCGGAAGGAACGCCGTGAATTTGAATTATTCTTTCGGAGCTTCTGTGCTTACGCGGTTGATCTATAATGTTCTCGAGAACCGGCGAAACAGAGGCCTGTTCATTATTGATTTTATAATAACAAAAAGAGAGAGAAAATTAGGAAGTGTAAGATAGCAATGAGAGAAGCAAATAAAAGGTGAAAAGAAACTAACCAAGATGCTTGTGTGAGCTGGAATACGTGTGCCGTCGGAAGTATGTATGAAGACATCGTATTCGGGTAAGGTCCGAGTGGTATGGAAGTCGATTGGTATGTTTTGGGAACTCATTTGGATGTTTTGTTATTGGAAGATGAGAATTGTGATAATTTTTAGAGTTTGAGGGAAGAATATTTAAGGACAGTTTTGGGTGGGAAAGGAGAAGATGATTGTAAGATCTAAGAAAGGTATTAAAATATCTAAGGGAGGTTGGGACCAGACGCGGAAAGTTCACAAGCACTGTGTATTTTAATAACACGCGCTATTATTATTATTATTATTGTTATTTATGGGAATCATTTACTTTAGTCAAGACAAAGGACTTTTTACCTCACTCAACTACAACACGAGGAAAACCTGATTAGGAAGGAGACATCAGGAATCATCACTCACATTTACTCTCCTTGTTTGTACTTTAATTATAAGTCAAATCTTTTTAGACAAACGCTACGGGCATGTGTGTTAAAAAATTAAAAATTAAAATAAAATCAATTGAAAGTATATTTAAATTTGTGTTTTTAATTCTTTAAAAATTTATTTGAAAAAAATTTTAAAAGTTGTATTTTTTTTTTGTAAAATTTTCATTTTTCATTTTTGATTTTTTAATAAATATTTTTAAGGCATTAATAAGATTTTTTTTAATTATTTTTGTTCTTAAATATATAATTGATTAAATCACAAAAATTAAAAAAATAGAATAGTAATATTAAATTTGTAAAAAATTGATTGTTTTTATATTTGAAGAGAAATACTGGTTCTATTTATAAATGAAATAAAAAAAACATCAAAAATAATTTTCTTATTAGTTGTTTTAACTTTTAGATTATATATATATATATAGTCTTATTAAAAATGTTAGACATTAAATATTCATAAATTTTTTAATAT
>JBBPBQ010000002.1:9832477-9880236 GCA_037974755.1 Cicer yamashitae
TTGATTGTCATTATAAAATTATTTACATTAACAATGTATATACATTAAATTCATAAGAAATAGTGATAAATGTTGGAATAGAGTATAAACAAAATTTATCTTATTTCATACTATTATTATATTTTTATTAAAAAAAACCTATTATTAACAAAATTGAACTCATAAAAGTACCTATTGTCGACGACTTTGCATTAAACTCGTAAAAGAATAGTGACAAATATTGAAATAAAGTATAACAAATTTTAACAAAATCTATCTTATTTAATACTATTATTATTTTTTCATAGAAAAACTTATTAATATCAAAATAAAATTCAAAAAATAAATAATCATACAAAATTATTCAAAAAGTATTGATAATTTAAAAATTATAATTAGTTTTGATTGCATCTAAAAAAATTAAATGTCTTAAATCTTAAAAGTCATGTGTTAAAAAATCAAATATAAAATTTGTTTTAGAATATTTAATTTTTCAAAAGTTTAAAATTTATTATTTTTAACATAAATTTAAATTTTAATATATGTTCTTAAAATACTTATTAGAAAGATTCTTGATATAAGTATTATGAATTACTTCTACATATAATAGAATCTGAAGATAATATAACATTATGTATATGAGACATTTAATGGACATTGTGTGCCATAGAAACTTAAATTGTTTAGTTAATATTGACTCAAATAAAAAAATTTGTTTGACTTCTATAAATAGTAGTCAAATCATTTGCGTTGTTTATACTTTAGAGGTAATTATTTTGCCGCTTATCCTTATGTTTGGTTATGTATTTGAAATTCATTTATTTGAAATATTGTTTGGTTATCTGTAAAAAAAAATATTATATGTCACCTATTTCGAACTCTACTTCATCCAAAAATATATGTATCAAAGATTTATTACATTTTATTTTATTTAAGAAAAATATCAATAGGTATCCTTAAAATATGTATTAAGAGTCTAAATATAAAGATATAATCTTAAAAATTATACACTTTATATTTTGAAATTGCAAAACATAGAAATTTTCTTTTTAAATATTCTTTTTATCTTTTACTAAATAAATACCTTTAAACCACTTACTAGCATAACCATTTATTCAATTAGTCTATTATGCCTCATGAAAACTAGAATTTGGATTGCCCTATGAACAATGAACAATCAACACATTCATGTTCTCGAGATAGAAGGTATAACTTATGCTGTGAAAAGAAGAAGAAAAAAAAGAGTACATGCTTTATATGTTTGTTGATTATGTTTGGACTTACACGCCCAAGTGAATTTCATGCGCTAGCGCGTGGGCAACTTTTTGAGCGAAAAATCAATGAACAAATTACACTTGGCACGCATGCATACAAGAATTGAGATTACATGTAAAGGATAAACCAGCTCATGAGCCACAGTGGCAGTGACTTGTCCCTTATAAACGGCCCTTGAAGCACGGAAGCGTTACACCTAGCCTTCAGTGTGAGAAATATGGATTGTGAAAGAGGAACTCGTTCTAATCCATTCCAACTCAGCAGGTAGAACAACTCCTTACGTTAGCAATTTCTTCTTCGTGGAAAAGAAAACTTGGAACTGTGCGTGTTGCTTGGAGTGGGGTCCACTTCCCCAAAAAGTTGTACTAATAATTTTTGTCGGAACCGACGTGACTGGAATTTGTGAACGTAATCAACTCTATGGGGGTGCACCACTGCGTCTGCCTGCCACATGTTGGGTATGGAGCGAAAAAGAAAAACAATTCTATATAATATTCTCTTTATTTGAAAATGAGTGAATCTTGTGTAGAGGACTGGTATCGAATACTGATATGAATATAAAATATGGTAATTTAAAAGAATCAAAATAATATAAGTACCTCAATGAAAAATATAATTTTTTTATAGTTTAAATAAAAAAATTTAATTATTTAATTCACAATCCAAATTTACAATACAATTTTAATTTAAAAATCATGTTCAACTACAGTAACAAATATACTTATATATATTATTATATTAATATAAAAGAAATTTTTTAATTTCAATCAAATAAAATAACAAATAAAAAAGAGTACGACATGAGTGTCGATATATTAGCTAACTATTTAGTACGAACGAGTATTTCACCATTTAAAAAATATTTATCATTTATTAGAATAGATTTAGCCGTATATTAAAAAAATACAATAAATAAAAGAAAAAAAATAATTAATTATTGAAGTGTTTTTTTTATTATTATAAGTGTGAAGTGTAACCAATCAAATTTTAACACCAAATCTTTGACACTTAGAATTAGTATTTGTTTGAATTGAAAAAATTGTGGAAGTCTACATAAGAGAGATTTTACATAATTTTAGTGTTAAAGTAAGGTATGACATTTTATGTGTATTTGTTTTAAAGATATCAAATTTTGTGAATAAGACAAAATGATTTCAAACCAACCACCACACTCGCAGAGCCGTCTGATTCAACCTAAGCTTGGTGGAGTATTAAAAATTCATAATTATTTTTAATGTGTTTCTTTTCTTTCTATGCGTTTTTTAATAATTCCCAGATGTTATTTGACGGAGTTCTCCACTAACTCTGCAACTCTTCCTACTATTTGGTAGGTTTATTATTGAATGCTTGTACAGTTTTCTATGAACTGGTTAAAACTACTCGTGCGATTTTTGCTCCAGAAAATTGCAGATTTTCTTTATAAATAAAGAACTCTGTCTACTTCAGAAAGTGCACCAAAATACTCGAATATTGTTTGAGTTTTCTCTCTTCTGTTCATTTTTTTATCCCTTTACCAATAAAATGTCTTGTCTGATTTAGAATGACCGTAGTACTATACTTATGAGTTGTCGTAATAGCCATTCGATTGTATAACTTAGAACGATTTTTTATAGTGTAGTAGAATACCGATATAGTTTGTAACTAAACTATTATATCTTAGGAACATCGTGACTGATAGTCTACTTGCATATTTTTGGACAATATCACGAAACATCTTAAAGAGAGAGATCTAATCAACGACTCAACCTAATAATATCTTCTTCGGTGGTTTAAACTTATTTTTAAAAATTATTTTTTTATCCAAAAACAATAGTTTTAAGACCATTCTTTCTGTCACGTCTACCGAAGAGATAAGTAGTTCTAATTTCGTTGCTTACGGCCTTGCAGCTTTTGATTTCAACAAATTGTTTCAGTTTGAGCGACGTGACTTCAAACAATGAGAACAAAAGATGTTTTTGTTAACTACGAAAAAAGTTGTCAACATTCTAAAATATGACATTCCATTGGTTCTAAAAAATAGCTAAGCAAATAGAAAATGATAAGAAAGTTGTTGAATTAACCCAATGAGAGGCTAATGATTGCCTTTAAGAGAATCACAATATAAAAACAAATGACATACGAAAATAAAAGAACGAAAACATAACATGACATGATATCAAATGATCAACAAGCATGCATATATATTATAACAAATATGACTAGTGTGCTAAAACACCTTAATGCAATGTTTATATGTCAGTGCACATGATTCCAGAATTTCAAAACCCCCTCGAGAGACATAAATCATAAATGTACATCCTCTTACAGACAATACTATTTTCCAAGGTGCAGTCTTTTACCGACTAGCACGATTTACTAAGGTGCAGCTTCTCACAGACTATCTCGACTCAATAATCCTCGGATGAATAAGGTGTATCATCCAATCACATGATACCACCATATGGCCCATCAAGATCATCAATAACTATGAAACGTATGAGCATAATCTGACTATTTCACATTAATTATCATGTAATTACAGTTATAAAACGACTCTACTTTTAGTAATCGTTAAACACTAACAATTTATCTACACTTTTTCCACAGAGCATGCTCGTGATATTTTATCATCAATAACATTCATAAACACATAGCAAACACATATGTTATCAGTTATGAATACACAATCACATCAAATACATAAACAATCATGTGCATATTTATTCATCACTAGCATATAGTACATGTATACAAACACACTATGCATTCAAACATATATAATATCGTTAGAAAGTGTCCTTACCTCGATAACACTTTATTACATAAGCAACTTACGCTACGCCTGCATAACCTATTTGACGATTTCAGCGACACATCTCAATGTCCTTCTACCTCAAGTAGTGATTCTTAGCTCTTTGCAATACTCTCAAGTGGTGAAACAACTTTTGTAGTTTGAGGTTTTGTGATTGGAGGCTTCTAAGTTGCTCAAAAATGAAGAAGGTTTGAGTTTGGAGAGAAATGAGAGAAGATGTATTTGCAATATAAAAGAAAGTGGTAGTAAGATGATGATAATGGTGCTATGAATTGCTTTTATATCCTAAAATCTCAAAGCATCCTTTATGACACTTAATCGTAATCGTGTCACTCATTTCGAGATCTATTTTAATAAAAACATTTATTCTCGTCACAAACCAATTGACAAATGAATTTAATAGCAATGCGTGGCATCGTAAAATATTTGTTGAAAATAATCATCCATAATTCGATTAAATTATTCTCCGACGAATAATTCTGACTAGATATCCAAAAATATTTTCCACACATTTTACTAATCCATCACTTTCCATCTAATCCTTGCTACACAAGTCATTTTAGTCAACACAAAATAAAGGATAATGAGGTGACTCATTTTGGTCCTAACAAAATCTTACTACATAGTAAGTAAATATCTAGATATTTTCACTATCCTCTCATTAAAATATTAATATCCTAAAAAAATATCTAGATATTTTGTGCCTTTAAGTCACATCATCTCACTCAGTCTCCAAGTTCTTTCTTAATTGAGTCGCAAAACACTCACAGATAAATTTTTCGGTAACAAAAAAAATTATAGAATAGACAATAAGCTCTAATTCTTGCTATAAATCAATTACGAGTCTTACAGTAACCACTTCCTATAAATGACTCTAGTTTGTGAGCAAGAGTCATTTCTAAAAAGTGGTTATTGCTTCACAATTGGGGCTTAAAGGGTTTCCATTCTTGTTGCGATATTTCATGTTGTGCTTGTGATTCTTGAGAGGTTTGCTAGTTGACTTTATAACTACACTTTTTTCTTCTTGTTGTTGAAAACTAGCATTTCATCTTTTTAATTAATCATCTAAAGTTATACCTTTAGTGATGATTTCGTGAGCTCTCTTCTGACTTTAATGGGATTGTTCCTCCACAGATTTATCATCAGTCATTTAGTATTTGAAGTAGCGGCTCACAATATACTTTCTTAGTGCCAGCTTCTTCGGCATCATAATTTTTCTACAAGGTGTCCAAACTTCTCTTGCATTGTTGTTGGTATTGTAATTCTTACAGAGGTAATCATTTGCAACCCACATGATTAATTCAGTAGTTTTCTTATCTTTATCTATTTGTTCAGTTGTTTCCAATAGAAAATCATCTTTGTTGACAACTTTTTTTTCATAGTTAAGAAAAATAAGATCATTTGTTGCCAACGTTTGAAATGACATGGCAGAAAGAAACGTCTTAAAATCATTGTTTTTGGATCAAAAAATAGTTTTTTAAAAATAAATTTGAGTCATCGAATATATTATTGGGTTGAGTCACAAACTAGATTGCTCTCTTTAAGATAATTTGCGGCACTGCCCAAAATTATGCGAACAAACTGTCAATCAAGACATCCTCAGGAAAAAATAGTCTGGTTACAAACTATATCGATATTCTATTGCACTATAGAAAGTTGTTCTAGAATTACACAATCGATATGACTATTACAACCACTTAGAACTATGATGCCAAATTAACAGCAAAGGTGTTGAGACAAAATCTCTCTCAAATAGTTTCAATGATAACAAAATTATTTAATGATTATGATTATGTTTGAATGTCTAATTTGTGCTCTTGAGTGTATTCAATTAAGCAACAGGTTCCTAATCACCTCTATAATTCAGAAGAGAAATTTGAAGTAAATCAACAAGTTTTCTAAACTGGAGGTTGAACTGGAGGATAGACATTCATGAGATATAATCATAAACAAGGATGATCCGTTTTACATAAGAATATATGGGATCACAGAAATTATGATTCAAAGGCACATTGAAGACAAACAGATGTGATAGTGTCAAAACAAGCAAAAGAGGATACAAGCATACTGTCATTGATAAGAGGATGATAAGCAGATCAAAACTCATCCTCTTACCTAGGGAACAGTCAAAATGAGAAAGTTGATACCTAACTATATCTAGACAGCATTGGAAAAGCAAAAAGGATAAAGTCATCTCAAGTCCATATCTCAAGGGAGGTTAGAGCTTTAGAATGAGGTTGAACTTCAAACTCATCCTCCTAAGCTCATATTAGCAAGGACAGTTGGATGTCATTTTTGTAATTCAGACCAAGAACCTTGGACACATGCAAAAATCTCCAACGGACATATACATCCTTTTGCTCAAGAATAGAGGTTCATAAACTCTATAAAGGAAGATGATATCTTCAGCACAAATCAGAACAACTACTTACAAAGAGTAATTTTCTCAAAGCTAAGAAGATCATTTCCATCCTCTCTTTGCACTTTCTACAATCCTAAACTATTTCTTTAGAATATCCTCTTAGAAAGTTCTTGTAAAGAGAAAGATAATACAATCAATCTCAAATCTTTTATTCTGTAATTTCTAAGTTGTTTTACACATGGTTATCTTTGTAACCAGAAAGACAAAAGAATTGTAAGCCTGGTGAGGCTAGGAATATACACTTTGAAAAGAGGTCTGTAAAGAGGACAGACCAGTTTGAGTCATAGTGAAATCTCACAAGTTTGTGAGGACTGGACATAACCTTTATTGGGTGAACCAGTATAAATCTTGGTGTGTCCTTCTCTAAACTGTGTATTAAAGTTTTTAAATTACCATACTCTGATCTTCATCCTCTCAAAGAGAATACATATTCAAAAGAAAATTAAAAACTCCAAATATCTCTATTCAACCCCCCTTCTAGTGATATTTTAGCTACTTCAAAAGGGGCAGAAGAAAAAAAAAAGATGAACAGAAAATGGAAAAGACATATAACTTGAAAAAAAATTATGAGTTTTGGTGCAATTTCTGAAGTGAACGGAGTACTTTATTTATAAAGGGACTTCAACGTATTGGAGCAAAAATCGCGCGAGCGATTGTTTTTGTTAGCAGAAAATGACACAGTTAGTCAATAACAAACCTGCGAAATAGGAGGATCGGAGAGCCGAATAGAGTTCGTGGAGGATGGATAAGTCATAAAAGATGTGGATGGATAATATCAATTTTAGCCCAACTTCGGTCCATTCGAACGACGACTTATATGTGGTGGTCGGTCTGAGTGCATTATCTCTCGTTTACAAAATTAGATGCCCTTTGGAACACATCCAAAAAGTTCTACCTCCACCTAATAAACACTAACATTGTATGAAATATCTCCTATGTATAACTTCCACAATTTTTTTCCAATTCATACAATATTAACTCTAAGTGTCAACATTTGGTATTAAAGTTCCAACAATTATTCTTTGTAAATTAGTGGAAGAAAGAAAATAATAACATGATTAATAAGATGGTGTTGGAGATCAGCAAAAAGAATTTGGTGAATTGAAGCCAAAGATGAGTTGTAGCTTGAATCGGTTATGATCACGTTAATCAAGATTCTTCTATGTCATTTGCAAGTTGTCTGTGAAATGGCCCATAGCTTTTTTTTTTCATTCTTTGCAGTTATTGTTTGGTTTTTCTACATGTTTCTCTATATGTTATATCTTAAGGTAGTTAAGTCTTTTTTTTAATTCTCTCTGAGATTCTTTCTTAATAAAATTATTATTATTCTCTTAATTCTTCTACTATATAGTGATTAGATATTTCTCATTTTCTTTGTGCTTCTATTCTATGGTGGTTAAGCTTTGTTAACCAATGAGTGAAAAAAACATTGTTAGCCAAATTTGACATTTGAAGACCCAAGTTGAGACTCTTGAATATATTTGGTATGAGTGTCATAGAGACATTGAAAATTTTTCAAATTAGCCCAAAATAGACCGAAGACTTTGAAGAGAGTCATGCACCTCGACCGCTACCATTTTCTAAATCAACTTTCTTGTTTAGTCTATGTGAATATGACTTGTTTTATTTTTCTTGTAATTTTCTTTTGTTAGTTAAATTATATTTTAATTTTTCTTGAATTGTATTGTTCTTTCAAATTGGAGTTTTTAATCCACTTCCAATTGCAAGTATTGTTAGATATAGTTAGAAATGTTACAGTTAATTTAAAGTAGTTAGAGGTTAGTTATGATCAGGATAAAGTTTATAATCTTAGTTAATCTTATGTGAACTATATAAAGTATATCCTACCTTAATTTTATAATAATTCTTTATAGTACCAATTTCAAATTCAACATTTCTCTCTTTCTTAGATTCATAATATTTCTCAAGTATAAATGTCCCTTGTATTTGATCTTCAACCACCTTCTCAGAATCTTTTTATATGTCCCATAACTAGTTCATGTATGTCTAACTCACCCACACACTCTACTACGATTCTTAATTTAAATCATTGATAAGAGAGAAATGGATAAAGGTAAATTGAATATTATTGATAAAATAAGAGAATGAATTAAATCAATAGTTAAATAACTAACTAATGTAAAATAACTAACTAGCTAATATAACTAACTAACCAACAAAGATATATAACATATTAAGATATCTAACACCTCTCAAACTAGAAAGTGTTTAATACACATCAAGCTTGGAAAAACTCAAGAAAGAAATGTTGGAAAAGACATCAGCTAAAAGGAATTTGTAATGCCAAAAATTCATTGGCTAAAAAAATTTGAAACGCAAAAATTCATCAGCGAAATAATATAAGTTTTATTTTTGACTATCCATATTATGAATAGAAACTAATATGGATAGAATATGAAAGGTCAATTAAGGCTAGAAAGAATGAAATTGTATTTAACCATCTAATATATTTTTTGAATAGAAGCCTACATTCCAATGAGATTAAAAAGAATGAATTGTGTTTAGTTGTTTATTTCGTTATGGACATAAGCTAGAATCCCAATTAAAGCTAAAAGAAAGAAATAATTTTTTAAAATATCAATTAAGGTTAAAAGATAGAATGAATTTTGTAGAATGTCATAAAGTTAGAAGAAATAATGAATTTTGTAATATACCAATTAGACTAATTATACAAAAGAACAAATATATCACAAAATTGTGTTCTTGAAATTTTTTGACAAATCTTAATCATAATCCAATCAATAATCTCTCATTGAACAATCTCATGTCTACTAGATTTTGATGTGTAGGGCAAAGATTCCCTTAAAATAATCCCTAGCATTTTAGAAGGCTGATGATTGTATTTTTCATTGTGGTAAATTTTACCCCCTCAACCATTTTCGTGATCTTAGAATTATGATAGATCCACTTATTAGAATTTTTTGGAAACTCACCATCTTTATTCAATGAATTGTAGTTTTGATCACTTGATTTTGCCATTGTTATTTGTGTTTTGAAATAATGAATGTTGAATTGGAGATAAAACACAAAAGTATTGGTGAAGAAAGATTATAATCGAGGAGGAAAAAAAATACTTCAATAAAAAATTATTCTCAAGAAAATATTAAGATGAAAAGAATGAAAAGAATATTAAGATGATATCATATTACAATTCTCGATTTAAATTGTTAATAAGAGAAAAATAAATGAAGATGAATTGAACATTATTAATAAAATAAATTAAATCAATGATTATATAGATCTTATATAATCTATTAGATAAAAAAAAATTAACTAATATAAAATATTTAACTTACCCGGTGGGATGCCTCCACCACTCGGTCGTAGCTAGCACAAGAAGCACAGTTTCATGATAATATTTCATACCCAGTTTTGGATTCTAAATCAAGGCTTGATTTTATCAATTGTACGAGTATGGATATTACAAAACAAGGAAGAATTTATCAAACCTTAGGAGCTTGCATCGGGTGCCAATCTCACAGAGTGCAAACAAAGGGAGAGAAAACTTCTTATTTTCACAATGAGTCCATATGAAATAACCACCACATTAAATTTTTTACCATTATTTTCAATTGTGTAACCTTAAAGAGTTAGTCTTCAATTTAGTCTCTTTGGTTTCAAAATTATAGAAATATAAGTAGTCCTTAAACTATTATTAATCCATTAAGTTGGTCTCACAATTTCTTTAAACATAAGAGAGAAAACGATAGTTCAAAGACTAACCGGATGAATTAAAAATAGTTTAGAGATTACTTAATAACTGGATGCCCGTATATTACTCCGAGCATATGCACATTGTGACCATGTTCTTGCAAAAATGTTTCATAAATGAAGTGGCTTAGCATTTTGTATCCAACAAATAGAAATAAATTGCTAAACCAGAAGCTGAATTCTAGCATAACAACTAATGCTAATAGGCCACAGTAAAATCTGCCATGCCTGATAATGGAAAGGTACAAAATCATATGACTCATGCACAAAAAAGAGAGCACACCAAGAAGACATGAGATACAACGACAGAACAAAAGATTACTTTCCTTCTTTTTTTTCTTTTGCTTCTCTGCATCACTTCATTCTCATCAAAAGAGTCACTATGAAAGGATTTTAAAGTAGTAGAGCTGTTAATTGCCTCTTGTTGCATCAAAATCAAATTAAACCATAGGAAACAGAACAAAGCTTCCATTTCACGAATTATATCTAATTATATCAATACCAAACAAATGTTTTCAGGTTGGAATTAGACTAGCTCAGAAAAGTATTAGTTTGACCAAGTATAGAAGAACAGAACCAAAACATCAGCATATAATAGAACTTCAGTAGTTACCACACCATTCCACCATATTTCATCAAAATAACAACATCCACTTTTCTAATCAATGTGGTGCTATTATTCAAACTTGACACACCAACACAGGGAGAAGCAAAAAAAAAAACCCCTGCAACACAAGATATGCCAAGCTAGCCTAGCACAATTCGAGGAATTCTAACAAAGCACAAGAACAGGACACTGACACCAGTTAAAATAAAAACAGCTACCAAAACTCACACCAAATATCCCCATTATGCAGAATTTAAAAGGGAATCCAACATCGTGGAAATCTGATTTAAGGAGAGCAAACATCTCAACTGCCAAGCCAATTTGATAAACAATAGAACAAACCAAAAAATATGTCACACCGATTAGTGATTGAACTTTGAGCTTTTTGTGCTGATTTAGTGCCATAAATTTAATTTCAGCATCTCCATAATTTTTGCAAACTCTTTTCAAAATCCTTTAAAACCATATCATCGCCGTTTGATCATATGATAAATAGGTACTAACTGAAAGATAGAACTAATGATCAGTCACCTCATTAGGTCCAGGGCCAATGGGCTGTCAATGGCTCAAACATATCACCCCATAAATTTCATATACAATACTATTGAGTTTCAGGGTCATTGAAGCTGTCGCATAGGTTACATTTAACCATCCCAATTTGCATTGTGAACAAATAATTCACATTGCAATAGCATCTAGTTCCATGGTCATCACTAACTCAAAGACACCATTTCAAAAGTGGCATTAACCATCTCAGATATAAATTTTGAAGAAAATATTCCCACATAACAATAGCATCTAGGTCTATGACCATCAAAGCTCAAACATATCATTGCACGATTTGTGTTGTCAATAGCTATTGAACTTGAGGTTCAGGGGTCATTTAACTATTTCTTGAACTTACAAAGTCAATAGAAATTCAACTAAAAGGTCAATGAGATTGCATTTAGCCATCCCAAAATGTATTATGAACAAAGAATTCACTATTGTTGCCTTTATCCGTCACATTATGCAGCAAGAGTGAAGGTTCTTTGAATAGAAAAAGAGTTAATCAGCAATCAAGCATCAAATAAAAGCCATGGGCACAAATCTGTCGCATTAACTAGATTTGGGGCCATCATTGACTTAAACATATTATTCCAAAATTTACCTAATCAAGGGTTAACTTAAGGGCCACCGAGTTGCATTTAACTATCTCATAATTTACAAGTCTGAATACCAATTAGACTTAAGGGTCACCAAAGGGCCACCGAGTTGCATTTAACCGTCATAGACTTACATTGCAAAAGCATCTAGTTTACAGAGTCAATAGCTGACTTAAAGGTCATCGATGGCTCAAACATATCATCCCACAATTTACAGAGTCAATAGCTGACTTAAAGGTCACCGAGGCAAATAAACCAAATCGAAGCCCACAAAACAGCATCAGTTCCAATAAACTCCCGCTAAATGCAGAGCAACATTATATCTACCCGAATACCAAACAAATGTTTTCAGGTTGGAATTAGACAGCACAAAAGGAACAGAACTAAAACATCAGCAAATAAAAATGGCATGCTAAAAAACTCTCGTCTTTGATTGAGCTATACAATGTGATCAATATTTATAAGTGGGGACAACTCTCACTTTGATTTAGCTTCTAGGAGACATACTCAAGCAATCATATTAAAACGACCAATTAATTAGTTCTAGGACCATGCTGAAAGTCTCTATTTTTCATTATGAATTACATGTCATCAAGCCACATGCCATCCCAAGAATTATATTTGGAATATAAATTGTACTTGAGGTTCACTGAGGCTATCTGAACTTTTACTTTGTGAATAAAGAATTCACATTGCAATAACATATAGGTGCAGGGTTATCAATGACTCAAACATATCATCCCATAATTTATATGATGAAAATATCAATTGGACCTAGGGTCATCAAGGCTACATTTAACAGTAAAACAAGCAGCTCTACTTTGTTGCATACTGTCACCGGGCTCATGATGTGGAAAAAACTTGTAGTACCTCAAAAGTTGGTCTCCTAACATAGTAAATTCAAAGTAGTGAATAGCTCTTTCTTTTCCTACAATACAGTTCTGTGACTAGAACAACAGAAAACATAAAGTTGGCATAATTCTTATCCGTGTCTCCTTTTGGAACTAACAATAGAAGTTGCTCAATCTTAGAAACGGCAATTAGAATTCTTTCTTAAATCATCAGAAACTAAAAGCATTTTTTCCTGTGCAGAAAAAAACGAACATTTTTGCACAACTAATTCATCTACACACATTTGTAGATATATATACCAAAATTTAACTAAATTTCTTTATCACTTTTCAGCTTTTAACTAATTGATCGGTAGTTGAGAAAAACAAGCTATACTTAATCTCAACATGGAGCCGCACTACAAGTCCAGTATGATTAGTGAGACAACTAGTCTGTGTACCTCGTGTCTTGTGTTTATGCCAAAAGAGGTAGATGGCAATGCCAAATCTCTTTGCAATTGCTAGGGCCCAAGGCATGAATGTGCAGTTGCACAGTAGTAGCCTCAACTATTCCATATACCTTAGTAGTTTGATGAAATTTACAAGTTTATAACTGCACTTTAGTAGCCCCAAAAGTTTGCAATGGTACATCATTATGCAGCAACCACAACAAATATTTTGAAGTCATTTCATTATCAAATGCAGCTACCAATTTTGAAGTCTCAGTTAATCTCTTTACTGTTTCTGCTATCTTTGTAGTTTAATACTTGTCAGTCACTCCAATAAATGGTGACTATTTCTAGAATTATATCTACCAAAGGAGATGAAATCGCATGATTTATCATCATAATCAACCATTGCGTAGTTGTACTGCACTTTCTTAAGCCTCAACACTTTCTAGTTTCCTCAACTTATATTGAAAAGGATTTTTTTTTTCTTTGGTAGTTTATCATTTTACCTTACAGAGAAATATATCTCTTAGGTTTCACCATGATCAACTTATTATGTACTGCTCAAGCAATTGGATAGAACAGAAAAATCAATCAGTAATACACAACTTGGATTATGAAGGTTAGGGGCATATAACTAATTTTGCCATAGCAGGTAAATTGAGTTCATATACTTTCTAGTTTCCAAACACAAAGAAGAAAGAAAATGCAAAATCATACGATTCTGTCAAACCAAAAAAAATAGCGGAACTAAGGGACACCAAATAAGCCAACATCATTAAGCAAGCAATACTACGTTACAAGTGAATACATCAGTACACCCCAAAAATCAAAGGGTTCTCTGTATCCCCTTCATTTAATGACTCAAACATACCATCCTATAATTTATATAATGAATAGTAATTAGATTTAAGGATCATTGAGGCTGAATTTAACCAAACCAGTCATGCATTATGAATGAATAATACACATTGCAAAAGCATCTAGGTCCAGAGCCAAAATGGGCTGTCAATGGCTCAAACATATCACCCCATAATTTTCATATACAATAACTATTGAGTTTGAGGGTCATTGAAGCTGAATTTAACCATCCAAGAAGTTACATAATCAAACAACAATCGGACTTAAGTGTCGCATAGGTTGCATTTGACCATCCCAATTTGCACTGTGAACAAATAATTCACATTGCAATAGCATCTAGTTCCATGGTCATCAATAACTCAAAGACACCATTTCAAAAGTGACATAATGAATAGTAGTTAGACTTGAGGGTCATTGAGGCAGGCATTTAATCATCTCAGATATAAATTTTGAAGAAAATACTCCCACAATTCAATAATGTCTAGGTCTATGACCATCAAAGCTCAAACATATCGCACGATTTGTGTTGTCAATAGCTATTGAACTTGAGGTTCAGGGGGCATTTAACTATCCTTGAATTTACAAAGTCAATAGCAATTCAACTAAAAAGTCAATGAGATTGCATTTAAGCATCCCAAATTGTATTATGAACAAAGAACTCACTATTGTTACCTTTATCCGTCACATTTTGCAGCAAGAATGAAGGTTCTTGAATAGAAAACGGGTAATCCAGCAATCAAGCATCGAATAAAAGCCATGGGCACAAATCTGTCGCATTAACTAGTCAATGACTTAAACATATTATCCCTCAATCTACCTAGTCAACGGTTGACTTAAGGGCCACCGAGTTGCATTTAACCATCTGACAATTTATAAGTCTGAATAGCAATTAGAATTAAGGGTAATCAAGGCTGCATTTAGCCATCACAGATTTGCATTATGAACAGAATTTACATTGCAAAAGCATCTAGTTTTAGGGTCATTGATGGCTCAAACATATCATCCCACAATTTACATAGTCAATAGCTGACTTAAAGGTCCCCGATGCAGCATTTAACCATCTCTATATTTCCAAAGTTGGCATAACAATTAGACTTAAGGGTCACCGATGTTACGTTTATCTGTCACAATTTGTAGTATGAATAAAGAATTCACATTGCAATAGCATCTAGTTTCAGGGCCATCATTGCCTCAAAGATACCATCTCAAAATTCACATAATGAATAGCAATTAGACTTAAGGGACATCGAAGTTACATTTCCACACATTGCAATACCATCTAGTTCCAAAGTGTGGTGTGGTAAGAATTGTGTCTATTCAAAAACAATTCATATAATGAATAGCAATTAGACTTAAGGGACACCGAAGTTACATTTCCACACATTGCAATACCATCAAATTTACACCATCAATACCAAGTTGTGGTGTGGTAAGAATTGTGTCTATTCAAAAGCAATTCATATAATGAATAGCAATTAGATTTAAGGGACATCGAAGTTACATTTCCACACATTGCAATACCATCAAATTTACACCATCAATACCAAATTGTTGTGTGGTAAGAATTGTGTCTATTCAAAAGCAATTCATATAATGAATAGCAATTAGACTTAAGGGACATCGAAGTTACATTTCCACACATTGCAATACCATCAAATTTACACCATCAATATCAAGTTGTGGTGTGGTAAGAATTGTGTCTATTCAAAAGCAATTCATATAATGAATAGCAATTAGACTTAAGGGACATCGAAGTTACATTTCCACACATTGCAATACCATCAAATTTACACCATCAATACCAAATTGTGGTGTTGTAACAATTGTGTCTATTCAAAAGCAATTCATATAATGAATAGCAATTAGACTTAAGGGACATCGAAGTTACTTTCCACACATTGCAATACCATCAAATTTACACCATCAATACCAAATTGTGGTGTGGTAAGAATTGTATCTATTCAAAAGCTTTCGAGTCAAAAGATTGCATTTTTGGGTCATCAAAGAACAAAAAGAAACCATCTCGAAGGGTCATATTTAGGGTTTTCGGCTCATAATTAACACACATTATTCAAATTTTGAAAAAAAGATTCAAATCTTGGAAACTTGCATTTATCCATCACAATTTGCAGCATGAACGAAAAATTCAAATCGCAATAACATTTTCAGAGTCATCGATGGTTCATATATACCATTTCAAAATTCACATAATGAATAGCAATGGGTCGCCAATGTTACATTCATCCATCTCAGTTTCACATTTTGAATAAAGTATTCAAATTTTGCAATTGCAAGATTGCATTTCGGGTCATCAAAGAACAAAATATACCATCCCGAAGATTATAAATAGAAACTCATAATAAATTGTACGTAAGTCTTGCAACCAAGATTTAAAATAGGAATAAAGAATTCTTATTTCAGTTTTCTTAAGAATCATCAAGAAATAGAATCCCTAACAAGAGCCATGGAACAAAGTATCAATCTTGAAATCAAATTTAGGGTTTTCTGGCTCATAATTAAAAACCCCTTCTTCAAAATATGAAAAAATATTCAATCTCACCGTTAATATACGAATTCAGCGCCAATCTTTCAGGGTTTGTATACCCCATTAAAAATCGATTTACAAGAACGAAGGTCGATGAAACTAAACAAAGAAATATCGATTTAGGGGACGTGGATCTTTCTTCAAAGGAATCCTTCTGTGTATGTTCCGCAATTCGTGTTTCATCGATTGGAAGAAAACATAAGGTAACTTGATAATGAAACTAAACCAAAGCAATATAGCAAACAAATAGGGGTGTACTTGGGTTGGGTTGGGCCCGTTTTGACAAAATCCAATAGGGGTTTCTACCCTGCACCCTCACACTTAAACCTCTCACCCCCAATTAACATAAAAATACACTATTATCCTTTTAATCATCTATAAAACCTTCAATTCTTTTACCTTCTCATTTTTTCACTCCCAATTTCGAAAATTTAGAAAAAAAAATATATTAACCTTCGAAACTCTCCGAACATTCCAAATAAAAAGTAAGTACAATTTCGAAAATTTCAAAGTTCCGAAATATAAAATTTTTAGATTTTCGAAAGTTTCAAAGAATTTGAATCTTTCAAAACATAACATTTCTAGATTTTTGAAATGTTTCGAACATCCGACCCAATCGATTATCTTTGTGTTGGGTTAAGCTCTAAACCCGTATTTTTTTTATTTAACCCGAACCGAACTGACCCGATCAAAAACGGGTTGGGTTGAGTTGACGAGTCATACATAAATAATAGCCTATTTTTTATTTACGGAAAAATATATTGAATGAAAATATATTTAATACTTGAATGTCTTCAAAACTATAAAATTTCAATCAAATTATGCAATTCTTTAAAAAAAGTCATCAACCTTTCACACAAATAAATAAATCCAACAATCTTCAAATAAATAAATAAATTCAACGACAGTAAATCAATAAAATATGAAAATTCTTCAATTCTAAGCAATGTCAATTTCAAGTACAAACACTTAACAAGTTCCTCAAAGTATGGAAGAAAACAATTGGGAATCTACAAAAACAAATATTAATAATAAAAGTGAGGAGATAAAGAAGGAGAAATAATAAATAAGTAAAATATGCATTAAACAAATCAATAATAAGTATCTTAAGATGTAGTAGTGATTATATTAAGCTCAGCAGTAGTCACCCTAATATCAATTGAAATTAATTCAGACAACTCTAAAATTTTAAATACAATACACAATCTCATTAGCACACCAAATGATTAGTGCAAGTAGTTTTGCTACAATTTTGATCTCTAGAATATTAGTTTATGCATGGATTATGTCGTGTTTCTCTTTTATTTATTTATTTATTATTTTAGAAGAGATGATATGTTAAATTTCATCATAATTAACTCACAAAATTATAAAATATCATATTCAAAACCTCAGACAAAATGTCATATCTAACGATATCGATATTTATCAACTAAGACTTAAGGAGTATTTTCTTTATTCACTTTGAGTGTGAGACAACTCAAATCTAAGTATTTTTACCGTTAGTGTTCATTGACAAAAGCTTTAAGTTGTTTAATCAGTGTATGAATCTCATTATCTTAACACATTCTATTGGTCTTAATTATTACTCCATTCGCGGTTTTATATAAAAAATATTTTTTTTGTTTTATATATAAAAAAAAAGTTATGATTTTTACAATATATTTATCGTTTAAATTTATTGTATATCTTTATTTAATATATTTGTCTTTTTAAAATTATTAATAGGTATTTAATATATACTGATTTTCAATAAATATATATATATATATAAATAATTAAAATATTAAAACAATCAATAAATACATTAATTTTATTTTTTTTGTTTCAATTTTTTCTTATAAAAGAGATCAGAAAATTTAGTAACTTGGAATTATAAATAAAGTTTTACGAGTAATTATTTTAATCAGTGTTTCAACATGAATTCTCATAATCTATTTGTATAAATTGAAGTTTATTAAATGTAAATAATCTCGATGTTGAAACTTTCTCTAACTTTGCGGTGCCTTCAAAAACTCACCTCATCGGTTAGTTATATATAAAAAAATAATAACTTTTTTTACATATAATGTGACCTAAAACCAAGATAAACTAAGTCATCTTTTATTTTACAAGATAAATAAATAATATGATCCTAGGAAAATTCACAATAAAACACTCAAAATTTTTAAAAGTAAATTAAATATTATAAAATTCAAACTTTAATACTACTCTAAAATAAAATATAAAAAAAAATAATAATTAAAAAATTGATATACTTAATCTTAAATTTTAACTAAATACATTAACTTTTTAAATAATATTTTTATTTATATTTTATTTTAAATAAAATAATTTTGAAAAATCTTCTTCCACACAAACATATCAAATGAATCCATGAAAAGGAGTTCCACTAAAGAGGCTCACCCATGTGCATTTTTATCCTTTTCCCTCCTCTTTCAGTTTTACTCTAGGCTCAAAGTTGAATCTCTTGTGCCCTGTTCACCCATCTTTGCAATTTTCCAAACTCATGCAAGCAGTTTGTAATTTCCAAGTAATTTGTCGGGACACTTCTGGTTTTTGGATTTCACACAGTCAATCTAGCTTCAATAAAAAAAATAAGCCTAAATACATTTTCCCCTTATTTTATACGTTGATTTTCTTTTAGTTTAGTTCTTTTAATTTTTTTTAACTTTTTATTGAATATTTTATCTTTTTATTTTTATTTTTATGTTTTAAAAAATATTACACTAATGTGGTCCAATTTTTTTGTTCCGATATAAATATTTATTAGAAAATATTAAGAGATAGGTATCCTTTGAGGACTTGTTAGGTATTTAAAAATAAAAAATTTATATTAAAAAAGAGATTGTAAATTGTATTTTTAATTTTTAAAAATTAAAAATTTATTATTTTTAATAAAAGAAACTCTATTATTTATTTTTAACAATTATTTTTACCAATGCAATTATTTTCTAACATAATTAAGGAAAAATACTATAATAAAACCAAAATTAAATATAAAAAAATCCAATTAAAAAATGTAAAATTTACTGTACATGACCAAACTAAAGTAAACAAAATACTATTAAGATAAAAATATACGAACCACGAAGTGTGTACTAAACTAGATAAATCAGCCTGCCACTCCTGTTATTTTATATGTTTCACGTTCTTGGCTTTTGATTGGAGGAAAAAGATTCAAACAAATATTGCTAGGTGTGACATTTTATCCTTTGTTTTTTACAGGAATTTGACGTTTTGTCTTATTCCCCATCCTTCTCCCTTATACGTATCATTTTTGATAGTTGACAACCAAAAAGAGAACAACAAAATCTCATATGAAATTATTTTTTAGTAATAGATCATCCTTTATTGACGATCTATTCATCCATTTACTATATCTTTTCATTAATCTTCATAAAAAAAAAAACATTTTCTTTAATGTAAGTATATTTGATATGTTAAGAGTATAATTGACAAAAAAAAGTAGCTAATATATAGATGAATAAGTATATGAGACGTATGTTATATAATTTATGTCTTTTTTTATTTAAAAATTAAGCCATCATATTTTTCTTTCTCATTTTCTTTTCTTCATCTAGATTATAAAATATGGGTGATTTATGATTATTTTTTAATTTGAAATGACCCATTTACATCGTTTTCATCGTATTCTTTTTACATAAGTAAGTGATTATCACATAAATTTATTTTTGTTTATATTTTTCTATTATCTTGGCAATTAAGTGCGACATTGTTTTATTTTTCCGTCTTAGTACGGTGTTCATTTTATTCAAATTGATAGATTAATTTCAATCTGAATCAGACAGATTCAATAAATGGCTTCAGCGTCCTCAATGTTGCATATCCAGATACATGAGTTTTTCAATTACTTTCATTTTGTCAATTGGTAGACATTTTGTCGTTTTATGCTATTAATTTGGGTATTGTGAGTTTGTTTAATGATTTATTCTTTTTGTTGTTTACAAATTTGTATTTGTGTTATTCTCGATCGATATACTTTTTTAATATGAATATGTGAATAATTTTTTCTCAAACATCTGATAATGCAAATAAAACGGATGAAATGTTGAAATATATATTACATTTGTCATTTTATTATAAACATATACTGTTTTTTTTCACTTTTATTAAGAAAAGTTGGTAGGGTAGTTAATATCTTAATTTTATGTGTTAATATTCTTAAAATAGCTTTTATATTCGAATGTGTTAAACTTAATTTTTTATATTTTAAAATAAATTATTAGTATTAATAAAGAACACTTCATCCGTAACATAATAAGTGTCATTTTATCAAAAAAATTATCTCAAAATAAATGTTATTCTCAATTTCTAATACAATTTTAATTACTTTTTTTCTATATTCTTTTCAATAATTACTATGTACACAACTAAAAAAATATTATTGTATTTTACATTTGTAATAGTACAAAATTTATTAATAATTAAGATAAATAATTTAATAAAATAAATTATTATTTTTTAATTATAATATTTCTTAATACATTTTAAAAAAAAATTTAAACTATATTCTTCGTAAAACAATAAAGAGTAAAGTAATTCAATTTTTCGTCTCATACTCACCTAATAAACTACTAGTATTTCATCTCTTTCAATGAAATTATCAATTTTTGTTTTTAAAATTCAAGTCCGGTCAGTTATAACAGTTACCACTTTTTTGATCGCTCCAACACACCTACTAATTCTAGCTTGATTGGTGGGATAAATTTTTAATTCTCGATTTAAGATTTTTCTTTTATTGCATTACTGGTCTTAGTCAACACTCTGCATTTTCATGTCTGCACATGTGTCGGTCACAAATACAGTAAAACAGAGAAAAAGAAAGACAGAGACATAGAGATCAACTTAGAAACATGTAATAATAATTATACAATATCTTGAAATTTGAATATCAACTCTTCTGCACTTGTTTCTCTTGGACAACAAGATTTTCATATTTGGTTCCAAGAGGCAGAGGTTGTACTAATGATAACACAAATACCAAAAGTAAAAAAAAAAAAAAAAAAAAAAAAAAAAAAAAAAAAAAAAAAAAAAAAAGTAGAACAAGACCAATAGTGGAAAACAATTAAAAAAAAGAATGGAGGAAGAAAAAGAAAGTAGTAACATGGAAATCAAAATATATTTTCCTAGGCAAAGAAATGACAATATATTCTATGCTATACTATAGTATATTATATATATAGGTGTCATTTCTTTAACTTTTTTTCCAAGTTCCCTCCTTTTAATAATATAATATTTGGAATTAATTTAATTGACCGGCCTACAGAGACAGTTGGGCTCGAGGGGTCATAATCAGCAACGTGAACCCTTCCTACAGTTAAGTGCACCAGCAGTGGTCGTTATCGTACCAACTAAAGAAGATGGTCTTGCACTTAAACTTGATGCTCTTGCATAGCTTGATGATGATCCTCCTGCTCCTGATGATGTAAAAAATGCACCATTTACCATTAAGTCCCCTTCTGTTCTCCAATTCCATCCTTTCCATTCATTTTCTGCTGCATCCTCGTGCTTTGTCACCTAATTAACCAATTCATACCATATACTTAAATTAAATTAATTAAGACTTTACTTTATACAATTATAACGTATTTGGTTTATTTAATAATTGTTATTACCTCTTTGCTGAATCTGTCATTGGGGGCAACAAATCTGTTACCTTGGCTATTGATGGTTGGGTTAGCACTACCTCCAATAGCATACATTTCCCAGTGAGTATAGTCATTGTTCACCACATGAAAATATCCATGCCTACACCTGCATAACACCACATATGTTTTTCTCATTTTAGCACTTGCACAAGACCCCACATACTCAAACACTAATTACAAGTATTGTGAAAAAGTAAACAATAGTCACTCCCATACACATTCATTTCTACACTCTTCAATTTGACTGTTGCCCCTTTTTCTCACTTTTTCTTGGTTTGTACTATGTACAAATTAAAATTTCGGAAAACTCAATTCTCATATGATAGCAATAAATTGTTTTTTTTTTGTACTCAGTTTATTTACCACTTTACTAGCTTTAGTAATTAAGGGTGTTTGATATTTATTAGAATTAAAGGAAGTTGCTGTAATTTTTATAAAATTAAATAAATTAGAGTGATCACTATAAATTTATGTGACATATTGTGATACTAAATATACATATATTAGTAAAAATTAATTTTAATTTGATTTCTTTTAATTAAAAGTGATTTTAAAGTAAAATTATTATTTTTGGACACATTGGCATGAAATTAAACTGAACAGTAAATTTAAATATAAAAATCATTTAGAAACAAAAACAACAAATACTAACATCAAATTAAAATAAATTATAATAAAAAAACCTTATACTTACCGAAATCAATTTTAAGATATCAAATTTACTTTTGACGCTCCCAAAAATAATTCAAACATCCACTAACGATTGATTGATTTATCACTTTACTTACTTTAGTACTTGAATAAAAGTGAGTTTGAATGGACACATTAAATTACCACCAACTGAATTTAAGTTTAATTATTACCTTGGCATCCTTTGAACAAGGCCTTCACCAAAGTGGTTAAAAGCAATGGTGACTTGCATGTTCTTGTCTTGAGTATACGTGTCACTATGACCCAAAAGCATAACTTTATCATGGTGTGTCATGTAATTGTTGGATATAGTAATAGCAGTGGAGCCATGTATAGCATCAATCAAACCATCATTACAATTAGACAATGAACAATGATCCACCCAAACATGACTTCCACCAAAGATGGAAACACCATCACCGTCCGATACAGTTCTCCACCCATAATGCCGTGGGGAGTCCCTCACCATAGCATTCCCACCTTGTTTACAATCATGTATATTTATACCATGAATAATAACATTAGTGACATATTGAATAGTAATGCAAGGACCATTAGCAATGTGAACACTAGCACCTCTTCCATCAATGGTTTTGAATGAATTCATTATTAGCTCTTCTTTTAGTTGAATCACCATGTCTCTTTCGAATATTATCCATAACGGTTCATCTTGAATCACGGCGTAACGGAGTGTACCTGGTTTTGGGTTCACTGGATCATCATCTTTTGAATCTGTTACCACGTAAATTTTACCGTTTTTACCACCAATTGCGTTTTTACCGAAACCAATTGCACAATCTGCTAGTCTTTGTCTGTTTTTTTCCCAGTTTGGGTCACATCTCCAACAATCATCAATTGGATTTCCACTCCCACATGATAGGTACCCCAAATTTCTCCTAGCTATAGACTCATTGATTTTCCTACACCAAACATTAAATTAAATTCAAAATCAAACATTAGTTAGTCATTATTATTATTGCATTGACATATATATATTAATTCCTTCTAAGATAAAATATAAGTAAAAATAAATATAAACATAACTTTTTTGTAAAATTAATTAATTAATTAGCTAGTGGCCTTTGCAAAAAAAAAAAATTAATTAGCTAGTGCACATTATTTATGTGTAATGTATAGAGAGGTTGTGAGTATAGTTAGTTACCTGGTTACTTGTTGAGAAACCAATTGAGGGTTGGGAAGGGGTGAAGAGGAAATGAAGGATAATGGGGTGAGGAGAGAGAAAAGGAAGAAAAGGGAAGAGAGTGAAGTGGTTGTTGTTGTTGTCATGTTTAAGGGAAGAGGTGAGAGTGAGGAGAATGTACGTAGAAGGGGATGTATATAAAGGGATTAAAGGAGGGGTAAATGGTGTGATTAAACTGAACATGTGGGACCAATGTGCTTCATGATTTCGGATTTTACGGAACGCTATTGGCCAGTTTTGTCCGTTAAGCAAGCCCCAAATGATGGGGGAAGGGAAGGAAGGTCCAAACAGTCAAAGATAAAATACTGTTGATACTTTAGGACAATCAAATGTTACCTTGTTTTACTACAAAGTAAAAGTAAAGCAATGTAAAACCAACTCGAAGATCCGAGAGATTAAAGAGACTCCACAACTTAAGTAATTGTTCATATTAATGGTTTTCATGTACGGAGAAAAACTTGGTTGGAAGGAGAGTCACACATGGCCCCTTTGTGTGCTCAATAGATTTTACTATTCAATGATGATAGATACTTTGTAATTATAATGTGGTTATAAAAAGAATAATTATTTATTGAATAATTATTAACCCCAGAGGCGGCCAACAAAGCAACCACCTCATGCCTCAAAATTTTTAAGTCTCAAATTAATTTTTAATTAAGCAATTAATATTTATTTGACGAATACTTTTTAGTCTCAATAGTACAAATTTTGCCAATTACTTTGTTATTAATTAATACTATTTTTTTAAAAACAATTAATGTTATGTTAGTAATTGTTAGAATTATGATGATCAACATAGAAATCGAACTTCTGACCTTCTTATTAATGTGTTCCTGAACTCATTCATTACAATCATCAAAACAACTTTATATTTTCTTAATTAATTAACATTATTGTTTAAAATTACTCAATGACATGAATGCATTTAATATTTAATTGTATAAGTTTAATTGTCATGCACTATTAATATAAAAAGTTTTATATCGTCAGCACATCATAATCATCACATAAATTATTTTATAAGTAGTTATGGTAAAAATCAAAGATATAATAATCTAACCATTTTGATTGACCAACAATGTAAAAACATTTTAATCTGATTGTGTGTGTTTGTTTCATATTTTTTATTAAAAAATCTATTTTTTTAAATAAAAAATCAGTTTTTATTGTTTGAATGGTGTTTCAGATTTTCTTAAAATTACTTTGTTAAATACATTAGCTAAAAATGAAAAGCTAATAATATGAGTTTCTCACATTTGCCTCCTATGACAGGTGAGAGAGAAAGATGACACAAAATTGAAATACATGAAACTTAACTCACTATTCAGAAAATTCGAAATTGTCCCATTTCAATTTTTACTAGAGTTTTCTCCATGAATCACTTAATTGGTTGCATTTTCCCTTTCGTGCAGGCCATTTTTCTCTTTCCATACGACTCTAATCTAAATTATCATCAAGTAAGTTTTCTTTTTCTTTTCGATTTTTCCACATCGTTTTTTTGTTGTTTCTAAGCCTTTTATTTGAATTATTTTATCTTTACATTATTCATATGTCGATACGATTTTTGTTTGTTTTTGTGTGTTTATTTATTGTTTTTTTATGAGTACTTAAAGTACATTAATCAATTTTGAAATCTGTCTAGCAAATTTGAAATGCCCAATTTAAAATATTTCAATTGTTCTATTGTAGTAAATCTCAGATGCTTTAGATATTACCTACTCTCTTATTGACTAAGGATAATGACAACATGCTTATCATGTTTACGAGTTGGAATTTTGGTTAATGATAGGTTACTTTATGAACTGTTTTAAACATGTGATTTAACTTTTTTGCTTACTTAAATATCAATTTGAACGACAACTACAAAAGATGCGAAATTTTTTGAGAGTGATGAAACAATTGTTACATGATGAGATGATAGTAAAGCGAACCATTTGGTTAAAGTGATGGAAGAATTGTAGCAACAATTGTTTTGAGGTTATAAAGACATGATAGAGAGAAAGAGAGATTAGTGTATTTAGAAAAATTATGTCATTTATGATAATTTTGTAGTTTAAAAAGTTACTTTTATAAAATTATATATAAACATATTAAAAATCATTTTTATGATAGTAAACAAACAGAAATCAAAAAATTATTATTAAACAAATATCTAAACAATGATCTTTAAAATTTTATAAACTAAAAATCACTTTTATTTAAGCTCCAACAAAAGCACCCAATATATATGAATTAAATTCTAATTGTATATTGTTCAATATTGTAAAAATTAATTAAGCCTAAAAAGTACATTTTTATTGTTGTTAATTTTTAAAAATCTTCACTTTTGAATTTCACTTTAGACCTCCATATTTTTTGAGTCGGTCCTGATTTACTAACATAAAACACATTAGTGAATGTTTTTATAATTTTGACATATTTATGAATTACAGTAACATTATCTCACATATTTAGGAATCATAATTATAATTTACTAAAAAAAAATAAAGTGATGTAATGTTAGACGTAGAAATAACAATGTAACTTCTGTGTTAAACTTTGGACTAAGTTCACTTTTTTTCTTTTAATTAATTTGCCAGTGGTTGTTTACAATTGAATTAAACTTAAATTTTATAAAAAAAAATTGACACATTAATGTTAGAGAAAATCTATGATCTATCTTAGGAGATAAAAGAAATAAGATTTAAACAAATATATTGATTTTAGAAATATTAGTTGAGTAACTTTAATTTTTTATTAAGAAACATGAAAAGAGATAAAAGGATAGGCCAGATCATAATTCAATAATTGAATTTCAATGTTAGGTTGCATGCGGACGGAAAGTAAGAAATGAAATAGAAAATTACACTTGTAAAAAAGAAAGTAGAAAATTACAAGTAAAGTCGCATATTACTACCTACCGTATTCATACTTTTTTGGTAAAACCTACCATATTCATTGCGATGAAAATGAGAAAGAAAAATCATTATATTACCATAATCAACTTGTCAAGAATAAAGTAATAATGTACCATAATCAAGGTCGCAAATAAATATGTTTTCCCATCTCACGATAATTTGCATAAGCGTTGACAATAATCAAGTTAAGCAGGAATATAGCGTAAAGAGATATGGGCGCTTTGATTAATTTTAACTAATCACTGAGAGCCTATTAAAGCCTTCTCAAGGCAGAGGTATCATGAAGAACAGTGCCCTTACATTTAATCCCGTTGGTAGTGTTTTTGGTTTTATGTTTTAAATTAGTTTCAATTTTAATTTTGAAAATAAAATAAATGCATTGCCAATGTAAAACTATTTTATATTGTTATTTTATTATAACTCAACACAACATCAAATAATTAGATAGTTGTCATTAATCGAAAATTTATATAATACAATTGACATATTAAATAGTTAGGATTAGATGATAGTGTAAAATTATAGTGCATTCTTTTAGTTTTAAATCTTAGTTTTGAATTTTTAATTTTAATCGTTAATTTTAATTATAAATTGAGTTTCAAATTTTTATTTCATTTGAATTGAATCACTATTTTTATTCCATCTTATTAGAAATTCACCAAATATAAAATAAATTTTAACACAAAAATAATTTAAAAAAATATTAAATTAATAAAAATGAAATACATTGTCAGTGTAAATTAATTTTACACTGATGTCAAATTTGAAAAATGAGGGTATAGTGTGAAAACTTCCACTCTCCCCTCTTTCTACACATAAATCTCACCTCTTGAAGAAATAATTTTTGTGTGTGTAAATCCCACCATATAAAACTTTTCTCTCTCTCTTTACTTTTTTCTTCTTTCAAACTAATATATATATATATATATATATATATATATAATATTTTTATCTTATCTCTCTTATCAATTTATCTCTCTCTTTTAAATATATGCAAACAAACAAACTATAAACGAGTTAACGTAAATCAGAAATATTATATTTTCTACATTAATAAAAAATATTTAACATATATTTTTAAAATAAAGTTTTCTTTTAATCAATGCTATAAAAACGCTGATTAGGAACACATTTAACTAATCATGATACATTTTTTTTTGCATGATATCAAAATCTTTATATTTTGACTTTGTTTTCCTATAAACGGTTGAGTGAGATCGTGAAAAATTATAAAGCGTTACCATGGTGGAAGAGATTGACTTTGTTTCCATCATTTACTTTAATTCAAGAGGCATCTTGGAAAATCTTGAGTCTTGAAACCATATCGTATTGCCTTTGGGACATTGGAGAACAGAATGAAAAACACAAATTGCACAATTATTATTAGGAGTGTATCTGAGTTCGATTGAGTCGATTTTGGTTAAATTAGATATTTAAATCGATTAATTTTATTTGAATTGGATTGAATTCTCAACTATGTTTTTTTACTTAAAACTTGAATCGATCAACCCGAATAAGAATGAGTTGAGTTGAATTAAATTCGTGAATCATAAAGAAAATAATATTTTTTTTATTCTAAAAAAATAAAATTATATTTAAATACTCGAACATCACAAAAATCATAAAATTTTATCACAACATACCATTCAATACTTAAAATACACAAGAAATCACTTAAATTAATTAAATTAAGGTCCCTGCTTTTAAGTTAATTCATATGTATCGTTTGAATTTTTGAATAATTTATTATATGCATGTTTAGAATATTATAATAATTTCTCACATAAAAATTTAAATTTTTTTAACACGTGATAAATTAAATATGAATTTTTAAACTTTTATTCATCTTTTGTAAACACATCACAAATTTTTATAGGGAAGATTCCTATAATATTTTAAATAAATGTTAAAAAAAATATTAAAAAATTCGAATGATATACATGATAGTTGACTTAAAAGCAGATACTCAAATTATTGATAGAAAACATTTGAAGGATCATTGATTGAAGAAAAATTTTAGATGGACTAAAAACGAAATAAAATATATTTATAGAAACAAACCCTTATTTAACCCTTAAATTAACAACAAACCCTCAAATAAAATTCAATAACTAAATACAAATCGGGTTGAGTCTGACGGAAGGTGCTAGACTTCCCACATTGTGGTGAAGCTATGTTTGAATCTCCGCTGGAAGAGGTATCCACATTTAGTGTTCGACACACCTCGGATATGATTGCCTCCGGTGGAATGAACCTATGGGAAACCAAAAAAAAAAAATACTAACTAAATTATAGCTAAACTTAAATGAGTTGAGCTTATGTTCACATATTTACCGGTATCCGTGAACGCCCTTAATTATAATTATAATGCGTGACAATAGGAGAAGTAGAGGCATGAAACACAAATGGCCAGCCAATTAAGAACAATACTGAATTATTTATTTTAATTTGAAAAATTAATAATGGTTAGCGTGTATCATACAAGATTTGTAATTATATTATGGCTCGAGGCCTGCCTCAAGCTGATCGGTGTGTAAAGGATAATAACCTCAATTCAATTATCCCATACATGTTTGTTCCAATCTCAAAGTTTGTTTCCCCGATTTTATGCGGTCTTGTTTACTTTATATTTTACGTAAGTCTTTACAATTTTGTTTGTTTAATAAAAGACACCTTAATTATAGATTGAGGTGTGTACTAATTTTGATTTCCAAACTATTAGTGTTCATAAACTATTTTTAGTTTTCACTTTGAAACAATGTATCGAAATAGTATTATTAATTGTGACTAAATGGTTATCTAGTTTGTTCCCCTCATGTTGTCGTGCATGACTAATTAGTCTTCGCTCTAAGAGTTTTATTATCAACCGTGTTATTTGATACGACTAAATTTTCGTTTAATTCATTCGAAATGGGTTTATGAACAATCAAAATACGGATAATCACACAAAGTGAAACTAATGGCAAAAAAAAAAAATGGAAGCGCGAATCAATTCGATGTGTTCGCTTGTTCTAGTCTTTGTACCTTTGAGCATTTTCCTTTTATTATTACAATTCATTTTCTTCATAACCACAGCTTTTACTATACATTTCGAAGAACATGATTGGATTAGTGCATAGTTGGAAGAGGAAATGTACGCAGCTATTGTGATACGAGAAAAACATTCACCGACACTAAAAAGCCTTTGATCAAGTCGTGGATAACACCTCATAGCATTTTGTTTGTTATCGGATATTTCGTCTAATCATATCCCACATACATGCTTGCTGTTAAGCATTTAGGTAGATAGATATAGGTACCTATTTAAAGGAAAATTTAATTCTGACAACATCAACAATGATTTTTTCGTGTTTAAACGAGCACATAACTAATTTTATAATTTTTTAATAATATTTATTAAACACTCAATTTCTTCCAACTTCAACCTTTCAAAAAAAATGTATTAGTTGAAACCTACATATTATTAAATATGATTATAATTTGAAAAACACTTATTTATTTTAATATAGTGAAAGTTATGAAAAATAAAGAAAGAGATGAGAAAGTGCAACATTCCTCTCTATAAACATCCACTTTTTTTTAATCAATAATAAAAATATATAAGATTGTGTTAATTAAGTAACAAACCTATCCTTATGCGTTGTGGATGGTCTAAAGCGTTTCCACTTGAGTTATTAAATATATATTTTATATAATTAAATAGCTATGCAATATAAAATAAATTTAAATTCATTTGTAAAAAAATCTCAATTCTATAAGTAGAACTTAAATGATAGTTGTAACGACATTATATATGTTGGTAGTAGTGAAATTAATTTAATTTTTATGAGTTGATCATTTTTTATAAATTTGTACATTAATAAAGTAGCACTCGATGGTATTTTAAAAAGTCAAACTAATCCGTAATAACTAGTAATGTATTTTTTAATATAAATAACTAATTTATTTGCAAGAAATCCATCTTCTATTTTTTTAAATCACGTCTTGACAATTTTATTGTTAAAAATATTTTATTTATACTTATAAGTGTCAAAATAATATAAATAAATATATTAATTATGTACTAATTCTTTTACATTTTTTATTTTTTCTAATTGTATTTCTAAATAAATTTATTTAAAGTCACACTAAATATATTTATTGAGGTAGCTAAATACAAAACTATATTTATTTCTAAAAATAAAATTGGAGTACGCAGTCGAAGTTACCCCATTGCCATGAGCTTCAATTCACCCATCTATGTTGGTGAATAGATTCAGAACTTAAAATACATTTCTTGTACATATCTAGTGTGTATAAATTTTGCCGTTAAATTATCTAGAATTAAGCATAATATAATATAAGGTTAAATATTTCATTCATCCTTTAATCTATTTAATTATAACGAATTAATCATTTGAGTGTTTTTTTATAACCAATGGAAGATATATTTAACAATTTTACTGAGAAAATATATTTCAAAGCTTCAATATCGATCCAATCTTCTCACCAATTTTTGTTATAAAAAGAAAACTAAATTTATTTGTTTGTTTATTCTCTCTATACATGAGTGAATATAAAGAACAAATTTTATATGATCACAACACTAAAAACGCATAATGTTTAAATATTCATAAAAAAAGAGACATTATTTTTAATAATAATAAAAAAATATATATTTACTTTATACAGGTGTTTGAAAATAATGTCTGTTGAGTATGTTTTTCTTGTGACGATGCAATTATAACTCGTGTATGAATACTAAATAGGATCGGAAACTAGCTTTTCATGGTGACAAAAGCACATGCTTCTCCCTCAAAAATCAAAGTGAAGACCCACGGTGCTCTTTTGCGGGGCCAGCGTATATCCCTCACCTTTCTTTATGCTATGATGATTTTCCCCCTTAATATTAAATTTCTCATACCGCAAACTTCGCCGGAATTTATACTTACGAAAACATAACAAACAGAATTCTGTATGTATCGCACGCTGACATGGCACAACGGGAACTTCCTATCATAAGAGACACGAGGGACTAGCGTTTGTCGTTTTGAAAAATGAAAACATAAACGGACACTTGGTCCTACCCATTAGGTTCTAGCTGATGCATCATGCAACTATTTCTAGATAATATAAACGCCGTGACGTTTGTGGACTCCGTTTTCCGCTAGTCATACGCTTGTCGTTTAAACCGATCCAAAATGTTCATAGTGGATTTAAAGATAAATATGTGTTTCTTGGCGGTACCAAAAAAATTCAAGAATAAAATAATTTTATAAAATTGACCATAACTAAAATTATGTTGAAAAAAAAATATTATATTTAAATCTATTAATTAAAAAGTGAGTTGAAAAATTTCATTAAAAAAATAATTGAACGTTAAATTTGAGAATAAAAATTAATTGTAGATTAAAATAGTGTGTTAAAATTGTCATCCCATCCCTTAGAGGATGGTTTGGTTGACTACACGATTAACTCGTAAATTAAATGCATTGATTTTTAGATGAATTAATTAATAACTTTTTTAAATTAGTCTTTTAAAATTTAATGTAGTTCAATAATCATTACATAAATCACAATCAATAGAGTTTTATGTTTATTAGGTTGTAGTGAGAAAATATGTTAATGAGGGTAACAAAATAATTAAAGAAATTTTATTTTAAAGAGTTCGTTTGATTAAGATTTTTAAAAAGTTATTTTGATTATATATTTTTAAAAATGATTTTTATGAGAACTTACTTAAAAATAGTTGAAGTTGTTTTAAACTTATTTATTATTGATTAAAAAAAAATTAATTTGGATGTTCCATAATTTAGATAATTATTATTAGAGATTTTAACATGATAAAAATTATATTTTTTTTAAAAAAAATGTATCTTTTAAAAATGATTTTTATGAATACTTTCTCAAAATAACTTTTCATTTTAATCATTTTTTGAAATTTCATTTTATCCAAAAATAACTATATCAAATAGATAAAATACTTAAAATGATATTTTAAAATAAATTTTTTAAATCAATTTTTCATTTGATGTTTAATTTTTAATTTTTAATTTTCATTTTAAATTATAATAAAAAGATAAAATAATATAATTTTTGTTTTTATTCAAACAGACTCAACAACCACCGCTTTTTAAAGAATTAATTAGACTAACCAAATTAATACGTAGTCCATAAACTCTAATCTCAACTTATCCATCTAAAATTACCTCAATCCAAATATACCTCTTAAATTAATTTCACAATGAAACATAAACTAAATAGGAATCCTTGGTTGATTGGTTCATTCATTGATTCGTAAGATAAGGGGAATAGGAATGGGAATCCAACTTTATTGAAAAGTGATTTGAGGGACAGAGCTAACGTGCGGGGTCTATGTTAAGCAGTTAAGCACAGCCATGTTAGTTGGATTGGGTTAAAGAAAAGGTAGTTTGGGTTGGAGAGAGTGCTTATTGGCTGGTTTATGACAATTACATTATAGCAACCTCCACATATCTACAAATACCTGGTGGTTATTGCTCTTTGACATGTGGCAGTCTTTCTCAATGACCAATAATTTTTTCATATGCACATGGAATAGCACATGCTGTATCAATATCAAATTGCAATTGTTTTCTTTTCTTTGTTATTTTAAGTCAAATTTTCATAATTTATTCCTTGATAATTGGATAGTAGTCCTCCACACACACACTACACGACCTCTAGGCCATCGTTTAGACACAACGAAAAGAATTTGAGTGAAGATAAATAATAATAAGATTTGTTTGTTTGATCAAATAAAATGAGATAAAGGAAAATTCAACTTAAAGTAAGACCCACTAATATTTTTTTACCCTCACTTGTCAATAAATAAATAAATTTTTACCCTGTAAGATTAAAATTTAAAAGTTTACTTTTAAAAAAAAAAAATTCAAGATAGACACGGCCTAAAATTATGAAAAAAGATTTCATAGTGCAACTACTAATTAATTTTTTGGTAATAATCATAGTGAAAATTTTATCAAAATGAATGTAAAGTCATAAAACTTGACTATGTAATAATGTTGAGTGATGTGGGCTAAAGTCTAATTGGGCTTTTCTTATCTTGCCATTACGCCTGTCATTGACCTTCTCTGTATTTATCTTGCCATAAATACGAGAAGTTACTTGGAATTTTCCTTATGATAATTAAAAATTTAATAAAATAATTACTTAAACGTGTTTTCGATAATATTTATATATCTTGTGAGTAAATAATGGATGGTGGATGAAAATCACTTTATTTTAACTCAATATGTTTTTAAAAAATTACAACTCAATTCAGAAATAGACACCAAAACTAAAAATAAAAAAGGTATCTTTTTCTTTTGAAGGACAGCTTCTGAGAGATAAAAAAAATATGTTTTTCAGATATATAATTCCTAAGTGTAAGTGGAGGGTGAGAAAAAAAAAAGACTCTCAAACGTAATTCGATGATTTATTAGATACTAGATTTTGATTCATGAGCATCATTATAAATATATATAATCATATAAGGTGGAAAAGAATACATAAATGATAAAAAATAGCTTTCCTTTTTCTTATTTTTTTTCTCTTTATTCAAACTTATTAGTTTCTATTTTTTTTTATATAATTTTTTCTTAGTTTCTCTTTTTATCAAGACAAGAGCTAAAGTAGTCATTTTATTTTGATCCACCCTATATTTAGTCAAATAATGCATTTGGGGTAGAATTTCTACCGACATTATTAGTATAAGAAAATGCACTTTTAACTTCGCAAATTTAGAAGACTATGTACGTTATATTGTTCTTAAGTCACTTTTCAATGGAAGTGTATACCAAGCCCTTAATTAAATTCACAGCTAGAAGAGGAATTACATATATTCCATTATGTGAGGAAAGAGGGGATGTGGAACCAAATGAAGTACACCATACCATTTACAAAAAACCAAAAGGCTCAATTAATATTAGGTCTAACAAACATCATTTATTGTATGAAATAATAAGTTAATACCTACTAGTATAAATCAAAGTCATTTGAGTGGAGTTAATAGTAGACAAAAATAGCCACAACAAACGATTTGTAGCCACATTTGTTTTAGGGAGGGACCAGGAAGAGACCCCTCATGTTAGCCGGTTCAATAGCAAAAGGCTTCCAAAGAAATGTTCCATACATATGCTACACCAAAGGAGATACCATTCCTACTTGTCACAAGATTAATAAGTCATAGCATGAAAACTCAGAGCTTTGCCATTAACTATCCCTCTATTCTCCAAGTTACAGAATCGTTATTATTTATCATTTTGCATTTATGATAATGAATATGCATCATTGTTTATCCAAGTAATTTTGTTAAATTACTATCCTCTTTATTCAATTTATATATTTTTTTAATTTGTGCAAAATAATCAAATATGACAATTTTATTAGACCGAATAATATTAGGTATCATACCACATAAAACCTCTATTCACATATCAACTCCATCCATAATGAAGACTAATATTAGCTAAGACTTAATACTTTTACTTAAAAATGCTAATTAATTCTTATATGAGAAGTTTGACAAGAAAGAGAAGAATACTATGTGACAATATGTAACATTTACACATTATAACTATTCATTTTCTCATGTATGATCAACCAAAATCTAATTGATCAAATACCATATTTTTACGCATTTTTTTATTCCTTATGCAAATCATTTGTAAAAAAATAACACTACCCTTTTTATTGATGTAAATGTTATTTTCAACAAACATGTTTGGTAAATACTTATTAAGTGTTTTTAAGAACTATTCTGATATGAACTCAGATGTCTAACCTAAAGATATATAACCCGAACAACAGTCTAAACAGAACATATATTAGAATGATTTAGATAACACCAAATCAATATTAGAACTATTAATCGAGATCTTTGGTCATCTACATTACACGCTGTATCATCTGTCGCACTATCTACAAGGTGTTTACCAGACTAATTAATTTACTTGTGAATTTATCTAACCGAGTATACGACATATATTACTCAAATTTTAGGTACTTTTCATTAAAAATATTTTGTTTTAATGAAAACAATAATTTAAAAGTCATCTAAATTATGTTTTTTTTTTACAGTAAATATAACTTTCGTTCAATTAGAACAATATGATAGGTACAAATAACAAGAACGTGAACTAGAGTATTCCCTATTCATATTTTGATATCAACACAAGCAACTAAGTAAGTCAAGTATATGATAACACTACACTTTAAGATGCCAAAAGCCATTAGGGCAATACCAAACCAAAATCTTAACTCTAACAAGTAAACTATGTTCTTATGCAAGCGTGTAGTGGTCGTTGAGGATGGTGAATCAACGGTCTTTACTTTCATTCAATTAAGGATAATTTTTTTGACTGGTGTCTGTTCTAGTTAACTACAAGTAGTTTCATAAAGGATCAATCTAACCAAGCATCTAGAGATAATTTATAAGGCTAAAAGGATGTCAAAATTGGTGGCGGCCACCACTAACATCTTCCTCAAAATACAATTCTAAAAGGTCCAGCACTTTAGAGGCTTTTCAACAAATACATAGGGCACAAACTTAGAGTGGCCTACTAATATCCACAAAACACTAATAAAATAGGAAAATTTGAAAAGCAAAAATAATAACATCAAATAGATTAGATCTCAAACTAGTAGACGGTAAATATACCAAGTTGTTCAAATTTTAAGGTGGCTTTGGAGAGGCACACCGCACACTTCAATCCCATGTTGTATGTTGGAGATCAACCATAGACTGAAGTTTGAGGCGGTGGATCGGGTGGGGGAAGTTTCACCAGGGACGGGGTTGTGAAAGTGATGGTTGGTGGGTCCAAAGGTAAGAAAGAAGATAAGGGAGGACAAAATGAAAGACGAGATGAGAGGAGGGGGGAGAGAAAGAAATCCATAAAAGAGGAGGCATACTTAGACGATGACGTTAGAAAAAACCCTAATGAGAGGGAAAGCAAGGATAGAGTGATGGGGGAGTTTCTCTCTTTAACTATTTAGAATTTTTTGTATCTTTATGAATTTTGATTTGTACATTACACATCTAAATGATTATTTGTGATTGATTGATAATATAAAAAGTTTTACACTTAAAACTAAAATTTAAGGATTTTTAAGTTCTAGTTCAACTGACAAATGACGATATTGTTAGATTGAATGTATTATCTCAAATTCGAACCTAGAATTTCACAATTGTGTGAGTTAATTATGGTATAATTTACTATCTCTTGTAAGATAAAACAAAAACAAAAAATTAAAATTGATGGAAGTTGAACTCATTCTCTATAACTTGTACTGCCAAACATGAAAATATTACGTTCCCAAACTTATATTTCAAGTTTAAATAACTTGAAGCACGAATCAATTCAAAGATAAGACTAGTTCTTTTTCCAATTAGAGTAATTGAATTTCTTCGTCTATTCTATTTATATATTTTGTCTTTTATGTTAATTGTATTTATTCATGTTCATCCCCATTCCCAACAACCCCACATCAATTACTTTTATGTTAAAACGTATCTATTAGACATTAATTATATGTTGGATTGGCAATGGTATGGCTGTTCTTTCTTTATATTAAGGCTAAGCTATTTTCAAATAAAAGTCAGAAATAAGAGTGACGTGTTTTTCCTCTTTCTAACGATATATCCTACCATGAAGGTTAAAATAAATAATTTTTTTTATATAGAAAAAAAAATGGTGAAAGCTTCATTGTTTGATCAGGATCATTTGTTGTTATGACCGCGACATGGTGTGTTTTTTGGGGAGAACATTGGTGAGTAATATGTCATAGAAATGTGCGATTTCCATTCAAATTCTTGTGTGATGTTTAGCCACGCTCATACTTTGTCATTTTCGGGTCATTTTCAATATCAATATTGGTTTTCTTCCGATTAATAGGTTTGCCGTGTGCATATAGCATACTGTTCAATATTCATTGATTGTGAAAAAATATAATTATAATAATAATAATAATAATAATAATAATAATAATAATAATAATAATAATAATAATAATAATAATTAAAGTGTTAAATGAAAGTGTAATTAGGAGGATGTATCTAGAAGAGACACGTAAGGAGAAACACATAGTTGCAAAATAATTTAATGTCGTGTGGTATGGTTATTTTATGAAGCAAATTTAGCTCCATTTGGCTGATCACATATTCCTAATTTCATGGAGTTATCATGCTCTTTTTGCATTATCAATAAGTTTTTGCATGGTTTTTGGTTTAGAAGTCAAACTCCCTTCATAATCACACACATATTTTTAACTATAAAAAAAATATTAACAAATGCTCCAAAGACATTCGTTAATTTTTTAAAAATAAAAATATTATATTAAAAATATATTAAAAATTATATATTTAATTTTTGAAATATTAAATTTTATTTATTTCTAATGTAAATTTTTTATTTTTGTATCATTAACAAATGTCCTTAACTATATATGATTTATAATTACACACATATTTGTAATTATACACATATTTTTGCTTTAGAAGTCAAACTCTCTTCATAATTACACACAACACTGTTTTTCTTATCAAAATAATTACATAAGTTATAATGAGATAAATAATAAATAATGATTAAAAATATATTAATACAACATATTTTTAAAATAACACTATTAATATTAAATAAAATAAAAGAATTAAAATAATAAAGTATAATTATTTGATTTAGATTTCGGGTGATCAGTTTTTAATAGCGTGAAACCAACTCCCAAAGTTATAAATGTTGAGTTTAATTGGTTTTATTTGGTTTAGGTCCAAACATGAAGAAAAAAATGAATCAACGCACATAGTTTAGATTGGATCTTCGATTTCTTCGAACGTTAATTTAATTCTTACACTTTTTTTTTATCAATTGAATTTCATTAAAGGATATTTTTACACAATTAGTTGCACCGGTTGTATCACACTTTGAGGCCAACACGATTTCGTAACATATATAGTTTTAACACATGCATGTATGTTTTGTTTGAAGGAGGCACATCCTCCCACCCTAAAATAAACACAAAGATTTACTGGAAACTCCAATTTAGTAGTTGAAATGAGATGAATTACGCTACCGAAAACTCCAATTCGATAATATATATTTTTTATACATTATAAATAAATATTGGAGAGTGGATGGTCGATCACCATTTTATTTTTATCAAATTTATTTGGGTTTTATCCCTATTTACTTTATAGGGCGACGAAGCAAGCCTAAACTCCACGACGACAAACTGTTTGGGCTTCTTAAAGCCCATATGTAATGTTAATTCCATTTTATAAAGTAAGCTTCTTTACGGAACTAAAAAAAAAAAGTAAGCTTCTTCGTTGAACCAAGGAGCAAAATTCACAAGCACGTTTTGTATGCAGCAGTAAGTGTTTTGGATGAAAAAACGAATCATAAATAAATTTATAATAGTAGTTTTTTCAATATTAATAAGAATATAATTAATTATATAAATGATATAATATGATTAATTAATTATTCACATATTGTTCGAAGCATTTGGGATTTAGAGTAAGCCCAACGCATGTTGAGAGCTAAAACAGATTCTAAAAAGACAATTTTAACAACAACAATGGTCTTTTAATTAAAGTCTTTGTTACCACATATAACATCATTTCAGTAATAATTTTCATTCTCATAATAATATTAATTCAGAGAATTGATTTTTTATAATTCCACTACTGATTTGAACTTCAACACACACAACTTTTTTTTTAATACAAGACATAGTAACACCCTAATTATGTTGCTTGCATACAAAATGAAATGAAGACTACATTTGAATTTTCCGTCCCCGGAGTTACAATTTGCATCCTAAAATCATTTCTACCATGATTTGTTGGAAGTTTTAAACCATCACATGAACGCATGTTAGTGTAAATTTGTATTTTCTACTTTTGAATCTTTTACTTTTGACAACCTTATCTCTATCTCTCTATTATCAATATTTTTTCTCATTTAAATAATTTATTTAATCATCAATTTCTATCATAAATTAACTAAAATCAACAAATAGTAAAGGTAGAGAATGTAAAACAAATATACCCGAAATTTAAGGTTTAAGTGATGGCAAAAGAAAGGCAAACACAATAGAATTAGTGAACTTACATAAATAATGTTATTGTGATTCCAATTCAAAAGCAAAATTTCCAATTCAAATAGAGAGACTCATAACAAAGTGTGAAATTTTTGTCAGAGAAGCATCATAACCCACGTCTCAACAACCAGCGACGGGCCTAACCGTATTTTTTGTTGTCAAAGGCATTCTTTCATCCCAATATTTTTGTTCTAATTGAGCCAAAATGATGGAGTTTTACATTTCATTCAACTTTCTATTTTTTGATTTTTTATTGAATTTTAATTTCCAGTGTAATTGAGAGTAAGAATAAAAAATTAGGGAGTGGGATGGACATTAATCTTAACTATTCAATAATACTTTTAGAAAGTCCCTTTTCTGTTCCAATGTTCTCAAAAGCATCTACAAATAAGTTTGAATTTTGCTAAATTTTAAGTATATTTTGCACATTTGTATTAGTTAATTTGAACACTATTTGAGACTTTTAAATCATTAAACCAAAAAAGAAACTTCCAAATTTTTATATTCGGTAGAATTGAATTAGATTTTTACAACATTTTGAATTCAAATTCGAATTTCTATTAAAAGAAATATTCCTATTAAATGTCTTGAAGAAATCTATAAAAAAAAAAATAATTAATATGACCACGGAAACAGATGACATGAAAACATGAGAAGCTGTAAAAATGGGGGTTGTGAATTCATCTCCGGCACATTATATTAATGGCACAATTGTACACTCAATGTTTGTGGGGCTGTGTGGCTGGGCGCGTCAGTGATAAAAGTTTTCAGAAATACTTGCAGAGGTTTTTCAATTGTTGTAACTTGCAAGTGAAACACCTATCATATTTAAGAACCCACATTCACATGTTTTTTCACTTCACTCAATAGTGTAACACCTTCAACATTACTGCTTAATGGTAAATGGTAAATGCAGCACTATATGTAACTACATATTTATATAGGTCTGCGCGCGGTTGCGCCATCTCCAATTATGACTATGACAAGTCGTTACGTGAAATTGGAATACATAACTTCATATCTTATCCACATAAATACATTAGTATTATATTTTTGAACTTAAAGATAAACAAAAATAAATTAAATTAAGAAAATTAATGTATTTAATCTAAAATTTAAATTAAATGTATAACTTATTTTTGTTTATATTTATGTTTAGTGGAAGTAGTAAATTTCAATTAATATTATCTATACGGCTATCCTTAAATATATAACTATTATAATGTTTTTTTTTATAAAAAAATTAAGCAAAATGCAAATAATTATGGGGAAGGAAACCCTAACATAATCATCAAATAAAAGTTGCCTCAACTCATCAAAGGTTGCAAGTCAAAGATTCCGATTTCCAAAAACATCAAGCTAAAACTGTAATTAGTTAATTAATCTACAAACTGATTTTCTTCGCACAAAATATAATAAATTTTAATCTGTCAATTCTTGTTCAAAAATTTTCAAATCTCCTAATAAGAGTTGTCATATGGTTGTTCTCTGTATTTCTACTGAGGACCGTGTCAACAAGAGTTTTAGAATTGCTCTCTACAAAGTTTTGAATGTTATTGCTCCAAGCAATCTCCAAACCATTTCTTAATCCCCCACATTTTTGCACTGAAGAATGGGGTTGAGTTTGATCTAGTGACAGGGCAGCTATATGCTTGTGCAATTTGGGCTATTTCACATAGCCCCAAATTATTTGTTTACTTGTAAATAAAATTATGTTATTTAATTATAATATAAAAATTTGGTTGATGAATTTGTCTAAAAAAGTGTTAGAAAAATAACTCTTTTTAAATAGTTAGAATGTTAGTATTAACTTGAAGACTTATTTAGATATTGTTTACAATTTACTTATTTTGATGAGTTTAAATAAAGTAATTTTAGTTTTTAATGTTTTACTCAATAAAAATATAATATTTTAAAATAATTTATAATTATTAAAATTATATTTTTTTAATAGAAACCCAATTTTTTAATTCGAAAAGGTACTTTGAAAATGTTAAAAGACGATGCTGGCTAATGACTTTAAGGAGGTACCCAACACGCATTAACCACAAATGTTGTCTTGAGAAAAGGAGCACTTGAATGTGGATGGTAGAGTCAATGAAAAAACCATTTTTAAAATTCAACATGGTTTTTTACTCGGCTATCAAAAAAATTTGTTTTTTTTTTTTAAACTAATAAATAGTTGTATACTCACTTTGAGTGCGATATTCTATATTTGGTTCTTTAGATAATGAATATGACATTAGTTAGCTTTTGTCTTATTTAAATTAATTAAAAGTTTTTTAATGATACGAAATTTTTTATAAGTCCTAAAAAATCTTTAATTAAATATGATCAGATTTCTAAATTTTGTTAAAAAATAAAATAAACTTTTTTAATTGAATACTCCTAAATTTATTTTAATTACATTAAAAAATTGATTGAAAAGTCTCTTAATTCTAAATCATAATTGAATACACATCTTTAAAATCCATTTAAGACAAAAGGCTATTGATTTGAGCAACTATATTCATTTACCAAAATAATGAAAGTATTAAAATAATTATTTTTGAAATTACATAATTCCTATCAACAATTTTATTTGTTTTCTACCGTAATAAATTATTTGAAGAGTCTCACATGTTCTTATTAACAAGTTAAAATAAACATGTATTTAAAAGAAAAAAAAATGTTTTTGCAAAAGTAAAAGGATTTTTATATCAGCAATGCTATACGGTGCGAAGGCCATTTGTTTGAACATTGACGAGCGCTTTTAATCAACTTGTAGTTTGCTTCGCTCATGTGATCTTTTCGTGCATATACAATGATATTTTATCTAGTATTTAAAAATTAAAATAAAATAAAAAATAAACTCTAATAATTTGTTTTAGTGTTAAAAAATAGCTGATATTGAATCAATGGTTGTTGATTCCATCGCCATTAGTGTTATTAAGAAAAAAAAATATAAATTATTGTGTAAGTGTCTTTTGGGTCAAAAAAATCTTTTCTGCCTTATTTCACAAATTTATAGTTATAAAAATTAAACTAGTATAAATTAACAAACCCTTATAAAAAATATATAAAAACTTATTTATGATTTTTTTTAATTAGTCAATATTAATAATTAATTTTTTATTTTGTTAGAGACAATAGTTGAACATATGACTTTTTTTATCACTCCAAGTACACCATACTACCAAATCATATTATGACTCACAAACCTTTTTTTAATTGATGGTGTAAAAACTAATTTTAAATATTTTAAAATGTGCATAATTTAAAAAAAAAAAAGTGAAGCTATAAATGAGCTTAACAAGCCAATTGCCCAAACTTTACTGATTTTAACGAGTCAAGTTCAAACTTTAAACTGAATATTTGTAGAGATATTAAATATGTTTAATTATAAATAAAATAAAATAAAATGCCATACATATAAGAATATTTGTATCTCTATATACAAGCCTCATGGCCTAAAAGAAGCATCAGGAATATGGGCAAGAAATGTGATACTTTTTTATAGACGTAAGGCGAGAAAATGTATCTAAGAGAGAAGGAAATCAAAGGTAACTGAAATGCTAATTCAGTACTCGTGCAAATTGCCAAATTGGAACAAAAGTGCTTTGTGCATTTTAAATATCTGTTGAAATTCTAATAATAATTAATAACATTCTTTGAAGTTTATGATCTTCTTCGATCTTATTGTTGAGATGAAGATGTGATATAAATTTGGATGAAGAGTTTGATTTTGATATATATATATATATTAAACCGATATCAATTAACTTATTTTCGTAGTTTAAAAATTAATAGAATCATAAAGTTTTATCTTTATAAAATTGATATATATATATATATATATTATGAAATGGATATCAATCAACTTATTTTCGTAGCTTAAAAATTAAGAGAACCATAAATTTTTACTTTTATAAAATAATATTTGTTTTCGTTAAAATTTTGAACCGTTTTTAAATATTAATTCATCATGAATGAGATATGAAAGTGATCTACTTTAAAATTTATTTTAATATATACATAATTTAATTTATAATAATATAGACACGCATGAATCTATAGCTACCAACTTGCCATCATCTCGCAAAACATAGTATAAAAAAAAAAAATCACCTCGCAACGGTTAAAAAAGTAAGCAAAAGAATATTAAGATTTATGCTGATGGAGAAAAGAATTATTAAGTTATCCGTATTTGATTACTTCAAGTTGAGATTCTTTTAATTTCCTTTTAAAAATTAAGAACTTTATTATTATGGTTTTGTTTATATAGTTAATGAAAATTTAACTTATCTCACATATTTTAAAATTATGGGTTAATATGCATATAAAATTACGGTAAAAAAATTTTCTTTTCTTTTTAAAGAAATAAAATAAAAAATAGAATTATAAAAGATTGCTATACTTTGAATTGATCAAATTAAAAAATATATTTTAGAGATTTTTAAGAATACAAAGAATGAGAAAAAGAGTTATCTATCATTTTAAGTATGGTGCTGCATATGAAAGCACCGTTACAATCAGAAATTAGATAGATCCAATTTGTACCTGCACCTGGTCTCAAAAGGCGAAAAGGATATAATTTTCTTTTAAAGAATGAAGGGGCAATCAGATATCTTCTTTCCACCCAAAGATTCTTTACAACTTTCACACATTGCACTTTATCATCTTTCCCTTTAAAATAAAAAAAAAATCTCGATCGATAATTTCACAACTCTCCCATTCTCTATGGTTTTTCTTTCACCAAATTTAGGCCATATTTCAGATGGTTTTTTATTTTCTATTTTAAAATTTTGAAGAATTAAAATTAAATTTAGTTTTGAATTTTTTATTTCAGTTTTTTATTTTAATTTTAATTATTAGTTGAGTTTTAATTTTTATTTTATTAAAATTGAATCACTCTTTTTACTCTACCTCATTATAAATTCACAAAATATAAAAATATATTGACATGTTAAATAATTAAAAATGAAGTATTATGTATAGAAAAAAAATGTGTTGAGAATTGTGTGTTAAATAGTGTATTATGAATAAACATTCTCAAGTATGAAAATAAAAAATAAATATTAAATACTATAACTATAAGCATGGATAATACTAACAAGACACTTTTTAACACATACTTTACAACACATTCTGGTGCTGCGAATTTCAATCAATAGAAAAAAAGTGTGCTAGAATGTGTATGTTAGAGTTTGTTGTTAGCACTCTTTTCTATAATTGTATGTACTTATGTTCAATTATAGTTAAAATCGTGTTTAAAAATAATCAGGCTTGTTTGATATAAGTCTCTTTAGTTTTTTTTTTTTTAACAATTTTAGAGCATAAAATTAATGTTGAATGTATAAAATTGAATTTGACATATTTAGATGAAATTGAGTAGAATTAATTTTGTCTCTAAAATTAATTATAATTTAAAATTATATTTGTAGTTTTTGAGTTCAAACGCGATTATTATATTAAAATTTATTGTTTAATTCATTTTTACGTTAATATATATAAATATAAATCATTCTACTATCAACTAAATTTTAACTAAAATCAATTTATTTAAAATTAATTTTTGTTTCCGCATAGTCAAATACACTCATATTTTAATTTTTTATTTTTTATTTTTATATAAAAATTAATCAAATATGATCATACTATCAATTGTCTCTTGACATAAATCCTTTAAAATTTTCATTTTTTTACCAAAATATTTGGGACTCAGTGATGGAAGTGAAATGTAAAATTGAAAAAATGACACATGTTTAGGAATTAAAAAATTAAAAAATTTGTTTTGAAAAGTTCAATTTTTAAAGTTTAGAGAAATTGAATAAATAGGTTATAGGATATTATTTCTACATTTGATTCTTTAACATAACTTTTACGACAATTGTTAATATTTTTCTATAAAATAAAATCTTGAAAGTAAAATTTTTGGCAAAATTTGAAGAGTTGTATATAATATGATATTTTGTAGAATGTAAAATATATTTAAAATATAAAACTAACTTGAACTGATTTGGATGTTTTTACTTTTTAGTAATTATTTTTGTTTGGAAACCATTGAGCATTTTATGAGCTTTCACTTTTCTCGGTACTTATTTGTAGTTTTTTAGATTTTGGCTTCTTTATATTTCAAAAAACAGAATAGTGAAAGAAGACGGAGAAAAATGCAATGGAATCCACAAGGATTATTTGTCTCTATTTTATGAAGAAATGAACATTTATTTTCTTCTAATTTTATCCATTTTTTTTATCATATTCCATTTTAAGTTATTTTTGTCATTTTAAAAGTATTTTTTTTCTTTACTTTTACAATTAAATAAGAGAAAATAAGTTTTTTCGCCTTTCTTTTCTTTTATTTCCTTTCATCTAAGAAATATTTCTATCTTTTACAATAATAAAAAATAAAACCTATTTTCTTTCATCCTTTCTCTCTTCCTTTTCTCCTATCCTTCTTTCCTCTCATTTTTTTCTTAACCAAACATACGATTAGTGATAAATTATCTATCAATCACACTCTACCAATAACAAATCTAAATTCCTTGCACAATCCCAATAGTCATGCCATCAACGCATTGATGACCCTTTGATTGAAATCCGACTGTTGAGATTTAAATTTCAGTTAATAAAAAAAAAAAGCATTATAGTTTATAAATCAAAATTAAATGGTCAAGATTACCCGCATTACCACATTTTTAGAGACAAATATGTCAATGTGCTCTACACACACAAAAATAAAATAATAACAATGCATGTTTAAATTGTCACCGTAAATTGACTGAATTCAATCAAATTTTAGACTTTGAAACCTTCAATAAAATAAAATTTTGGTTTCACAGCATTTTTAGTCAAAGTCATGTTTTCTTCTCCAACTAAACTAATTAAACCCAAATGTTGTAATAATAACTTAAACTCAAAACTCTAATTACAAAAAACAGTTTGATCCCCACACTTTTCTGCAAAAAGATTGATTCCTTCACCCACATGCAACCTGCATTACCACAGTAATATCTGCCATTGCTAGAAACAGAACAAAACAACCTTCTATAATAACAACACACAAAACTTAACCTCTCTCTCTCTCTCTCTCTCTTTCTCCCTCTCTCTCTCTATTCATTCATTCATTCATTTATCAGAACGACACACTTTGACACTTGTTCAGTCCTCTCCTGTCACACTACCCTTAACACCCTTCACATTCACCACATTTTACCACTTTGCCATTCTACTTCTTCTTCTTTATTACTCTTTCATTTTCATCTCTTCAATGTAGAGAAGAGGCTTTTCAAAGTTCGAGTTTTTCGACGACCCATTTTCTACGCTATACTATTTCATTCAACGTCGTTTTGCGAGTTTCTGGTTTGTTTATTTTTTTTCCCCAACTCAACTTTTGTCGTTGAGCGTTATTTTTTTTATTGAAATTTGAACTTAAGATTCTCTCTTCTTCCCCCGTTATTTTTTCTTTCTAATACTGACGCAAATGAAACAGTACATTTTTCTGTTGAGGTAACAACAACTATGAATCTTCTTTAATGACATAATGTGATTGTTTTGGTGCTTCACTTTTTTTTTTTTTTTTTTTT